>CM042410.1:37590403-38190403 GCA_023634145.1 Thymallus thymallus | reverse complement strand
AATCTTCACTTCAACACTATTGACAGATAAAGGTTACCCAATTTAACAAATCACACAAAAAATAAAAAAACGTAAAAAATGTTATGCTATTAAAATAAACAAAAATGCCTGTTCCCTATGGGGAAAAAGTTAGTACTCCCCTACCTTTACCATCACATAAAATGGCCAAAATTAGAATTAAGTGTACCAAAACAAGTGTAAATGATTAGAAAACATTAGAGAGAAACTTCCATTAGAGAGAAACTTCCAGCCTTCCATAAAGATAAGAAAATTGGTCTGGTTTGGTCTTAACCATATGGGTGTGTGGTAATGATCAAAAGACCTACCCGAGGCCCTCAGAAGAAAGATTATTGATGCCCATGAGTCTGGGAGGGGTTACAAATCAATTTCCAAGCAATTGAAGAACATCATTCCACTGTCCGACAAAAATTCCAGACCACTGGCAAACTACCTAGGACAGGTCGTCCCACCAAAGTCAGCCCAAGAGCTGACCGAAAGATGCTCATAGAAGTCTCTAAGAACCCCAGGGTAACATCAAGGGATCTACAGGCCTCTCTTGCCCCAATCAATGTCGAAGTGCATGGGTACACTGTCAGAAAGAGACTGCACAAACTTGGCCTACATGGGAGGTCAAGAAGGAAGAAGCCTCTGCTCTCAAAAATAATATCAAGACACAACTGACTTTTGCCAGACAACACCTGGGTAAAGTCAGTTGTGTCTTGATATTCTTTAGTCAGTTGTGTCTTGATTAGTCCCGATGCTCCTCCCTCTTTTTCCCCTGCCCCGCTATAAAGGTTCTCTCTGCAGGCAGTCACTGAGTCCGAGGTGCTAGAGGAGCTCCTTATACTTGACCCCAAAAAAACATCTGGGTCAGATGGTTTAGACCCTTTCTTCTCTAAGCTGATCCTAACTGTTATAGGCCTATTTCTATTTTGCCCTGTTTATCAAAAGTGTTGGAAAAACTTGTCAATAATCAACTGTCTGGCTTTCTTGATGTCTATAGTATTCTCTCTAGTATGCAATCTGGTTTCCGCTCAGGTTATGGATGTGTCACTGCAACCTTAAAGGTCAATGATGTCACCACTGCCCTTGAATCTAAGGAATGTTGTGTTGCTATTTTTATTGACTTGGCCAAAGCTTTTGATACGGCAGGCCATTCCATTCTTGTGGGCCAGCTAAGGATTATTGGTGTCACTGAGGGGTCTTTGGCCTGGTATGCTAACTACCTCACTCAAAGAGTGCAGTGTATAAAGTCAGAACATCTGCTGTCTTAGCCACTGCCTGTCACCAAGGGAATACCCCAAGGCTCAATCCTAGGCCCCACGCTCTTCTCAATTTACATCAACAACATACAGTTGAAGTCGGAAGTTTACATACACCTTAGCCGACTACATTTAAACTTGGTTTTTCACAATTCCTGACATTTAATTCTAGTAAAAATCCCCTGTCTTAGGCCAGATAGGATCACCACTTTATTTTAAGAATGTGAAATGTCAGAATAATAGTAGAGAGAATTATTTATTTGAGCTTGTATTTCTTTCATCACATGCATTGCCTTTAAATTGTTTAACTTGGGTCAAACGTTTCGGGTAGCCTTCCACAAGCTTTCCACAACAATAATTGGGTGAATTTTGGCCCATTCCTCCTGACAGAACTGGTGTAACTGAGTCAGGTTTGTAGACCTCCTTGCTCGCACACGCTTTTTCAATTCTGCCCTCAAATCTTCTATAGAATTGAGGACAGGGCTTTGTGATGGCCACTCCAATACCTTGACTTTGTTGTCCTTAAACCATTTTTCCACAACTTTGCAAGTATGCTTGGGGTCATTGTCCATTTGGAAAACCCATTTGCGACCAAGCTTTATCTTCCTGACTGATGTCTTGAGATGTTGCTTCAATATATCCACATCATTTTCCTTCCTCATGATGCCCTCTATTTTGTGAAGTACTCCAGTCACTCCTGCAGCAAAGCACCCCCACAACATGATGCTGCCACCCCCGTGCTTCACGGTTGGGATGGTGTTCTTCGGCTTGCAAGCCTGCCCCTTTTTCCTCCAAACATAACGATGGTCATTATGGCCAAACAGTTCTATTTTTGTTACATCAGACCAGAGGACATTTCTCCAAAAAGTACGATCTTTGTCCCCATGTGCAGTGGCTTTTTTATGACGGTTTTGGAGCAGTGGCTTCTTCCTTGCTGAGCGGCCTTTCGGGTTATGTCGATATAGGACTTTTTTACTGTGGATATAGATCATTTGTATCTGTTTCCTCCAGCATCTTGACAAGGTCCTTTGCTGTTGTTCTGGGATTGATTTGCACTTTTCGCACCAAAGTACGTTCATCTCTAGGAGACAGAACGCGTCTCCTTCCTGAGCGGTTTGACGACTGCGTGGTCCCATGGTGTTTATACTTGCGTACTATTGTTTGTACAGATGAACGTGGTACCTTCAGGCGTTTGGAAATTGCTCCCAAGGATGAACCAGACTTGTGGAGGTCTACAATTTTCTTTCTGAGGTCTTGGCTGATTTCTTTGGATTTTCCCATGATGTCGAGCAAAGAGGCACTGAGTTTGAAGGTAGGCCTTGAAATACATCCACAGGTATACCTCCAATTGACTCAAATGATGTCAATTAGCCTATCAGAAGCTTCTAAAGCCATGACATCATTTTCTGTACTTTTCCAAGCTGTTTAAAGGCACAGTCAACTTGGTGTATGTAAACTTCTGACCCACTGGAATTGTGATATTGTGAATTATAAGTGAAATAATCTGTCTGTAAACAATTGTTGAAAGAATTACGTGTACATGCACAAAGTAGATGTCCTAACCGACTTGCTAAAACTATAGTTTGTTAACATGAAATCTGTGGAGTGGTTGAAAAATGAGTTTTAATGACTTAATTGTATATAAACTTCCAACTTCAACCGTAGCTCAGGCAGTAGCAAGCTCTCTTATCCGTTTATATGCAGATGATACAGGCTTATACTCAGCTGGCCCCTCCCCGGATTTTGTGTTAAACGCTCTACCACAAAGCTTTCTTAGTGTCCAACAAGTTTTCTCTGACCTTAACCTTGTTCTGAACACCTCCAAAACAAAGGTCATGTGGTTTGGTTAGAAAAATGCCCCTCTCCTCACAGGTGTGATTACGACCTCTGAGGATTTAGAGCTTGAGGTAGTCACATCATACAAATACTCGGGAGTATGGCTGGACGGTACACTGTCCTTCTCTCAGCACATATCAAAGCTGCAGGCTAAAATTCAATCTAGACTTGGTTTCCTTTATCGTAATCGCTCCTCTTTCACCCCAGCTGCCAAACTAACCCTGATTCAGATGACCATCCTACCCATGCTAGATTACAGAGACGTAATTTATAGATTGGCAGGTAAGGGTCTTGAGCTGCTAGATGTTCTTTACCATTCCGCCATCAGATTTGCCACCATTGCTCCTTATAGGACACATCACTTCTCTGTACACCCGTCGCAAGACCCACTGGTTGATGCTTATTTATAAAACCCTCTTAGGCCTCACTCCCCCCTATCTGAGATATCTACTGCAGCCCTCATCCTCCACATACAACACCTGTTCTGCCAGTCACATTCTGTTAAAGGTCCCCAAAACACACACATCCCTGGGTCGCTCGTCTTTTCAGTTGGCTGCAGCTAGCGACTGGAACGAGCTGCAACAAACACTCAAACTGGACAGTTTTATCTCAATCTCTTCATTCAAAGACTCAATCATGGACACTCCTCCTGCCCTTTGTGCTGCTGTCTGTGACAATGTTTGTACCCTGTTTTGTGCTGCTACTCTGTTGTGTTGCTGCCATGTTGTGTTGCTACCATGTTGTTGTCATGTTGTGTTGCTACCATGCTGTGTTGTCATGTGTTGCTGCCATGCTATGTTGTTGTCTTAGGATTCTCTTTATGTTGTGTTGTCTTTCTTGTTGTGATGTGTATTCTGTCCTATATTTTTATTTAATTTATTTATATTTTTAATCCCAGCCCCCATCCCTGCAGGAGTTATTTTGCCTTTTGGTAGGCCGTCATTGTAAATAAGAATTAGTTCTGAACTGACTTACCTAGTTAAATAAAGGTTAAATAAAAAAATATAAAAAAAGTTAAAACATGTTTTTAGAATTTTGGGCGAATTAATTGAAAATGAAATACAGAAATATCTCATTGACAGTGTTCACACTCCTGAGTCAATACATGTTAGAATCCCCTCTGGTAGCGATTACAGCTCTGAGTCTTTCTGGGTAAGTCTCTAAATTGTACAATATTTGCCCATTATTCTTTTCAAAATTCTTAAAGTTCCATCAAATTGGTTGTTGATCATTGTTAGACAACGATTTTTAAGTCTTGTCATAGATTTTCAAGCAGATTTAAATCAAAGCTGTAAGCCGGCCACATCTGCGAGACCCATGAGGCGACGCACAATTTGCCTAGCGTTGTCCGGGTTAGGGGAGGGTTTGGATCTAGCATCACTTTCAGTCAGTCCCAGAGGAGAACCCTGACTCACAGGTCAAGTGAAGAGTATACTGTCCAGTAACGCTCAGTATACATAATGTATACTCATTGGTGCGGCTGGCATCCGGGTTAAACGTGCATTTATAACTTCACCATTTAAGTTATTAATGCACGTTTAAGGGATATTCAATGTCTACCAATAGGTGCCCTTTTTTGCGAGGCATTGGAAATCCTCCCTGGTCTTTGTAGTTGAATCTGTGTTTGAAATTCACTATTATTGCACACAGTGAGTCCATGCAAATTATTATGTGACTTGTTAAGCACATTTTTACTCCTGAACATATTTAGGCTTGCCACAACAAAGGGGTTGAATACTTATTGACTCAGGACATTTCAGCTTTTATTTTTTTATTAATTTGTGAATATTTTGTGAAGGCATTTAGAATAATGTTTTACAGCTTTGCCTTTCAATGTAATTATTTAATACATTTTACATATGATTAGGCCACACAGAGGGCCAGAGATAATTACAGACAGTGATAATCGGAAGTACCCAAAAGGGCCACTAGATGTCTTGTGATAGATAACATAAAATCCTTGTGAGATACAAAAACTCTGGAAGTTTACTGGTAAACTTAGAACATTTCCAGTAATATGCCCTACCTTTTTTGCAATCCCATCTGCAACATCTTAATTGAGCCGGCCACAACACGTTACATTGAATAACTAGCTACATAGTTTGTTAAAAGCATGCTTACTGGCTAGTGGCTCCTGGGATATTTATGGAACCCTCTGTTGGCACGTGACATTATGTTGCTAATGTAAATAGTAAACTTAATGTAGGCATAATGTAAATTTACATTTCATCGCGATGCCTCTGCTACAACTCTCTTCAATCTGAATAAGCCCTGATTCACAGAGAGAGAGAGAAGCTTTTATGTAGGAGCTGTCTGTCTGTCTTTGGGTGTAAATAAACATATCAATTAATGAGTAAACGGAGAACCGTGAAAACTATTCCCTATTTGAAAATTCAGTTAAGTCTCTGCCTCAATCTAGGAGACTCTTCAAGATCTGTCACTCCAGTGATACATCACTGTACGTGTGTCGTCTGTGCTAGATAGTACAGGTATAGATAGATAGATAGATAGATAGATAGATAGATAGATAGATAGATAGATAGATAGATAGATAGATAGATAGATAGATAGATAGATAGATAGATAGATAGATAGATAGATAGATAGATAGATAGATAGATAGATAGATAGATAGATAGATAGATAGATAGATAGATAGATAGATAGATAGATAGATAGATAGATAGATAGATAGATAGTGTGGGAGGGAATAGGTCATAGGGATAGCCTTCCTCTCTAGCTGGTCAAACTCTAGCCGCGAGAAGTCAAAGGTTAGGTAAATAATGAGACAAACCCGTGGTGGGGCTCCCACTAACCCAAATGACTGCCCGAGGACGTCAGGAACCACAGGAGCGCATGCAGCAGGCGATTGACCGCCCTGTCAATCAAAGGAAAAATACATGTAATGTACTATTTCTCTGTCTCTCTCTCTTGCTAACGTCATGTAATAAATAATTCAGTGTAATAAGCGAGATTATTCATTAGGCTCGTTCCTCAATAACGCATTCATATCACAGGCCATTTATAATGAAAAAGCTTTCCTAACAACCAGCAAGAAATGGAGTCAGGCATAGTCATAGCTAGAGTAAACAGCCATGAGTTAATCGTGAGATTGTCCTGAGAGCATATGCCTGGTGGTAGGCACCTCCTCAGGCTCACCAGCAGGGTGGCATTCAGAGCTCTGCTTGGCTCTCTGTGGTGCCATGTGGTGTCTCTTCCACTGGAATCTCTGGGGCCCGGACAGAGTAGGCTGTCTGTCACAGAGAGAGATGTGCTCTATACAATCTGAGATCCTCAGCCTCGGCACTTCCTGGGTGAACATGAAGTGACCTTTCCTAATCCCTCAGAGCCACCTGGGTCATCAGTTTCCACCCTGTGTCTGCTGCTCTTTAAACAATCAACGCGCTTCCCGTCACTGCTAATTCTTCTGACATTCATAGATCTCTGACATGGATGAATGATCTCACATCCTGTCCCTTTTCACTCAGAACACTTGACTCTGTGGAGAGCCAGGCAGGCTCAAACTACCTCTGAGAGAAGAACGGAGGTCACCTATTTAAAACCTGTTTAAAAACACAACTCTAAATGCTAGTCAGGAACAGAGGAGACAAATAGGCAGCAGGCTAGGCATCATCCTGGAGGTTTTTCCCGGCAGAATTAAGAGACAACTATCAGCATCCTGCAGACAGCTCCTCTCTGCCTCTTCCTTCACCTAACCTGTTATTACACTGACATTCACTGCACTCCATTATCAATCATCTCCAAGGAGAAATGGAAAACAATCAGCTAATGCTACCATGGAATCACAACGCCCTACAAAATATCCCTGTACTTCGACTGAGTGCTCTACAGTAACCTGCTCCTGGTTACGTACAGAGTGCTATTCAGGTGACTAAGAAACACAGACAATGACGTCAAGGACACACCACTTAAAAACATATTTTCCAATGGCACGAATGGCTACATAATTGTCAGGCCATTACTTTGGTCCCGGTAGTGGGGCTAGCTCTACATATTGGTCAGTTATTAACCAAGGTCATTCTAAGCTAGCTAGCTACTAATAGAGTCAAACGCAATTAAACTGGACAGTATTTCATCACAACTAACTAGAGGGTCTAAGCTGTACCACATCTTAGCGCTATTGGTTCCCTGAAGAATAAAACTGCTGCATGGTAGTCTTTCCCCTGGGAATAAAAAATAAGCACTGTGTTGTAATTATTGTATTTGTTCTCTGTCACGCATTGAAATTGACCAGGCACACACAATGCAAGAACATTTGAATTGCTATCTTAATGGAATTTCACATGTCATGTCACAGCGAAATAAATTAACAAATTTGCAATAGTTCTGGTTCTTTTGTGGTTTGAACCTTTTAGAAAAAGTTTTACCAGAAAATACCTTTTCAGGTCCAGGTTGTTAAGGACTTGGACATTGGTGGTAATAGGTGTTGAAATATTGAAAAGAATCCCTCTAGTCTCTGCCTCTCGTTCATAGCCCCCTGCGGTATTTTGTCTGGCAGAGACAGAGACACATGGAGTTCATCCAAATTCCAGCACACAGAATGCTGACGAGAGGAAAATGAAGCCCTTTTTTCCCCAGAGATCCATAGCACAGCAGTTTGGTCAATTTACAGGTATCATTAGCAAGCCTATGCTACAGATGGCATTGATGAATCGAAACAATTTTCTCTGGGATTGGGACCGCTGTGAAAACAAGAATTGTGAGCTTTAAAAATTATGGAGAGACGACTATAAAACCAGAGGTAACCTGATAAAAAGAAGACTTTACAAACATACTTTTAAATGTCCGTCTTCCTCTTTGTAAGAAATCTCTCTCGTGACTTTAATCTACAGTACCATCGGAAGGGATGACTTCCATGCCTGAGGTCAGTTAGTATCAAGCTGTAGAGACAGCTTTAATCACCTACAGAGTTATCTGTGTGTCAACTCAAAGTGATTTCAAAGTGAACCCGATTAAGAGCCTCGTACTGTGATTTACAAAGAAAATATTACATTATGTATACTGAGCGTTACTGGACAGTATACTCTTCACTTGAGTCAGGGTTCTCCTTTTTAGGACGGACTGAAAGTGATGCTAGATCCAAACCTACTGCCTTCGACCGTTCTGGCCTGCCTGGAGCTGAAAACATCGACTTTATGAATCTGTTTTCATAATCGCAGGTGACACACACAGCAAATCTATAGTGGCTGCATTCAGAGAGCATTAAGCCTGAAACGCTGCTTCAAGGCTGCTGTGATCAGCGGGCCCTAGATGCTGTCAGCGCTGTGTGTGGATGTGAAGACAGCTCCAGTCTCAGCCTCAGTCTGCCCTGAGGAAACCTTCTCCAAACAGGCCCCATCAGGGAACCATCCATTACATTTAGCAATGAAGGGAAAACACTTGGGGAAAATGACAGCAGGCTATGGTGGATCTCTCTCTCTCTCTCTCTCTCTCTCTCTCTCTCTCTCCTCTCTCTCTCTCTCTCTCTCTCTCTCTCTCTCTCTCTCTCTCTATCTATCTCTCTCTCTCTCTCTCTCTCTCTCTATCGCTCTCTCTCTCTATCTATCTCTCTCTCTCTCTCTCTCTCTCTCTCTCTCTCTCTCTCTCTCTCTCTCCTCTCTCTCTCTCTCTCTCTCTCTATTGCTCTCTCTCTCTCTCTCTCTCTCTCTCTCTCTCTCTCTCTCTCTCTCTCTCTCTCTTCTCTCTCTCTCTCTATCGCTCTCTCTCTCTCTCTCTCTCTCTCCCTCTCTCTCTCTCTCTCTCTCTCTCTCTATCTATCTCTCTCTCTATCTCTCTCACTCAATTTCTCTCTCTATCTTTCTTTCTCTCGCTATGTCCTGTCAAGTTTTCAGTGTTCTTTATTCTATTTATGTACGTATTAAGTGCATTTCTTCAGTTCTATCTGTGAGCAAGAATAAATAAATAATATAATATTTAATAATTAAATTAAAGCAAGTGAAATAGATAATAAACAAAAGTGAAAAATGTCAAGTGTCATGTTATGTTTATATACTGTGTTGTAATGATGTGCAAATAGTTAAAGTACAAAAGGGGAAAATAAATAAACATAAATACAGGTTGTATTTACAATGGTGTTGTTCAATGGTTGCCCTTTTCTTGTAGCAACAGGTCACAAATCTTGCTACTGTGATTGAACACTGTGGTAGTTTATTTGTTTTCGAATTCTTTGTGGGTCTGTGTAATCTGAGGGAAATATGTGTCTCTAATATGGTCATACATTTGGCAGCTCATTTTCCACCTCATTTTATGGGCAGTGTGCACATAGCCTGTCTTCTCTTGAGAGCCAGGTCTGCCTTCGGCAGCCTTTCTCAATAGCAAGGCTATGCTCACTGAATTTGTACATAGTCAAAGATTTCCTTAATTTTGGGTCAGTTACAGTTGTCAGGTATTCTGCCACTATGCACTCTCTGTTTTGGGCCAGATAGCATTCTAATTTGAAATCTGATTCTACTGCTTGCATCAGTTACCTGACAAATCATGGCTCTATGTAGTACTGTGCAACTCCCATAGTCTGTTCTGGACTTGGACTGTGAAGAGACCTCTGGTGGCATGTCTTGTGGGGTATGCATGGGTGTCTGAGCTGTGTGCTAGTATTTTAAACAGACAGGTGTGACAGTCCAGGTGTGACAAAACTAGAGCCTGTAGGACCTGCCTTGTTGATAGTGCTGTTAAGAATGCAGATTATCACTTTATTATGGACAGACTTCTCCCCATCTTAGCTACTGTTGTATCAATATGTTTTGACCATGACGGTTTACAATTCAGGGTTACTCCAAGCAGTTTAGTCACCTCAACTTGCTCAATTGCCATATTATTCACTACGAGATGTAGTTGAGGTTTAGGGCTTAGTGAATGATTTGTCCCAAATACAATGCGTTTAGTTTTTTTAGGACTAACTTATTCCTTGCTACCCATTCCGAAACTAATTGCAGCTCTTTGCTAAGTGTTGCAGTCATTTCAGTCGCTGTAGTAGCTGAAGTGTATAATGTTGAGTTATCCGCAGACATAGATACACTGGCTTTACTCAATGCCAGTGGCATGTCGTTAGTAAAGATTGAAAAAAGCAAGGGGCCTAAACAGCTACCCTGGGGAATTCCTGCTTCTACCTGGATTATGTTTGAGAGGCTTCCATTAAAGAACACCCTCTGTGTTCTGTTAGACAAGTAACTCTTTATCTTTATTATAGCAGAGGGTGTAAAGCCATAATACATACGTTTTTACAGCAGCAGACTATGATCAATAATGTCAAAAGCTGCACTGAAGTCTAACAAAACAGCCCCCACAATAATTTTATCATACATTTCTCTCAGCCAATCATCAGTCATTTGTGTAAGTGCTGTGCTTGTTGAATGTCCTTCCCTATAAGCGTGCTGAAAGTCTGTTGTCAATTTGTTTACTGTGAAATAGCATTGTATCTGGTCAAAATACCATTTTTTCCAAAGGTTTACTAAGGGTTAATAACAGGCTGATTGGTCGGCTAATTGAGCCAGTAAAGGGGGCTTTAATATTCTTGTGTAGCTGAATGACTTTAGCTTCCTTCCAGGCCTGAGGGCACACACTTTCTAGTAGGGCACACACTTTCTAGTAGGGCACACACTTTCTAGTAGGTCACACACTTTCTAGTAGGGCACACACTTTCTAGTAGGGCACACACTTTCTAGTAGGGCACACACTTTCTAGTAGGGCACACACTTTCTAGTAGGTCACACACTTTCTAGTAGGTCACACACTTTCTAGTAGGGCACACACTTTCTAGTAGGTCACACACTTTCTAGTAGGGCACACACTTTCTAGTAGGGCACACACTTTCTAGTAGGTCACACACTTTCTAGTAGGGCACACACTTTCTAGTAGGGCACACACTTTCTAGTAGGGCACACACTTTCTAGTAGGGCACACACTTTCTAGTAGGTCACACACTTTCTAGTAGGGCACACACTTTCTAGTAGGGCACACACTTTCTAGTAGGGCACACACTTTCTAGTAGGGCACACACTTTCTAGTAGGCTTAAATTGAAGATGTGGAAAATAGAAGTGGCAATATCGTCCGCTATTATCCTCAGTAATTTTCATATTCAGATTGTCAGACCCCGGTGGCTTGTCATTGTTGATAGACAACATTAATTATTTCAACTCTTCCACACTGACTTTACGGAATTCAAAAGTACAATTCTTGTCTTTCATAATTTGGTCAGTTGCTGTCCTGGGGCTCTGTGGGGTCTGTTTGTGTTTGTGAACAGAGACCCAGGACCAGCTTACTTAGGGGACTCTTCTCCAGGTTCATCTCTCTGTAGGTGATGGCTTTGTTATGGAAGGTTTGGGAATCGCTTCCTTTTAGGTGGTTGTAGAATTTAACAGCTCTTTTCTGGATTTTGATAATTAGCGGGTATCGGCCTAATTCTACTATGCATGCATTATTTGGTGTTTTACGTTGTACACACATAATATTTTTGCATAATTTTGCATGCAGAGTCTCAATTTGGTGTTTGTCCCATTTTGTGAATTCTTGGTTGGTGAGTGGACCCCAGACCTCACAACTATAAAGGGCAATGGGTTTTGTAACTGATTCAAGTATTTTTATCCAAATCCTAATTGGTATGTCGAATTTTAAGTTCCTTTTGATGGCATAGAAGGCCCTTGCCTTGTCTCTCTATCTCTCTATCTCTCGCTAAATCTCTCTCTATCTCTCTCTCTCTTTATTGCTATTTCTTTCTCTCTCTAGCTATATATCTCTCTATCTCTCTCTCTCTTGCTCCATCTCTCTCTCTCTCTCTCTCTCTCTCTCTCTCTCTCTCTCTTTCTCGCTATATCTCTCTCTTTATCTTTCACCTTGAGATGTTTCTACAACTTGATTGGAGTCCACCTGTGGTAAATTCAATTGATTGGACATGATTTGGAATGGCACACACCTGTCTATATAGGGTCCCACAGTTGACAGTGCACGTCAGAGCAAAAACCAAGCCATGAGGTTGAAGGAATTGTCCGTAGAGCTCCGAGACAGGATTGAGTTGGCAATTTGAATGCACAGATATCGTGACGAGATCCTGAGGCCCATTCATCCACCGCCTTATGTTCCACCTCATCACCTCATGTTTCAGTATGATAATGCATGACCCCATGTCACAGGGATCTGTGCACAATTCCTGAAAGTTGAAAATGTCCCAGTTCTTCCATGGCCTACATACTCACCAGACATGTCACCAATTGAGCATGTTTGGGATGCTCTGGATTGAAGTCTATGACAGCGTGTTGCAGTTCCCGCCAACATCCAGAAACTTCGCTCAGCTATTGAGGAGGAGTGGGACAACATTCCACAGGCCACAATCAACAGCCTGATCAACAACTCTATGAGAAGGAGATGTGTCGCGCTGCATGAGGCAAAATGTGGTCACACCAGATACTGACTGGCTTTCTGATCCACGCCCTACCTTTTTTAAAGATATCTGTGGCCAACAGATGCATATCTGAATTCCCAGTCATGTGAAATTCATAAATTGGGGCCTAATGAATTTATTTCAATTGACTGATTTACTTATGTGAACTGTTACTCAGTAAAATCTTTGAAATTATTGCATGTTGCGTTTATATTTTTGTTCAATGTAGGTTTACATTGCTAAAGTAAGTGAAATAAACAATAAACAAAACTCTCTCTAATGATGTCAGTTGATGAGGACAGATGAGGATGGAGCTGGTGAAAAGCAACATGTGTGTAGCCTGGGGTAGAGCGCTCATTTCCCCTCACAAAAGTCCAGTGTGAATGTGTGAAGCAGGATAAACCGCAAGCTTCTCTTTCATTTTGGTCAGTCTTATGTCAGCAGTGTCATCAACGGTTTAATTTGCGGGGCGGATTGGAACAGCTGGGGAGGCAAGACATAGGGGGAATTTGAACAGATTGATTGTTAAAGAATAGTAATCTTTAGTATCTTAGATTACTGTATCATTAAAAAGCAATCGGTTTTAGAAAACACTGATGCCGATTGGGTTTTGTTAATATAGCTAAATGTCAGTTCAACCACCACCCATCGTGACTGTAACCGTTGCCATGGCAAGCATAGGCTCTGAGGAATAGAATAATAGCATTCAACCGATAAATACCTCGATGACTCATACACTGGGACTTTTTCTCTTCACGGCTTAGCTTTTTGTCCCTGTGTGCTAGCTTGTTTGTTCGTGTGTTTCTTTTTGTATGCTTAGGGTCCTATATAGTGTCCTTCAAGTATTTAGATGAGAAACTCTATTAACTCCTAGCAAATATTATGAACCCACTGACCATAATGTCCAGCTTTCTGAATCTGTCACGAATCCGTCACGACTGCAGGAAGAATGACAACGCGGGACCATGAACCCATCAACCTTGACGACATGATGAGGCGATTGTGGCTGGTTGAAATATTAAGGTCAGCTGAGACCTGTCCATCCCAGGCCTCATCCCTCACTGATAACCTAAGCCTCTGTGTTGGGCTGCTGAGGTAGATCACAGGCTCCTGAGCTGTTAAACTGGGGAATAGAGTTTAGAAATACACATAGTGCAGAGTACAGGCAGGCTTTACTGCTGGGTAATCTGAGGCTAGGGCAGAAATCATATTAAACCCCACTGATGGCTAGGGCTGTGTGGAGCTAGGAGCTTGCCTCTGAGCCATCCATTCCAGCACCACCTTCCCAATTAGCTGAGCTAATGGACTGTCTGGAAACCCTCTAATGTCAATAATGGATATAAACCGTCTTAACCCCATGATGGGTGGGATGAATTATCATAATGCGCTGTCAATCACAGACTAGTTAATCTAATAAAGGAGAGTCCAGAGCTTCCTCTGGGGTTAGTTAGACAAGCCAGTCAACAACTGACGGAGTATGACAGTCGTGTCCATTTGTGAGTTGAGATTGAGAAGCATTTTTCCTACTATCAATATGGTAAACAATGGTGATTTTCTCCGATGGGAAACATACTTTCAACTCTGAAATATAGAATGAGGCTGCAAAGGCAGAGAGCTGAACTTTGGATGGGTCTGCAGTCCAACTGGGGATCCAGAGAGAAAGGTCACCTGAAGCTTGACATTTGAATCGCCTTTCCCATAGTGAGCCAGAAAGTGAGCAGAGATAATAACACGGCGTGAAACAGAAATGCAAATACACTTTTCTGGGAAAAGTGACATGACCTTAACAGCATAGATCTTCCTAATATTGAGTTGCACCCCTTTTGCCCTCAGAATGGCCTCAATACGTTGGGTTATGGACTCTACAAGGTGTCGAAAGCGTTCCACAGGGATGCTGGCCCATGTTGACTCCAATGCTTCCCACAGTTGTGTCAAGTTGTCTGGATGTCCTTTGGGTGGTGGACCATTCTTGATACACACAGGAAACTATTGATCGTGAAAAACCCAGCAGAGTTGCAGTTGTTGACACAAACCGGTGCGCCTGGCACCTACTACCATACCCCGTTCAAAGGCACTTCAATTTTTATACTGCCCATTCACCCTCTGAATGGCACACATACAAAATCCATGTCTCAATTGTCTCAAGGCTTAAAAATCCTTCTTTAACCTGTCTTCTCCCCTTCATCTACATTGATTGAAGTGGATCTAACAGGTGACATCAATAAGGGATCATAGCTTTCACCTGGATTCACCTGGTCAGTCAATGTCATGGACCTAATGTTTGGTACACAGTGTATGTGTGGATTAATTAATAAAGGTCCAATGCAGCCATTTTTATCTCAATATAAAATAATTTTCTGGGTAACAATGAAGTACCATACTGTGATTGTTTTGAATTAAAATTGTAAAAAATGACCAAAACAGATTCTTAGCAAAGGGCAATTTCTCAAATTTCTCTAAAGATTTTGCTAGGACTGTCTGGGAGTGGTCTGAGTCGGGAAAGGAAAACTGAAAACTAGCTGATATTAGCCAAGAGGTTTTGAACTCTCTTTCTCATTGGTGACGGCATGTTAATATTTCGCATGGTGATGTCACCATGGGATGCATTTATAATGTAAAAGGTTAATGACTGTCAGAAAAAGAGGACAATTGCATCCCTGTTCCATGTTCCCGGTGGGCATTTTAAACACAAACACAAACAGTATGAACAAAAACAAACTGACACTGATTGACGCTGGGGGAGACTCTATGAAGGCAGAAGACATACACGTGGTAGCTCATCTGGTTGATGCTGCAGCACCAAGACAAGTTGAGGTCGGATTTAAAACCAAGATTAAGCAGGCAAATCTGTCTGGGAAGCTCCAGCACAGCTCCTCTCCCCTTTGCCTTTGGAGAGGGTGAGAGAGCGGTGGTGATGACGGCAGGAACAGAGAGCAACACCGGCAGTGCAGGCACACATGGCACTTGGCTCTTTAATATTCTTCTAGCGTGGAGGGACATTTGGAGAATGTGAGAATTTTTGCTGACCTCTGACCTCTGTCCTCTAGGCCCAACGCATCTGATTACCGTCCCTGTCACACATGCCAGTCCTGCCCATCCCAGCCCAGCTGGCTCCAAACCCCACAGGGTCTCTTAGTGTCTCCTCAGCCTCTTATTTAGACAGAGACACATAGACTCATCACTGGACACCCTGTCCTATCTGGAAGAGGATGCAGAGACACATAGACTCATCACTAGACACCTTGTCCTATCTGGAAGAGGATGCAGAGACACATAGACTCATCACTGGACACCCTGTCCTATCTGGAAGAGGATGCAGAGACACATAGACTCATCACTGGACACCCTGTCCTATCTGGAAGAGGATGCAGAGACACATAGACTCATCACTGGACACCCTGTCCTATCTGGAAGAGGATGCAGAGACACATAGACTCATCACTGGACACCCTGTCCTTTCTGGAAGAGGATGCAGAGACACATAGACTCATCACTGGACACCCTGTCCTATCTGGAAGAGGATGCAGAGACACATAGACTCATCACTGGACACCTTGTCCTATCTGGAAGAGGATGCAGAGACACATAGACTCATCACTGGACACCCTGTCCTATCTGGAAGAGGATGCAGAGACACATAGACTCATCACTGGACACCCTGTCCTATCTGGAAGAGGATGCAGAGACACATAGACTCATCACTGGACACCCTGTCCTATCTGGAAGAGGATGCAGAGACACATAGACTCATCACTGGACACCCTGTCCTATCTGGAAGAGGATGCAGAGACACATAGACTCATCACTGGACACCCTGTACTATCTGGAAGAGGATGCAGAGACACATAGACTCATCACTGGACACCCTGTCCTATCTGGAAGAGGATGCAGAGACACATAGACTCATCACTGGACACCCTGTCCTATCTGGAAGAGGATGCAGAGACACATAGACTCATCACTGGACACCCTGTCCTATCTGGAAGAGGATGCAGAGACACATAGACTCATCACTGGACACCCTGTCCTATCTGGAAGAGGATGCAGAGACACATAGACTCATCACTGGACACCTTGTCCTGTCTAAGGACTGTATGAAACGAGGGGCCCTGTCACCTCTGAAACAGCGTCACTAACAGTCCACATACATCTGCACTACATCCCATGTCCCCTGCCTTAATGGTGCAGTCCTCTCCGCTACTCCCAAGGGAATGAACCCAGGGTGGGCTCAGACGGAAACGGACAGGAAAAAACAATAGCATGAAAGATTAAAAGGGCACCTGTGGGACTGCAGAGCCCACGTCACCTCACCGGAGAAAACACAGACTCAGCAGGCTGCCTGGCTGAATAATACAACACAGCCTATAGCAATACAGCACAGAACACAGCAGAGTCTTCGTTAGTTAGGGTAGCAGTGTAGCGGGAATCTGGAGAACTTGGAAAACAGTTAACAGTAATGGAACTAAAGGGTTTTTCAGTCAGCCAGCGGAATATCACCGCTTGTCCCTTTATTCAAGCGGCTAGTGCCTTCACACGAGGGTGACAGCCGCCAGTGACCATAGCAACGGAATAAACATTATCGACGTCCGGAAAAAAGATATGCTATAACGCCGTAAGCATGTCTAAACACGTATTCATTAAAAAATTATTAGAAAAACAATAATTTTATTGTTAAATGTGACTTTGTAAACTGATAATAGTGTTAGCTAGCTAGAGTGGGTAAGTTAGCTCGTCCAGCTGTTGGACATACGTTCTGACGTATCACCACGGAGGCTCCGTTTTCTTCTGTGATTGGTCAACAACAAAATCACCTGTTGTAAAATAGAGCGGAGAGGCCTCCACCGGCACAAGCACCATCGACTGACTGCTCCGCCTGTATAGAATCCCCACCCTGCCAAGGCTTCATTGAAAATGAATGAGGAACCCCTACCACCGCGTGCTGGGCCCTGTACTGTCCTGATGAAGTCTAGAGAATCGTCATAGGAACCACTAGCTACAGCTCATCACCACCACCACCAACCCACACTCTTCAAACGGAATCCCATGAAGACAGCATCACTTGGCTTCAACAATTCAACACAGCTAATCTTATTCCTCATACCTGGCAACAGCATCACAGCTGAGACATTAATAACAATAACACACACCCTCTCTTGTGTTTTATTATTGCTTTGCTGATAATCAACTGGGATAGTCTCCATATTGGAATGACAGTGCTTTCATGCTAGAATGACCCTCCCTGTCCATTCTCTGGTTTAATTACAGAGTGCAAAGAGAATGAAGGCCCCATGCCTCTGACCTGAACAGCCACAAACCAGCATACCAAATGATGACGAGGGCAACTTACAAAAAATGCACTTCGTATGGGAAACATACTAAAGAGAGTATCGCTAGAACTATAGAACCAAGCCTAACTGAACTGGGTTTGGCGGATGACAGGAGAACGCTACCTGCCTGAATGCATAGTGCCAACTGTAAAGTTTGGTGGAGGAGGAATAATGGTCTGGGGTTGTTTTTCATGGTTCGGGCTAGGCCCCTTAGTTCCATTGAAGGGAAATCTTAACATCTAGTGGAAAGCCTTCGCAGAAGAGTGGAGGCTGTTATAGCAGCAAAGGGGGGACCAACTCCATGTTAATGCCCATGAGCGTGGAATTAGATGTTTGATGAGCAGGTGTCCACATACTTTTGGTCTTGTAGTTTATATCCAAGAACAATGCCACGGCCCAGGATGTGTGGAGAGAAGACATCAGCTCTGTTTATCGAGTGCACGAGAGAGAGAGAGAGAGAGAGAGAGAGAGAGAGAGAGAGAGAGAGAGAGAGAGAGAGAGAGAGAGACATAATGTGGGAGGGTTCAGGGTGAAATATATGGGATCAATATCATGCCAAATGTATTCACAAATGTAAATCACTTGATTTACATTTGTGGAAAGTGATTTTAATTTGTGGAAAGTGATTTACATTTGTGAATACATTTGGCATGATATTGATCCCATAGAAATACCACTGCTGTTGATCAATTAATGCTGTTTTGGTCCTGTGGCCCATCGGCCCATGGTAATGAATGATGCATGGTTGGAACAATGTCTGCCTGTCAAATGGCACCCTTATTCCCTACATAGTACACTATTTTTGGGCACTGGTCAAAAGCACTAAATAGAGAATAGGGTGCCATTTGGGACACATCCACTGAGAGCTCAGAGAACACTGAGATTAATGCAGGAACCTTCATACCACTGGAGTTCCCCTCACTCCCATTGGTCATTACTCATGTCACTCTAGCTCAAGTTATGTGATCAGCTTTGATAGGGAGATGTGTGTAGGATATGCAACGCAAACAATACAGTCATTTTCCTGCCAATGGAGGGAAATCCATCAAACAGACTTAATTCCCTCTAGTTAAGTGATAAATCTGCATGTGAGTGTGTGTGTGTGTGTGTGTGTTTGTGTGTGTGTGTGTGTGTGTGTAGGTGTGGGGATGTGTGTGTGTGTTTGTGTGTGTGTAGGTGTGTGTGTGTGTGTGTGTGTGTGTGTGTGTGTGTGTGTGTGTGTGTGTGTGTGTGTGTGTGTGTGTGTGTGTGTGTGTTTGTAGGTGTGGGGATGTGTGTGTGTGTGTGTGTGTGTGTGTGTGTGTGTGTGTGTGTGTGTGTGTGTGTTTGTGTGTGTTTGTGTGTGTAGGTGTGTAGGTGTGGGGATGTGTGTGTGTGTGTGTGTGTGTGTGTGTGTGTGTGTGTGTGTGTGTGTGTGTGTGTGTGTGTGTGTGTGTGTTTGTGTGTGTGTAGGTGTGGGGGTGTGTGTGTGTGTGTGTGTGTGTAGGTGTGGGGGTGTGTGTGTGTGTGTGTGTGTGTGTGTGTGTGTGTGTGTGTGTGTGTGTGTGGTTGGTCTGTAATTAACACAGGATTCAGTTAATGACTCAGTTTACTTATTTTAACCACGAGGTCTATGAGCAATGGTACTTCCTACTGGCTTGCCTAATATAGCAGTGTATGATATTTTATGCATGGAAACAGAGGTTGCTTTCATACATCCACACCATGTACTTGATTGTAAGAGACAGGAACACTATCTTTAGAAAACATTTGAAAAACCTGAGAGTGGGCGGATGTCAGATCACATAATGCTTCGCCAGTAATCCAAAATAGGGAGTTTAGCCATGTCAATTTAGCATCTATGCTATGACAAATTACCACAATATAGAACTGGCAGAATTACTGATGTGTCAAAGTAGGGACATTTTTTAGAAGGGAGTTGACGACATGCTCCTCTCCTCCTGCATGAGGGAGCAATTTAGGAGCAAGTGTGTGTGTGTGTGTGTGTGTGTGTGCGTGTCAGAGCGTCCATCCACCCTGTGTGTCTGTCTCCTCCGCCCTCTCTGTCGGGCAGCAGCCCTTCTTTACACCAGCCTGGAATTTGTGGGATTACAGCAGAAGTGATAATTAGCATCCGAATGGCTAACGCTGTGGAGCAAGAGCTGTCAGGGCCGCCTTAAACCACACCACACCTAACACACACACTCACACGCACAAGAACACGCACACACACGTAGACGCGCGCACACACGCGCCAGCCTGTTTTGAACGCTCGTTGTGAGATCACGTCCACACACACAGTGGGTCTGCTCATTAGGCTACATAACCCTCACATGTCAATTAGAAATGCATGACTGGCAGTTACATCATATGATACACATTCATTTATGGCTTACTCTATTAGACTGAGCTGTAGGAGTCTGAAATCTAGTGTGTTAGTGCTACTGGTGTTGCCTAATCTATCTCAAGTTGACCTGCTGTGGCGCGGCTACTCATGATGTGGCATGTCTGCTTGTTTACAGTGTCCAGTATCCAGTGTCCAGTGTCCAGTGTCCACCCCCCCCCCCCCGACCATCCATGCACATCACTGAGTGTGTCGATGTACTCCTGATTCATAATGTACGTTCAGTGCAAATAGAGTTCACCAGACTCCTCTACCTCCACCTCTCTCTCAGCTCTGACCTCTGTGTGACCTCTGTTAAGCCCACAACCCACTGAGTGATTGAGCTCATCTCAATGTACTATAGCAGATGAGTTCACACTGTGTAAGTCAATGGACAGCTTCACCACTTTACTGCCCAAGTGCCCATCCCTCCCACTATGGCAATCGTAGCTCTGCCATTTTCAACCTCACCTCTAACGCTGCCCCCTTTCAGTGGCACTCTCTCCTTGCCATCCATGCCCCTTCTCCTCTCTTCTCTGGACTTTCTAAACAAGTCGTCGCCTCCTTCCTTCTAACTTATCAACACTCCTCTCCTGTCCCCGAAACTGCGGCAATCACTCTCTGCTCCGCTCTCTCTCTCCCCGTCTCTCTGCTCCCCTCTCTCTCTCCCCCTCTCTCTGCTCCCCTCTCTCTCCCCCTCTCTCTGCTCCCCTCTCTCTCTCCTCTTTCCCTCCCTCCCTCCCTCCCTCCCTCCCTCTTTCTTTCGTTCTTTGCACGGTTCTGCATCACTTATCAGGGCAGTTCTCTGTTCGATCACTGAGCCGGCCTCCCAGGAGAGTGACTATGCTGTGCTGTCCCTGGGGAGGCATTAAGCTGGCATGCTGAAGGGCACATGAAAGATGACGAAGTCAATATAATGAATGATCAAACGTAACAATGCAGAGCAGTGAGACCGAGGCGTCTATAAGAGATACAGTATCTATTCTGTATATACAGTATCTCAGTGGATGAAATGCACACACATTCCATACATACAGTACATCATAGCAGCAGCCTGATCTCTGTTCATATAGCACTGTACATACATACAGTCATGCCCCGGTACTGGCAGTTCTGCCACCCTCGGCGAGACAAAAGAATTGTGGCCCTCCTCCTATCCCCGCAAAGCTAGAATAGTGTAGCCTACAGTGTCGGCCCGAAATGCAAATTGATGAAAACAGGCAGTTGCACTGGCTTATTTGCCTAGTGCTGATTCCTGACCAAGGCTTAAGACTAATCATTTGCATATCAGCTACCCAAATGTATGAGGTGTTATTTTGAGCCTATTTGTAATGAGAATCAATGTTGTTTACACAGTGGGAAACGCAGAAGTACTTCTTCCCTATGATCACCTCTCAAAAGTGTACGAATAGGCCTACAATTGAAATCTATGATTCTTGACAATTTAGCTCACGGATTGAAACTCCCAGACAGCAGTCGTGAGTAGCTTTGTTTCGTTCCATATTGTCCATTTTATTTTTACCTGTCCTGTTTTTAGGATATGGTGTTTGTAAACATGCTGAGTCATATTCAAATCGAACTGCATTTTTATTTGATCGGAGACTCATGCATGATGTAAAAAGGGTCTGTCTCGTAACATTGTCATAAATATGGTCTCCAGTCTGTAGACTACAGAAAGACCACATAGGCTACGACTCTTTCTGCCATAGGCTACATGATTTATGTTAGATGACTTGAGAGTTGGTGCAGCGCCGCTGCGCTGAGTCGCTCCGCTAGCACCCTGGAGAGACTCGCTGGGCATGGACAAGATTTCCAAATTCCTGACATTTAATCCTAGTAAAAATTCCATCTTAGGTCAGTTAGGATCACCACTTTATTTTAAGAATGTGAAATGTCAGAATAATAGTAGAGAGAATAATTTATTTCAGCTTTTATTTATTTCATCACATTCCCAGTGGGTCAGAAGTTTACATACACTCATTTAGTATTTGGTAGCATTACCTTTAAATTGTTTAACTTGGGTCAAACGTTTCGGGTAGCCTTCCACAAGCTTCCCACAATAAGTTGGGTGAATTTTGGCCCATTCCTTCTGACAGAACTGGTGTAACTGAGTCAGGTTTGTAGACCTCCTTGCTCGCACACGCTTTTTCAGTTCTGCCCTCAGATTTTCTATAGGATTGAGGTCAGGGCTTTGTGATGGCCACTCCAATACCTTGACTTTGTTGTCCTTAAGCCATTTTGCCACAACTTTGGAAGTATGCTTGGGGTCATTGTCTGTTTGGAAAACCCATTTGCGACCAAGCTTTAACTTCCTGACTGATGTCTTGAGATGTTGCTTCAATATATCCACATAATGTTCCTTCCTCATGATGCCATCTATTTTGTGGAGTGCACCAGTCCCTCCTGCAGCAAAGCACCCCCACAACATGATGCTGGGATGGTGTTCTTTGGCTTGCAAACTTCCCCCTTTTTCCTTCAAACATAATGATGGTCATTATGGCCAAACAGTTCAATTTCTGTTTCATCAGACTAGAGGACATTTCTCCAAAACGTACAATCTTTGTCCCCATGTGCAGTTGCAAACTGTGGTCTGGCTATTTTATGGCAGTTTTGAAGCAGTGGCTTCCTCATTGCTGAGCAGCCTTTCAAGTTATGTCGAATTAGGACTCATTTTACTGTGGATATAGATACTTTTTGGATATAGATACCTGTTTCCTCCAGCATCTTGACAAGGTCCTTTGCTGTTGTTCTGGGAATGATTTGCACTTTTCGCACCAAAGTATGTTCATCGCTAGGAGACAGAACGCGTCTCCTTCCTGAGCGGTATGACGACTGCATGGTCCCATGGTGTTTATACTTGCGTACTATTGTTTGTACAGATGAACGTGGTACCTTCAGGCATTTGGAAATTGCACCCAAGGATGAACCAGACTTGTGGAGGTCTACAATTCTTTTTCTGAGGTCTTGGCTGATTTCTTTAGATTTTCCCATGATGTTGAACAAAGAGGCACTGAGTTTGAAGGTAGGCCTTGAAATACATTCACAGGTACACCTCCAATTGACTCAAATAATGTCAATTAGCCTAACAGAAGCTTCTAAAGCCATTTTCTGGAATTTTCCAAGCTGTTTAAAGGCACAGTCAACTTAGTGTATGTAAACTTCTGACCCACTGGAATTGTGATATTGTGAATTATAAGTGAAATAATTGTTGGAAGAATTACTTGTCTCATGCACAAAGTAGATGTCCTAACCGACTTGCCAAAACTATAGTTTGTTAACATGCCTAATATGCGAGCCGGCCCTGCATACAGTGGATGAATGCATTGAGCTTTCTTGTGATTAGATCAGAACATAGTACAGCACAGTGACATCTCCTGCTGCTCATGTCTTGTGACTCCCTGAAGCAGAATCCCCCTCCCAGGGGACAGGTTGGGGCAGAATGGAATTCCTCTGCACCTCTGTCCCTTCCTGAGCTGAATTCCTTCAGTTTTTATTAAAACCAGATCCATCCAGGCAGTCTTCCTGAGACACTACATTACAGACACTACATTACAGACACTACATTACAGACACTACATTACAGACACTACATTACAGACACTACATTACATTGCACCAAGAGGAGCTCAGGAAAGCTGCTCTCTCAACACTTGAGATCAATTCATCGTTCCCTAAGAGTTGTTGTAGTGTTCGTTACTAGTCACATGCCAGGAACCAAGGCTTTTCTGTGTGTTCTCTGTTTCTTGTCTGAAATGGAAGTACAGTACTAAATGTATGAATTCCATACATGCCTGGAAGAAAGATAACTTTTTACAGTATCACTTAATTGGTCTCGGCACATCAATTCAGCCTCTACTTTATCATCCATCTATGGTAAGAAGTATCCCTTATTACCTAGAGATCTATTGCTCTAGTTTGAACCAAATGGCTCTGTAATAAGACCTGATAAGTTCAATTAATCTGCCAAGCTGATGTCTGCAGACCCACAGAGACTAGTTGTTTTACAGTGCATCTGCACTGTGACTGCCTGAGTTAATGTTTGACATCAGTGATACTGTAGGACTCCTGGGTTAGAGCCACCAGATATTCTCCTTTATATAGACAGTCATAGTGCATAAACACATATTGTTTTGTAATTTACAACAACTGGAAACTAGCAGCAACTTTGAAACTAAGTGTGATAGCAATGGTTAAATGGACAACGGGAAACATAACATATTCTGTTATTCAGCAGCACACCGTCCAATGGTGGTTGCTAAGCAACAGTTACATGGGCCACAATAGGCTAACGAATGACAGACAAATGAATACAGCATGCCTGATTTGCAGGAAAGCTGACTTGCGATTGATGTGCGGCATTAAAAAAACACAGAGCCCTCAGAAGTCCTGTTCAACTCAACTCCCAACTCTCACCACACACAACTCCCCGCTGACACAGTACTATCAGAACCAAGCTTCCCCAACCTCCACTAAACAACACTTTACTATCGCACTTTACTAACTACCATGAAAGAACACTTTTACAACTTGAATTAAACAACATGGCTGCAAATAGTTCTAAAATGGAGGGATTCAATTGGGGGGGGGGTTGACCCTGGTTGTTCCTGTTGGTCGCTTTGGACGGGAGCCGGTTAGATGACTGAATGTGATGTAAATGTTGAGTGGCTTCACTCTAAGTAAATTGTATGTTTTAATATTCAACATAAAATTCCCCCGAAAAATACAAAAAAAGGGAACAAATGCCAATGCCCAACACATCCAACCAGAACGCTCACACCTCCTATCAAACAACTGGATCAATGAGCCAGTGATTGTTGCTTCCTTGCTAAACTAACCAGCTCTCATCTGAGCAGTGTTCTGCAACACCGGATCCTGGCCCAGAAATGTCAGTCTGCCTTTAGATAAATGAGATAGGGGGATCGCAGGCTAATTTACCGCTTAGGAATTTCTGAAAAGGGTAAAGTCCCCAAATGAGAATAAAATACATCAATTTAGTGGGCTGCAGCTCATTTTCTGTAGCGACAGACTTTTTACAGTATTCGCTCCACAAGAAAATTCCTCAATCAGAGGTCTATTACAGGAAATTCCCTTATCTGTGCATGAGGCCATTCAAACCTCAGTGAAAATGGAAGAGCGAGAACACCAGCTCACTCCTCATCCATTTAGAGCACACTGAGCTTTGTATTTGTATTTATTAGGGATCCCAATTAGTTGTTGCCAAGGCAGCAGCTACTCTTCCTGGGGTCCAGCAAAGTCAGTTACACCGTTTTAAAAACATTACAATACATTTCACAACAGATTTCACAACACTTACGTGTGTGCCCTCAGGCCACTACTCTACTGCCACATATCTACAACACAAAATCCATGTGTAGATGTGTGTATAGTGCGTATGTTATCATGTGTGTGTGTGTATGCGTGTGTCTGTGCCTGTGTGTGTCTCTCTTCACAGTCACCGCTGTTCCATAAGGTGTATTTTTATACGTTTTTTTTATCTGATTCTACTGCTTGCATGAGTTACTTGATGTGGAATATAGTTCCATATAGTCATGGCTCTATGTAGTACTGTGCGCCTGTTCTGGACTTGGGGACTGTGAAGAGACCTCTGGTGGCATGTCTTTTGCGGTATGCATGTGTGCTAGTAGTTTAATTAAACAGACAGCTCGGTGCTTTCAACATGCCAATACTTCTTACAGATACAAGTAGTGATGAAGTCAATCTCTCCTCTACTTTGAGCCAAGAGAGATTGACATGCATATTATTCACGTTAACTCTCTGTGTACATTTAAAGGCCAGCTATGCTGCCCTGTTCTGGGCCAATTGTAATTTTCCTTTTTGTGGCACCTGACCACACGACTGAACAGTTCTGCCTTGTTGATAGTGTTGTTAAGAAAGCAGAGCAGCGCTTTATTATGGACAGACTTCTCCCCATCTTAGCTACTGTTGCATCAATATGATTGACCATGACAGTTTACAATCCAGGGTTACTCCAAGCAGTTTATTTTCCTCAACTTGCTCAATTTCCAAATTAGGTTAGACCTCCTCACAGGCACTCCTATATTCACTTCCTGTTTCTGTCATCATGGCCCATGGCGACACCCACCAGGGTTACACCCACCCAATCTGTCTGTAACCCCACTCTTGACACACACAAGAACAAAATGCACGCACCAACGCACGCACGCACCAACGCACACACACAAACACCTTAAGTTTGGGATCAGATGTCCACATATTGCTGACCACAAGGCTGTTAAAGTAGATACCTTCAGAAAGTATTCACACCCCTTGACTTATTCCACATTTTGTTGTGTTTCAGCCTGAATTCAAATTGATAAAATATATTGTCACGATGCATGGTTAGGGAACGAGGCGCAGAGCGAGAAGTCCGTGCAGACATAGTTTATTTAACTCCAAATACAAAATAACAAACGCAAGAAGCAGCACCGTGAGCTGGTGTAGCGTTATGCACAAGCACACACACAGACATACAATGATCCACACGCAGTTGGAAGCAGAGTGAACATAAATAGAATCCCCAATTAGGACAACTCAAGACAGCTGTCTCTAATTGGGGATTGATCAAACCCAACCAAAAACTCCATGTATTATTGTCAGGTCCTGACTGTGGCCATACTACTCCCACTAGAGGGAGTCAGAGACAGTACCCCACCCCCCCCCTAAGGCGCAGGCTCCCGACCGCAAGATTCCCCCCCAACCAAAAAACACAAAATCCAAACACAAAAAGGGGGGAAAGGGGGGTAGGGCGGAGTACTGGGGAGGTTGTTGGTGGGGTCTCCGGCTCCGGCTTCGGGCGTGACGCAGGCTCTGATGGCAGCTCCTTCCTTGCCTCCGCGTTGCACGCCCGGTCCTGTCCGGACCCCGGTGCGATGGATCCCCCCTCAGTACTCCCGCGAAGCACCAATTCCTGACTGGACCCTGGTGTGGGAGACTCCGACCCGACAACTGGGCTGGCGACCGGTCCCGGATTGGGCACCGGTGGAGCGGACTGCTCCGACACTGGAGAGGGGCAGACGACCGGTCCCGTACTGGGCACCGGTGGAGCGGACTGCTCCGGCACTGTAGCAGGGCTGGCGACCGGTCCCGGACTGGGCACCGGCGTGGTGAGGAGCTCTGGCTCACAAGCAGGGCTGGACACACGCACCAGGGTTTGGGTGTGGGGAACCGGCAAGGGTCGTACCGGACTGGGGAGGCGCACCTGAGTTCTGGTGCATGGAGCCGGCACTGGAAGCATCGGGCCAGACACATGCACTGGAGGACGGGTGCGAGGAGCCGGCACGGGTCGTACCGGACTGGGGAGGCACACCGGTGGTCTGGTGCGTGGAACCGGCACTGGAGGCGTCGGACTGGGCACCAGAACAGAGGACGGCTTGAGTGCTGAAGCCGGACTGGACGCCGTGCCCAGCCTGGGCGCAGATGATGGCTCCAGCCGTTTAACCGGGCTGGCTACCGGTCCCGGACTGGACACCGGCGTGGCGAGGAGCAATGACCTCCCTCTCCTGTTTGTGGAGGAGAGCCAGCCGCTCCTTCCATATCGCCAGTCTGGCTTCAAAACTGTCCTCCTCCTCCATCCTCCGAAGGTGTCGGTTGGACTCGGTCGCGGGAGGAAGGGCCACCAACCATAATTCCACTTTGACATTATGGGGTATTGTGCATAAGCCAGTGACAAAAACATATTTTTTTGTCCATTTTATATTCAGGCTGTAACACAACAATATGTGGAAAAAGTCTGGGGTGTGAACACTTTCTGAAGGCACTGTATCTGTGCGGATCCCAATACAAGATGTTAAAAACATCTAGTCTAACTAGTCTAATTTGAAAGCCTTCTCTACAGTGCAGTCTACAGTACTGACTGCGACAGAGAGGCCTGCATATTTCCTGATTTACCTCCAATCCCTTCCGGTCCAACCAGCTCCCATGGAACACAGCTAGGCCGCAACATCCTCTCCGCCCTCCACACCAAGGGGGAAGTCAATGTCCTCCTTCCTTCCTTCTTTCCTTTTTCCTCCCTCTTTCACTCTCCCTCTCGCCCCTGATGCTGCTTCCGTTTGTTTATCCCATATGAGAGATTCAGATTACCATGGCAATCTATCCCCACCTCTGCCTCCGCCACTGTCCCCATCCCCCACATCTCCTGCCCTCCTCAGCATCGTGCTGGTGACCCGTACTTTGTTCCACCCTGCCCTGCCCCCTAACGACCCCACCAGTGGTCACACGGCACGCCAGATGGGCCATCTCTCTCTGGGCCACACGCCACCCAGCCAATCACCAGCCATGACACCACTACACAGTGCAATCATATAGGTTGAATCTTCCTGTATTAAAGTGCTAATACATGATTGTGACACGGCGCCATATGTAATGCCTCAGACAATATTGTTGTAATCCTTTGAAATCTTGATCAGGGACAGCAGTGTTAAGGGATTCTTCTTAGGAGTCTATCTATCCACACATCTTACCATACAACACTCCTGGCACACATCTAGTAGCAGATGTTTTTTATTTAACCTTTAACTAGGCAAGTCAGTTAAGAACAACTTCTTATTTACAATGACGGCCTACCAAAAGGCAAAAGACCTCCTGCGGGGACGGGGGCTGGTATTAAAAATTAAAAATAAATACAAATAAATCAAATATAAATATAGGACCAAACACATATCACGAAAAGAGACAAAACAACACTACCTGCAGTAGCGCAACTATAGTCCAGTATGTCATCTTAGATAGAGCTACAGAGAACCACACTTGAACGTGATAATCACTGCCATTAATGATAATGACACGCACGTTATCAGCCACGTCAGCTTCCATGCCTGCAAGGCATTCAGTCAGCCAGGGATGTGTGTGTGCTGAAAGTGAGAAGTAGTTGAACCTGCAGCCATCTATAGATGGCAGTTAGTAAGGCTCTTCGGGAACTGAAATGTGACATTGTTTGACTACATAAAACACCAGCGCACACTGAAAGGTACACATGCTGTAAAATAAATAACTGACATTACACCTCTGACATTACACACATAGTCTTTACATTAAAGGATTATAGACATTCCAAGAAGGGAGCCTTTTTCTCTAAGACAAGTTTTTTCTCCGATTGGACCTTTCATTATCAATCTTAAGTCAACAACTCAGGCAATAAAGTTCCAGTGGCTTTCACGCAGCTACCTGCCAGAGACATACGGCCAGACAGGAGCAACAGAGGGATGAAAGGAAACCAATTAGCTCTTTCCCCCTGTCACCTGCCTCTCTACTCATTTTCATCGTGATGGAGTAGCCTCTTAAGCCCGCTCATTTCGCCCCAATTAAAGTCTGGATGCATATTACCATACACTCATTACATTGTCTCTCACAATGGCGAAACACACGTCCCTCTGCTTCTGTATCGCTCATCGCATTAGCACTGAAGGCTCCAGGGCTGCATCATTTGCACAAACACACACACACACACACACACACACACACACACACACACACACACACACACACACACACACACACACACACACACACACACACACACACACACAAATGTTTTCTTCCTTGACCGTGTCAATTAAAACAAGAAATTGTGTTACTAGAATTGGAGTAATCTCATAATCTTAAATGCCTTTTTATTTGAAATTCTGAATGGTCAACTAAGAGAATGCATCGCCCGCAAACTGCATCAGGGCTGCTCTGTCATTGAACAGTCCATTACCCACATACATGTTCCTATCTATCTATCTATCTATCTATCTATCTATCTATCTATCTATCTATCTATCTATCTATCTATCTATCTATCTATCTATCTATCTATCTATCTATCTATCTATCTATCTATCTATCTATCTATCTATCTATCTATCTATCTATCTATCTATCTATCTATCTATCTTTATATTCTATTCCTTCTCTCTCTCCCTCCAATAGTGCCGGAAAAGCAGGCCACAGCCAAGTATATTTTCTCATCAAATACAACAAACACAATCTGTGCTTGTGAAGGATTATAAATCAACTTTGGACAAGGCTGTTGTTCTAAAGTTCTGGACAACACTTGAACAAAGAAATGGAAATTAAAGAAACACAAGTTTGTAAGAAAACACACAGAGAATTGAAAATGTGACTGCGCTAGCCAACTTCTGGTGAAAGAAACAAAGTACTTGAATGCCACTTCCACAGTGGAGACTCAAGAGGCCTAACTAGCACCGTCACAAAGCAAATGGCAAACACCATCTTTAAAAAACCCTACCTCACATACACAGCCACACACTGACACAACCCACCAATGTCAAAGCCACAAAAACAACCACTATTACAACTCCACAAAGAAAGATCCAAACACATCCACAAAGGCTTAACACTAATGTCACGTTGACGAAAGCTTAACACTACTGTCATGTCGATAAAGGCTTAACACTAATGTTACGTCTACAAAGGCTTAACACTAATGTCACGTTGACGAAAGCTTAACAATAATGTCATGTCGATAAAGGCTTAACACTAATGTTACGTCTACAAAGGCTTAACACTAATGTCACGTCGACAAAGGCTTAACACATGTCATGTCGACAAAGACTTAACACTAATGTCACGTCGACAAAGGCTTAACACTTATGCCATGTCTACGAAGGCTTAACATTAATGTCACGTCTACCAAGGCTTAACACTAATGTCACGTTGACAAAGCCTTAACACTAATGTCACGTCAGCGAAGGCTTAACACTAATGACACTTCAACGAAGGCTTAACACTAATGTCACGTCGACGAAAGCTTAACACTAATGTCACGTCGACGAAGGCTTAACACTAATGTCACGTCTACAAAGGCTTAACACGTATGTCATGTCGACGAAGGCTTAACACTAATGTCACATTGACATTGACATGATGGAGGACATTAACAGAGATAACACTCCAAAAGCTAGACTGCTCACTACGAACTGAACAAGCACCATACACTAATGGAATGTGTGTATGGCCTTGCTCAAGCTGTCTAAACACTTCATCTGCATAGGACAGACGACACACTTGGCAGGAAACAAAACTCCCACATTCCCACTTCCAAAAAACACTTTTCAAAACTTCTGGACCATAAAATCTCCCTGACATGTGTATGTAATTATTGTGGGGAGATGTTTGATTCCACAACAGGATCCAGGAATTCCCCCTCTGGATTGGATTAAGAATTGGGTTGGGAATGGGAGGGACCAGCTAGATAGATTGGTAAAAATGTGTTGGCTTGTCAGATGCCAATAAGGCAGTTATTGAAATGTAAACACAGGGGGTGCAGCAATCTTTACTCTCAGAGGGGAAACTGATCTCATCAGTCAAGTCTGATGGCTAAAGAACCACATACATGCTTTACTATACAATACTGTACAGCACATGTGCACTGGAATGAGATTACTACAAACCTGATCGTCTAGACTGACAATGACTTTACTTACTGCTGCAGCACTGTTCTATGCAGGTACTTGCACTTTATTTAATCATAAAGGCCAGCCAGACAGTATGGGAACATAGTGAAACCAGCATAAACCTGATAGGGCTCTCATTGACCTTCTGAAAAGGTCAACACTCCCCAACAAACCAAAATCAGTTCTGTGAAAGTCCCCAGAACATTCGTTAGGTCCTGGCAAATGTTCTCATAACACAAAAAATGTCCAGTCGTGCTGATGATTATAGAATGTTTGTATTTGCATATTTGGTCTGTTCTTTAAAAGGTTTCCAGAATGTTTCTTTAGGTTGTGGTAATATTGTTGGGATATGACAAGAGATAGGTTCCCAAAACACTAAAGCTGTCCGGTTGTGCTTACATTCAGATAATGTTTGTATCAGGGTGCACAAAACATTCCTTTGATGTTGCAAGAATGTTGACAGAACAGCCTTCCTGAGTTCCCAGAACATGTAATTAGGTTGTGGGGAAATTGTGGATGCATTACAAGAGATACAGTAGGTTCCCAAAACACAAAATATGTTGTGATGACATTCATACAATGTTTAAGTTAGGTTACACAGGACATTCCTATAATGTGATAAGTATGCTGACAGAACACCTGGTCTAAGACCTTTAACGGTTCCCAGAGCATTTCATTAAGTTATGGGAGTTGTCTGGGTTGTTGCAAGAATATTCTTGTGATATTCACATTTTTTCAGTATATAGCCATGGCACTATGGCCAATCAGGAAATCCATGCTTCCTTTTTAGCCTTCTTAGACATAACTAACCCAGAAAAAGACTGGTATGCTCTTTATATACTGCGGACATTTGGGCCCATATTTACAAGGCATCCAAGACTGAGAGTGCTGATCCAGGAACACTTCTGGGCCAATATTTACAAGGTATCCAAGACTAAGAATGCTGATCCAGGAACACTTCTGGGCCCATATTTACAAGGTATCCAAGACTGAGAGTGCTGATCCAGGAACACTTCTGGGCCCATATTTACAAGGTATCCAAGACTGAGAGTGCTGATCCAGGAACACTTCTGGGCCCATATTTACAAGGTATCCAAGACTGAGAGTGCTGATCCAGGAACACTTCTGGGCCCATATTTACAAGGTATCCAAGACTGAGAGTGCTGATCCAGGAACACTTCTGGGCCCATATTTACAAGGTATCCAAGACTAAGAGTGCTGATCCGGGAACCTTTGCTTTTCAAATCATGAAAAATAAGACAGAGGGACCATATCAAGCAGTCTATTAGGGTCAGTCAGGACACAGAGCACAATATCTGAGTTATTAAAAGGTTCCCATCCTCTTCATATGCTGTGAGACTCAATACTATAACCTCTGTTACCTCACCTACGAGAGGTGCTGCTCTCCACTTCCTTCTTGTTACAGTGTTAGGTCTGTCTCAGTCTCCTCTCTTCGCATCAATTGAACTACTTTTCTCTCTCTACTCATGTGAGCTTGTTGCATTTTCACACCCTTTGAAAATTGACATTCTCTCTGGGAGAACAGGGTGAAAACACATCTCAGGCTGTCATCGAGGGAATTCAGCTAATGTGGGTCATACTGCTCTGTGTGTGTGGGACCAAACTAAGAAGGAGGAGGACAAGCACACATACATGCATGCACACACAGTTCCTCCAGCTCTTGCAGCAAACTGAGTAAAAGCAGATCACTCTAGCCAGGGAGAGACTTCCCCTTGGGACTGCAGGCGTGTTTTTATCCCACCTGTAAATTACCCCCAGTCGTGCCATCTCCAAACCCCCCCCCATCTCCCCTCCTGCTTCTCAGAACACCCCCCTCAGCCCTAATAACAGCCAGTGTTTGCCATTGTTAGAACAGTACTGAGGCACCATGCTTTATAGACTGTTCCCTCTAACCCCAGCCTATTGGTCCATTAGAAGCAGTGAGACCATGGAGTATGATTCCCTTCTCTCCTCTCTCCAGATTGCCTCAGTGAGCCACCAGCCACGCACAGTAAATGACCCACACTCCTCTCCTCTCATGTGGACGATTGAGCCGGCATGCTGTAGCCCTGGGGCACACGTTAACCTTACAGAGGGACAGTAATAACGCCTGTCTCAGCTCACACACCGTGGAATAACCATGGAAGGATTTATCTCTCTCCTCAAGACAGACGGACGGACAGACAGGCAGGCAGCATCATCCATCTCTCCTCAGCATATACAGGCTTTTGATGGCCCAACCTTCACCATGTAATTTGGGAGAAATAGACCAATTTCAGGTTTCATTCCCATCAGCTCTCTCTCTCTCTCTCTCTCTCTCTCTCTCTCTCTCTCTCTCTCTCTCTCTCTCTCTCTCTCTCTCTCTCTCTCTCTCTCTCTCTCTCTCTCTCTCTCTCTCTCTCTCTCTCTCTCTCTCTCTCTCTCTCTCTCTCTCTCTCTCTCTCTCTCTCTCTCTCTCTCTCTCTCTCTCTCTCTCTCTCTCTCTCTCTCTCTCTCTCTCTCTCTCTCTCTCTCTCTCTCTCTCTCTCTCTCTCTCTCTGGTACAGTGCACATTTGCCCGCCGCCCGCCTGTGGAAATATGGAAGGGTTTCACAGAGCAGGCTGGTTGGAACAGAAGCATTTCTGGTTTGGGGAGCACATTTCTGGACAAAGTGAGCAGCTGAGTCTCTGGTCGTGGTTAATTAGAGGGGTTTTGTGGGAAACCCTTCAGTCTCAATCCCCCCCCCCCCGAAACCACACATCCACCAGTGCTGAATGGAATTCATTGTTCAGTTGCCAGAATGGAAGATTCCACCACTAGAATCTGTCCTCTAAGGAGTTGTTATGAGCCTGACTATGAGAAGGCCAATATGGGCAACAGTAGAGGGTGAGGGTGGGCGCCCGGAATAATAATGGGAGAGGGATGGAGTGGGAGGGTTTATAATACGCATCAAGCACTGTCTCAGAGACTGAGGGCTGGGTGTGCCTGTCTGGGCGTTACATTCGAATAAAGGGCAGGAAGTCTGTGTTTAGGGTAGGAATTGGAGTGTGGATAGTGTTGATATTAAAGGAGATTCAGTCAGTATGCCATCTCAACTGCCTGAAGTTGGAGTGTATTTACACAATTGAAGTGTAGTAACATTAGTGAGAGAGGACAATGAAGGATGTTTAGTTAGCTGCCTAAACTTTGTCTTCCAAAAAGTTCATGTTTCAACCTCCTGGGGAAATAGTAAGTAAACACATCTGGTTTGAGGAGGCATGCAGACAGTATAAACACATTCCATTTACAGACATACAGGAACACAGGCCTCGGAGAAGATACACTGTGTGTGGTTGTGTGTGTGTGTGTGTGTGTGTGTCTTACGTGCTGTCATAATGTCAGGGTAATTGGGGTCCAGGTAAATATTTGTGTAGATCCTCCTCAGCTTAAAAAAAACGGAGGAACCTGCTAACACTTTTCAGAGGCAGACAAAAATAAGAGGAAGAGACTCCTGTAATAATGACGTGTCATTAAATACTCGGGACCGATTTTCAGATTTCAAGTGATGGAAAGAGAGAGCATGACTTTACGACACATAAAAAAAATGCACACAGTATCAGAATCACTAAATCCTGGTTGTTGTCATATAAAGTCGCTCAAATTGATTCATCCAAACTTGTATTCGATTCATTCCAGGGGTATTGGGAACAGACTGGAGCAGTGAGCAGTGGAGTGCAGTGTTTAAAACGTCACCTCTGTCTGCTGCAGTCTGGGAGGAGAGGAGGTACCTAGAACAACTCTATAGAAGGTCAATTAGAAGTAGCCAACAGGACTCCATTGGCATTCAATTAGGTACAATAAATCTACCAGAGTTTTCTGTGAATGACAGGAGGGCTGCAGTGCAAAACAGCATGCACTTAGCCTGACACCTGGACTTGATGTATGCGTGGGTAACTCCAACTTTCGTATAAATCATGAATCGATGTCAACGGAGGATTTGTGTGAAAGTTTTGAGTTATGCTGAGCATTTTTCAAGTCACGATTCAGCCCTCGGGCTATACTTCATGTTGAACACAGTTGGGTCTGGTGTGTGTGTGTGTGTGTAATAATAATAATTTGGTGGGTGCTTAAATTTGTTCTATTTCACACATGTCCAAGAGTGTATTAAATACGCATGTGTGAATTGGAAATGTGTTTTTTTTTTGCATATACAGTGGGGTCTGGAATTATTGGACCCTTAATAAAGATGAGCAAAAACAACTGAACTATATGTTCTATATATGACTAAATAAAATAAACTATATGTTCTATATATAAGACTATAAAATAAACTATATGTTCTATATATAAAACTGTATAAAATAAATAATACAAATACTGAACTATATGTTCTATATATAAAACTGTATAAAATAAATAATACAAATACTGAACTATATGTTCTATATATAAGACTGTATAAAATAAATAATACAAATACTGAACTATATGTTCTATATATGACTAAATAAAATAAACTATATGTTATATATATAAAACTGTATAAAATAAATAATACAAATACTGAACTATATGTTCTATATATAAGACTGTATAAAATAAATAATACAAATACTGAACTATATGTTCTATATATGACTAAATAAAATAAATAATACATATACTGAACTATATGTTCTATATATGACTATATAAAATAAACTATATGTTCTATATATAAGACTATATAAAATAAATGATATGTTCTATATATAAGACTATAAAATAAACTATATGTTCTATATAAGACTATATAAAATAAACGATATGTTCTATATATAAGACTATAAAATAAACTATATGTTCTATATATAAAACTGTATAAAATAAATAATACAAATACTGAACTATATGTTCTATATATAAGACTGTATAAAATAAATAATACAAATACTGAACTATATGTTCTATATATAAGACTATAAAATAAACTATATGGTCTATATATAAGACTATATCAAATAAACTATATGTTCTATATATAAGACTAAATAAAATAAACTATATGGTATGCAAAACTATGTTTACATTATTATTATTCTATACTAATACAATTAGAGAAAGATATTTTGTTTAACAAGTAATAAAGGATAAGGATCAACATTGTTTTCAATACGCCTTTTCTAAAATGTTGCATGAGATCGGAGAACACTTTGGGAGGGATCTTAGACCATTCCTCCATCTTTCCAGATCCTTGATATCCTTCGTCTGCACTTGCGGACCGCCCTCTTCAATTCAAACCACAGGTTTTCAATTGGGTTCAAATCCGGAGACTGAGATGGCCATTGCAAAATGTTTATTTTGTGGTCATTTAACCATTTTGTTGTGAATTTTGATGTGTGCTTGGGGTTATTGTCTTGCTGGAAGATCAACTTGCGGCCAAGTTACAGCTTCCTGGCAGAGGCAACCCAGTTTTGGGCTAAAATGTCCCTGTACTTGGTAAAGTTCATGATGCCGTTGACCTTAACAAGGGTCCCAGGACCAGTGGAAGCAGAATAGCACCCTAACATCAAAGATCCACCACCATATTTTACAGTAGGAATTAGGTATTTCCTGCATAATCATTGTTATTCGAAGGCCAAACCCACCGCTGTTGTGCTTGGCCAAATACCTATATTTTCGTGTCATATGCCGTTTAGCAAACCTCAGGTGTTGCCATGGTTGGAATGTCATGCTTTGTGTTCCCTGGATATAGTAGGCTCTGCTATAGTAGGCACTTCCTCAAACTAATTTCCCTGCGCATGCAGTAAGTCACTGCTCATTGAAGAAGGGATTTATACTGTAGCCAAGGCAACAATATGTACCAGCAGCAATAAAAGTCTCCTCTGCCAAAGCAATGAGGCATTTTAATGGGATGATCTGAGAGACTGTTCAGAAGAGAGTCTGCATGCCCGAGCCTTCCACCCAAACTCTCACTAAGTCACAGCCGTTTGAAGTCTGGACTCAACAAAGATTTGGATGATTTAAGGTGAAAACGGAGGGTTAGATGTGTGGAGTTGGTGGGGGGGGTGACGGTGGGGAGACAGGGGGGAGAAAGGGGAGCTGCATTCTTAAACATGGGATCATTATCTGGGCCTCCTGTGGAGAGGGAGAGAGGCAGGGACGGAGGGACGGAGGGACGGAGGGAGGGAGAGAGGGAGAGAGGGAGAGAGGGAGTGTAGGAGGGAGAGAGGGAGAGAGGCTGGGATGGTGGGAGGGAGTCAGGGAGAGTGGGAGAGAGGGAGAGAGGGAGAGAGGGAGGGAGGCAGGGATGGTGGGAGGGACGGTGGGAGGGATGGAGAGAGGGACAGAGGGACGGAGGGGTGGAGGGAGGGAGGCAGGGAGAGGGGGGGAGGCAGGAAGAGAGGGAGGGAGGCAGGGAGAGAGGTAGAGAGGCAGGGACAGTGGGAGTGAGGGAGGCAGGGGTGGAGGTCGGCAGGGAGAGAGGGACGGAGAGAGGGACGGCGGGACGGAGGGAGGGAGATAGGGAGAGATGGAGGGAGGCAGGGACGGTGGGAGGGAGGGACGGAGGGAGGGAGGAAGGGACGGAGGGAGGGTAGGAGGGAGAGAGGGAGGGAGGGAGACAGGGAGGGAGAGAGGGAGAGAGGGAGGGTACAAGGGAGAGAGACGGAGAGATGGAGGGAAGCAGGGACGGAGGGACAGAGGGAGGGAGGCAGGGCGAGAGGGAGAGAGAGAGGGCGAGAGGGAGAGAGAGAGGGAGGGAGGCAGGGAGAGAGGGAGAGAGGGAGGAAAGGAGGGAGGGAGGCAGGGAGAGAGGGAGGGAGGCAGGGATGGAGGGAGAGAGGGAAGGAGGCAGGGACGGAGGGATGGAGGGAGGGAGGCCAGGAAAGAGGGAGGGAGAGGGAGAGAGGGAGAGAGAGAGAGAGAGAAAGGGAGAGAGAGAGAGAGGCAGGGAGGGTAGGAGGGAGAGAGGGAGAGAGGCAGGGAGAGAGGGAGGGAGGCAGGGAAAGAGGGAGGGAGGCTGGGACGGTGGAAGGGAGGGAGGGAGGCAGGGACGGATGGAGGGAGGCACGGATGGAGGGAGAGAGGGAGTGAGGCAGGGAGAGAGGGAGGGAGGCAGTGAGAGATGGAGGTAGGCAGGGAGGGAGGGAGGGGGCGAGAGTACTGCCACTTGGCCACACTACACCCACTCAGGGAGTACTGGACTGGACTGGACTTGTTAAACATCATTTCTTTGCCTCCTTTTCCCACTCTGTCTAATATGTCTAACACAGCAGAATCCCAGAGTGGTTTGTTTCATCACGGTCCACTTGCCTCTGGACACAGGCCTGTCCTGTCCATATCATTAGAGAGGAGCCAGTTCCTCCATCCACCCCCTATCAACCACCCCCACAGAGGAACACACTCAATCTGTCTGCTCTCCTCTCATCAGTGTTAAGTCACGCATAGGCCAAGGCAGGCACCTGCATAAGCCCCCGCACCAGCCCCAGTCCCCCTAGTTAAAGCAGCATCTCCTACAATCACAATCACACAGTAACAGGGCTGACCCATCCTCAGTGAGATAGCTACCCCCTCCCTGGACCCCCCTCCTGATCTTCTCCAGATACACATATGCTGCAGATTGCATGTCCCATAGATCTGTATAGAACGGAACAGGAAGCATTATTTCACCCAATACATAAAATGAACCCTCCGCTCTGACATATGGGGCGTAAATAAACCCCAGGTTCCCACCAAGACAGGAAGGGCATGAAGGACGCTTATTGCCTCATTTCCTGTAGCAAAGGTCTTCTCTCTCTCCATCGTCATCTACAGGGGGAAAGGAAATCTGCAGTTTGTCACTGTTGATAATGTTATGATGAGGGGGCCAAGTGAGGGGAACTGAAGAGAGAGGGAGAATGGAGGAATCTTCCCGTGCAGCAACAGCAGCAGCTGGCCCAGCTCAGTCCTAGTCCCAGCCATTAAAAGGGCATCCTCAGACAGACAAAGCCATGACCCAGCTATGACCACAACAGACCCAGGAAGTCCCCAGTAAACAGTCTTAACTATTCATCCAACTTCCATGTGGGAAAATGGAATAGAATTAGAGAATGGTGGAAAACCAATAAAACGTTGTCTTTCATTCATTTAATTCATTTACTAGCGATAGAGGCATCTAGCTATCTATGTAAAGCTCTGCTTTAACCATATTAACAATATCATCACAATGGCAGGGAATTATAATGGGAAGGAATCTACAGTATCAAATAGTTCATTTTATTTTCTCCTTGAACTGATTTTCTCTGACCTCCAGCTCCAATATGTGAAAGTATCAGCTTGGCTCAGTGTGTCTCCTCACTCTTGGTTCTGCTCCGCTTCCCGCCTCAGCCTCTGTCGACTCCATTAAGAAGCAGTTGATGTCATTGGCTGCCTGGCGTTGCCACCTAGGCCATCTGCTGCCCAGCTGAAGAGAAGAGCTACCGTCACCAGCTGTAGCGCCATGCAAGGCAGGCAGGGGCCCAGAGGGAGAAGTGTGGCCCCTCACCAGGAAGGGCAGACAGGGCCACAGAGGGAGAAATGTGGCCCCTTGCCAGGCAGGGCAGGCAGGGCCGGCAGGGCCCTAGAGGGGAGATGTGTCCCCACACCAGGTAGAAAGAGTGACACCTTTCTGACACTCCTATTCTTCCAACTCCATCAATCCCAAAACAAGCTGAGGTCACTTTTCATCAGGAACCTTTGACCCCAATGGAATACCACTTTACACCGCTCCACTAACCCCTATGCCTTGTCAACCCCAACCTTCAACTGAATGATGGTGACTAAACCAATATGAACCCCAAAATGTAAACATAATCCCCATTTCGCATTTCTTGACTTTCCCTACATGAACTTAAACAGGAACCTGCACCCAGCCGGCTTCTTCCTCAAAAACACTTAAACATCTTGTATTCGGGATGGAACATCTCTGTTCCTCATCACTCCATCAGTCTGCATGGTACCACTGTTCACACTGATACAGGCCTGTCTGTCTGCAACGTGCCTGGCTCTGTCTCAATGGACTCATTACCAGGCCTTATTAACAGACAGACAACAATAGAGTCATTATGTATTACAAGCCACTACCAGGCACTGTAGAAAAAATGGCTGACAATGTAAACACAAATCATACTAGTCTAGTCAAGAGACACTAAACTGGATGTGTGCAATTGATTTTGCAGACCTATATTTTATACATGAAATCAGAAGTTCAATTAAAGTATTGCAGCAAAATCTAATTTCTTCGATTCCCAATTCATCAACCTCTGAGTAAGGTTTTACTGTATATCTCAAAAAGAAAGTGCACTGAGACTCTATATAGGCTGTATCATATCCTGCCGTGATTGGGAGTCCCATAGGGCGGCGCACAATTGGCCCAGTGTCGTCCAGGTTTTGCCGGGGTAGGCCGTCATTGTAAATAAGAATTTGTTCTTAACTGACTTGTCTAGTTAAATAAAGGTTAAGTTAAAGTAAAAAAAAAATGTCTCTCTCTCATCGTACAAGGCCATGGCCAACATCATAGGTGTCGAACACCCATTCTTCCTCAGTGAGGTGATGCCTCACTGCCTCATTGTCTCACTGCCTCACTACCTCGCTGCCTCGGGGCTGGGCTAGTAGTGGAGCTGGAGCCCCTGGAGCTCTCTGTAAGCTGAAGGGAGCGAGAGAGGGGAGGGGGTAGAGAGAGAAAGAGCGAGAGAAACAGAGAGGGAGAAAGAGAGAGGGAGAGGGAGACGGAGACAGAGAGAGAGAGAGAGAGAGAAAGAGAGACAAAAGAGAGAGAGGCCAGCCTTGCCTCGGGCTATTGTTTGGACACAGTTCCTCTCACGCTGCATTGGCCACAGACAGGGCGTGGCTGGGGGAGGCCAGGCAGGGAGTTAGGAGTGTGTGGGAGGGGGAGGGGGAGGAGAGGGTGGAGGGGGAGTGTGGGGGAGGGGGAGGAGAGGGTGGAGGGGGAGGTTCTGGCTCAGCACAGGGTATACTTTCTCTGTGGAGAGTGAACAGGAAGGCGGGTGGTCCCAGGAGAGGAGGGGGAGAAAAGGGGTGAGGAGGTGGGGCTTTCCCCTGCAGTTCTGCAGCTCTGTTCCCAGCCTCTAGTTCTACTTCTCCAGCCCAGAGCTGCACCAGAGCACCATGAGGTAATGAGAGAGCTGAGGCCTCTACCAAACTCAGGCCAGATGGGGAGAACAAGTCTTCCTCACAGGGCTCTGTAGGCAGCATAAACTTACATGGTTTGACTTCCCTCATCTGCAGAGAGAAGTTGAGTATCAATTACTTTGTATTAAGAAGTGTTGGAGGTTATTCCCTTTCCAACTGACTTCAGTATGTGCACTATTGAAGGGGTCTTTCAGCAGGTAAAAGTCCACAATCCTCTCCTTGCTTCAGTGCAGAGAGTATAGCTCGTCCTTCATTCCAACCACATCAATAATCCCACAATAACACAACATTTCGGACCATTTTCCAGGCCCACCTTGAACTCTCTCAGATCAGATTAAAACCCGAACAATGCTTCAAACACAAAGTTAAATCCCCAATCCCTCACTCCAACCTTGACCATGACTGACACTCACCCCAATTTGTCAGGTGTAACATCATCTGGTAAACATATAGCCCCTATTACAGCTATTTCCCCTCGTATTCAGCACAATCCAGCCTGTCATAAGTGAGATGTATTCTCCCCCTGTTGGAACAGAATTGTCTTTCTGACTAACTGAAGGCTGCCTTCTTTACGGCTACGTCTTAGGAGCTTTATGGAGTCGTATTGGCAGGTTCCCATGAGTCTGTGATGAGCGCACGCTCACCCAGTGTCTGCAGGATACTTTTGATCAGACAGCCACAACTACATATATCGGAATAGGCTTACAGTGAATTGATTTTAGAGGACAAAAATTATTTCATTCTGGTACCGCTCCTCCGTTCCTCCGTTCCTCCGCTCCTCCGGCTCAGACGTGCGGATATTTCACACCATCTTTTCCCCCCAGTCAGACACGTATTAGGGGCGACAGTAATGTAGTTGATTGGTGCTGGAACATCAGCACCGTTTAGGAATGCTAAACAGATCGCAGACATCCAAGTGATGGATTAAGTATAGTAGCCAATAATGCAGAGGTGTCATCACCCCCGCGATGAATACATTAGTGTCAACGTCTGGAATAAGACGAGGCAGGTTATTTGTTACATTCTGCAGCACAGTGGATGTAGCCTCCTACTGTAGATAGGTAGATAGGTAGATAGATAGGTAGATAGATAGATAGATAGATAGATAGATAGATAGATAGATAGATAGATAGATAGATAGATAGATAGATAGATAGATAGATAGATAGATAGATAGATAGATAGATAGATAGATAGATAGATAGATAGATAGATAGATAGATAGATAGATAGATAGATAGATAGATAGATAGATAGATAGATAGATAGATAGATAGATAGATAGATAGATAGATAGATAGATAGATAGATAGATAGATAGATAGATAGATAGATAGATAGATAGATATTGTATTACAGAGCTACACACAAGCACAAAACAGTGCAATTCTCATATAGGCTTATTTATGCATGCAAATTAACTACGAGTCAGATCACAAACACACTGGTTTTGCTCCCTCTGGGCACCGATGTCAATTCAACGTCTATTCCACGTTGGTTCATCGTAATTCAATGGGCTGCCATTTTGAAACTACTTCTAAGGGGGTTCAAAGTTAGGGAGAGTTTGGGCCATCATGGTTGGTGAGTGGTGATTTAATCTTGTGTCAATGCCAGCCTGTGGTTTGTTTTAGAAGGGCAGTTTCCAAGGGCAAGGAAGCAGACTGAGCTATAGTTTTATAGCCTTATTGGACATCTGTCATTGATGTTATTGAGGTCCCACAGAGGTGAACCTCAGTAAGAATTCCTGGCATTTCTGCACAGTAGAATATATTTACAGGAGTCAGCCCGTGCATACTAACAAGACTATCTGTTCGCTAGCCTTGATCCGGCTCAGGGAAGGACTAACAAACAAACTGACAAATACCCTGACATGGAGAAGGAAACACCTCACAAACTCTTTAGCTCTTAATCCACTGAGTGCTGAAGCTGATTTATCCGATAACTCTCTGACTAAGAGGAGATATTTGACTAAGAGGAGAAATCTAAATCTCACCCATGAACAATCTTAAGCCTCATCTTGTAAGATGTCCTTGAACAAAGACAGTATAAGTGTTCAGCTTTGTGGACCCCTCTCTTTCCAGGGTGAGAGTATGTTACTGAGCTCCTTTCCCAAGATGCAGTGGGGTGAGAGGTACGTGTGTATCTGTTTCGGGTTTTGCCTAATCAACCTCACATAACTTCAGTCACCTGACTGGCTGCCCTGCTGCCCGCCCTGCCAGGGAACAGGAAGCATGACATCACTGCCCTGATGCAGAGGAATGTGAGAATGCGGAACTGAGGCTCCCTGTTAACACTGCATGACTGAAAAGGAGTGAGGGAAGGAGGGAAGGGAGGCCAGGGAGGAAGGCCAGGCAGTCACACTCTGAACCCAAACACAGAATGTCTCTCCCACAGTCCCAGTGTACTGTAGTGGCCCTCAGATAGCATCCACTTAGTGTGGGATGCTAACATGCTAATGGCACCTGTTCAAACAGAGTGGATGTTTCGCACTGACCAGTCGACTCTGTGCTGTGCTTTAAACCCTGCGGGCCAACCATCTCCAGCTGAGATCACCTGCTGCTCTGCTCAGCACCATCTGCCCAACAGATGAACCATCAGAAAGACAGAGCCACCTACGAGGCATCCCAGAGCCACCAGCTCAATACCCCCTGTTCCCCTCCCTGGCATCTAAACTAAACCGAACAACAACAGCCTGAGGCTATGAGAAAGGAGTGTCAGTCCCTTCCTTTCTGATGTCACCTGACAAACCCACAGCCTACACCAACCGAGACATCCCCACTTACAAACTGACATTGCCATAGCTGACATCCACAATTGCCAGCTCTCAGTGGCATTATAAATAAGATAAGTCAATAGCAGTCTCACAAACCACTACATCCTACTGTAATACATCACATCACACACAGCTCAGCGAATACACACGCTCTGAAACTCTACCACACTTATATTGTATAGGCTACACTACATCTAAGAGCAACATTTAAGAGACACTGCCTAGTGCCTGCTATGACGTGAATGAATCAACATGAGTATGACTGTTTACATCATCCAGATCAACCACGTGCTCACTGCTCTCACATCTCTCCCCTTCATGGCTGTGCTGTGGCGCCAGACTCATGCCGGAGCGTCTGGTAGCAACTGTCTTCTCTTCTGGCTAACACAGTTACAGAGAGAGCTAAGGACAGAGCCAGAGCCAGGGGGGAGCGTAGCCCCAGAGAAACCCACAGAGAGTCCACCGCTGCCTGGGAAAGCAGACCAGGAGTAGCCCCTCCTTGCCCTGGTTCCATTCTCCCACTCCCCTAACCCTATCAGGCTGCTGTGAGTTTCCAGCGGAGGAATAAGTTAGTGGAGGAACAGTGGAATGAGATTAGTCATCCCGTCGCCCAGTTGCACATTCCCCAAATACTTCCCACGCACGTTTTCAAAACAGTCACACGTAGAGGTACATGTACTCGTACGCACACAAGCCCACACACGCACAGACTCTCAGTGAGTGTAACTCACCCCGGTAGCGGAGGCTGTCATGGTCGTGGCGGTTGTTCTCCAGGGGCAAGGGGGGGGCTGCTGGCCCCCAGCACTGCCAGTCTACGGCTGGTGGCCGACAGCTCTGAGCGCAGGTTGGTCACCTCCTGACTGGCAGACTGGATGGCCCCATCGATCCTCTGAGCCAGCTGCTTGTTGTCTCCCATCATTTTAAGGATTTTCCCCTGAGGACCAAACCCACACAGAGCAGCATGGTGTCAAGTGGAGCATTAGGGGATGAAGAGACTGAGACCCTCTCCCCCTCTTCTTCTCCTTCTTCTCCTCCTCCTCTTCCCTCACAGTTTACTTCACACATAAAAACGCCAGCAGCCAGTTCCTCTTCTCTCCCCTCCGTTCAGCCAGAAGAGAGATGCTGCTGTGTCTACCTGTTACTGCATACAGTCAGTATCCTCCTGTCCCTGACCAGTACACTGTTTGTGTGTGACTACGTGTGTTTTGCCTAAGAAAGAAAGTGAGTGCGATAGAGAGAGAAAGATCAAACACAGCAGGCGGTTAAGGGAAAGTGAGTGTTCCTGCCGAGGAGAATGTGCTGTGAGCAGCTGCTCTGTGAGAGGACCCAGCGCATAGAGAGATGACATGCACCCTTTTAAACGGAATGTACCATGTGCTGCAGCAGCAGGGGAGAGGGGGAGTCAGTGGCGGTTAGACCGAGCCGAGCACCGCTCCTCAAACTCTCTAACTACAGAATACCTCATGTATCCCACATCCTACAGACAGCCTGTAATGAGTTAGTAATACACTCTTTCACGGGGAGATGAAAAGCTTGTTTCTCCCACTTTCCTCCTCTCCCTCTCCCCACCTCTCTGGGCTTGGCTGTAATGTTGCTCCCTGTGACAAACACTTGTCAAGTGCTCTCTCTCTCTCTCTCTCTCTCTCTCTCTCTCTCTCTCTCTCTCTCTCTCTCTCTCTCTCTCTCTCTCTCTCTCTCTCTCTCTCTCTCTCTCTCTCTCTCTCTCTCTCTCTCTCTCTCTCTCTCTCTCTCTCTCTCTCTCTCTCAATTCAATTCAATTCAAGGGGCTTTATTGGCATGGGAAACATGTTAACATTGCCAAAGCAAGTGAAGTAGATAATAAACAATAGTGAAATAAACAATAAAAATGAACAGTAAACATTACACTCACAGAAGTTCCAAAAGAATAAAGACATTTCAAATTTCATATTATGTATATTTACAGTCTCTCTCTCTCTCTCTCTCTCTCTCTCTCTCTCTCTCTCTCTCTCTCTCTCTCTCTCTCTCACTGTCGCTCTCTCTCTCTCTCTCTCTCTTTCTCTCTGTTGCTCTCTCTCACATACACCCGCTGTCATTCTGTCACTCCCACCCCCTCTTTTTCTATTCATTATATATGCATCCCTTTGTCCCCACATCGGAGGAAAGAAAAGGGGTCTGGCTCAAGCCCGGCTAAGAGGAAAACATGTTAACCCTGAGAGCAAACTTAGCAGAGGACAGACAGAGAGAGAGGCACATCTCACTTATAAAAGGTCAACACAATGAAGGATAGGCTGGGAGAATTCCAATTGAGCCTCAGCTAAAGAGCATTGTGGGCTTTGATCAAAGACTGCTCCAAAGGATTACCCGTCTGAGAACAAACAAACACTCCCAGATCAATTCCTATTTGGAGGCATGGACGGCTTTGTGAATCACAGAGATTTGGATATGTACACTTCTCAGCATAGCTACAATTCAACACACCTCTGTAAGACCCTGATCAAACCACACATCTGGATGGATTTTATGAGCAGTGTTAAACATGTATATTCCTTGTGTCTGTGAAAAAAGTCTGGGAGATAAATGTAAAAACATGTCACTCTGTGCCACTGTCTAAGTTTGGTGATAACAGCAAGTGTGCTCATTGGAATTCACACATTGAAGAGGCAGACAAAGGCAGGGCCAGGGTGAGACTAGGGAGTCGGTATAGCAGGCAATTCTGGTAGAAGATCACAGTTTCACTGGGAGGTTACTACAGTTCCACCACACCCTAGTTTGAAATGAAGCCTGTAAAGTAATGTGGTGCAGCTGTTGGTGCTGTTGCTTTCGCACATCATTTCTCTGTGCCTCTCAGATACTGTAATAGTCTACCAGTTAGTCTGGGCTCAGGCTGGGATCCAGAAAGAGAGAGAGAGAGAGAGAGAGAGAGAGAGAGACAGTGAGAGAGAGAGAGAGAGAGAGAGAGAGAGAAAGAGAGAGAGAGAGAGAGACATACATAGAGAGAGGGAGACAGTGAGAGAGAGAGAGAGAGAGAGAGAGAGAGAGAGAGAGAGACATAGAGAGAGGGAGACAGTGAGAGAGAGAGAGAGAGAGAGAGAGAGAGAGAGAGAGATACATAGAGAAAGGGAGACAGTGAGAGAGAGAGAGAGAGAGAGAGAGAGAGAGAGAGAGAGAGAGACAGAGAGAGAGAGAGAGAGACAGAGAGAGAGAGAGAGAGAGAGAGAGAGAGAGAGAGATAGAGAGAGAGAAAGAGAGAGAGAGAGAGAGACATACTTCCTGACCAAATGTCAAAAATATAAAACTATCAGAGAGAGTCACTTCCCCAAATTTGAACAAGTAGTCCGGGGCTTTGAGGACCTCTCTGACATAGAAAGGCTGCCGATCCTTTTGGGGGAAGACATGACCAGCTGTGCGCTGGCAGCATGCTATGTTGCTGCCTGCCACAAGTTGAGGGACAGTGCCTGACATATTTAATGCATTTATTTTATTTTTTCCTGTTGTTATTTGTTCTTTGATGTAATTATATTTAAAAAAAAAATATATATATATATATGTGTGTATGTATGTATGTATGTATATATGTGTATATATATGTATGTGCGTGTGTATATGTATGTATATATATATATATAAAATAGAAAAAAATATATATAAATATATAGAAAAAAATATATATATATTGATGTATGATACTTTGGCAATATGTACATTGTTGCGTCATGCCAATAAAGTGAATTGAATTGAATTGACATACATAGAGAGAGGGAGACAGTGAGAGAGAGAGAGAGAGAGAGAGAGAGAGAGAGAGACATACATAGAGAGAGGGAGACAGTGAGAGAGAGAGAGAGAGAGAGAGAGAGAGAGAGAGAGAGAGAGAGAGAGAGAGTGAGTGTAATGTTTACTGTAAAAGAAAATGTGTTTACTACCTACTTCACTTGTTTTGGCAATGTTAACATATGTTTCCCATGCCAATAAAGCCCTTAAATTTAATTTAATTTAACTGAAATTGAGAGAGAGAGAGAGAGAGAGAGAGAGAGGGAAAGAAAGACAATTCATCATAACAAGATTACAATCTCTGTTCAAACTGGTCAAAGCTATACATACAGTCTCTGTATAACTGAACTGTCTCATCAGCCCATGTTTGGTCTCTAAAGTCATTTGAACATGCTTAGCGTTCACAAGGTGTAAACACAGTGACAGCTGGGGAGCCATGGTAGGGCAGTGTGTATGTAACCACTGGCTGTCAGTTCTGACCCCGGGTAGGTTGGGGCTTCCATACACTGGGCTTTAGAATGATTCTAGAGGTCAAGGGTCAGCCTGTGTCCCAGATAGACATCAATAACAGGGCAGATACTTTGAGGATACATAATCATGGTATCTCACTAACTCAAGTCCTCCTCTGTCTCTAATGTAAAGACATGTCAGACATGCATTAGGAGTGAATCCAACAGACAGACACCTCTCTAACCCTCTAAACCAGGGAGAGTTATCCTCCACTCTCTCTCCCTACTTTCCTAACTAACCCCAATGTTGGGGTTGTTTGTTTGTTCACTACTTTGATGCTATTAATGGGAAGTGTAATTAAGTTTTCCAGAGGTGTGCAGTTAAATAGAGCTATTGAAAAACAGTCACCATGACTGTCTGCATGGGTTAATTGAATATCGACTTATCCTCAGCCCCAAAAGTAGAGTGATGTAACACCATGGTTAACTTTTTAAACAGCTCTTATCAGGGGCATGTGAGGGAGAAATATACACTCCCACCAAAACACACTTCCTGATGTCCATCACACTGTGAGAAAGACAGAGAGATAAGTGTGTGTGTGTGAATGAGTGTGCGTGTGTGTGTGTGTGTGTGTGTGTGTGTGTGTGTGTGTGTGTGTGTGTGTGTGTGTGTGTGTGTGTGTGTGTGTGTGTGTGTGGGAGAGAAAGAAATTAAGAGAGGACAGTCATTCTTTAAGTGATAGAAAGAAAACCACCATTGGGTCTCTGTAAGTCTGTGAGATAAAGTAGGATGGGTCTCGGTAAGTCTGTGAGTTAAAGTAGGATGGGTCTCGGTAAGTCTGTGAGATAAAGTCGGATGGGTCTCTGTAAGTCTGTGAGATAGAGTAGGATGGGTCTCTGTAAGTCTGTGAGTTAAAGTAGGATGGGTCTCTGTAAGTCTGTGAGATAGAGTAGGATGGGTCTCTGTAAGTCTGTGAGTTAAAGTAGGATGGGTCTCTGTAAGTCTGTGAGATAGAGTAGGTTGGGTCTCGGTAAGTCTGTGAGATAATATAGGATGGGTCTCTGTAAGTCTGGAGGGGTCTCTGTAAGTATGTGAGATAGAGTAGGATGGGTCTCTGTAAGTCTGTGAGATAGAGTAGGATGGGTCTCTGTAAGTCTGTGAGATAAAGTAGGATGGGTCTCTGTAAGTCTGTGAGATAGAGTAGGATGGGTCTCTGTAAGTCTGTGAGATAGAGTAGGATGGGTCTCTGTAAGTCTGTGAGATAGAGTAGGATGGGTCTCTGTAAGTCTGTGAGATAAAGTAGGATGGGTCTCGGTAAGTCTGACATAAAGTCGGATGGGTCTCTGTAAGGAGGAGGAACACTTGACTGTTAGATGTCAGCTGTGTGTTAGGTCAAGGACTCTTCCAAATCTCCTCATAGCGACTGCTGTCTCATAGCAACACCCGGTTACAGCAGGACATGCAGGCTGCTACTCCAGGGAGAGCCATGTCGCATCCTGTCTGAGGTTGGAGCAGCCCGCTGAATGAGAACTGACAGATTGGCCACCGTGGACACGAACAGGCAAGTGAGGAAGAAATGAAGAGTGGTTGTTTTGAAGGACGAGGAGATGAGTGAACGAAGAGGGGCATGCTTCCACATTGCAGTTTAATAACTGTAGTTGAAAAGGTAGTATTCTATTTGCGTTAACGTGGGTGCAGAACCATGGAATTGACTGATGCAATATGAGAATGAGGTGTGTCATGTATTTCTGTATGTGAAATGTGACTCAACTCCAGTGTGTAACTACAGTAAATGAGAATGTCAATGGGGGCTATATCTTCTTCCCCACTGCTCGTCTCTCCCAGTCCGGTCCTCTTTCTCTGAGCTAAACAACATCAATACAGTTTTCACACAGTCTGAGGATTTATGCAAATGTCACAGTTGGGGAAAAGGGGCTTCAATGTAAATGCTTGAGTGACAGTGGGGGGAGAGAGGCCTTTGCCCTTCCCCACCCGGCCCGAGCGATGGCAGTGTGCCACACTGGGACAGAGCGGGATGGATGGAGAACACGGTCGATGGCACAGAGAGGAAACTGAGCTCTCGTTCTTCATCTGCCATTTGGCTGCCTCGCTTTTTCTCTCTGTACCTTCCACACAGTCAATGGAACTAAGCCTAGGAAACAAAATATCCAACAACCGAGCTGTGTTTGATAAAAGGAAATAAATCACTTCTTTATTCAGCCCTGCCGCGAGCGCACCTGACTACATTCCAATCAACCTCTGGCAGCAGTGCTGGCATCTTTTATCTGAGTTAAATAAAACCTATTACATATTCCACAGGAGGAGATACAACCTGGTTCAAGCCAAACAGGATCACCAGGTTTTTTTATGCATCAAATGTAGTCCCTGCTGGCTATGTGGTTTGAACTCTGACAGAGATAAAGTCCCATCCCAGGATGGATCCTATGTTGACTGAGATAAGGCTTGGAGGGAGAACATTTTATATCTGCTGTCAAACTCAGTGCCTTCCTACGTATGTCTGCCTTTCTGTCGCTCCAGTTCTCCCTAGCTGCTCCACTCCACTCTCTCTCACAAGCCTCGCTCTCCTCTCCCACATCCCTCCTTCCTCCATCTTTGACAGCGGAGCAGTAACAACCAACACAGTGACGTGTTCTCTCCACTCGAAGATAACGGCAGACAGGGGTTGCGGAGCGTAATGCCAAGGTCCATGATGAGGATTAAGATAACACCCAGCCTGAGAGGCAGTTATGGGGGATCGAGGGGTCGAGGAGTGGCGGGGGTTAGTGTGTACCTGAGGCTCAGGGGACTGTAGGATGGAGAAAAGAACAGAGAATTCTAGACTTGATTAGAGAGACTCAAATGGCCCCAGTGAATCTTTTCATCCCTCTATCTCTCTTCTGCCCCCTGCTGGGTGTTCTCTCTCTGGGGAGTAGGTAGAGGTTGGTCCTAACCACTGATACAGAGTCGGATATGTTCTCATGCCCTTCAAGGTAAAGGTTAGCATTGGGGGCTAATCCTAGATCTGTGGTAAGGGCAGGGCAACTTCTATCTCAATGTAGCTGTTCCTTAATTAGCATGAGCCCTGTTGACAGGCCAGGTTTAAGGTTTAGGTGGAGCAGAGCCAGATATGGAGTAGGCTACAGTATAATGTCACACACACTGAGAGGCTAAGAGATGTCGACACAAAAAGGTATGCGTCATACAAAGCTCCCACTTCGCAAACTCTCTGATGTCTAATTGAATTCTCCTCCTCCTCCCCTTCCACTGTTCCCCTCTCTCGATTACAGGGCTGCTATGAGATCAAGGGCGGTGCCTATCTACCCACAGGGGAGATCGAGATAACTGCCTGGATTATCATCGGCACAATGGAAGGTGTCATTTGTGTAATGGCAGACGTGGAATCAGTGTTGTAATTAATAATAATACTTATCGCAAGTTTGGACCCTAAAACAAACTGATTTCTATCAATTTTTCACCAAGAGAGGATTGTTACCTGAGCTCAACAAGCGAGCTACAATATGTAACGGATATTCCAACGGATGGTTTTAATAAGGCTCATCGTCCCAGCTCTGCTCCATACCGAGGGCCTCATTCATTCCCACTCTCCTCTCTCTGTACACTGAAGTGATCAGTCAGTGGGGAACGCTGTGGAAATCACAGCGACAGAGTCTCGCCGCTTGATTTATGACATGCAGTTAGTTATTTATTGGCTAATCATGGCAGGCTGCTGAGAGCGGACTGAGGCATACCTTACAGAGGAGGAGGAGGAGGAGGAGGAGGACAGCCATGCAGCAGCGCTGAGCTACACAGGAGATAGATGGAGAAGATGAAGAGGAAGATGAAGAATAAGAAGAACCTGCTGGGGTTTATTACTGGGAGAGATTGGGAGAAAATTGTTTTTCAAATCGCCATATTAATCGAAAGCCAGTCATTGGTCTAAAGTGCATTCCAATACCGATGGCAGTGCCGAACTCCGAACGTGTGTAGTGAGGTTGGCGTACAACTAACAAACTCCTCTTCATCAATCCAGAGTGCTCTGCGATGAAAGCGAACGTCCTGTTGTATTATTCATCAGAAGATATGAGGGATTTTCACCAGCTCTGTCACTCCACCAATTTGAGAAGAGCGAGAAAAAAGCTGATCAATCAGAGCTCTCCTTGGGAGAGATTCTGAGGGCATCCCACTCAAAGAGATGATTGACAGCCTGGGGTAGAACCGACAGGCTGAGATGACAGGGTGTGTACGATGGATCATAAGAACTGATACTGTATTGGTAGTGAAGAACTCTCCTATTCCCGTCCATCACCCGCGGTGAGGACACATCTGTGGTAACCGTTCTGCTGATTGGGTAGGCCATCTCACTGGGATTGGCCCATATCCTAAACATGGTGGTGCAGCTACAGCGAGGCATAGTGGGGGAAACGGCAACAATCTTCCATCATCACGTCACACGTCTCTCTCTCTCTCTCTCTCTCTCTCTCTTCCGGTTTGTCTGGGTGCGAGTTGACGGAGTGTGTGAACGTGACTGGAGGGCTTGTGAGTGAAGCTGTGTTTCTATTTTTTCTTTTTTCCCCCTTGTTGTTTGTCTGGTTTTCTCTATTTATTTATTATTATTTTTTGTTCGTTGTTGGGCCGCGTGCTATCCACTTTATTGGGGAAGCATGTCGGCCTCACGCGTGCAGATTTTGAGTTCACTCACGCGGCGTAATGCGGTCAAAGTGGCAGCTGCGGTGAGTGTGGAGGAAGTTTGTCTTGCCATTGGTGAGGTAGTGGGGCATGAGAGCGTGCTGTCCGCCTCTAGAATGAATAGCGCCATTGTGGTGTTTCTTAATAGCGTGGATAAAGTTAATGAAATAGTCGAACACGGGATAGACATTGGTGGTGATTTTGTCTCTGTTCTTCCTCTTTCATTGCCAGCTAAGAAAGTCACTTTGTCAAATGTTCCACCGTTCGTAAGTGATGAGATTTTGACACAAGCTTTATCCCGATATGGAAAATTGGTTTCTCCGATTAAAATGATCCAAATCAATAGTAGATCGCCTCTGTTGAAACATACTGTTTCGTTCAGGCGATTCGCTTATATGATTATTCAGGATGATGTCGAGCTAGACATTAAACAAAATTTTCGAATTGACAACTTTGACTACGTTATTTTTGTCACTACCGCGAAACCTAAGTGTTTTGGTTGCGGTAAATCTGGACATTTAATTAGGAATTGTCCTGACAAAGTTTCAGAAAGGGAAGCAAACGTAGTGAATGAGAGTACTGAAGGTGGTGGTGGTGCGGATGGTGTTGCCGACATAGTTGAGGCGGTATTGCCGGGGCCGAGCTCGGCTGTGGCGGTGACAGCTACAGGTGCTCCCGGTGAGAGTGTTGATGCGCCGACTTCACTGCACTGTGAACACTTGGGCACGATACGCACTAAAACATTGTCAGAGGCTAGTGTCAAAGAGTTACCGAGTGTGGCACAGGTTTCTGAGGATAAAGGAGATGAGCAATATGAAAGGGCTTTAGAGAATAATTCAGTGATATTGCAGAAAGCATGTGCGACGGATTGTGTGGAGGAAGAGCATTTTTTCAAAATGCCCCATAAAAGGAAGATGAGTAATAAAACAATTGATGCCAAAATAAGTAAAAAGAGTGAAGTGCAAGATGATATGGATCAGGACACAGAAAGTGATGGTGAGTCTTCTGACTCTAGTATGACACTTTCTCAGGGGGAGTTCATTGGTCGGGATTACGGACTTGATGATATTAAGTTATTCCTTAGATCAACAAAAAATAAAAGAGGTGTGCGCGTGCAGGAATATTTTCCTGATGTCAAACAGTTCGTTGAAAAAGCAAGAAGCCTAATGGCAGATAGTTGCTTTACTAACAAAGAAGTCTATAGACTTAAGAAAATAGTGAGGAATCTCAATACTGCTTTAAATAATGATGACTGTTAAAAGTAGAATGGCTGAGCTTTTTTGGCTGTTTGGGTGGTTTTTCTTTTCTTTTTTCTTTTTTATGAGTGAAGTTCACGTAGCTACTTTGAATGTTAACGGTGCAAGAGATTCTAGAAAAAGAGCTACAATATATGAAGTAATTAAACAGAAAAATATTGATGTTTTTTTGTTACAAGAAACTCATAGTGATTTTAAAAATGCGGCTGACTGGGCGAGGGAGTTTGATGGCATCCCTGTGTTAAGCCATAACACTTCGTTAAGTGGGGGAGTTGCCATTTTATTCACAAAGAATTTTAGTCCTATCTCTTATGATGTTGATGAAATAGTAAAAGGTAGGCTTTTAAAAGTTAGAGCTGTTGTCGAAAGTTATGTGTTTATTTTTATTTGTGTATATGTTCCAACTGCACCAGTTGAAAGAATGGTTTTTTTAGACATTCTGTGTTCAACTATACAAAACTGTTGCCCTGAAGACTTCTTGTTTCTAGGTGGTGATTTCAATTGTACTGAGCATAATCTAGATCGAAATCACATTGAGCCTCATTTGGCTTCGCGTAAACGTTTTATTCATATCATTAAAAAGTATGATTTATGTGATGTTTGGAGATCTTTAAATGGTAATGAGAGACAATACACTTGGGTTCACACACGTGATAATGTTATGTCATTGGCTAGGCTGGACAGATTGTACAGCTTTAATCACCATCTTAGTATTTTCAATAAATGTTATATAACACCAGTAAGTTTTTCAGATCACAGTATGGTGCACTGTAAGCTTATTTTAAGCTCAATTAAACCAAAAAGCGCATATTGGCATTTTAATACTAATTTGTTAAATGATACATTTTTTAAGGAATCATTTAAATATTTCTGGGAAGCTCACAGAGCAAAGAAGTCTTCTTTTTATTCATTGCAACAGTGGTGGGATGTTGGTAAGATAAAAATAAGACAATTTACTCAACAGTATACTCACAACGTTACTAAGGAGTTGACTCGTTCTTTAGAGTTTTTGGAAAGAGAGATAATTGAATTTCAAAATCTGGCTCAATCTACGGGTGAGATTCATTATTTAGAAGCCTGCTCAAAGAAGAAAGCTCAGTTAGCTGATCTACTGGGGCATAAAATACAGGGGGCTCTGGTCCGTTCACGCTTTCAAAGCACTGATCAGATGGATGCACCATCCCAATACTTTTTCAGTTTGGAAAAAAAGAATGGTCAGAAACGGTTTATTCATGGATTGCGCTCCGAAGATGGAGTGTTATTGTCAGATCCTGCTGGTATTCGGGGAAGAGCAGTTCTTTTTTATAAAACTTTGTATAGGAGTGAGCTCAAGTCAGAGTGTTGTGTGGACAACTTTTTCTTTGACAGCCTACCAAAGGTGTCAGAGGAGGCTAATAATGATCTTGAAGGAGTGCTGACCCTGGAAGAGCTCTATAAGGCCCTGCAAGGCATGGAGTCTGGGAGAGCACCAGGATTGGATGGCCTCCCGGTTGACTTTTATAAGGCTTTTTGGTTGGAGTTGGGTGTAGATCTGCTGGAGGTCCTGAAGGACAGCTTGTCGAAGGGCGGGTTGCCGTTGAGTTGCCGAAGAGCGGTGATCACTCTTATTCCAAAAAAAAGGGACCTTACAGATATTAAGAACTGGCGCCCTGACTCGCTTCTCTGCAGTGACTATAAAATACTTTCTAAGGCATTGGGTAACAGATTGGCTGGAGTGTTGGGTCGGGTTATCCATCCGGACCAGACGTACTGTGTCCCTGGTAGATCTATATTCGACAATATTTCTTTAATTCGGGATATTTTTTACGTCTCTAAATTGTTAAATTTGGACTGTGGTTTGATATCTTTGGATCAGGAGAAGGCTTTTGACCGAGTAGAGCACTCATATTTGTGGAGTGCTTTAACAGCTTTTGGTTTTAGCAAAAATTTTATAGACATGATTAGGGTACTCTATTGCGACGTTGAGAGTTGCTGAAAATAAATGGTGGCTTATGTGCTCCATTTCAGGTTCTCAGGGGTATCAGACAAGGTTGCTCCTTGTCTGGAATGTTGTATTCCTTGGCTATTGAGCCATTGCTTCAACAGATAAGAGGTCAATTAAGTGGTTTGTTCTTACCAGTTTGTAATAATAAGATTTGTTTGTCAGCCTATGCTGATGATATTGTGGTGATGATCAACAGACAAAGTAATGTGCAGATTTTACTTAATTTAATTGAAGAATTTAGACTGTTGTCTTCTGCAAAGGTTAATTGGAAAAAAAGTGATGCTTTATTGTTAGGACAATGGACTGATGGTAAACCTTGCCTTCCTGATGGGTTGTGTTGGGGGAATGGGGGTATAAAATATCTAGGAGTTTATCTAGGGGATGACAGTGTGTTACAAAAAAATTGGGAGGGGCAGTTGGAAAAAGTTAAAGGGCGCTTGGATAAGTGGAAATGGTTATTACCGAATATGTCCTATAGGGGGAGAACTGTCATTGTCAACAATTTAGTGGAATCTTCACTTTGGCATAGATTGGCATGTGTAGACACTTCACCACAGTTTTTGGCGGACGTTCAAGCTGCTCTTGTGAACTTTTTTTGGGACAAACTGCACTGGGTCCCACAGAGTGTTTTATACCTCCCCAAAGATGAAGGTGGGCAAGGTTTGATTCACTTACAAAGTAGAATGGCTGCTTTTAGGTTACAGTTTTTAAAAAGATTACTTGATGGTTCTACAGATTTCAGCTGGCGTGCTGTGAGTTGCACCATTTTGCACACTGTTGGAGGTTTCGGACTGGATAAATCCCTCTTTTTAATGGATCCAACCAAATTGGATTTATCGGAACTGCCTGCTTTCTATCGAAATCTTTTCAAGGTGTGGAGTTTTTTTCGTGTTCACAAAACTGAGAACTCATATTCTCTCCACTGGCTTTTGCAGGAACCACTGATACTTGGGGCCCGCCTGGACATTGCTACTCACTGCTATCTGCCGGGGTTCAGCACTATATTTCTGAAATCCAAGGTTTTTACTTTGGGACTCTTGTTGACTTTAACTGGGCCTCATTTTGAGAATGTGGATGTCGTATCAAAACATTTAGGAATCAGATCAGATCGTTTATTAACTCGGTTTTTTGTCAAACTCAAATCATGTTTTACAGTTGAAGAAGAACATTTGTTAAGAGATTTTTTTACAGGGGATTGTACTCCTGATGTTGAGGATCCCTTTCCGTGTTTGATTATTCAACCAAATCTTGAAGAGGGTAAAGGTTTCTTGCTTAAATCAGGTGAATCTTTGTTTTTAGATTTCTTGTCAAGTGAAGGAAAAAAACTGTATAGAGCCTGTGTTTTGGTTTTTAATAAAAAGATGTTAGAAAAAAGAACCGATACACCATGGTGTTCTGTTTTTAAACTGAGAAACGATGTAAAACCTGAATGGAGATCATTATATAAGCCACCATTGTCTAAAAAGTTTGGTGATATACAATGGAGAATTCTCCATGGTGCCATTGCTGTCAATTCTTTTATTTCGGTGTTGAATCCAGAAGTTAATTCTGCTTGCCCTTTCTGCCTTCAAAGGGAGACCGTTTTTCATGCTTTCATGCATTGTTCTAGATTAGAACCTTTGTTTATGAGATTAAAAGAATTGTTTTGTAAATTTGATGAAACTTTTTGTATTGAGACTTTCATTTTGGGTTTTAAGTACCTTCAGAAAAAACGTTTTACATGTCAATTGTTGAATTTCATTTTAGGGCAAGCAAAAATGGCTATTTATATCAGCAGGAAAAACAGAGTGGAACAAAAGTGTAGTGATGATGTGAACGTGTGTTTTTTAACTTTGATAAAATCTAGAGTTTTGATTGATTTTCGGTTTTATAAAACTATGAGAGATCTTTCAACTTTTGAATTGATATGGTGCAGTCATGGTGCTTTGTGTGCAGTTTGTGAAGGTGATTTGGCTTTTTCCTTGTGATTTCATTAGGTATTAATATCCTCTGTGTAATGTGTTGAATGTACTATATGGTCAGTTTATTGTGTAGAGGTAATGTTGAAAATGTAAATAAAGTTTTTTCAAAATCTCTCTCTCTCTCTCTCTCTCTCTCTCTCTCTCACCTCTGTAACTGTCATCTACTCTCCTGCTGCTGTCCACTCTTGCCGCTTGTTCCATCATCCCAAGTGAAGTCTTCAATCCCTCTTATCAAGAAAAGCACATTCCTATCAGAAATAAATCTCCTCTCTTCCAAATAGTGTCTCACTAATAACTAAACATGGCAATGCTTATCAGGCTTTAGGAATGTTACAAATATAACACAAACATGGGAACGGAGTCAAAATGGTGTTCTGCTCTTCGCTAGATAACAGAACTAATAGTGCTGGGAAAAAGATTAGGGAAATATTGTGGCTAGTGCATATTGACTACCTACTGTATCTTCCAAATATAAATTGGACAGAATAAATCATCCCTCCAAAGCATATAAACTGTGAGAGATGGCTAGAAGGGGAGAGAAGGAGAGAGAGCAGGAGAGACGGAGAGAGAGCAGGAGAGACGGAGAGAGAGCAGGAGAGACGGAGAGAGAGCAGGAGAGAAGGAGAGAGAGCAGGAGAGACGGAGAGAGAGCAGGAGAGACGGAGAGAGAGCAGGAGAGAAGGAGAAAGCAGGAGAGAAGGAGAGAGAGCAGGAGAGAAGGAGAGAGAGCAGGAGAGAAGGAGAGAGAGCAGGAGAGACGGAGAGAGAGCGAGAGACAGTTGGATGCCAAAATAGTTGAAGTCATTTATTATATTTCAACATTTATCTCTTGGAAGGAGCAAGAGTTATCAGAGGGACTAAATTGAAAGACATTCAAGCGTGCAGTGGAACACTGATGACCCAACAAGCAGAAATCCATTCAGCACTCCAGGCTTAGCCTGCCATGCAGCCCTGCACAACCCTGCACAGAGAGCAGAGGAGAGGAGAGGAGAGGAGAGGAGAGGAGAGGAGAGGAGAGGAGAGGAGAGGAGAGGAGAGGAGAGGAGAGGAGAGGAGAGGAGAGGAGAGGAGAGGAGAGGAGAGGAGAGGAGAGGAGAGGAGAGGAGAGGAGAGGAGAGGAGAGGGATGCAAACACAGTAAAATCAGGGAGACAGCACACTGCTGCTACCTCCAATCATTTAAAATGCATAGGCAATTAACCACCAGCCACAACACTACAGTAGAACTGGCAACCTGACAGCAGGACTTTGATTCTTTTAATGAGTTGGGGCAATATGGCTGAGTCGTGTTTAAATGTAATTGAAGGATTGGTTGGATGAGGTGTGTGGAGTGATGTTTAAGTTCTAGGATATGCACACTTTACGTCATTACAACTGCAGGGAGACAGTTACAGTATGCAAATGTGTTTAGGTTAAATTACTACGCTGGTGTGCTCCCTTTGCAACATGTATTTTATTTAATGGCTCCGACGTATTCTAACTGTAAATGTGTGTGATTTAAATGCGGTTAATAAGCTGGCTTCTGTAGAGGCTGAGAATTGAATTAATCTGCATTCAAAATGAGTTTGTTTGAATCCAAAACTAATACGGCTTAGGGAGTTTAGAACCTGCTAGGAATTACAGCATGAGTAATACTACGAAGTGTGAAAAGTAATACAGGACATTGTGCTATGCTTCCCAATGTTTTCCAATTTGACATCTGGCTAACCTCATTTACAGGGTAATGTTTTGGGACCGTATTTGAAATAATTATTTGAGTTACAGAAAACATCCGTGAATCGGTTTATGTGTGCATGCGTGTGTGTATGTGTCTGAATGTGTGTGTGTGTGTGTGCATGCGTATGCCTTGTACCTCTGCACATTGATCTGGTACTGGTACTCCCTGTATATACAGTAGTATGCCTTGTACCTCTGCACATTGATCTGGTACTGGTACTCCCTGTATATACAGTAGCTCCATTCTGGTGTATTTTATTATATTCTTCGTGTTAATATTTTATTTGTATTATTATTTTTAAACTCTGCATCTTTAGGAAGGGCTCGTAAGCAAGGATTTCACGGTAAAGTCATGCTTTCAACCTGGCTACCCCTACCCCAGCCAACAGCTCTGCACCCCCCGCAGAAACTTGCCCAAGCCCCCCCCCCCCTTGCTTCTCCTTCACCCAAATCCAGATAGCTGATTTCCTGAAAGAGCTGCTAAATCTGGACTCCTACAAATCTGCTGGGCTAGACAATCTGGACCCTTTCTTTCTAAAATTAACCGCCGCAATTGTTGCAACCCCTATTACTAGCCTGTTCAACCTCTCTTTCGTATCGTCTGAGATCCCTAGAGATTGGAAAGCTGCCCCTCTTCAAAGGGGGAGACACTCTAGACCCAGACTGTTACAGACCTATATCCATCCTGCCCTGCCTTTCTAAAGTCTTCGAAAGCCAAGTTAACAAACAGATCACTGACCAATTCGAATCCCACCGAACCTTCTCCGCTATGCAATCTGGTTTCCGAGCTGGTCATGGGTGCACCTCAGCCACGCTCAAGGTCCTAAACGATATCATAACCGCCATCGATAAAAGACGATACTGTGCAGTCGTCTTCATCGACCTGGCCAAGGCTTTCGAATTTGTCAATCACCGCATTCTTAACGGCAGACTCAATAGCCTTGGTTTCTCAAATGACTGCCTCGCCTGGTTCACCAACTACTTCTCAGATAGAGTTCAGTGTGTCAAATCGGAGGGCCTGTTGTCCGGACCTCTGGCAGTCTCTTTGGGGGTGACACAGGGTTAAATTCTTGGGCCAACCCTATTCTCTGTATATATCAATGATGTCCTATTTCGCAACAAAGCCTCCTTCACTCATGCTGCCAAACATCCCCTTGTAAAACTGACTATCCTACCGATCCTTAGCCTCCAACACTCTACTCAGAAAATTGGATGTAGTCTATCACAGTGCCATCCTTTTTGTTACCAAAGCCCCATATACTACCCACCACTGCGACCTGTATTCTCTCGTCGGCTGGCCCTTACTACATATGCCAAACCCACTGGCTCCAGGTCATCTATAAGTCTGTGTGTCTGAGTGTGTGCATGTGTGTGTGTCTGAGTGTGTGCATGTGTGTGTGTTTGTGTGTCTGAGTGTGTGCATGTGTGCGTGTCTGAGTGTGTGCGTGTGTGCGTGTGTGTGTGTGTCTGAGTGCGTGCATGTGTGTGTGTCTGAGTGCGTGCATGTGTGTGTGTCTGAGTGCGTGCATGTGTGTGTGTGTGTGTGTGTGTGTGTGTGTGTGTGTGTGTGTGTGTGTGTGTGTGTGTGTGTGTGTGTGTGTGTGTGCATGTGTGTGTGTCTGAGTGCGTGCATGTGTGTGTGTCTGAGTGCGTGCATGGGTGTGTGTCTGAGTGCGTGCATGTGTGTGTGTCTGAGTGCGTGCATGTGTGTGTGTCTGAGTGTGTGCATGTGTGTGCGTGTGTCCGAAGACGAGAAAGAGAGAGAGAGAGTGTCTGTGTTGATTACTTTGTTTCGACTGCCACTGTCACAACCACAGGTACTTTAACAAACAATCAGTCTTAAATTGGAGTGCACCTGCCATCCTTAAAGACCTAAAGTCCAATCCTTCATTTCAGAGCCTTAGGAAGCCTAATGGCTTTACCAGTAGCTGTTATTCCCTGGAGCACCTTCCAATCCCTGTGTTTAAACACAAACCACAAAGGAGGAAGCAGCTTTTCGATACAGCAGAGAGTCCTTTTAATTAATGGTACTGTATACACCAGTACAAGACGAACCCCTTTAGACAAAGAAACTCTGAACATTAGTCCCACACCACACCTTGCACGAAGCCTCACTCAGACTCAAACACATTTTTAAAAGCCTGCAATGTGTTTATTCTTGGCATTTAAGTTTCAACTCTGCAGGCCCTGTTGACATGCATTGATTTGATTCCCTCTGCAGCATGAGGTTGATTTGGACAGGTGGGTCCCCTACAGAGAGAATGAAACGAGCAGCTGATGATCAATCATGTATGAACTATTCAGAGTGAAGTTATTACAGTAATCACCCATTTGGAGGTTATAGAGGACTATGGGATTTGTATGGTTCTATTCCGTATCCCTCACTTTCTTCACTCTATCTTGAGAATATTGAGATAGCCTAAAGGGAGAACATGAGGACTGTAATGACTCCTTCATACAACCACAACACAACAGAACATGGAATCTTGCGTCTGGTTCTGATTATTGTTCTCTACAGATGAATAGCCAAGGAGGCATTCTTTGGAAGACAGACAGATCCAACATTAGTGATTCATCATAACCTTCACCTTTAACATTCCTGTCGGATTAAGATGTTGTTGTTTTCTTATGAATCTGATGTTCATGTAGGCCTACTCTCTGGGAGAAGGGCATTCGATGGAAAATGTTTACTGGAGCAGTTCATCTTTAAAAAATAATTTAACTACATCATTTAAATATAATCTACGTAATCCCCGAAAGTATGTATTTATCATGAGAGGGCCCTAAACAATAACTAGTAATTCTGCATACTCCAAGAAAGGTTAAATTCTCACCTTTCTGGTAAAAATAGTTATAACTGCTGAGTTGTAGTCACTTTTAAAGGACAGCTCAAATACACCGTACAAATATGATAAAAATGAAATATTTCCTATTCAACAAAACTGTAAGAATAAGGCTTGAAATGACTTATATGCTTTCTAAATATAGTATAATCAAATTATAAAACCACTAATTATATGATTTCATCTTCCTTATAACTGTGAAATATACTGTATATGTGTATGTTTAGGGTAAGAGAAAATGTATCCTGATCAAAACGTCTGCCCCCACCTCTGAACGTCACACAGAGATCTAGCTTGGCTCCCTGAACTCAATAGGAACTCATCTATTGGCTATAAATCAATCTCTGAATGTGCTATAGTGATAAAAAACACTTTCTCCTGCTACGCTACAATGTAAGGATTGCAGGCTTGTGCTTTGTCAGTGGCTGTGATGTAGGGTTCACCCAGAGCAAATGGAATGGTAAAAGGAACATCTCAGCTTCAAGTGGTTTCAGATTTTACATCCTACGTCACGGCTCAAAAATATATATTACTGTGTCCGTGGGAACAAGGACTATCGCTCAATGCAAGCCATTTCGATCTACAGTGTCCACAGATCAATTTATAAGCAAAAATGTCTGAACTGGTACCAGAACCACGGAGGTCCCCTAAACGAGGGACTTTACATCTAAGAAGTTAAGGCATATTTCAACTGCACCTTCCTGGCATCTTATGTCATGCAGCATACAAGAGGACAAGAGTTCATTAAAACATGATCTGCTCTCTAGAGAAACCACAAAGATGCATGACAAAATAAAAGCGCTCCAGGGATTTAAGAGAATGTTATTAGACTCAATGATATTGAAACATATATTGCTTGAGTCAGAGAGCACTGTAATTCTATACTCACGACTGCTGTAGAAATAACTACTGGGTTAAATAAATAAATGTAATACCAGGTTGTCTAGGATGTAACTTAACACTGTATGCACTAGAACTGCACAATACACTTAGCGTACAAAACATTAGGAACTCTTTCCATGACACAGACTGACCAGGTGAATCCAGGTGAAAGCTATGATCCCTTATTGATGTCACTTGTTAGGCGCAGCGGTTTGAGTGTGTCAAGAACTGCAGCGCTACTGGGGTTTTCGCACTCAACAGTTTCCTGTGTATATCAACAATAGTCCACCACCCGAAAGGACATCCGGCCAACTTGACACAACTGTGGAGTCAACATGGGCCAGTATCCCTGTGGAACGCTTTCGACACCTTGTAGAGTCCAAGGCCCCGAACATTGAGCCTGTTCTGAGGGCAAAAGGGGATTCAACTCAATATTAGGAAGGTGTTCCTAATGTTTGGTACACTCAGTGTATACAGTGCATAGCATCTTTGTAATTGTGCTATGAAAATGTCTTTGTTGTGAAATAAACTAAAGTCCCATAAGGACTGTTATGAGAGGTAATCAGTGGGTGAGTCAGCTATCCGGTGATAACAGGGGCCATGGATTAACCCCAGGAAAACATGGTGGCAGTTCTAATGAATACTAAATGGAGAATGCATTATGTAGATACTGTACATAGCCTACTGTACGACCATGATGAGTCCAACCACTATAATTTTTTTAACACGCTGGAATTGGATTTCTCATCTAATTTATGACATCCAATGTCACACTATACTTTCTCTATTAATCTTCATAAACATTTATGAAGGTGGCTTTCTATTGGCTTTCTATTGCGTCACCTCATGCATAATAACATACTGACGTAGAGGTCTCCAAAACCCAGTGAGGGGACCAGTTGCACATGACTATTAACATGTGAGCGAAATGACAAATTGAGTGAATTTGACCAGACAACTGGTAGAACACACTGGAGCAAATTCAAATGAGCCGTGTCTAAAGTGGGCAACCTGTCTGCCTCAACCACTTTGCTGAGAAGTGGGTCTTGAGGCAATTCAGCCGGTCTCACTTCATCACTAGGGTTCTCGCGTGTCCTGTCCAATATCACTGCATGGGACTCAAAGCTAGCTGACACACACAAGGATACCCTGGGAACCGTCAGGGATAAAACACGTAGCAGCGCTCATGAATAGAAGGTATAATATATATAATAACCACGGTGTGAGGGCTATGCTAGCAGGTACTGGTGATCCTATCATACCACCTGCTGTGTGGGTGCTGTTAGGTGGGTACCGGGTACCGTTACCACCCCTGTACAGTATAAAGATGACCCTATCACCTGTATGGAGGGAGGCCTGCTGAGCCCTCCAGCGGATTACAGACAGATAGAAGATAGATAGCGTCTCTGTTTAATTACATTACACCAGATTACACCAGATTACAGCTGGTGAGGATCCGACACTCATAAACCAGCAAGCTGCTATTAATGACTGTTTGAGTAATGGGGGGGGGGCATAGAAGCCCATAGAAACACCATTGAATAACACATTCATACACGGTAAAACAGATCACCCAAAAATAAATCAAAAGGAAGTATGGTTTGAGGTGTCTGAGATGCATCTGAGAGATATAGGAAAGCACAAAAAGATTTGATTACAGGAATCTTTTACCGGTCGGTGCCAGATTACCTTCAGACGAGTCTCACGAAGCTCGCGGGCGTCATAGAGGAAAAACGGAGAACACGTTCATGTTCGTGAGATATTTCAAACCGCTCTGACTTTTTTCGTGAGAAGGTGTCTCCTGGTCTAGCTTTGCCACCTTGCGCATAAAATGGCCGGCATTGGCAGATGCAGTGGATTGAGATGCAGCCCATGCAAACATAAGTATCTAGTTAAAACAGATGGATTTAGATGGCCTTTTTCTTTATTATTATGCTAATTAGATGTCCGCCGCGCATGCGTGGACTCGACTCTAGGGGGGTGAGAACGTATGTTGGCCCTAGTTAACATCAATGCTGCTTTTGACCATAATAATCTCAAAGACGAGAGCTGTACCTGTTTCTCTTCCTATCAAAGATAAAAGGACCATACTACTCCCACAGAGTAGCACACGGTTTGTTTATCAGTGAGCTGAGCTGGTGGCCGGCACAGGTAGAGTAAACACTCTTGTTTGTATAAACCTGTTATTAAAGCTGCCCTGTTATCAGTCCAATCCACAGCAATTCTACCAGGACAGCATCATTTCCCCCCTTAAATATGTGCCTTCAGAATGAGGGGCCCTGGGCTAAACACCATCCCTGCCTGGCCTGCCTCCATCCCTGCCTGGCCTGCCTCCATCCCTGCCTCCCTGCCTCCCTGCCTGCCTGGCCTGCCTGCCTCCCTGCCTCTTCAAACCGATTGCTTCTGGCAGAGAATCAGATAGGAGGGGGGAGTAATTTATCTCCCTCAACCTCCCTACAAGTACAGGATGGCAGGAAGCATTTAAATCTTGGAGTATGGTCAAGGGGGAAATCCATACAGCTTTGATAACACAAATCCCAAATATAATTTCACCCTCGCGCCATTCCTACAGAATTATTCCACTTTCAATGAGGAGTGAATGCAGGCAGAGAGGGCTTCAGGAGGTGAACCTGCTCCTCAGGTTGAGATCATATACACTTAGAAAAAAGGGTTCCAAAAGGGTTCTTCGGCTATCCTCGTAGAATAACCATTTTGGGTTCCAGGTAGAAACCTTTTTGGTTCCATTTAGAATCCTTTTTGGTTCCAGGTAGAAACCTCTGTGGAAAAGGTTCTACATGGAGCCCAAAAGGGTTCTACCTGGAACCAAAAAGGGTTCTTCAAAGGGTTATCCTTCTAGGTTCTAGATAGATTTTCTAAGCGTGTAGATGAAGATGGAGGAGGTGAGACACAAAGGAAGGGACAACTAAATGGATGTTTGTCTCTTCATCTCACATCAAACTTCCCTCGTCTTGGTCGACTGTGCACAGCAGCTGATGTCTTCCCATGCATTATTTAGGCGCCAGGCCTCAATAAGCAACACCACCAACAGCAGGAGAAGAAATCTCAGACTAATAGATGCTAAATAACGAACTGATGGTATTGTTCCTACATCTCTTCTCTCTGAATGAATCAAAACAAACCATACCAGAAGACCTTATGGTCTGTGCTGAACTCTGGTGCTGCCAGCCTCGGCTTCCCTCTCTCTCTCTCTGAGACGGTCACCAGAGGACATTCTGTAGCCATCTCCATGCCTCCCCTTAGAGCTCTCTCAGAGTTTCCAATGCGAGACGAGTGAATGTATTCCCTTCAACCAGACACAAACAAGACCACACAAACACTCTCCCTGTCAGTCAAGAGCAGACGGGTGAGAAGGAAGAGACCTTTTATATCACCAACACTCTCTCTGAAATTGAGGTGAGCACCTTTGGTCTGCAGAAAGAGTGAGTGTAGTGATCCAGATCACCTTTGTGACGGCACTCTCTGTTTCTATGGCAACGTGCACACAAGTGATGCTCCAGTTTAAATTGCGTCAATAGGCAGCTCTGGTGAGGGCTTTAGAAACCCCATCATCTGACTGGTGCCATTTCATCTGACGCAACTTATTCTTTTAACATCACAAAATGTCTACACGTAAAGCAAAGGCTTGATCTACCGAGCAACGAGCCCTCAATGTACAGTTATTGGACGTACGATCAGAGATGGTATTCTACAATCAGTGTGCAAGTCTATTTTACTGTATTTCAAGGGACTTGGGGACAATGCAAAGAATCACTTACAATCTGCCTATCATGCCATTGAAAGGTGGAAATATCCTCAATGTGATACAGCATGTGAAGTATCCAACTGCAGCGCTATTCTATCCTCATCCAGGCATAGGACCCTTAGATATGACAGATATTTCATTTAATCAGATTCTCCAAAACCGGATGGATCCAAAACGGATGTAAAAACAAAAAACAAATTTATCATAGTGGTTTACAATGTCTGAATAGGTTTGAAATGGCATATCAGCTCAAACCCGCACAGCTAGAAAATGAACAACCTCAAATCTTTGAAATCCAGACCACAACAGTCTACCAAATGAAGAAACCTTGGTTCGGGAAATGATCTCACACCGTCACACGATGAATCAGGTGGCAGAGAAAGTAATGACGGCCATTGAAATGAGATAAAAGACTGTCGTTTGCTGAGATGAGATAAGATCTTCGTTCTCCTCCTGACAAAACAATGTACTTTCATTTTCTGAACCTCCGCAGTAAAGGGTTCACACTTGAAAAGAAGGCTGACAACTGTCATACACACCATCCGTGGCCTGCAAGGCTCTTAAGTAGTAGAATACAAGCAATGATGAGATGCAAGCAAGGAGCGTTGGATCGATATTCAAGATGGGGCAGCCAATCAACACTCGCCTGGGTCGTTCTTTGTGTGTCTCTCGATCACTTTATTAGTGCAATATGTGAAGGGCCTGATCCCCCTCTCAGACCCAGACACACAAACATACACACCTTCGGCTGTAGGAGCTGCAGAAAGGACTAAAGGCTGGAATCCAAACACTACTGGATCAATATCCCAGTCTCCCAATTCATCTTCTCACAGGCCCTTGGCTCACATCCCTCCTTTAACTCTTAATAATTAATTAAAATGGTCACAGTGCCAAAAACTATGTAATTGTGCACCAAATTGGCGCCTTACCAACCTAGCTAATAAAGCTATGTTTTGTAGCAGCCATAACATAATTCACAGTGGTTGTAAATCAGCAAACTCCACCAAATACACTAAATTCTCCCTAAAATGCTGTAATTAACTAGAATGTTTTTGATGTGTATTGTTCATAATCAGACTCCTGTGAACTGAGGTGATGGCTAGGATTAATGGGATTAATAGCACAACAACAATTCACTTCTAATCATACCACTGCTGCCTCCTGCTCTGGCTGCCTTTTTGCCTCTGCGTTCCGCCATTATGGAATTTCTAAGCACTCTTTTTTTGCTTCCACTATACACACACTTTCACTGCCAAACAGACAGACCCTGACCCTGAACGTCAGAGTAGGGGGAGAGAGAGGAGATTAAGGATGTGCAAGGTCTGCAGAACAACACGCCCTTAACGCCAACCCACTGTCCGATCAATACTGTAATCACTTCCTGGTCTCCCATCTAACAGCCTGCCTACGGTGGGCTATCTATTATTCTGTAAAATGGCTCAAAGCCTTTAGCTAATACACAAGGAAATCTCTCCTGTTTGGACAGAGTGACCATGACACACAAACTGACAGTGAGTGGTGTACGGGCGGCAGCTCTGCTCTTTTTGAGGTCTCTAACCAGTCCCAGTCCGGCTTTGTATTTAGTCTGCATTGACTCAGTATGGCAGCAGTGACTAACAAAGCTCAGAACTGCTCCTGAGCTTGGGTATTGTTTAAGGTACAGTATCTTGACCTTCTAAGTGGTTGAGCAGTAAGTTCTCTTGCCGCCATTATTAGATCAGGACAGCAACCTATGGAAACCCCACTGACACCTTCCACCAAAATAATGCAATGTAAAGTTCCGCTACATCATCTTGGTCGCCACACCCACAGAAAGGCATTTGATTAGTCACCCAGCCACAACACAGCACAGCAAGCAGCACATAAATAATGCATCTGTGCAAATGACTAATGAGGCAATAAATTATGTGACAGCATTCAAAGAGAAATGATTTAAATCCCTTCTCCCTCAAAAACATCTGCCATTTAGGGGACTTTGCCTTGAGAAATTAACACTCATTTTATTTTGAATTATTTTCAGTCAAACCAAATACTTAAAAGTTCCAAAGAAAATATTGCTTAATTCACATAATTTGCTCGCGACTAATTATGTTCTTTAGCTCTTTATCAACCCCAACTAGATGGAGTAAAACAGATATCATCGTTATGATACAATATTTAACAAGAAAAATGAATACCTTTGGTGACAGTTACTCTCCTTCAGCAGCCTTATGCCTGGCTCTCACCCTCCTCAACCACAAGTAGCACTAATTAGTGTTAGCGATCTAATGGCCCACAGCATGATGGGTGAGGAAGTGAGAGCAGGCGCAGGGCTGTGCCGGGCTGCTGACAGCAGGTGATGATGTCAGAGCAGGCTGAAGGGCGGCGAGGTGAGGGTGTGTCGGCTCTTTAAGGTTCCGCGGGGCACCAGAACAGCTCAGTCTGGCTCTGCCACAGAACCAATTAGGCTGAGAGGGGCAGCTGTAGCCCCGCTGTCAGCTAGCTGAACTCTGGTTCAGACTTACCCCGAGATTGACGGCTAACACAGGTGGAGGGAGTGGCAGGCAAGAATTTGAAATAAAAATTCTTGCCTGCTGCTGCTCTACCATCAATGAATGCAAAACACTTTGGGCAGGCAGGCAGGCAGGAAGACAGGCACTACTCCTGTGTAGGTAAGATGAGAATATACTATTTTGAGAGGTTCTGTGGGTAGAGTCAAACACTACGGATATGAGGATGTAATTACAGTGATCTTGACTGATCAAACAGAGCATTGGGCAGCACAGTTCAGAAAGGTCCCACTGTGCTCATACAGCACCCAGAGGAGAGGAGAACATAGTAGAGAGACACTGTGCTGATGTGTAAAGCCCGCCTACCCTTCCAGCTCCTGTAGAGGACGCAGAGCTCATCACCATGGCAACGGGCAGCTGTCAGTCAAACAGGGGCCGCCTATAATATAGCTACTCTACTGTGTGTCTACAACTGACAGGGCAGAAGAGGGCCTCATGGAGGATCAGGTGACAGGGGGGGAGGGGGGAAACAGTTGCAGGTAAAGATAGTGGGTCTACGGGACATAAAGCCAGGGCAACAGGTAGTCAATTAGTCAACTTGACTGCAACAGGACGCTTCACTTAACATTGAACTGCTACAAACTTCTCACACAGATAATCAGCAGTCCATTCATGGCAGAAGGCTCCTGCTCATCCATCACCCGTACAGTTTTATATTGTTGAGCTGCAGAAATACTGACTGCGGGCTAGCAATCTTTCACTCCGGCTTGCATACGATTGGGCTGAGGAGAAAGCGATGGCCTTTTGCTGAATTACAACCTCTTTAATCAATGACATGGCAGCGCCTCAGACAAACGTCTCTGGGAGAATGGCGAGGGGACTCTATATCCATCATGTAAGTGTGTGATGTGACTAAAGGATGAGCCAAATGCATCACTGTGCGGAAGTCCCGGCGAACATCCATCAAGACAAGAACAGAAAAGGAACGAGACGATTCAGGGGGTAAGACAAACTGTAAAGATGAATCATCAAACGATCCAAGGCAAACCGGAGGATTCAAGCGGATTGTTTCATTACTTCTTCCTATAGCCAGACGGATTCTTTCCGTAGAAATTCCTCACATATTATACATAAAGAGTCCCTTCTGATGTAGAAAGGAGATTATTATATTCAGGAAATAACTATTTAGAAAAAGGCAATGGAAAGCATTGTGATTGAAACAAGCATTTTCCATACATCTTGAAGATGGAGAGAGAAACAATGCTTTAGTTCCCCTCCACATGAACAATGAAGATAGGCAGTGGGTTGCCAGATTGGAGACAATATCCAGCATGGATGTGCACTGTTGGGTACTTGGGTAGGCATGATATTGGGGCCTTGGTTTATGCGTACTGTAATCCGTGAGCCGGTCCTAGTCACATTATGGCCATATCTGCAGCGCTGATGCTGTCATAGCGGGGGTTAGGGCTAATGATTTAGAAAAGCTCACTTGAGTCGACTATTCAAACATCATCATTTGGGGACGATTCCGTTTTTTGTTGGACTTTTGTCTCTCCCAGGTCCTGCATAGAGTTAGTTAGCTCATAACTGCCCTGTCAGTGCCCATTCCCTGGGAGAAGCTATATCGTCCCCAGGAAGAAAAAAACACCAAGTGGAAGACTAGAACAAATGCCCTAGGACTATATTAGATACCTGCAAACGTCATCATAACATTCCGTAAAGAAAAGGATGGAGCAGAAGTCAACTGATTTAACATATTAACTCTCTCAAGTCCCCTCCTAGTTTTCTTGCTTGGAGGGAAATAGTATAGTATCAAAAATATATAGTTTAAATCTTTAAATTTTATTAAGGAAATTGGAATGAATTAACTATAAATACTCTAGTCTAGTCAAAACAGTATGAGTCATCATAATATGAATGCCCTCAATTGCTGTGAAAAAATGCCTGCATTCCTCAGCAGACTTGTTTTCCTTTTTGACTCTCGCCCTGGTTTTAAAGGAAGTGAATGATCAGGGGTCAGGGATTAGAGGTCAGGGTTCATACCTGTGCGTCCATGAGCAGGTGCCTTATCAGGGCCATGGACTTCTTCAAGGTGTCTCTCTCTCCAGGCATGAAGGCCTCGTCCTCCCGGGACAGAGTGCTGGGCCTGTTCACCATGAAGTGGGCTATCTGGTCATTCAGGCTGTTCAGAGACTGGACCGCTAGGAGAGAGAGATAGCGAGAAAGAGAGGGGGACAGAGAGAGAGATAAGAGAGTGACAGGAAACAAAGGTGCATATTTAATTTGACTCACACACACACACGCACGCACACAACACTTACAACAATAAGCCTGTCTGCCTTTCCATCCATCGCCATGGTGACATGTCAGCTCAACTGATTTCCCTCACTCTGGCTCTGCATTCCCATCTTCTCCATCCCTCCCTGGCTGATCTCTCCCATTTGCATTCTGAGTGCTGAGCTATAATCCCTCCCACTGCTCCCTCCACTGGTCTCATCTCAGCATTAATCCCTCTCTCTCACGTAGCCAAGCGAGGGTATCATTAGAGTAAGTCCATTACCAGCACACAAATCTCACTCCAACCCATTTGCTGCATGTGTTCACGCTGTAAGCTCCGGCAATCATGGAACCCTTTGTTTTTCAGCCACTGGTGCAACAATATGTGCAGCACTTTGAAAACTAACACGCCGTGTATGTTTACTTCATAGAGACCTAACTGTGGAGTCTGTACATGCTCCATTAACCTCTCTGGCCCAAGCCCAGATGGGAGCACTAATGTGACCATGTACTGTTTGATGGATAATGACTGTCTTCACTTCAATAGGCAGCTGTGCAAACCACACAGGCTGTAATAGCTGTCTAAGGGTGAGCGGAGGAGGTTGTGCTTGACTATGCAGCGAGGTCAGGTCAGCATATCAGACATGAGAGCGGATGACATTTGACCTTGTGGTGGGTGGCCACACTGATGAGGTGAAGAGGAGGGTGACCTGCAGAGTAGGTTGAGAGGTCAGCGTAGGGAAGTGGAAGCAAGGGACACTGGTCACGTGTGACCCCGCCCCTGATGACAGCCAAGGTCAGTCTATCAACACAATGATGAAAGATTTATGTTCAGTATTTCATTGAACTGCAACAGTATCATAGAGACAGAGAGATGTGTTTATGAGCACACAGCCCCGCAGGCAGATAGCGGCATACATCAAATCAGGGGCGGGGGGAATTAAATGTTTATGGCACCGGTTGACGAATGGATTCTAATTTGCCATTCAACATTTACGAGGTGTACCTCTCTCTGTCAGACGTGGAGAACAGACACACCTACAGCTGTACTTTGAATTTCCATTCAATGCATTCTGCCAATGATAGAGAGAGAGAGAGCTAAGAATAACAATCCAACTTCAATATGGCGAAAAAGAGTGAAAACACAGTTTACTCAAATAGGTTTCCACTATTCACATAACAGGATAAACAAGTTGTGGGTTATATAGAAAACCATCTTAGAATAATACTCCACTTCTCTTCTTTAATTCAAGTAAAGTTTTGTTACAACCTCTAGACCCATAAAGCAGGTGACTCCTTCCATCAGTGTAGCTCCAGGGTACACAACTCCTTGAGAGCCACAGGGTCTGCTGGTTTTCATTCTAGCCTTTTGATAAATGACTGTTTACATCTGGGGAAAACAGATATGTACACTCTCTGGGAAATCACTAACATGAATTGATCCATTAAGTTCCCGGTAGAAATGAAAACATGTGCAGCCCTCAAAGGACTGCTGAAGTGCTCTCCTGCACACGTTCCTAGCTTCACATGTAATCACATTCACACGGCAAGTGCAAAGCAGACAAGGAATTAGCATGGAAATGAATACACACCCCCTTATTCTACAGAGAGTACAACAGTAGAGGAAATGTCAACGCTTGTTTTCAGATCAATGATTGAATACCTTGCCTAAGCATTCAAATCACCTGGAGAGCAGACCATGTGTGAGCTCAAGCATTCGATAAGCATAACTTAGAGAAATGTTATCACTGCTCTTTCTCAGCAAGCGCTACATGACTTATTCCATTATAAATATAGAGAAATGTCTTGTCCCTTCACTATTTGCTCAAGCATAAATCTTTAAAGTCAATAGCGTTTTGTCTTTCAGATAGCCCTCTGTAATAATCTATGTTCCTTGTATTATATGTTTTTATTTATTTATTAAATTAAACCTTTATTTAACTAGGCAAGTCAGTTAAGAACAAATTCTTATTTACAATGACAGCCTACACAGGCCAAACCCGGACAACGCTGGGCCAATTGTGCGCCACCCTATGAAACTCCCAATCACGGCCGGTTGTGATACAGCCTGGAATCAAACCAGGGTGTCTGTAGTGACACCTCTAGCACTGAGAAACAGTGCCTTAGACCGCTGCGCCACTTGGGAGCAAAATTCAAAATTCAATTTCAGTAATTTTTTACATAAAATGTAATGTTCCTGAAGGATCTACTGGATGGTCAATGAAATCACCAAAGCATTGTTGGGTTACTGTTTTCAAGTCTAGTACTCCTCCACATGGCACATATAATACACATGTGAAACAGATGAGGGGAGCTCATTGCAGAGTTTGTAGAGCCACTCAAAGACACACTGGCATCAACAATGAACCGTAGTGAGACCAGTCAACAGCAGAATCATAAAACTGTAAGGAAACAGTTCACTCTTATTAATGTAATAGCTCTAGAGGGTCATTTTCACACTTAATTTCTGTGTTTTGTGATGTTTGTTAAAATATCAATCTGCATAGTGTTTCCTGTGGGAGCCAGATTTGTTTCGCTATGGTGTAATAGGAAAACAGACCAATTAAAAGGTAATGATTGGGGGTTTTCACCCAATCCTTCTTATCCAGCCCTGCAATATAGATGAATAAGAATGTTCTGCTGGTGCAGAGAGAAATAAAGATGAGTGTTTCAATTCTTCAGCAGCTTTGGGGAACCCTCACTGCCCTGGTGTGTGGTACAGTTACTGAGTCTCAGAAGCCTGTCTACTGCCAAGGCAATTTGAAGAAGTTCTAAGGACTTCCCTGCAAACAATAATGAGTCGTTAGGACGTCCCAGAGACCTCACAAAATGTTGCCTAAACTTGTCAGGACGTTGTGTCATGGTCCCCTGGAGGTTTGACTAGTTCCCGGTTTGTGCCAAGGATGTTTTTAGGATGTTCTTGGGACGTTGTGTTTTGGTCCCCTGGAGGTTTTCTCTAGTTCCCGGTTTGTGCCAAGGATGTTTTTAGGACGTTCTTGGGATGTTGCGTCCTGAAACCTGAAGGTTTTGTCTAAAAATTTGTTGGCCTGTTTAGCATGTTATTTCAGCATTCATTAATGTCATATATCAGTTTGCAAATGTTTAAAAAATGCAAACATGGTCTCTTTCTTGAGTAAGGCAGCTCCAACAATCATGTCAACGTCATACTTTGACAATCTTAGCTAGCAAGCTAGACAAGCAGTCATCATCATAAATCATCCTTTTCAATACTTGTCATATGGAGAGAAATTATAGATAAAACGTATCGGTGCTCATCGGCCATTGGACATTACCATTACACAACAAGTCGGAAATCGCAAATTCAGCAATGAGTGGTTTGGAAGGAATCAATGGCCGTAAAGCAATCACTGTTTTGCTTCCCCTGCCTGCTATTCAGTGGAGATCGAGGGCGTGTGGTCTGGGTTTAAGGATTTAAAACATCTGTCAGAAAGGTCCTCTTTTCCAAGCTTAAAAGGATAAACACACACATGCAACACCATGGGCCAGAAAAGGTTAAATACATTGGCCATGCTGTCAATCCAGAATTACATCTGCCGCATTCAAAACAACTGGAAACTCTGAACTGGGAAATCTCAGACTTCAGTGCGTTCAAGATAAATGGGAACTCTGAAAAAAACGAGCTTGGACTGGGAAAATACGTTTTGGACGGTCATCCAACTCGGAATTCCAAGTCGGGAACTCAGTCCTATTTCTAGAGCTCCGACCTGAAGAGCACTGACATCATGATTCTGATGACAAAGTTTGATGACAAAGTTTGCCCACAAGAAGGACCTCCGTGCCACGTTCAAGTGAGCACAGCACAACAACGGAAAGTCCCAAAATGTGTCTTGTATACTGCTGCATAAATTATGTAATATGCCAGGGAGATATGTATACAGTAGCTAAGAAAGTAATACTAAGAGTATGTTGTGTAGTAAGCTGTTAGTAGCCCATGTTTCTCACTCTAAGAATGTGGTCCCTCTCCCCCTCAGAACTTAGCCTACTGACTTTAGCCTGTTTTAGAGAAATGTAATCATCGAATATTGTAAGCGCTTCCATTGTCTGCTTATTGGCGCCGCCCTTATTGGCGCCGCCCTGAGTGGTCGCCTGTTAAGCAGCTCCCGTTGTTCGTGCATTAATTGTTGTTTTAGTTCGTTTCTTTCGTCTATTTTCGTCTTTTTTCTTAGTTTTATTTTTTATTTTGCTACAGTCGAACTATAACAGTTCAGGATTATGGATTTTATGGATTTTATCGCAGCTGAACGTTAACAGGAGTCGTCAACTGTTATTGTTTACAACCGAGCCCAGCTCCTGGATTTAGCCCACACAGCGCTGCTGCTCCCCAGGGAAAAGTTTGATATTCCGGACGAATTGAAAAGACGACGCCGTGGATGCAGGGCGGGATTGAAATGTAAGGCAAAGCGGAGGAGGTTCAAGTACAAGCCGGTTATACCGTCTATTATTATGGGCAATGTTAGGTGTCTACATAACAAGATGGATGAGTTGGCGGGACTTGTTCGTGGACAAAGGATTTATCGGGAAACGAGCCTAATGTGTTTTACTGAGACTTGGCTGAACGATAACATCCCCATACAGAACGTCACTATCGACGGTTTCCAGACCATCACAGCGGACAGGGATCGCGTCTCTTCCGGTAAGAGTAAGGGTGGTGGGCTGGCTTTATTAGTTAACAACAGATGGTGTCATCCGAACCATATTACTCTTAAGGAACAGTTTTGTAGCCCGGACATTGAACTGCTAGCCGTTAGCCTGAGACCCTACTATTTGCCGAGGGAATTCACGGCGGCCATTGCTGTTATTGTTTACATCCCGCCCTCTGCTGACGCAAACGCAGCGTGTGACGTCATCCACTCTGTTATCGCGAGGTTACAGACAGCGCATCCCAGTGCTTTCCTTGCCATTTCGGGGGATTTTAACCATGCATCTCTCTCTTCAACGCTGCCCACGTTCAAACAGTTCGTGAAGTGCCCAACCAGGATTAATAAAACTCTGGACTTGTTATATGCTATTGTCAAGGATGCATACAACTCCACTGCACTCCCTCCCCTCGGTAGATCGGATCACAACCTTGTCCACCTCACCCCACTCTACAGGCCTATGGTCCAACAGCAGCCTGCAACCACCAGGACTATTAGGAGATGGTCCCCAGAGGCGAATGAGGCCCTACAGGACTGCTTTGAAACAACAGACTGGGATGTGCTCTGTGAGGCTCATGGGGAGGACATCGATGGACTCACTGACTGCATAACAGACTATATTAATTTTTGTGTAGACAACACTGTACCCACCAGGAAGGTACGCTGTTTCCCAAACAATAAACCCTGGGTCACCAGCGACCTGAAGGCCCTGCTGAATGAGAAGAAGAGGGCCTTCAAGGAGAAGGACAAGGACAAATTGAAATGCGTCCAGAGGGAGCTGAAGTTGCGGATTGCTGAGGGGAAGAGAGTGTATAAGGAGAAGATGGAGGACAAGCTGAGGCAGAGCCAGGTGAGAGAGGTGTGGAAGGGTATGAGAAATATCACTGGCTTCAAAAAGTCAAACAGTGGGCAGACGGAGGGGACCCAGGACAGAGCCAATGAGCTGAACCAATTTTTTAACAGGTTCGATACTGGCCCTGTCCACCTCCCCTCCAGCTCCCCAGACCACACACCCTCACGGCTATCCCACCCCCACTTTGCTCACAGCACCTCTGCTGAGACAATCAGTGACCCCACCTCTGCCCCTGCCCCCCCTGGACTGATCCTCAACACCCCCCTTCCCCCCACCTCCCCACCTGGGCTGGCTTTCACCACCAACCAAGTGAAGAGAGAGCTGGAGAGACTACACCAGTGGAAAGCGGCGGGCCCTGATGGCATCAGCCCAAGGGTGCTGAGGGTCTGTGCTGACCAACTGTGTGGAATACTCCAGCGTCTTTTCAACCTTAGCCTGAGCCTAGAAAGGGTCCCTGTGCTGTGGAAAACATCCTGCCTCGTCCCAGTGCCCAAGAAGGCACACCCCACTGTCCTGAATGACTTCAGACCTGTAGCGCTAACATCCCACATCATGAAGACCCTGGAAAGGTTAGTCCTCGCTCACCTCAGACCCCTGGTGTGTTCATCAATGGACCCCCTGCAGTTTGCATACCAGCGCAAAATCGGGGTGGATGATGCAATCATCTACCTTCTGCAGAGGGCCTACTCTCACCTGGACAACGCAGGTTGCACTGTGAGGGTCATGTTTTTTGACTTCTCCAGTGCCTTCAATACCATTCAGCCCCTGCTACTGGGTGAGAAGATGAGGAGGATGAAAGTGGAAGCACCCTTAGTCTCCTGGGTCACGGACTACCTGACCGGTAGGCCACAATTTGTGCGACTACAGAGCTGTGTGTCAGAACGGGCTGTTAGCAACACAGGGGCCCCCCAGGGTACGGTCCTGTCCCCCTTCCTGTTCACCCTCTACACCTCAGACTTCAGATATAACTCTGAGACATGCCACCTACAGAAGTTCTCGGATGACTCTGCTATTGTAGGGTGCATCAGGGGTGGGCAGGAGGAGGAGTACAGGAGCACAATCAGTGACTTTGTGTTGTGGTGTGAGCAGAACCACCTTCAGCTCAACATCAGCAAAACTAAGGAGATGGTGGTGGACTTCAGGAGAACCAAGGCAAAACTGACTGCAGTCCCTATAAAGGGGACGGATGTGGAAATGGTTGAGTCATACAAGTTCCTGGGTGTCCATATGGACAACAGACTGGAATGGGCTGGTAACACCGGGGCCCTGTACAAAAAGGGCCAGAGCCGACTCTACTTTCTGAGGAGGCTCAGGTCCTTCAACGTGTGCAGTAAACTACTGCATACCTTCTACCAGTCTGTGGTGGCCAGTGCCATCTTTTTTGCAGTGGTGTGCTGGGGAGCAAACATCAAAGCCGGTGATGCTTCTCGGGTAAATAAGCTGATCAGGAAGGCTAGCTCTGTCCTGGGGATGAGCCTTGACACTCTAGAGGAGGTGGCGGAGAGACGGATCCTGGCCAAACTGCTGGCCATCATGGACAACGTCACCCACCCTCTGCACACTATGGTTATGACGCAGAGGAGCACTTTCAGTCACAGACTGATCCCACCACGGTGTGCCAGAGAGCGCTACAGGAGGTCCTTCCTGCCGGCGGCTATGAGACTATATAATGCCTCACCGGGGTGCCGTGCCGTCGGCAACATAGATCTGGAACTGTTGGGGTGCTAGGACCTAGTTTAACAATTATGCATCCATCCGTGAGTAACTCTGGTCCGTCAGCACTCATCCACTCAGGACCTATTTATTCATACAGGTCTGTATATACATACTCATGTACAGTTGTTATATTATATCACATGCAATATTGTAAGTAATTATTGGACGTAGGCATTCACTCAGGAATGCATATTAGTATCCTGCCAGTTGCACCTTTTCTCATTGCTTTTAGTATATCGAATGTGCAATAAGTGCAGTTGTCTGTAATTAAACCCTGCGCACTAAGGACTGTATTTTAAGGGAATTACTATTATTACCCCAAATGATATCATACACACATTTAGCTATTAAAGTATCTCTTCCTGTCATTTACCTGTACAGTTTGTGTAAACATGCAAGTATTCACTTATCTGTAAATATAACTGTATACCTAACTGTACAGCTAATTTAACTAATTTAACCATGCAAAATTTTCACTTACCTGTTAATTTACCCAGTCTGTCTATTAAGTAAACTATTATTACCCTCGCTCATATCATACGCATTTTTAGCTACTGAAGTATTTCTCTGCCATCGACCTGTATAGTATAGTTAACCATCCAACATCCACCAATGTATAGTGTACATATTCAGCCAACCACTCATACTATGCAATGTCCTTTTATAGGTTTTTTTTTTTTTTTTTGCACTCCAGATATCTTGTATTTCTATACTTTTTCATACTGCCGCTCTATGTATCATGTACCGTGTATCTGTCTTTTGTGTACTTTTCGTTGTGGCATTTTGCACCTGCCCTGTGTTTTGTTGTAGCTGCTTGACAATGAAATTTCCCCCCCGGGGGAGCAATAAAGTACCTATCTATCTATCTATCTATCTATCTATCTATCTATCTATATGCCCCCTTTATTTATCCTACGGTTCTGACTTGGTGTACAGGGAGAAGACTGTAAGAACGGCCCATGTTCTGAATTCTGTCACTGTCCATTTCAAAAGTGCTGAACAAATAGTTATACTGACTACTCGCTCATTAATGTCTTGAAAATTACGGCTCGCCTCTTATCCGCTCATCATTCCCTTATGCCATAGTTTGTACATCTCAATTGTTATTTTATAAATGTCTTATTCATCATTTTAGGCAATGTTGGAATGATTTCATTGTTTTGCATACTTTGTGTATTATAATTAGCTCATGTGCTTTTCTTCACGAGGAGGGTCTGTATCCATGTTTGCCATTGTCTCTTCCCATATATATATTTTTTTATTGTTAAACAAAAAGTTGTAATAGACCCATGTAATTCCAATTGATATTGCAAGGGTTATTTTGTTTGTGCGCCGGTATATTGTCCAATAAAGTGCATCCTTGTGATTGTATTTTCCTTCCTTTTTAGACCTATTAAAATAATAACGTTGTAATAGCTGGCTTTGCACCTATAAACATTGGTTGAGTTTGTCCCACCAAGATTTCCATGCTAAAACCGCCACTGGTCGTGGTCCCCTGGAGGTTTTGTCTTGTCCCCAGGGCACGCAGACCATGGTTTCATTACACATCACCCATTGTTTCTGTTGCCAAGCCCATCAATGCCTGATTGGTGATAACTCTTTGTCTTTTGGCAATGCTAACAGTGATTTTAACACACGTATTTGACACAATTTGACATACATTACATTGTGTATGCTTAGTCATACAGTAATTACTATTTAACATATACTCACGTGGGATTTACTCACAACTTGTTGGTTCACGGCATTCCGATCTCCCTGCTACCCCACCATGTCTATATCAATGACTGATTTCACCTGTAGGCCTATTCCTACACTTTGCACTTCAAAGTAAATCTCAGCTCTGTTAAAAATACACTCAAGAAAAACTATTATATTTATCATAATGATTCAGGAGTAACATTAAAGCCCCACCAACATTAGAAAACTATACAAAAAACCCAAACTCAAATAGCTGAAATAAGTAAATGAAATCAACGAGAGAAGTCAGATTAACTGATAATTAAAATAGCAGTGCAGATGGCACTCTCTTGTTAAGTGCAGAGATGTATTATGGGTAATGAGTGTGTAAGGGACTTCTAGAGACTTTGTGGCGCAACAGAAAGGTCAGCGTACTTCAAATCCAATGAGTTTAAATTCCCGGTGGGATCATACTGAAAAGTCAGTACTAAGTGATCTTTGTACAGATTTGTGCACTATTTTAGCTGAACAGCGAACAAGCCTTAAAACCCGATACCATTTAATTATTTAATTTATAATGTTTTGGGACACCTGGAACAATCAGGGGAGCTTCAGGGGACAATGACACAACGGCCCAAGAACGTTCACGGGAACTAGGAAAAGGTCCCCCAGAAAATGAACGTCCTGAGAATGTCCTAAAAAGGTCCTGACATGGTCCTCAATGATGTTCTGGGAACTTACAGGGAACTACACAAAAGTCCCTCAGAAAACATTCCCTGAACGTCATGTTTTGATGATCCTGGAACAGTCAGTGGGATAACTTTGCACTGAAACCCTTAAGGGACCTAATGGGAACATCGCTGAATGTCCTCAGGATGCCCCCTGTTTGCTGGGAAGAACTAGTCAAATGAACGTCCTAAAAAGGTCCTGACATGGTCCTCTGTGCCGTCCTGGGAACTTACAGGGAACTAGACAAAGGTCCCCAAAGAACGTTCCCTTGGGACCATAACGCAACGTTCTTAGAATGTTCTCAGAACGTCAGACGGATAACGTCACACCGAAACCCTTAAAGGACCTAATGGAAACGTTGGTGAATGTCCTCAGGACGTCTCCTGTTTGCTCGGTTCACACTTCAAACCTCAGGCCCAGGGCTGCATCAATGGATGAGAGGTCTCCAAGGTTCTGAGACCACCAAGAGAACGTCACTCGACTGCATCTCAATTGCACTGATGCCAGGAGAGCACACAACACAATCATGTTGGAGAACAAAGCCTGTATTGAATCTAAAGTAAAGGCTTTACAGTAACATGATCTGCTACTTTCAGAAAGAGGAGAGATTGAGGCTCATTTTGAAGCTTTGGAAAGCGTGCAACTGTAATGCTAATTGTAAAGCTGCTCAAACAGGCATTTGGACAGATCCATTATAGTTCAGAGGTTTGCTTTGCATAAAATAACCCAATCCCGCTCGGTATATGACAGCGTCCACACAGGCCTGTAATTTCATTGTTTGCCACATTGTTCTGCATCAGTATCCATGGGAGGGTGCAATTCATCACCTGACTGTCTAAATTCTCCAGAGAAATTGGGCACTTTTCTCAAAGCCATGCTCCAAACAACATATCTCATTGAGAGCTAAAGTGTCCCCGAAAGAATCAAATGGACTTTGTAGACCTGTCAAAGAATCCCAGCATTTATTCTGCAAAAATAAATCTGGGCTGCAATAAGGATAGCTGCCAAAACCCCACTATGCATGGACCAGAGTGCTGGCTCTAAAATCTTTTCCTTTCCGAGGATAGAATGACAAATACTTCACCTTGGTAAGCCTCATTCCATGGTCCCCCAGTTCCTCAGAAAGCAACTGATCCTGTCACTCTCAACATTGAAGTGTGACTGTGTGAAGAAAATGATGCTTAGCAGATGGAGATGTGTGTGTGAAGCTTAGATTTGCTCTGTTTTGTGGGCGGACAAGGATATAAAACACAGCACTGACAGCCACTGGATGCCGGAAGTTGATCTCAAAAAGGAAAAAAACACGGTTCTGGAATTCTGTGCATCATTGTTTGAGTTCCACTGAATCCGCAGCACTCAGTCTATCCAAAACAAACACGCAGACTGGCATACACACAGACAGACTGGCATACACACAGACAGACAGACAGACAGACAGACAGACAGACAGACAGACAGACAGACAGACAGACAGACAGACAGACAGACAGACAGACAGACAGACAGACAGACAGACAGACAGACAGGCAGGCAGGCAGGCAGGCAGGCAGGCAGGCAGGCAGGCAGGCAGGCAGGCAGGCAGGCAGGCAGGCAGGCAGGCAGGCAGGCAGGCAGGCAGGCAGGCAGGCAGGCAGGCAGGCAGGGCTTGGGTTCCCCTGCTTCGCTCTGCTCCATGCCTACCAGCCTACCAGCTTGCAGAGATCCCTTGGGTCCTTATCACATGTGTGGTTCCTATTGTGCAACAGTCTTGTTTTGGTTTGTGTAGAACAAAACCTTCTGTTCCACTCAAGAGCTCAACACAACAAGCAAATACACTTCAATCTGTTGCCAAGTAACAAATGGGAAACGTACACCACAAGATACTAAGCACACACCACTGACACTCGCATATTAACACATCATATTCATAAATCATAGTATACGTGTACTATCGATACATCCTGTACTAATGAGGAATGCTTTTTAAAGACACACTGTAAGGGTTTGTTGTAATGTTAAGGAATAGCACTAGGAGCATTAGAGGCTATAGTGGAACTGACTTCAGGGTGCACAGAAATATACATAGAACACTCTTGATTGACCTATACATGTACTTCTAGTTATATTTTTATGATCTACAGTCTGCTTATAAACTCAGTCAACTATTTATGAATTTTTAGCATTTGTTCATGTATTTTCTTAACATCAGTGAATACATGTGTATAAACCATTTATTACCGTAAGAACCTTCAAATTGCAATCATATTGTATATAAATGATTAAACTTATTTCAGTAAATTGCATGTAAATTGCATGTATAGAGCAGTCCTACTGCACCAGAGTGGGTTTGGAACCTCGTCTGGACAACCAACCTTCCCAATGGAAAAAGGGAAATGTTGTTCTGTTGAAGTAATAAACTTCATCAACCTTAACGCTGGGTTTACTAAACATACCATTACCAATCAAGGTCTTGTTGATGTTCTCTACTTTTTGTCGGAGAACAAGACTTATGTCTCCAACTTCAAATTGAATTGCTTTGGATTTTCTTTTTTTCAATATCCCCCTCCAGAGATACACTATATGTCCAAAAGTATGTGGACACCTGCTCATTGAACATCTCATTCCAAAATCATGGGCATTAATATGGAGTTGGTCCCCCCCCCCCTTGCTCCAATAACAGCCTCCACTCTTCTGGGAAGGCTTTCCACTAGATGTTGGAACCTTTTTTACGGGGACTTGCTTCCATTCAGCCACAAGACCATTAGTGAGGTTGGGCACTGATGTTGGGCGATTAGGCCTGACTCGCAGTCGGTGTTCCAAATTATCCCAAAGCTGTTCGATGTGGTTGAGGTCAGGGCTCTGTGCAGTCCAGTCAAGTTCTTCCACACCAATCTCGACAAACCATTTCTGTATGGACCTCGCTTCGTGCACGAGGACAATGTCATGTTGAAACAGGAAAGGGCCTTCCCCAAACTGTTACCACAAAGTTGGAAGCATAGAATCATCTAGAATGTAATTGTATACTGTAGCGTTAATATTTCCCTTCACTGGAACTAAGGGGCCTAGCCTGAACCATGAAAAACAGCCCCAGACCATTATTCCTCCTACACCAAACTTTACAGTTGGCACTATGCATTGGGGCAGGTAGCGTTCACCTGGCATCCGCCAAACCCAGATTTGTTCCTGGAACTGCCAGATGGTGAAGCGTGATTCATCACTGCAGAGAACAAGTTTCCACTGCTTCAGAGCCCAATGGGGGCGATCTTTCTTTGCGACACAGCCCGGGTTCGAGCCCGGATCTGTAGTGAAGCCTCAAGCAATGCAGTGCCATAGACCGCTGCGCCACTCAGGAGGCCCAGTAAGGCAATTTTTCTGCCAATGTGTCTATGGAGATAGCATGGCTGTGTGCTCGATTTTATACACCTGTTGTATAAAGGGGTGTCCACAAACTTTTGTATATTTAGTGTATCTGAAAATCATCTCTCATTTGAAATGTAACTGTAAAAGGCTGATAATCTTATTTTCTTATATGTATTATTTTCACTGAGGCATAAAGCTGTGTCTATTCAATTCCAATCCATTGACCACGTTCGGCATTCTATCAAAATGTTAGTTACCAACGAAGGGAAAAACAAGCATTGCATTTGCATATTTTAAGTTGTTTTATTTCACTTCTTGATGTACTAGAGACTCAAATGGCAACGCAATCAATCCTCTTCAAGTCTACCCTATATTCCCAAAACATATGACAGTATAAATCGAATGTGATTAAACGTGTGTAAAAAGGAAATGTATCGAAGTATTTGAAATCCAGCAAATAAATACCAAAGTAGCTCCTTTAGTTTCCCTTGTGAGGGTCCTACTAATTATACTGATAGTTAATCAGCCCTTCATAAGCCTACAAAGACAGCCGCCCACTCCTACTTTTAACAATGGGGACTGATGAAAAAGAAATAACGTTTTATCCCTCCTTCAAGAAACTCAAAAGTATTTCAACTGGCACAGTAATCAAAATTCAAATGAAGAAGAAGAAGAAGAAGAAGAAGAAGAAGAAGAAGAAGAAGAAGAAGAAGAAGAAGAAGAAGAAGAAGAAGAAGAAGAAGAAGAAGAAGAAGAAGAAGAAGAAGAAGAAGAAGAAGAAGAAGAAGAAGAAGAAGAAGAAGAAGAAGAAGAAAAAAATCCATTTACATTTCTAATGAAACTTTTACAGCATATCTCAGTGCTGGTTGCTATGGTGACAGTAGAACTAGAACCTACATCCTCCCTATGCAGTCCTGGGTCTTGATGCCAGCAGGAGCAGGCAGTACTGGCACTGCAACACTTCTTAATCTTTATACTATCCCAATATAACTAAAGCCACAGCATTAACACACACCGATCCATTTCTTTTGAACAGCAGTAACAGTTCAGTGTTGACGTCCAAAGCAAAGGGTTGAAGCCCCTGCCACACCTTGTAGAAGTCATCAGCTATGCTCAGCCCTCAGTGATGTTAAATATTCACATGAAACAACCCACTCAGTCAGCAGGGTTCTGCTTGAATAGGAAATACATTAAAAAGCTATGCTTTAATCATGTTAGGGTGCTTTCAGGTGAGGACATGACATTACATTCTAGCACTTCTCTCTGGGTATACAACCCCTTAGGCAAAAAATGTTTGAATCAACTTGGAAAACTGATTGGATTCGCAAAAAGTCATCAACATAAGGGCATTTTGTCTTACTTTCTTTCAAATCAAATTTGTCACATGCGACAAATACAACAGGTGTAAACTTTACAGTGAAAGGCTTACTTACAAGACCTTTCCCAACAACGCAGAGTTAAAAAGTACTTTCAACCTATATCCAATGACATGGTGAAATGTTTTATTGATTTCAGGTTCAATTCACAACTAGATGTTGAACCGACGTCTATGCCCAGTTGAAGGCACATAGAAAACTCCTCAACCTGATGTGCAAGCAAAATAGTATACAAGTTCACAATTTAACAAAGAAGTTGTAAAACTTGTTAACCAAATCAAAGCATGCACCTTGATTTGTCATGAGTTTTCTACATTTGTTTTAAGTACGATCAAATTCTACATGGTAAGCAGATTGAATTGTTAAAATCCTGGGTGATATCAGAGTGCATACCAACGTGGCTGTCACTATGATCAAGCAACATTTCCTTCTGTAAATGTTAGCCAATGGCCCCCAAACCCGAAATTCCAGGAACAAGAGTTTGACCTATCAGGCTTTACATCTCTATCTGTCAGATTTAACCTTAAAAGGTCAACAGACAGTTGGCTTTGGTTAGCTTTGTGGGTTCATCACTTTTGTTGTCACTGACCTGTTGTTCCAGCAGGTAGCAGGTAAACCTGGGGGAAGGTGAGCTGAGCCCATAAATAGCTCTCCTTTGGGGGACTCTCCCTACCCTGTGTGACAACAGTGCATCATTTATTTCAGCATACAAGCCTGCGTGCTGAAAGGGATTCCACCTGACTTTTACAAATCAACACTGCCACCATCTGGTAGTTCTGCGTTATGGTAGGCTACTAAATCAAGTCGCCTATTTTCAAGGGCTTGTTGATCAAACAGTATGATCAAAGCCTACTATCAAATCTATTCAATTTCAACCAGACTAACAGATGCACTCACCACATCAACTAACACATGCATTACAAATCAAGATGTCAGATCTACCTCGATATCATCAACGCAATCCCTCAGGCGATCCTCCAGCAAAACCAAAGTCTCCAGACGTGGTGTTAGCACAGAGTCAGCCGGGGGTGTCCTAAGGTTGTGATTACGGAAAGCAGTAATATGCCGTAGGACCGAGCTGTACAGAACAGTATGCTGAGTGGAAAAGAGGCAGGAGCAGAGCAGCTCGAGGCAGCCTGGAAGAGAGTGGCCCATCATGTCTTTGATCAGTGTGCCACCTAGTGAGACAATCCAGTGAACAGCACTAGGAGCTGCTCGGATTCCCCACTTTTAGTCTCAGCTTCAGATGGAGCGGCACATAATAGCCTCCTTTGGCCCTTTGATAATATTGCATGCTCCACGCTGCCTGGCTGGAAGAGCTTTTAGTATTATTACACTCACATTAGCGTGCGTCCACTCAGGCCCAGAAAGCCCACAGACTAATTGAAATTAATGACAAATGAGTGCCGTGAGGAGAGGCTCTTCTGGAGAAGACATGTAATGGTGCGTGTAATGGGAGGGAAGTGAGGGGAGCATCTGTCTGGTTGTACAAGAGGTCAGGTGTTAAGGTAGGCCGGTTAAATGATCCGGATCGATCCTCAGCCGAAGGTCAGCTAACATTAGCATCTCCATCCTCGTGCTGCCTGCCCACAACACAGAGCCTACCAGCCCAGAAGCACAACAGAAACTCGGTTACAACAGTCTGTTTTATTATAATATACATGAAAGACAAAAGATGAAGAAGAAATCCCTGAAGGATGGGAGAGACACATGCCGAAGGAAAACAATACATAGACATCTGTGCTCTTCTTCCAGGGTAAATAGAGCTTGTTAGAGGGGGAACTCAGCCACTACACAGCTACACAGACACCACTGTTGTCATCAGGCACAGGCACATCAACTCCAGTGGCTGAATTAGGGTCCTTTGGAGAGCCAGAACTAAGGGGAGAATCTGTGACAAGCCTGCTGCCAATTAGGCCTGTTTGTGTCTCAGACCCTGTGTCTTGTGTGTGTTACCCCACCAGAGGCAGATCTGTTCATAACTATGAAGCAGGAAGGAACACTGTCTGCTAGCTAGCAACTATTCACAACCTAAAATAAGGCTATTGAGTAAATGTTACTCAAATAGTGCACATTTGGATCCATTATACTTACTTCATACCCACTTTGAAGCTCAAAATCCAACTTCGTATTAGCACCATGACATTTGATTATATTTAATTCAAAGGTGTAAAATCTTGGTTATACTGTTTTTATTATATAAGGCTACCAGGTTTATATGAGGCCCTACTGTCGTAAACAGCCCCAGAAATTCAAAGGCAACTCAAACCGAAGCATACTGAGCTTGACAGTCCCGAAGAAAAGTTAAAGGGCATCACACATTCCAAGCTGGGCAGCTCCATATTCACGTCTGCTAACCGTGAGATCAGGAGAGGGTTGGAGAGAGGAATGCAGTTTAATTATGCTGACAGTATCTCTCCTAGTGAGTGCCTACTGAAGAGCCTATTACTTATTGGATCAGACAGGTTACTGTCTGAACAGCACAGGATAGGGTCTTGATCCTGTGGTATTGATCTCCAGACCACTGCAAACCATGTACATGCATTTTTGGTCTGGGTTTGGTCCTCGGTGCCAAATGTCTGGGTCTAGGTGGAATAATTATTTTTTATTATTATTTTATGTCATGACAGGACAAGCAAGCGTGGCTTTCAGATAGTTATTTTTGTGAGAGTAAATTACATTCTAGTTCATCTGTTCTGTTGTACATATTGTCACATGACCTGTTAACTTTTGTAGCTTTAATGAGACTTACACAAGTGTATATCCATATCCCAATGTTGGGATAGTTACCACTTTGTTACAATATCTAAATAATAATGTTATTAATTTTATATTAAAATATGTAATGTGCAAAAATATTAAGGGAACATTTCAATTTGCAGTGTACAAATTTAACATGATGAACAGGAATAACATTTACTCTCACAGGTGGCCAAAAATAACTACCCGAAAGCCACACCCCTAATAGGCCACACCTCCTGAAAATAACCTATGGATTACCTTAAAAAAGACCCAGCTGCTGGGTCAACCCAACATGAAAGTTAATAAAAACCCAACTGACTGGGTTAGAATAAGTCCAATATTTACCCAGCACTGGATTACTAAATATCCCAAATTGGGTCGTTTTTAACACAGCATTTTCTTTGAGTGTATTCACCTTTTAATTTCAATAGACAGCAGAGCTAGGGTATTCAGTCATGAAGGGCAATTTCCAACCTCCTCCTTTTCAACTCCACAACAATTCAGCTACTACAATTAAAGTATAGCTCTGTCACGGCTGTCATTTTATAAACTGTTATTGTTAACACTTTACTTGACACCCAGCATCATAATACGTTATGACACGGTCATAACCATTTCATAATATGTCATAACAGCTGACATAACTTGTCATAACCTGTCATAATATTGTCAAAACACTGTCATAAAGCATATTTAGACCTGTTATGTCAGCTGTTATGACATATTATGAAATGGTTATGACCGTGTCATAAAGTATTATGACATATTTAGACACATATTGCATTATTTTATGGCTAGTTATGACACCTACATAAGAATGTAAAAACCCACAAAACATACCACACAAAGCAAAACACTCCATTAAACCATAGCCTACTTGTTAACAGTATGTTTACGTTAAATACAATTTTCTGAAATTGACCATATTAAATTATCATTGTAATTACGAACAAATTGACGTCAGACATGCACCTAACCCAATGCTCTGTTGCTGATGACTGGGATGAATGCAGGAGCAGATTTTAGGAGCAAGACAAGACACCCTCTTTTTGACTGCCAGTGTTTGGAGGATATATTGGCACAGTTTGCCGGCCCAAGACGTGACAATATATCCTCCAAACACACCGGCTTCTCGGGCATTATCATTTAAATATGTCACAACCAGTGACGATTTTAGCATGTGGGGGAAAACCCCCCCCCAAAAACTATATTAGATGCATGCCAGCAAAGCCACTACACAACACAACACTAAACAATAGATTAATTGCACTATAACGGTGACAAACGGTGCCCACAAACTGTTAGGGCCTTTCTTTTCAGTACCATGGAGCGAATCCTTACCACTGCTACACCTGGCTATCAGTGAAGCCTTATCTGGCAGAGAAACAGTTCCTTCAGCCTCATTTACTTAAAAAAACATAGCTGATCTGGCTGACTTGCTTAAACAAATGTGGTTTCTATTGACAATTGAGACGTACAAACTAAACCTAAGGGGACAACAAGCGGATAAGAGGCAATCCGTAATTTAGATTAAGACATTAATGAGCGAGCGATGACGGACCTAGTCAATATAACTATTGGTTCAGCACTTGTGAAATGTACAGCGAACATGGGCTGTTCTTACAGTATTCTCCCTGTACACCAAGTCAGAACCATTAGATAAATAAAGGGGGCATTTAGACAATGAAAGCTCTTACAATATTCAATGATCACATTTCTCTAAAACAGGTTATAGGCTACATGTGCACCACCGAGATAGAACAGTAGACGAAATTAAGAGGTGAAAATAGACCAAATAATTAGGGTGAGGCACATTGAACGTCGTTTGGGTCTTGGTGTGTCAAAAAATTAGGGTGAGGCACATTGAACGCCGTTTGGGTCAAAAAATACACACTTAAAAATAACACTATTTGATGGCCGTGAGCCTTCTTAGAAGGGCACTTGTATTATAACTCTATGGCTGGACCCAAAGGGCTGAAATGTTGGATGTCCACCCTTACTAAGAACTTAACCTTGACTTGTTAAATTAGCTTTTAATTTGACACGCCAAATAAAATAATGATATTATAGAATGTTGTGTGTGCTGAATTTGCATGTGCAAGCCAAGCGCCACCACTACTATCAATAGCACTGTAAAAGCTGTACAAAAAATGTCTGAAAACAATCACACACCGGTCCAGGAACTACGTGTTTACAATACCGCGTTGGTGAAAACAGTCACCCTCGAAGCACCGTTAACCATCCCTCCACAAAAGCTGCGGCTCTTGCAAAGCAAGGGAAACAACTACTTCAAGGTCTCAGAGCGAGTGACATCACAGATTGAAATGCTACTAGTGCACATTGCTAACTAGCTGGCCGTTTCAGACCGGTTACAGCAGCATAAGACATTTTTTGACTCACGTTGTTGTGAGGTGCTTGAACAGGAAAGTGGCATGGCAGTTCTTCGGGGGCAAATTTTGTCATCAAAGACAAAGATGCCGGATTTACAATTCCGAGTTGAATGACCGTTCAAAACGTATTTTCCCAGTTTGAGCTGTTTATTCCCGACTTCCCAGTTGCAATGCTTGCAGTTAGCCGCTGTCACCGATTCCTTACAAACCACTCATTGTTGAATTTGCGATCTCCAACTTGTTGTGTAATGTTTATGTTCAACGGCCGATGAGCACCGATACGTTTTATCTATAATTTCTCTTAATTATTTATCTTCATATGACAAGGATTAGCCAGTAGACTTGATTCATGATGATGACTGCTAGCTAAGATTGTGAAAGTAAGATGTTGACATGATCAGTCCAATCAAAGCTACTGTACATATAACGTGATTTGACGTCATTTCTGTGGCCAATGACCTTGAGCCTTCTTGGAAGGGCACTTGTAATATAACTCTATGGCTGTACCCAAAGGGCTGAAATGTTGGACGTCCACCCTTTTTAAGAACTTAAACTTGCAGATTGCGTAAGGTCCCCATGAGTGACAGAACACTGAGCCAATGACGGAGCAATGCTCCGATTTTCTGCTGGCCCACCACACCACCACAGAAAGCACTGAGCTTTGCTGAAACACCTGCATTTTGGAGCTGACTTACTCAAGAAAACAAAAAAAAAACATGTTTGTATGCGGCTTTATTAACTCAATTATATATATATACTTTTTTACATTGTTTGCAAACTGATATGTGACACGTATTAATGCCAAAATAAAATGCATAACAGGCATTGCTAAAAATGTGGGTCTCAAAACAGGTGGGGCTCTGCCACAACAGGTGTAAATATATGGGTCATGAAAGTGTTTTGACTAGGTTATGACAAGTTATGTCAGCTGTTATGACATATGACATGGTTATGACCGTGTCATAACGTGTTATGATGCTGGATGTCAAGTTAAATAAAGGTAAAAAAATAGTTAAGTGTTGGTAATGCAGGAAACTACATTCTCAATTGCACAGTCAAGACACTAATATAACTCTGAGAAAGTTCACTGTTAAAAACAGAAAGCATTTGACACACAAGACGCTTTTTTAGGTTCTGAGAGGCAGCGTATGGAAATTATACTCTCGCTCAGTGAGCACTCCCCCAAAAATAAGATCAGTAAATGGGGGCTCCCGAGTGGCGCAGCGGTCTAAGGCACTGCATCTCAGGCGTCACAACAGACCCTGGTTCGATCCCGGGCTGTATCACAACTGGCCGTGATCGGGAGTCCCATAGGGCAGCACATAATTGGCCCAGCGTCATCCGGGTTAGGAGAGGCCGGGGTAGGCTGTCATTGTATATAAGAATTTGTTCTTAATTGACTTGCCTAGTTAAATAAAGGTTCAATAAATAAATAGTCTCAAATAATTTCAAACCTGGCTCACGCCTGCTATATCTGGCCCTGCTCTGCATCTGTCTCTTGTCTGTGGCACTGCATGGAGAGTCTTGAAGGTGTGAGAAGAAGCAGCAGCCTACTGTAGCTAATCCTCATCATCCTCTTGATGGGTTTCTGTGTTTCTGTGTCATTGAACACGAGGTTGCCTGTGTCTGCTGACACAAGCCAATATAACACCACAGTATCCAGAGCACATGACCAATAGTACAAACACCCATACTGTAGGACAATGTATACAGTATACAGTGCCTTCAGAAAGTATTCACACCACTTTCCTTTTTACACATTTTGTTGTGTGGGATTCAAATAGAATCTCAAATGGACAAAATACTCTGGAAAAATAAATCTAACATTTGTAAAAACAAATAAAACACTATATAATATATATTGATTAGATAAGTATTCAGCCCCCTGAGTCAATACATGTTAGAATCACCATTGGCAGCGATTACAGCTGTGAGTCTTTGCACACCTGGATTGTACAATATTTGCACATTATTCTTTTTTAAATTCTGATCATTGCTAAGCAAAAAAGTGCATTTTCAAGTCTTGCCATAGATTTTCAAGCCTATTTAAGTCAAAACTGTAACTAGGTCACTCAGGAACATTCACTGTCTTCTTGGTAAACAACACCAGTGTAGATTTGGCTTTGTATTTTAGGTTATTGTCCTGCTGAAAGGTGAATTCATCTCCCAGTGTCTGGTGGAAAGTGTAGATTTGTCCTTGGCGATGACAAGCATACCCATAACATGATGCAGCCACCACCATGCTTGAAAATATGAAGAGTGGTACTCAGTGATGTGTTGTGTTGGATTTAACCCAAACATAACGCTTTGTTTCAGGACATAAAGTTAATGTCTTTGCCACATTTGTAGCAATATTACTTTGATTCCTTATTACAAACAGGATGCATGTTTTGGAATCATTTTATTCTGTGCAATGTTGTTGATCCATCCTCAGTTTTCTCCAACCACAGCCATTAAACGTGTCTGTTTTTTACATTTTTTTTACCCATCTACCAATAGTTGCCCTTCTTTGCGAGGCATTGGAAAACCTCCCTGGTCTTTGAGGTTGTGTTTGAAATTCACTGCTTGACTGAGGGACCGTACAGACAATTGTATGTGTGGTGTACAGAAATGAGGTAGTCATTAAAAAATCATGTTAAACACTATTATCGCACACAGATTAAGTCCATGCAAATTATTATGTGACTTGTTAAGCACATTTTTACTCCTGAACTTATTTAGGCTTGCCATAACAAAGTGGTTGAATACTTATTGACTCAGGACATTTTAGCTTTTCATTTTTAAATAATTTGTACAAATTCCAAAAAACATAATTCCACTTTGACATTATGAGATATTGTGTATAGGCCAGTGACAAAAAATCAAAACATATATATATATATATATATTTTGAATTCAGCCTGTGGAAAAATTCAAGGGGTTTAAATATTTTCAAAAGGCACTGTACTACAGAGCTCATAACACAGAGTGCATGCTCTTAAATCCAGTAATAGAAAGCAGGGCCCATTACATGTAGTAGCCTACGCAGTCCACAGCACAGTCCACAGCACAGACCACAGCACAGTCCACAGCACAGTCCACATCACAGTCCACAGCACAGACCCTATAGCACAGCACCAATAGCTGTCGGCCTATAGAGCAGAGCCCATAAAACATACAAGACATTGTTAATCCATATTAATTAGTGCATCAGTATTTAGCCTTGGGCTCCCGTTGTGGTGAAATATATAGCCTTTACAGCACTCCAGCGGCTAGCTCTTTAACATGTAGGGCACACTCCACACAGATGGGAGTGCACAGAGCAGAGTGTGCATGTTTGTGACAATGAGAGAAGGTAACGATAGTTGAAATTGGACCGCCTCTATGCATATAGGATCGAGAAGGCAGGTGGCATTGACTGACCTTTCTTCACCACAGAGAAAAATGCATTGGTAACATGTGTTTTCTAAAGGTTAACTCTAATTATAAACTGGGTGGTTTGAGCTCTGAATGCTGATTGGCTGACACGGGTATGTTAAAACATGTATTTTTACTGCTCTAATTACGTTGGTAACCAGTTTATAATAGCAATAAGGCACCTTGGGGGTTTGTGGTACATGGCCAATATACCACGGCTAAGGTCTGTATCCAGGCACTCTGCTTTGCGTCGTGCCTACGAACAACCCTTAGCCGTGGTATATTGGCCATATACCACACCCCCTCGTGCCTTATTGCTTAAATATAACCCTTCGCACCACGACTTCTCGTTATCTTGTATGAAGGTTCAGTGGTGTTTTCATTAACGCTGCATCTGTGAGAAGAGTTATAATGAAAAAAGTGCCACCTGCTGTTTCTATTTTCAGTAAAACAACATCAGCCTTTATCCTTAGGTGGACTCGACCAGGCTGTATTGTATGCTATTGGTCATGTATAAGTGCATTTGTGTACCACTTACCACTGCTTGCCAAAATAATTCTGCAACAGAATGGGAAGCTAAGCGTTTGTCAGGAGCTTTTTCATGTCGTATAGAATCGAACAGATCTTAAGACAGCTTGAGCACCGGAGCATGAAAGCAACTCTGTCTCTAAACAAACCCCTCTTCCTGAGTACAAACACAGACACCATATTACATTTTATCACAAAAGAAAAGTGATTCACCAGCTACTATCTGCAAAAATGCAGGAAGGTGTGAAATGGAGGCTGTGTGTTTGTGCGTGTGCGTGTACGAAAGAAGAAGCCCAGGTAAATCAGAATGAAAAAAACAAAAACAATACTGCAATGCTATGTGTGACAACATGATGAGCCTGGGGAGCATGGTTTGAACATTACAGTCAGATTCTGTAATTGGCTCCATAAAGGACTACCCGTCTCCTCTGACATCAGCAGGTGTCTGTCTGCTCCCGCTCAACAATGACATGATTGGTCAGGGCCAGGGGTTCGAGAAATGTTCTGTCTCCAGACCCACAGATACCTCCACTTAGGGATGAGCATCCTGCCAATCACGGTCAACATGTTGATTTCCTGTCCAGGGGAGACATGCGGTTTCCCGGAGTAAATGTTTTATTGAACCAGCTTAGAGAGGCAGGAGGTAGGTGCACTAACGAAGAGGGCTAACTCAGCAGTGCACCTAGCACAGAGAGCACAGCACGGACAATAGCCGCAACACAACTACACAGACACACAACATGTCTGCAGAACAGCAATTACATTTTTGGCGCTACTACACACTTGCTGTAGTCACTACTCACGCAGACACACATATGCATGCATACATAAATACACAGTATTGACTACCCTGAGACAGTACAAACACACACACAGTCCCACAGACAACGTTCTTACACAGTGACCACTAGAGACACGAGGGCAGCACATCTCTGCAGTCAGTTTCACTAATGTAGTGCTGAAATCCAATATGGGGGATTAGTCCACATAGATAAAGAGAGGTATAAATTAAGCCTGTATTTACTCTGACGGAGTGATTATAAGCACCACTGGGGAAACCCAGCGACCACTGTCAATAAGGACCTCTAATCTAAATACAGATATGAAAACCACTGTGACTGAGCCGTTCACTGTAAGCCTAATAAAACAGTACAATTGGCTTTTTGTTAGGAACTAAGGACACTGCCAACAATATCAAATGTGTCTGACCGTGATTCTAGATTACACTAATGTTTTAGCAGTCAATCTGGGCACACAGAAAGATGGTTGGAATATTGGCCTGCTCTATACCAAATTCACATACCCCGAGTCTGGTGGATGGGACTACCAGCTCTCTGTAACCTAGAGGGCAACCAGTGGGTCCGTCTCCTTAATACCATGTTTCTTGTAGGATGACAATGTCTGTATTTCCAATTTCTTTGATGAAGTCTGGGTTCCTGCTCTTTAGGCCAAAGGCAGATGACCTCAGGCCTTGTATATTCCAGGATGAGATATTAAAAGCTTTGTGTTCCATAGTGTCTAGTGTTGTTTTTGTGTGATTTAGGTCCGGAACATCACAGTAGGTGTGAGGTGAGCTGAGCATGTTGTTAAGATGTGTATACAGAATATTTGCTTTTGTTGTTGAATAATTCTAATCTTTATTTGGTACAAACAATCCTGTTTTCTTGTAAACACAATAACACTGCAATGTAACACTGCGCCTTCTCAACCTCAAGAGGCTGAAGAAATTTGGCTTGGCACCTAAAACCCTCAGACTTTTACAGATGCAAAATTGAGAGCATCCTGTCGGGCTGCATCACTGACTGGTACAGCAACTGCACCGCCCGCAACCGCAGGGTTCTCCAGAGGGTGGTGCGGTCTGCCCAATGCATCACCAGGGGCAAACTACCTGCCCTCCAGGACACCTACAGACCCCGATGTCACAGGAAGGCCAAAAAGATCATCAAGGACAACAACCACCCGAGCCACTGCCTGTTCACCCCGCCATCATTCAGAAGGCGAGGTCAGTACAGCTGCATCAAAGCCGGGACAGAGAGACTGAAAAACAGCTTCTATCTCAAGGCCATCAGACTGTTAAATAGCCATCATGTCACGAGTGTGTGTGGGGAGAGACCAAGACGCAGCGCAGGGATAGTAGTTCGACATAGTTTTATTTTAATTATTATTATGTATAAATGAAACAACTGGCGAACTACAGGACACAAAAACACGAATCGACTAAACGTCACGTTCACAGAAACACACGAAATAAACGGACGTAAAAAAAGGCACACTTACTTCACCGTGACTGCGACATAATACGACAACGACCCACACCCGAGTGAAGGACAGACTCAACATATATGGGATCCCTAATTAGAGACAATGCGTTGCAGCTGCCTCTAATTAGGGATCCAAACCCCACACAGATACAGAAAAGAACGACACTGTCAGACTCTGACCATAACTACATAGAGAAGCAAATAGGCTTCTCTATGGCCAGAGCCTGACACATCACTAGTACATTAGAGGCTGCTGCCCTATATACATAGACTTGAAATCACTGGCCACTTTAATAACGGAACACTATGTTTACATATTACATTACTCATCTCATGTGTATCAGGGATGCAAACTGGTGAGGGCCCAAAAAGGTGACACTTTTTTTATGCACTGAAAAAAATCCCTGCTAGGTGGGATAAAAAGTTTAAATAAATAATTATCAGCTTTAAAATGCCCATTTTTAGTGACTTAGGCTGCATGCCTTCTTGAAATGCATATTCTAACTAATTAAACAACAAAGAATATGATCTACATGATCAGTCTATATGTGTAAAATAAAGTGGTTAATGTGAACCTAACTCACAGATAACAAATGTAAAGAAAGCAATCCAATGTTATTTGTTGCCTAGACTTTACTGCAAATGACACTCAAGTCTTGAGAAAAAACAATACACTAATATTGCAGTTACCATGACAGCCTTTATAATAGAACACTTGTGACCACATACATCTAAAAAAGGTAGAAATAGAATTAAACAAAAAGGCATTATATTTTTGCTCTATTATATTGACCACTATAGTAGACATTGATCAAGTGCACAAGGCTATATTTGAGCAAAAATAACATTCACTGAGTTAAAACTAAAAGAATCCCACCTCACTCACACACAAGTGTATGTCAAGTTCACCACAACAAAAGCAATATCTTTGGGCTACACTGCACGTTATTACACTGTACACTTTCTGCCTGTGGACATCTGTTCTACAACGTGCCAGCAGAGCATGATACCCTTTGTTGACATAATTGATCTCTTTCAGGCAGAGTACACCTGGCATACCCCTTTTTATCCACTGTATTGAAAAAGTGAGAAAGAGGGAAAGTGTGTGGTGTTCCTTTCACCTCTATAGTGGCATCCAACTTAAGCCTGGCCCAGCTCCAGCTACACTTGATCCCTGAAACCACTTGTTTAACAAGCAACGCCTCATTTTCCCCTAATTCTCTCATTCTGAAAATCAACCACATACTGTAGAGGGAAAACAATAGTTCATAGATAGTAAATTAGTTAGCTAGTTAACTATCTACGGATAATTTAGATAGCAAGACACTTAACAATGATACTTTATCTAGATAGCAAGAAACTTAACAATGCTAATTTATCCAGATAGCAAGACACTTAACAATGCTAATAATACTTGTTCCACCACACTAGCTCCCTCACCTCAAACTTTCCAAATGGCAGTTGTTTTTCGGTTACAGCTCATGAAGTACGGTTCATCACCATCTCACCTACCTCTTCCTTACCGTTCAGGGGACGCGCTGCTTTATCTGGCAAACTGCCTTTCCACTCTACGCTGTTCTTCCAGAGCGCGCGCTGATGCTGTAACTCGCAAGTTAGTTGTCTCTTCTCTCTTCAGTCGGGTTCTGCATTCTGTTGTTATGTGAACTATTGGCTGACACCAGGCTCCATCCTTAGATACAGACCGTATTGCTCCAAACGTGCATCCCTCATTCATATACAGCCAGTAGTGATCCAAGTCTATGCAAGTCTGTATCTTAGTCTATGCCGCTCTGACACTGCTCGTCCAAATATTTATATATTCTTAATTCCATTCCTTTACTTTAGATTATTATGTGTTGTGTGTATTGTTGTGAATTTGTTAGATATTACTGCACTGCTGGAGTTAGAAACACAAGAATATCGCTACACCCGCAATAACATCTGCTAAACACGTGTATGTGACCAATAAAATGTGATGTGACGTTACAGCAACCCTTACAATGTTGTTGAGGAATAGACAACTGCATTGAATGACAAACCTGGAGAATGGCATGGAAATATAAACCTGTTATTGATACAATTCATTCAATGTTGATAGGCCAAACACGCTGCCAAAAACCTACATGTTAGTGTTTTGTGACAACAACAAAAACAGGATCTGTCATCTTAGAATTCTAACCTGTTCAAAAACATTGAATTAATAACAGCAACTTCACAGGGTAGCTGATTTGTATAATTACATAGATAGATTATTATTAGATTATTAGATTATTAATTAGCTAGATAGATTTGGTTTGGCAGAGGGGGCTTGATAGTACAAATCAAGCTACAGTACAGTCGGTGTGACTCAATCAACCCAGCATTTACATAAGTGCAAAAGCACATTTCCGTCTGTGTGTGTGTGTGTGAGAGAAGTTTACCCTATCTAATAAGGCCTAGCTCTGCTCTCCTAGATACAGAAGAGTCTCATCATCAGCAGTACTTCAAAACCCAGCACACATTTAGTAAAGAGGCTTTGAGCCGCCTGCGATCCCCCAGTCAGAGGCAGAACATTAATCAGGGCCCTGTCACCCCTCCGACAGTAATACGCTCCTGCATACCAAAACACACTTAATGAGTCCACAGACACATTCAAACAAAGAGCATTATTTATATGCAAAGAGAAGAGAGGAACAGAGAGAGAGAGAGAGAGAGAGAGAGAGAGAGAGAGAGAGAGAGAGAGAGAGAGAGAGAGAGAGAGAGAGAGAGAGAGAGAGAGAGAGAGAGAGAGAGAGAGAGAGAGACACTCTCATCAATGACAATGAAATAATACACCACCAGGCTGGATAAACTCATCTTATCAAATCACTCCACGGCCCCTCAGTGAGCGGAGTGGGCTAAATAAATCACTAGATAGTAGATATGATAGACTGCGTCGCACCACAGCTCATTACACCCCGGCAAGGGACATGTGTTAGTGAGTTATGTTCTCATTATCACAAACAACTCTTTGTGCCCATTATGCTTTAATACTGTGAATCCCCAATCTAATTGTTTTTACTGTGCGTCTCCGTTGAATTGTTTATAACAAGTGTAAACTAGTGCCATTGATCTATCTTCTGGTTGTGCAAAAAATACTTTTGAACTATGAAGTGAAATTGCTCTAACTTCAGTGAGAAAGTGAAAGTACTGTACAGGTCTCTCTCTGTCTGACTGCTCTGACAGCGTTTCATCTGACTAAGGCCGTACTCATTACCAAACATGCATGTATATCAGGCCTGGTCAAAGGCTGGCCCAGGGGCCGTATGCGGCCCGCGACCTGATTCAATACGGCCCGCGGAATCATGCTCAGATCACATAAAGAATTTGCGATAGTAAAGTTTTGAAAAATGTATTTGTTATTCAAATTAAAAGCCCAATGAATCCTCGCCTTTGTGTAATGATTTAACTCCCACATTTATTTTGAAGGCACGTATAAATAACAACTGCACGAGGACAGACAGTGACTGACACACACGTCACAGTTACAAATAGTAGCTAGCTAGAAACTGCGCAAAAACTGTGTTTTTCAAAGATTTAAAAGAAAGATAAAGTAGAAAGTAGAAAGTAGACAATGAATGTAGGGTGTTCCAGCAAGAGGACAATTCAATTCAATTCAATTCAAGAAATTTCCCCCTCGGGGATCAATAAAGTACCTATCTATCTCTATCTAAATATTTCTTTATTGAGGTATCAGGGAAAGCTATGTGCTTAGTGTGCATAGACAGAATCGCTGTCCTGAAAGACTACAACTTGTCCCGACACTTCCAGACGAAGCATGCAGAGAAATATAGGAATATGGCTTCTGAGCAGAGGGCGAGTGCATCGAAAGAGTTGCTTTCTCAGTTGCAAAAGCAGCAAGGACCTTTCACAAAACTGCATTCAGCAAAGAAAATTGCTAAACATAGCAAGCCATTCACTTTCTCCTTGGCCATGGATGAGAGCAGTGCAGTCCATGAAGAGCACAACCACAGGGAAAGATTTCTTAGAAGAGGCCAATAAGTGTGTGGCAAAGCTGGGACTGAGTTTTGAAAAGTTATCCAGTGTGACCACTGATGGGTGCCCAAACTTGACAGGAAAAAACGTTGTCCTTTTGAAAAGGATACAAGATCAATTAGCTGAGCTGAACCCTGATCAGACAATTAATATTTGTGCATTGCGTTATTCATCAGGAGGTGCTCTGTAAATGTGTTCTGAAAATGAGCCATGTTGTGGATACAGTCACTAAAGTGGTAAACTTCATAAGAGCAAAATCTTTAAACCACAGGCTGTTTGTCTCACTGTCGGAAGAGACAGAGTCGGGTCCTGCAGATCTCCCCTACCACACAAACGTGAGATGGCTGAGTTTGGGGAAGGTGCTTAAAAGGGTGTGGGACCTGAAGTCGGAGAGTTTGAGTTTTTGCAAATGAAAGGAAAATATGTGGATTTCCTTCTGCAAGATAAAGAATGGTTGGCTGATTTTGCCTTCACCGTGGACATCATGGCCCTCATGAATGAACTGAATTCCAAACTACAAGGGAAGGGCCAATTTGCAGATCAGATGTACAGCCTTGTCAAAGCCTTCAAGGATAAATTACTCCTCCTGACCCACCAAGTAGAAGCCAACAATCTCACCCACCTTCCGACACTACTAGTCTGTTCCCTATCAGATGACCAGCGGGAGAAGTATACATCGGTGCTGCGATCAGTGAGTTTTCTCGTCGTTTTGAGGATTTCAAAGTGTTGGAAAATGACATGCAGTTGGTTTCCTCTCCTTTCACTTTCAATGTGGATAACGCTCCCTCTGACCTGTAACTTGAGCTTATCGATCTTCAGTCTGATGCAGTGATTGGAGAACTATTCAAAACAATGTCACTGACGAAGTTCTATGCATCTCTCGATGAACAAAACTTTCCAAAGATTAGGAGTCATGCTCAGGAGATGTTTGTACTGTTTGGGTCAACCTATGTATGTGAACAGACATTTTCAGTGATGAAATATAACAAGTCAAGGCACAGATCATCTCTTACTGACACTCACCTCTCAGCAATCCTGCGCATAGCAACATCAGAAACCATACCTGACATCACTGCTCTAGACAACGCCCATCAGAGACTTCACTCCTCACACCGATTGAGTAGTTTAAATGTAATGTTGAGCTCTCTCTCTTTCTTGTGTTTTTGTGCGTACCCGTAAACAAGAGTTCTGTCCGTGGTGCTGAATGCACAGTGTACTTTTCCCTCCGTGTAGTTCATTGCGTGTTTAATAATGAAAAAAGGAGAACATGGATGTTAAAAAAGTAAAATAAGGAGCATATCTGGACATGATTTACAGTAGATATATCTGTCAACACTGTCATACACATGATGTATAATCCTGTAATATGATTCTGGCCAGCAATGGCAAAAATAGATTCTAATGTGGCCCTCCATGGAAAAATAATTGCCCAGGCCTGATGTATGTGAAGAGCCAGTTTTTATTCATGGCAGAGGGGAGGTATCAAAGGATGTGAATAAATTCTCTCTGCATGAGAGAGAGATACACTCTGAAGGAAAGGGAAATTATCTGTATTTTTTTTTATTTAACCTTTATTTAACTAGGCAAGTCAGTTAAGAACAAATTCTTATTGACAAGGGCCGACCAAACTCGGACAACGCTGGGGCCAATTGTGCACCGCAGCCGGTTGTGATACAGTCTGGATTCGATCCAGGTTGTACTGTAGTGACGCCTCTTGCACTGAGATGCAGTGTCTTAGACCACTGCCCCACTTGGGAGCCTATTTAGGAGCCAGCTGACCGTGAACATTGTTGAATAAGACATCAGCCAAAAAAGGTTGACATTGAGATGATCTAACAGTTGCAGAGTCCTGTCAACGATATGTGTTAATTTACCTAAAAACGTAATAGATTCAGCTCTCAATAATTTAGACATCAGTCTGGGCAATGTAAATGACCTAAATAGTTTCTCAGCCTCCTCACTCTAATGCCTTGATGTTAATACAGTGTAAAAATAAATAAATAAAATACTGTCATGAAAGATAAAAAGACAAATCCAAGCAGGCAGCTTGAAGAAGCTGGAAGGGGTTCAGACACAACCATTTCCCACTGATATTTTACCTAGAGCCTGACCGATAAATCGGTTGACCGATATTGTCTGCAGATTTTAGCCTTTCACAGAAATATTTGCATCAGTCTTCATTCCACAGATAACGCATATACAGTTGAAGTCGGAAGTTTACATACACCTTAGCCAAATACATTTAAACTCAGTTTTTCCCAATACCTGACATTTAATCCTAGTAAAAACTCCCTGTCTTAGGTCAGTTAGGATATACACTTTATTTAAAGAAAGTGAAATGTCAGAATAATAGTAGAGATAATTATTTATTTCAGCTTTTATTTCTTTCATCACATTCCCAGTGGGTCAGACGTTTACATACACTCAATTAATATTTGGTAGCATTGCCTTTAAATTGTTTAACTTGGGTCAAACGTTTCGGGTAGCCTTCCACAAGCTTCCCACAATAAGTTGGGTGAATTTTGTCCCATTCCTCCTGACAGAACTGGTGTAACTGAGTCAGGTTTGCTCGCACATGCTTTTTCAGTTCTGCCCACAAATGTTCTATAGGATTGAGGTAAGGGCTTTGTGATGGCCACTCCAGTAGCTTGACTTTTTTGTCCATTTTGCCTCAACTTTGGAAGTATGCTTGGGGTCATTGTCCATTTGGAAGACCCATTTGCGTCCAAGCTTTAACTTCCTGACTGATGTCTTGAGATGTTCCTTCAATATATCCACATAATTTTTCTTCCTCATGATGCCATCTATTTTGTGAAGTGCACCAGACCCTCCTGCAGCAAAGCACCCCCACAACATGATGCTGCCACCCCCGTGCTTCACGGTTGGGATGGTGTTCTTCGGCTTGCAAGCCTCCCCCATTTTCCTCCAAACATAACGATGGTCATTATGTCTAAACAGTTCTATTTTTGTTTCATCAGACCAGAGGACATTTCTCCAAAAAGTACATCTTTGTCCCCATGTGCAGTTGCAAACCGTAGTCTGGCTTTTTTATGGCGGTTTTGGAGCAGTGGCTTATTCCTTACTGAGCGGCCTTACAGGTTATGTCAATATAAGACTCGTTTTACTGTGGATATAGACACTTTTGTACCTGTTTCCATCAGCATCTTCACAAGGTCCTTTGCTGTTGTTCTGGGATTGATTTGCACTTTTCGCACCAAAGTACGTTCATCTCTAGGAGACAGAGAGTGGTATGACGGCTGTGTGGTCCCATGGTGTTTATACTTGCGTACTATTGTTTGAACAGATGAACGTGGTACCTTCAGGCGTTTAGGAATTGCCTCCAAGGATGAACCAGACTTGTGGAGGTCTACAATTGTTTTTCTGAGGTCATGGCTGATTTCTTTTGATTTTCCCATGATGTCGAGAAAAGAGGCACTGAGTTTGAAGGTAGGCCTTGAAATACATCCACAGGTACACCTCCAATTGACTCAAATTATGTCAATTAGCCTATCAGAAGCTTCTAAATCCATGACATACTTTTCTGGAATTTTCCAAGCTGTTTAAAGGCACAGTCAATTTAGTGTATGAATTGTGATACAGTGAATTATAAGTGAAATAATCTGTCTGTAAACAAGTGTTGGAAGAATTACTTGTCTCATGCACAAAGTAGATGTCCTAACCGACTTGCCAAAACTATAGTTTGTTAACATGAAATCTGTGGACTGTTGAAAAATTAGTTTTAATGACTTCAACCTAAGTGTATGTAAACTTCCGACTTCAACTGTATATTATATACATAGAACAAATAAATATGTCTGCTTTTTGAGGTCATTTTAGAAATGTTCAATGGTTGCCTGAAGAGGGCGTGTACAAGCTGCTCATTGAACATCATTCAGCCCTAGGTCACAACGTGAGAGAGTAGGCGTGGTGGTTTGACAGTAAGTAACTTGCCACAGCCAGCATATTTGAATAAGTAAATAATCAAAAGTACACTTCCCCAAGCAAGCAGCCCTGACCTCATCACATTCTCACTTAGTTAACGTTAGCTGGCCCAACCTCACAAATGCTCTTGTGGCTGAATGGAAGCACGTCCCCGCAGCAATGTTCCAACATCTAGTGGAAAGCCTTCCCAGAAGAGTGGAGACTGTTATTGCAGCAAAGGGGGGACCAACTCCATATTAATGCCCATGAATTTTGGAAAGAGATAGCCGACGAGCAGGTGTCCACACACTTTTGGCCATGTAGTGTACTTAGCTTAGTTAGCTAACTAGCAATTTGTACTACTTATGTGCTAACACTAGACAGGCGCCAAAGTGAACACCCTTGGTACAAAAATAACACTGTTACTGTCTGGGCCTATTATATTAGCTAGTGGGCATATTTAGTTAGTTTTCCAAAATATGCTATCTGCAAAGAGCAAGACAGTTGGCGAAAATGTATAATTTAGGCCATGTGCTTGCATTCATAATGAGATGAATAGCTAACGTTAGCCAGCTAGCTAAATTAGAACTTGCTGGACTTTCTTGGGCGCCCTGACGCCTTCTTCACAACAATTGAACCTCTCTCCTTGAAGTTCTTGATGAGCCGATAAATGGTTGATTTAGATGCAATCTTACCAGCAGCAATATCCTTGCCTTTGAAGCCCTTTTTGTGCAAAACCAGTGCGGCAAGCATTTGCCTAAATATTGTATTGAATAACAGTGTAATGTACAGTCGTGGCCAAAAGTTTTGAGAATGACACAAGTATTGGTCTCCACAAAGTTTGCTGCTTCAGTGTTCTTAGATATTTATGTCAGTAGTTACTATGGTACACTGAAGTATAATTACAAGTATTCCATAAGTGTCAAAGGCTTTCATTGACAATGACAATGAAAAGCGTCAATATTTACAGTGTTGACCCTTCTTTTTCAAGACCTCTGCAATCGCAGTTGTCTGTAATTAAACCCTGCGCACTAAGGACTGTATTTTAAGGGAATTACTATTATTACCCCAAATTATATCATACACACATTTAGCTATTAAAGTATCTCTTCCTGTCATTTACCTGTACAGTTTGTGTAACCATGCAAGTATTCACTTATCTGTAAATATAGCTGTATACTTACCTGTACAGCTAATTTAACCATGCAAAATATTCACTTACCTGTTCATTTAGCCAGTCTGTCTATTAAGTAAACTATTATTATTACCCTTGCTCATATCATACGCATTTTTAGCTAAGTATCTCTCTGTATAGTATAGTTAACCATCCAACATCCACCAATGTATAGTGTACATATTCAGCCATCCACCCATACTATGCAATATCTTTTTATAGCTTTTTTATTTTTTTTTTATTTTTTTTTTTGCACTCCAGATATCTTGTATTTCTATACTTTTTCATACTGCCGCTCTATGTATCATGTACCGTGTATCTGTCTTTTGTGTACTTTCGTTGTGGCATTTTGCACCTGCCCTGTGTTTTGTTGTAGCTGCTTGACAATGTAATTTCGCCCCCGGGGGATCAATAAAGTATCTATCTATCTATCTATCTATCTATCTATCTATCTATCTATCTATCTATCTATCTATCTATCTATCTATCTATCTATCTATCTATCTATCTATCTATCTATCTATCTATCTATCTATCTATCTATCTATCTATCTATCTATCTATCTATCTATCCGCCCTGGCATGCTGTCAATTAACTTCTGGGCCACATCCTGACTGATGGCAGGCCATTCTTGCATAATCAATGCTTGGAGTTTGTCAGAAGTTGTGGGTTTTTGTTTGTCCACCCGCCTCTTGAGGATCAACCACAAGTTGTCAATGGGATTAAGGTCTGGGGAGATTCCTGGCCATGGACCCAAAATGTCGATGTTTTGTTCCCAGAGCCACTTAGTTATCACTTTTGCCTTATGGCAAGGTGCTCCATCATGCTGGAAAAGGCCTTGGTCGTCACCAAACTGTTCTTGGATAGTTGGGAGAAGTTGCTCTCGGAGGATGTGTTGGTACCATTCTTTATTCATGGCTGTGTTCTTAGGCAAAATTGTGAGTGAGTCCACTCTCTTGGCTGAGAAGCAACCCCACACATGAATGGTCTGAGGATGCTTTACTGTTGGCATGACACAGGACTGATGGTAGCACTCACTGTTTTCCGGATGGCCCAAACAATCAGAAAGGGGATTCATCAGAGAAAATGACTCTACCCCGGTCCTCAGCAGTCCAATCCCTGTACCTTTTGCAGAATATCAGTCTGTCCCTGATTTTTTTCCTGGAGAGAAGTGGCGTCTTTGCTGCCCTTCTTGACACCAGGCCATCCTCCAAAAGTCTTTGCCTCACTGTGCGTGAATATGCACTCACACCTGCCTGCTGCCATTCCTGAGCAAGCTCTGCACTGTGGTGCCCCGATCCCGCAGCTGAATCAACTTTAGGAGACGGTCCTGGCGCTTGCTGGACTTTCTTGGGCACCCTGACGCCTTCTTCACAACAATTGAACCTCTCTCCTTGAAGTTCTTGAGGATCCGATAAATGGTTGATTTAGGTGCAATCTTACCAGCAGCAATATCCTTGCCTGTGAAGCCCTTTTTGTGCAAAGCAATGATGATGACACAGGTAACCATGGTTGACAGAGGAAGAACAATGATTTCAAGCACCACCCTCCTTTTAAAGCTTCCAGTCTGTTATTCTGACTCAATCAGCATGACAGAGTGATCTCCAGCCTTGTCCTCGTCAACACTCTTACCTGTGTTAACGAGACAATCTCTGACATGATAGCAGCTGGTCCTTTTGTGGCAGGGCTGAAATGCAGTGGAAATGTTTTTGGGGGATTAAGTTCATTTTCATGGCAAAGAGGGACTTAATTATTAAATTAATTGCAATTCATCTGATCACTCTTCATGACATTCTGGAGTATATGCAAATTGCCATCATCAACACTGAGGCAGCAAACTTTGTGGAGACCAATACTTGTGTCATTCTCAAAACTTTTGGCCACGACTGTACATACAGTGCATTCTGAAAGTATTCAGACCCCTTCACTTTTTCCACATTTTGTTACATTACAGCCTTATTCTAAAATTGATTAAATTGATTTTCACATCAATCTACACACAATACCCCATAAACCAGAAACAGTTTTATATTTTATTTTAGCAAATGTATTAAAAATTAAAAACTGAAATATCACATTTACATAAGTATTCAAACCCTTTACTCAGTACTTTGTTGAAGTACCTTTGGCAGCGATTACAGTCACGAGTATTCTTGGGTATTACACTACAAGCTTGGCACACCTGTATCTAGGGAGTTTCTCCCATTCTTCTCTGCAGATCCTCTCAAGCAAAATAAGCTTTTTGTGTGGAACATTTAGGGGATCTTTTATTTCAGCTCATGAAATCTGGAACCAACACGTTATGTTTATGCTTTTGTTCCGTGTAGTTGCTTTTTGGTGGATATCCTGTAAACCACATATAAAATGTTCTTAAATCATGTAAATTTTTATATTTTGTTAAGAAATAGAGTATCTGTTAATCCTTTGGTGCCCAATTAGTGTAAAAAAAGGTTTGTTTTTCATTCCTCCTCTAAAAAACTATGAATCGGCAGATATATCATTAATAGGTGACTTTTGCTTCCTAAAAATCCCCCCAAAAAGACCCTAAAATCTCAAACTTTAACTTGTCAAAAAAGGGAGGAATAGAAATTCATTTTTTACGACCGTGAAAAGAAAAAATTAGTGCGTCCGTACTTTGAAGAGTGTCTTGGGGGTAAACACTGCTGTGAGACTACACTGCTCCCTCCTCCACAAACTGTACCAACAATTGATATGTATCAGCCGTACTAGTGTTTCAATCAACTCAACACAGCAACAGAGATATATTAACCATGAGTACCCAACTGCTACACAAACTACACATTTCCTCATGGGCACAAAAACAAAAACATCCTGCAATCGTTTGTGCATCTTACACTCAGACTACCTAAAGCCCCTGTGTGCAGACCACTGCAATTTAATATCAACCTACAGTACATAGAAACACCACTTCACTCCAAAGAGACTAGTGCAAAAGTAATCCCATGAGATCTCAGCCTCTCTCTATCAAACAGTCTCTCCAAGCACCAGCTGAATTATTATTGGCAGTGAAAGCCAGGAGATCCGTTAAAATTGACAAGCAGAGCAGGCTCGTTAACGATCTGATCTGGGAGTGATCTCCAGGCAGCCGATGGGGGATAAAACACTGACATGTCTAACAATGGGCGTATGTTTGGTTACTCACTAGCCTGCATGAGCTGTCCCTGACGTCCAAACACCTGGGAGAAAGTGGCAGGGCTGCAGGTGAGGGTGTCCTCCATGGCTGTGCCACTGGCCCGCGCTGTGCACACGAGGGGGATGAAGGTCAGAAAACACTGCGTCACGTTGAGGCAGAGAGAGAAGAGGAGAGAAAGAGAGAGAAAGAAAGAAAGAAAGAAAGAAAAAAAGAAAAGGGAGAGAGGCTTGTTGAGGGCTTCCCAAGTCCGGAGCGTGAGCTATCCTGGAGTCTGAAGAGAGCGAGTTGACTGCCCTCCACTGGACCAGTCTTGATGCTCGTACTGCCGCCGCCAGAGAGAAACACAGCCCACTGCTCACACCGACACAAGCAGAGCTTCTCACTGCACAGATAGAGAGGGGGTGTGCCTGCCTGCCTGCCTGCCTGCCTGCGTGAGTGTGTGTGTGTGTGTGCGTGTGTGTGTGTGTGTGTGTGTGAGTGTGTGTGTGTGTGTGAGCGCTTGCGTGGTAGAGTTCTGGACGTGCCTGAGTGTGTATGTGCGCCTGTGAGTGTGTGAAAGAGAGAGTGCCGGAGTGTTGGAGGAAGCAGCAGAGAGAGCCCTGAGTGCATCTGTTCCAGTAGTGCTGTGATCTCACTCTATGGCTGTGCAAGGCTGACAGCAGGTTCTGTAGCAGAAGGCAGAGAGCAGAGCAGAGACAGGTGAATGGCACACCTCCCTCCCTCCCTCCCTCCCTCCCTCTCTCTCTCTCTCTCTCTCTCTCTTCTGCCCTGGTAGTTTGCTGTAGTCAGGAGCCTCTGTACTCTGGGCATGGGTGGTGGAAAGACGATTGTTGTTCTCTGATCTTTTGAGCATGCCCCCTTTCTCCCCTCCCTTTGCCTTCCCTCCCTTCCTCAATCCTCCCCTCTTTATATCCCAAATTTGCTGTGCTTCAACAATAACATTTCTCCCCCCCCCCATGAAAGCCCCCTCTATCCATCTTAGAGCCGGAGCTGCTGCTGGGAAACGGATTTCTGCAACCCTAGCTCTTCATTTCTCCCTGGTGCTGGAGAAAGGGATGAGGGAGAAAGAGATTGCATACAAGTAGGATTTCTATATTTGTCACCTAAGGCTTCACCTTCAAAAATCACAACCGAAAACACTGAATATGAACTGAAAACGAGCAAGTAGCTTACTTGAAACCATTATTCATTTATTACACTATGTTACATATAGTGTGTAAACAAACTGCTCTTCTGTTGCATTTGATTGCACTTAATGAGATGAGCATAAATGATGATACACATCTGAAAACACATAAATGTCCACCTGTTGAAATGAAGGGAATATCCAATTAAATTGAGAGAATATTACCTCAGATCCTGAGGCACCTTGAAGCGTACAGGGCCCATTATACATGTAGGTGTTGGCATGGAAACCTCCACCCTCAGCCAAATGATGACACTATTATTCCTATACAGTTAAATCTCAGTTCTCTTTCTCTGTTCTGTTCTTTTTTAGGACATAGAAGGCTGTGTGAGCAGCAGCAGTCGTGCCCCTCCCACAGAGCTGGCTGAAACTTTCTATAGAGAAGACAGACTACTATACTCCTCAGGGTTCAGGAGCAGCTGAGTGTTTGGAACAATGGAGGTTATAGAGCAATGGGGCTTACAGCACTGCAGAGACTGCACCCCTTTAGAAATAGGATAGGATCCTGTCTAAATTCACAAATTATAAACACTGTGTTCTTATGGTGTTATGTACATCTGGTTATGCTGAATTTGCTTGGTACTTTATATCTGCAGCATTAGCACAGTATGTCCATGCACTTTCTAAATCTGCCTGCTTTCCTCTGTATCATAGTTTATTTAGTGCTCACTGACAGCCTGGTTCAGAGCTGCATGGGATTGCATTTTTATGAATCCGGCTGAGGCCCTGTACACAGCAATCAGGAGGGCAGTGATATTTCATTCTGACAGCTGGGGCATGGTATAGTGCTCCTCTCCACACACACATGCTGCAGAGCACCCATAAACAACAACACCGACTCACGGGGGAACTATAAACCAAACCGCCATGGCACCAGGGGAAAGATAAACACGTCGCACAATCCCATTGAATAAATACCCTCTCAAATCAAATTCACACATCCCATTAAGTCCCTCATTCATCTATCGCCCTTATAGCTCCACACACCTATCTAGTGAAACAAATTCATTAGAGAAGTTCCAGTCCAAAAGACATTCCAAGTCTCCCGTGACTAGTATGGTTTAATGTTGCTGTTGCAGCTTGATCAATAAAAAAATCAAATAAAATCCTAGCCTATTAATGCGTGTGAGAGTGTGACGGATGGGCCTTGGACAAAACTAATTTCAGCACAGATGCACGCAGGCCAGATACCTGACTCTAAACGTATTCATGGCAGCGCAGCATCAATGTGTTGGAGGTGAAACAGCATTCCATCCAGTAAGCTACCCTGCTTTATTTGCCAGTAAAAGACAGATGTAGTATTTCACTGTGAATGACACTAACTTTGTCCATGGTATGAAACAGATCTAAAAAGACAGTGAAAAACTAAATAGAATGCTCTCCAAGAACAATAAAGACACCAATAATATTGCTATCTTTAATATTTAAATCAAACAGAGGGAGGGTGTCGTAAAAACTACCATAGTGGTATAATATATAAACCCTGTGGACTACAGCGAGTGTATTCTCTCCGATGACTGACAGCAGCAATAATGGAAAAGACAGGCAGTATTGATGAAGTGGTTAGAGAATCGCCCCCATGTCAAATATCAGCACCAAAGTTTACACCTCTAAATAAATGTCTGCAGGGTTCATGTCAGATGAATGCACTTAATCACTGACAAAATGACTGTGTGCTGTAAAAACCTGAAAACAAAGCTCACAATTAGCATTTGGAATATGACAAATACATACAGCAAAGTACAATTGTTATTTGGAGGACAGGTTGTATACATAGTGTAGTTTAATGGCAGATGGTAAACATTTATATTTTACTTCAAAGCTTTTACTGTAGTACTCAAATATATGATTAACTCTCTGACCTCTGTTCATATTGATGTCTAACTGTTTTAGCACCAGTCTCAGACGTCTCAAGGTCACTGTGTCCAGGCCATCACCCTGATTTTCTGATGAGGTCATTTCCTGGTCAAGCTGCAATGGAACAATAAAGCTCCTGGAACAAAGATAGCGATTCCACTGTCGGAATACATCTGACACAATTTGTATGCAGTGCTCATAACTTTCAAGTATAAAATAAACAGTGACTCTTCAGCAGTTTGCATACTGATAGGTGACTAAGGACTCATTTGCACACAGGCCATTGTTTTTCATGAGGCTGACTGGAAAGTGTAAGGGCTCTATCGCCCGTCCTAGAACAGGCCTTTCACAAGGTATCACCCACACAGAGGAGCGAGGCGAGGGCTGTACGAATGAGATGACTCACATGTCAAACTTACTGACAAGTGCGCTGCTCTCAAAATAGACTCTAATCACAGCAAGCCAGGCATGGTTCTCTGAGTCTCTGACTACTTAGGGAAAAGTAATATAACTTTTGATACGCCTTGATTACAGTATCTATCTAAACTTTTTAAAAGAAGAGAGCCTTTCAGTTGGGGCGCCACTTGCCAATGCCAAGATAGGCCTAGCTTCATCGGCCACCAAGAATATTACATTATGTGCTCTGTCATGGGCAGACTAGGGAATAAATAAACAGAGTTTTTGGCATTCTGAGCACATCCAGAATCCAACAGCAATGCCTCGGGCAATATTCTGTCTCTACATCAAACAAAAAATAATGATAGACTACAGCTTTAGCGTTACAGCAAGATAGTTAATCTAGAGGGGGTTTAATCATGCTTCTTTAACGAAGAAATTAATATCCATTCTTTGGCATGTGGAGAAGACAACGCAGGATAAAGGATTGGCCCACCCGCTTGTCCTATCGCAGGTAATGTAGTTAGATCAGATGAAAGACCTTCAAAGTCAGTCACGTTCTTATGACATTCTCCTTGGGATGTAGTGTCATCAATCCGCTTGTCATACTGTAGTCTTACCTATATACAGTGTATTAAGGAAAGTATTCAGACCCTTTCCCTTTTTCCACATTTGTTACATCACAGCCTAATTCTAAAATGGATTAAATAAAAAATGTCCCTCAATCTACACACAATACCCCGTAACGACAAAGCAAAAAAACAGCTTTTTTGAAATGTTTGCTAATGTATAAAAAACAGATATACCTTATTTACATAAATATTCAGACCCTTTGCTATGAAGCTCGAAATTGAGCTCTGGTGCATCCTGTTTCCATTGATCATCCTTGATTGGAGTCCAGCTGTGGTAAATTCTATTGATTGGGCATGATTTGGAAAGGCACACACGTCTATATAAGGTCCCACAGAAAAAAACAAGCCACGAGGTCGATGGAATTGTCCATAGAGCTCAAAGACAGGATTGTGTCGAGGTACAGATCTGGGGAAGGGTGCCAAAACATTTCAGCATTGAAGGTCCCCAAGAACACAGTGGCCTCCATCATTCTTCAATGGAAGAAGTTAGGAACCACCAACTCTTCCTAGAGCTGGCCGCCCAGACAAACTGAGCAATCGGGGGAGAAGGGCATCTGTGGAGATTGGAGAACCTTCCAGAAGGACAACTATCTCTGCAGCACTCCACCAATCAGGCCTTTATGGTAGAGTGGCCAGTAAAAGGCACATGACAGCCTGTGTGGAGTTTGCCAAAAGACACCTAAAGACTCTCAGACCATGAAAAACAAGATTATCTGGTCTGATGAAACCAAGATTGAACTCTTTGCCCTGAATGCCAAGCGTCACATATGGATGAAAACTGGCCCCATCCCTACGGTGAAGCATGGTGGTGGCAGCATCATGCTGTGGGGATGTTTTTCAGCAGCAGGGTCTGGGAGACTAGTCAGGATCGAGGGAAAGATGAACGGAGCAAAGTACAGAGTGATCCTTAACGAAAACCTGTTTCAAAGCGCTGATGACCTCAGACTGGAGCAAAGGTTCACCTTCCAATAGGACAACGACCCTAAGACACAGCCAAGACAATGCAGGAGTGGTTTCGGGACAAGTCTCTGAATGTCTTTGAGTGGCCCAGCCAGTCAGGACATGAAGAATAGCTGTGCAGCAACACTCCCTATCCAACCTGACAGACCTTGAGAGATCTGCAGAGAAGAATGGGAGGAACTCCCCAAAAACAGGTGTGCCAAGCTTCCTTGTTCTTGTCATACCCAAGAACACTTGAGATTGTAAACACTGCCAAAGGTGCTTCAAAAAAGTACTGAGTAAAGGGTCTGAATACTTATGTAAATGTCAAATCAGTTATTTATTTTACATTTGCAAAAAAGTCTAAAAGCCTGTTTTTGCTTTGTCATTATAGGGTATTGTGTGTGGATTGAGGAAAATCCATTTTACATAAAGCTGTAACGTAACAAAATGTAAAAGTCAAGGGGTCTGAATACTTTCTGATTGCACTGTATATATAAGTAGTGTATCAGTGTGTGTCTGAAATAGACTACATTGCAGTTAGACTGTGCATAATTACTGATCGACATATCACTATGCATCCCAAATGGGCCTAAATACTCACCACCATGTGGTCAAGATTAGCAAATCTGTACCTCACCTGGCTCAAACAGATGCCCGAAAGTACAATGACTAAAGTTAGAAAGTACATAATTGAAACATTAAATCATACATGGCAGCACACAGGCGCCAAATTGAAAAATGCTTTAATATATCAATAAGAACAATAGGTTTTACATGAGGTCAACAGGGATATGTCTTTGTTCATTCACCCTCAAACATACAGTACCAGTCTGAAACTTGGACACACCTACTTATTCAAGGGTTTTTCTTTATTTTTACTAATTTCTACATTGTAGAATCATAGTGCTATGAAAACTATGAAATAGCACATATGGAATAAGTGTAAATAAAGTGTTAAACAAATCAAAATATATTCTATATTTGAGATTCTTCAAAGGTGTGCCTCGTTAAAAGTACATTTGTGGAATTTCTTAATGCGTTTGAGCCAATCAGTTGTGATGTGACAAGGTAGGGGTGGTATACAGAAGATATCCCTATTTGGTAAGTCCATATTATGGCAAGAACAGCTTAAATAAGCAAAGAGAAACGACAGCTCATCATTACTTTATGACATGAAGGTCAGTCAATCCGGAACATTTCTAGAAAACCATCAAGCGCTATGATGAAACTGGCTCTCATGAGGACCGCAACAGGAAATGAAGACCCAGAATTACCTCTGCTGCAGAGGATACGTTCATTAGAGCTACCAGCCTCAGAAATTGCATCCCAAATAAATGTAACAGACACATCAACATCAACTGTTCAGAGAAGACTGCGTGACACCATCTGTGATTTATATAGTATTCAAGGCACACTTAAACAGCATGTCTACCACAGCATTCTGCAGCGATACGCCATCCAATCTGGTTTGCGCTTAGTGGGACTATCACTATCACATATATAAAATATATTTTGATTTGTTTAACACTTTTTTGGTTACTACATGATTCCATATTTGTTATTTCTTAGTTTTGATGTCTTCACTATTATTCTACAATGTAGAAAATAGTAAAAAGAAAAGAAAAACCCTTGAATGAGTAGGTGTGTCCAAACTTTTGACTTGACAATGTATATTAGAAGATTCTCCATTAATTTCACTCTGAAGAGAATTATCAGGAATATCAGGAAATATCCTAAATTAGCAGTTAGTTTTTTGTTTTTTTTCTTCAAACATGCTACAAGCACCTGTTGTATCCCTATCGTCTGCCTCAGCTGTAAAAGGCAGATTGTCCAGAAGGTGAAACGGCGGGCTGAGCATTGTAAACAGAGACAGACGGGAGAATCCTTCTATATAGCACATCATGGGGTAGAAAGAGACTTATCATAATCAAAGGAAGTTATAACATGTGATAGGGCCTACATGTAGATCACATTAAAGAAGATACACTACCTCCCAGCCACCCTTGACTTTAGGTAGAGAAATAACCAGCAATCAAATTACCTTACTGTGGCATCTTGGAACTGAAGCAACTTTTCAAGGCCATCCTTATTACTGGAACACAGCAGAGTACTGCTCTCCACATCTACAGCCATTTTCAAACCTTTTAAAAATATTTCCTAACGTCACCATGGTGGAACTTTTTTGGCAATCCTCCCCACATGATCATCGATGCTACATATTTCAGATTAATGCATTTGATTACATCATACATATTAAATCAAATCTCGGGAATAATACAAAAATGCTAATCTATAGGGAGTCTTAAATGAGGGAAATATTCCAATGACTACATTTCAATTACTTTTTCTGAGGGAACCCAGTTTCAGTTATATGCAATAGAAATGTCTACATTCCATCCCTCACATTTAAACCCAAATAATTTAAGGATTCATACCGATCAAATCAAAACAGCTTGGCAGACGTTCTTTTTTAAAGTGCTTTCAGACAAGACGGGACTACTTATAACTGTGTGTGACACATGAAAATACGAGCCTCTGAGAAATCCACAATGTCAATAAACTGGATAAGTAGCAGTGTTCCTCCCCCCCGACACCCCCGCATATGTTCAGCGTGGATAGCAAATGTCATCTTCCCCGTCCCTTCCCAGGGAACTAACTGTCAAGAGGTGTACGGCTGCATTGTTGTAGTTGTGGCAGGTTGCCCTGCTGGTACATAAGGAAAACATGCCAGAGAGAAAACAGACATTTCAACTTTTGAGATCAAAACGGTTGTCAGCCCACACATACGGTACAAGCCTACCCGTACGCACATTCGAACGCACACACGCACACACAGACACTCTTGGGACACGCCGTTTCTGACAACTCATTTCTACAGTTGAAAACAGTCACGTTTTATCTTGGCTTACCAAACTAAGATAAATAAAAATCTGCCTATAAGAGATATTCTACAATGTATTCTCAACGGAGCATTACATGAAATCAGATATACATATTAATTAATTAGCAAATCATTTGTATTAATTAAAGTAGGTGCAGGACTTAACATGGGCCACACAGACAAGGGACAGGGCTATGTCTAATTATACAGGATTCAGCACATGCATTAAGAGACTGTTGAATCCTCCGACATCTCAACGAACAAACAAGGGAAACATGAAAACGTAGTGAAAGAAACACCAGACCAGTTTTGTGAACGGATATAAATGATTGCCATTTGCAACACCAGCTTTTAACCGTTAGGGAACCCCAATATCAATGTTACGAGTCAAGTTATGACTCACTAATATATATATATATAAGATATTTATTCATTGTCATTAACAGTCTGTTAATCGTTTCTTTTGTGTTTAAAATCTGCACCATCTTGTCATTTCAGCCAAAACAGCATGTGATGTGATGTGTGGGGAGCAGAGCAGAGTTCACGTTGTCCTGTAACTGAGCCAGCCCACCTACAGATCCTCCTGTTTGGCCGTCTCTCTGCCTGTCTGTTTGTCAGAGCCTTGGTAAGGCCAGAGTTTCTCCTCAAGAGGTGAGCCAGCACAGCGACATCCTCCTAGCCAGGCACTTCTTAATCCTCAGAATCCACATTGCTCTACCTGGCTCATTTCAGCAAGTACTCCTGGAAAACACGAGGCAACACATCAAAACATCAACAAGTATCAACTACAATGATATGTCTACCTTGAAGTGCAACACAGAACCTGATTAATAGAACCCTGTTATGTTGAAAGTGTTCTCTAAGACGCAGATTATTGTGTAAAGGATTATTTTAAAGTAACTTGGTATAAACTAATTAGGGAATAATTCTACACAGGCTGAGACTGGACACTGTTTGAAAGTAACATTACCTGGGTCTCTTAAGGCTCCTGGCTGGAGAGTTCCTCTGTTTTCACCTCCACAGGAGCAGCAGTGTTGACCATCTGTAGGCTCCGGGTCACCGGCCTGACAGCTCTCTCCCTCGCTCTCAGAGAGAACCGTTCCCCTTCTTTCTTATTCGGCACCAGAGACTGCTGCTGTGGGGACGATTTCACCTCCACTCCCTTCTTGGGTGGCACTTCCTTGCCCATGCGTTGCTTTGTCTGAGCTGCTGGCCGCGGTGCAGAGTCACTGGGAGTCTCGGAGGGCAACAGAGTGGGGGGTAAGGGTTGAACTTTGCCTTTTTTACTTTTCTTGCTGAGAGAAACTGTGGCAGTAGGGAAAGAGGCTGGCCTCTTGGTGCACACCTGTGTGGCAGCCATCTTTCCTTTACCCACATGTGGTGGGGCCTCTGCAGGGCCAGGTCCAGAGTTGCGAGCCCGGGTTTTGCTAAGCGTTTTGGGAACCGGCTCTGGCTGCGGGATCTCAGAGTCTGTGGTTCTCCTTCGAAGGCTCATGTTTTTGTCTACAGCTGGTGTTGCCTCTGCTGCTGCTCCCTTCTCGGTCTTTTTAGAGACAGGCTTCATGGGACAGCTGCCTGCTATATGTTTACTGAGGCTGGCAGGGTAGGTGAACTCCCGGCTGCAGTGAGGGCATACGTGGACCTCCTGCTCTTGCGGCTCCTCCTCTTTAACCTGGCTAGGGGCCTTGTTAGAAGTAGCAGCAGTCTCATTCCTCTGAGTTATGGCCTTCTGGACCAGCTGGTTCTTCTTCTTACTGAGGGAACTCATCTTGGTTTTGCCAGGTGGTTCTCGGTTGAAATTGAGCCTCTTGGGTTGGCCCATCCTGCGGAAGGCGTTGTACCCTGCATTGGCAGAAGAGGCAGGCGAGAGAGCTCCGTTCTGGGGCTTCACGATCTGTCTGAGAGGGATGGGGTTCTTCTTGGGAGTGTACCGCCTTTTATCACTGGCGTTGGCACAGGCCAGTATGTGCTTGTGCAGCTCGGGCATGTTGTCGAAGCTCTTGCCGCACTTGGTGCAGCGGATGGCAGTGGTGAATGTCTGAGGGATGTTGTGTGTAGTGAAGTTGGTGGCCGAAGCCACCGAGCCTGCAGCAGTGCGGTTGTGGTAGGGGAAAGGCGGTGGCTTGAAACTGGGGTAGTGTTGATTAATGCCTAGGCGTACATCTGGGCCTTTAGACTTGCCTCCCTCAGAGGCCATAATCTTTATAGTAGTGTACAGCTCTTCAGTTGGGTCCTCCAGTCCATCCTCCTCATGCTTCCCATTAGAATCAGGCTGCTCCTCTTTCTTCACATCGGAGACCCCCTGGGAGGAGGCAACTTCAGCTGAAGACTCAGGCCCTATGGCTATGGTCGAGGAGGGGTTACTCTCCTCTTTGGCCCTGGCTGGGTCTGTGTAGTTCTGTGACCTCGGCTTACCGCTCTCCACCGCTGTGTGTGTGCACGGCTGGCTGGGATGCAGGTCCTTCTGGTGCTGCTGGAGGTTGGAGAGGAAGGCGAACTCCTTAGAGCAGACGGAGCAGACAAAGATGCGTCCCACGCCGTGGAGGGCCGTGCGGTGCTCCAGCAGAGCCGGGGCGTTCCTGAACAGCTGCACACAGAACTCACACTTGTATGGCCACTCGTCGGCGTGCTCTAGTATGTGCCGACTGAGCTCTTTGATGGAGCGGAAGGGGTCCTCACAGACATTACACACAAAGCTCTTACTGAAGGGCTCTGGCTCCGATCCCTCTCCCTCTGACAACGACGAGGGCTTGTCAGCAGCAGCAGACAGAGGTGAAGACCCTGTGCCACTAGGAGAAAGGACTAAGTCAGCCAGCTGACCATTGTGCTGGGGCTCCCCTTTAATCACAGTGCTAGAGAGAGATGGTGGGGAGACCACTGGTGGAGCTGGGATATCTGATATGGCAGCAGGCGAAGTCGACGAGGCAGAGAGGAGGGATTCCGTTACGGATGATAAAACAGGTAAGTCAGAGCATTGGGATTTCTCCTGTGCCTCAGTAATAATCGGTTCCAGGTTTTGATTAATTTGGACGTCCACCGGATTTTGGTTCCCACTCCTAGCAGGTTTCAATCGTGTTGAGGACAGACTCAGAGCGACAGCATCAGATGCCGAGGAGGCCTCTGTAGAGGGGCTTGATACAGATTCCGTGGTAAAGGGATCTGTATTGTGGGAAGAGTCTAATGGCTTAGTGACATGTTCCTCGTCTCCATAACTGTTATTTACTGCAGCTAACATTGTCTCTGCTGTGGTAGAGTTCGATACGCAAACTGGCTCGTCCTCACCATGGTCGATGGATCTGGGGGACATTTTGGGGGAGAGGACAGGGAGAGAGCTGAGCGCGGGGCAGTCTGGTGAGGGCATGGTGGGTAGGACAGGGGGAGGTGGTGTTGGAGAGGTCAGGCTGGATCCGCAAGGGGAGGAGGGGTTCATAGTGACAGGCGTTAGAGAGGGGGGAGGTGGATGGGCTGATTCAGAGGGCAAATTGGAAGACGGACTTTGAGAAACGTTGCCTGTACCACTGCCTGCAGTATACTGAGAATCTGGGCTTCCCAGGGGAGAAGAGCCCTCCTCTTCTGCTGGGTTTAAGCCAGCATACTCATTCATCAACACTTTCTCTAGCATGCTGGTGTTTGGCTTCTTCTTCTTGGTGGGGGGCTGTGCCAGAGATGGACTTCCCTTAGACTCCGGCTCCGCTGTACTCTTCCGACTCATGCTCAAATCCAGCACTGCCTCCCCGGGCGTCTTGTTGAAGCTGTCACTCCTCTTACTGATGCCGCTGGACAGGTCCAAGGGCTGCTGATTACATGAGTTCCCTCCGGTCCGAGAGGCAGACCAGCTGCAACCGTTCTTCCCACTGGGACTCACAGTGTCCCTCTCCTCCTTGCTGGACAGACTCCAGGCAGGGGACATGCGCAGGCTCTCCAGATTTGGCACCTTGAGGGTGTACGACGAGACCCCTGCCTCGTTTTTACAGCCGTCTGCTTTCAGCGCAGGGCTGAGCTGTGGAGACGAGGAGGGGGAAGCCGTTCTTCTCTTAAACCTGCCTGAGGCTGCAGGCAGAGACGCAACGGAGAGAGGGGGAGCTAATCTGTGCCTCTCTGATATCAGGGCGATGGTGGGTTTCTGACCGTCTGTCTGGGTCTGGAGGAGCTGTTTGAGCTTAGGAGACAGATAGATTGTTTTCTCCTTTTGAAATGCTAATGAGTCTGAGGACTGAGGGAAGACACTTCCCACCAACAAGGCGGATGAGGAAGACGTGGAGGAAGAGGAGGTGGAAGAGGATCCAGTTTCAGACTCCATTTTAAGACTGGGCATGAGCGGGGGTGTCGACGTTCTCCTTTTCGCCGTGGGCTGGCCGAGGTTGGAGACCTGCTTCACAGCACATGTCCTGGTATCCACTTTGAAAGCCTGACTGATCTGATTGGGGCTGATGACCACTGCATCGAGACCCAACAGTGCTGCAGAACCGGAGTCCACTTCAATCACCTCACAGCCGCTGACTGAACTAGTGGACAGGATCTTGCCGTCGATGTACAGGCTGAGATTCTCTGAGATGTTATTGGATATGTCGACCATGTACTCCTCTCGGTCCCCCTCGTCTTCAGTGTCTGCACTGGGCACATAGACAAGGGGCGGGCTGGCGCTGGGGGACTGTTCAGGCATATGAGGCTGCTGCTGAGATGGGCTCTCCTGCAGCAGCATGCCTTTCCTGCGGACACCCTTGGGCAGTAAGTGGCGCTCGTGGATTCTGCGCTGGTGTCTGCGCATGTTGGTGTGAGTGCCGAAAGCCTTATTACAGTACTTGCAAGGATGAAGCTCCTTTGGCTCACCATTCTCATCCACGATAAAGGGCTGGTCACTCTCAGCCACAGGGTCCTTCCTCACAACCTCAAGGCTCTGCATAGGTCCTCCAGGGACAGGGGAGCCCCTGACAACATAGTTGCCAGAGACAGTGCCACAATCTGGGCTCGAACCACCAGCCTGCCCCAGAGGAGTGAGTAAAGTAGCAGTCCCAGCTAGTGAGCCAGGCCTTTGGCCTTTGTTCTTTGGCCCGTTCTCATGCCTCCGCTCATGCCGCCGACGCCCCACCTGCGAGCCAAAGGACTTGCCACAGTAGCGGCATTTGAATGTGTGCGTTTGCTGGTTTGCAGTGGCATGGATGTGTGTGTGGCGTTCCAGGCCCTGTTTGGTGGAGAAATGGCGCTCGCAGTGCTGGCAGGGATGGAACTCCTCTCCGTGGGGGTCACCTTCCAGGTCAGGGTCGGGGTCAGGGTCGGCCTCTGGTTCAGGCCTTGGTAGGGATGAGGCAGTCTCAGTGTCATGCTGAAGGCTCCCAGGACCCTCCTCAAATGGACTGCTATGGCTTAGTGGCAGATCAGGCTGCTCACTCCTCTCCTCCGGCTCAGCTTCAGTAACAGACTGAGCGCGCTGCGGTGTCGGCTGCAGATTCCCTGGGTCTTCCTCTTCCTCACCCTCCACCTCTTTCCCTCTCATTGCTGCTGAGATGAACTGGGCTTGAGAGAGGTCATTACTCCCCATGGGGGAGCTCTCCCGAGTCCTCTTGGAAGGCCCTGGTGATGGGGCGAGTCTCTCATCCTCCTCATTTGGACCTACAACAGCGGAACAGAGTTTGTTACATCTTTTAATTTTAATATAAGAGATTTTAAGAGAAGAATCTAGCCAAAATGGTTGAAATACATGAATAACTGGACTTAACTAGCTTATACCTAGGGCTGTTGCGGTGACCGGATTACCGCCACACCGGCAGTAATGACTGCAGTAAAATTCCACATGACCGTCGATTCACGGTAACCTCCTGTTATGCACTCAGGAAATGCGTTGGTAGAACCCTAATGACCACTAGGTCTCTAATGGCCTGGTACTCAGGGCTTCATTGTCACTAAGAACTCTGACATCAATGTAAATGCAATTGAAAATCACATCAAACACTGATTATCAAAACAGTATCATGCTTTTAAAACTCACCTCACTGTGATGATTAATTTGAAGAAAGAAGTTCAAAAGCAGATTGAAACGGAGTGTAAAACATGGTCGTTGTGGATGTTGTTTCAAAGACGAACACAACAAAATGGACACCTCTTTCTAATGTGACGATTAATTCAAAATACCAATATGCATATTAGAGCTTATTCATATGAGCCCAAGCCTGAAAAAAAGCCTGAATTAAAATGATGATTGTGCTTTTATACAATACATAGCCTACTGCATATTACGCATGGCAGAAAACATTAAACAAAACTGATTTAAGATGTCTTTGGTACATCATTGGTCTAGCCTATAAATGAAACACATTTGAGTAAATCGCCATTGAGTGTGGACTGTATTATTATGCATACTGGATGGAGTGGGTTACCTTATGCTACACTCCAGAATGTATATCCACAAGTCTGGGAGATTTCTATCCATGAGTCTGGGAGAGAACATATAAGAACATACCCTATAGTCGCATCAGGCAGCCCATAAATGTTTTGATTTCTAAGACATTCTAAGGTTTGTATTATTCACAACTAAAGTTCCTAAGTAACTCTAAACCTATCATATAGGACCTGTTTCAAATGATCACTTTTTATGCTCAACATAGCCACTTCATATGCACACTTGCTCCGGAATGGGTGGGGGGGTGGGGGGGGCTTATCCTTTCCATTGTGTTCAGCTAAGTTAAATTATATTATTTTACTAAAAAAAAACATAATATAAAATAATGGCATGGGACTTATCTTGTCTGCTACAGCCTGGAGCATAGCCAGATAACATACAGTAGGCCAACTCATATTCTGTTCTTCTGAAATACACTTTATTCATGTCATAATGACCTAAAACAAATAATGGATTCATTGTGATGTAATATTAAATTGATGTATTCTACTTTTTTTAAATGTAGATGTTCCAAAGATTAGCGGCTTGAATGCAGCTTGTATGTGTGGAGGACTGGAGATGCTAAACTTGTTTATGTTAACAGTCAATTACCATGAGACCGGCATGATAATAATTGGCAGACAAAATGTCATGACCGCCATAGCCCTAATTACACCTGAACTGGCTCCCCAAATTACACAAATATCCATAATAACGGGGCAACTACTAACCTTCCTCTGTGTCCCACATCTCTCTGACAATAGGTTTGGTTACGCCTGTTTGCTTGGGTCCACGGAATGCACCCAAACCAGCCTGTCTGGCTCTCTCCAACAGCTTTCTTCTGGCTAAGGGGGAAAGCACACATCAACCAACAAACATTAGCTAAACTCAAATAAACCATTTCACACCAAAGCAATACTGGTAAGATGTGGAATGTAGTTCTTTCAAAGGTTGACATTGGACTACTTCTATGTAAGTAAATCCATTATTGAAAAGGAGATTTTCAAATATGTGAACGTCTAGCGGGGGAAGGGTACTAATTCACTTTCACACCTCAACTCACAACTGTGCTGTGTATGGGTTGGCACTTAAAACTACATGGAATTACAAACTCATACCATTAAAATGTTTCTAACAGAAAGCAAAGCAAGATATGACTGCTGAACAGGATCTGAAAAATGTAGGTCAAGTACCACGTGTGCTTATGTAAAATTTTCTTTGAATATTAACAATTTTTTTTGTTGTTGTTGTTTTTTTTAAAACAGCTGCAGGTTCAAAAGTCAGTCAAGCGTCCAATACATTAAAATAAAATGACTTTTAACAGCCTTGACGCTCTCATAAAAAAAACACTTGCCTTGGCTACATAATGAACACAAAGAGAATTATGGAATGGCTCATCATTGTGGTATTTATGCCTCTAGGCAGGAGACCATTCTGAGGTTTAATCTCAGCCTAGCACCCAGACATCACTGGAGTTGCTGTGACAAGAAGGTCATTTGGCCTGGTCTACAAAGCCTGATTCATGCCACAGAAACACATGCTACAGCTCAGTCATCTGACCAACGTGATCAAATACATTCTACAAATAATGTTTTATTTAACCTTTATTTAACCAGGTAGGCCAGTTGAGAACAAGTTCTCATTTACAACTGCGACCTGGCACTCAAATTGGTTTCAAGACGGAAAATTTGACATGTTTAAGTGCTTGAAAACAAGTAATGAAATGTTGCTAGCATTTAGGCTTTCTTCCGAAGTTCTTTATATCTATAGATAGTACCCACTTACTGTTGTGAATTTGATACAGATATGCTAATATCATTTATCATAGAGGGATAGCAGATGAATGACAAGCAGGCTCAATATTACAGAATTCAGAATGTTGAGACTTCTAACAACTCACTGAGTCAATAAATCATACTGAAAATTCAAAACAGACAAGGGTTGCATGCATAGGCCTACACTACAAATAATATTGGCCTACAGTAGCTACTGTGGATATACCACCAACATATTGAAAAATAAACACTAGACCAACTACATGGAGAAGTAGTTCTATGAAATTCTATGGATTTCATTCTAACAGCTCGTCTAAATCAAAACATAATTATGGAAAATGCAAATCAATCTGAAGGTTTAGTATTGTTGAGAAAGGAAGGGTGGGACTTCAGAACTTGTGCAACTGCATTCATCCAGGGCCTAGTAGTCTGCACTACCTCAACTTTGCATTGGTTTTGGCTGACTAGCTAGTACAGCTTGCTACCCTCCAAGACCAAATGAAAATAGAGCTCACACTTACCTGGGGAAATGAACAAAATAGCTAACCGTTCAGCTAAGAAGTCTTGGTTACATCAAAAACTAAAAACAATGTGTGTTTATTTTTCAGGGCAGGCACATATTCCTAGCGATGGCACAAACAAAATTGATAACTTATCCGGCTAGCTAGCAGTGGGTAGCTGACTAGATGTAGCTAACGTAAATTGTTTACAACACATGTATGACATACCTTAAGCTATCTACCCTTGCTATTTTTCCCCTATATTACATCGGCACCTGGTTTGATCAGTTAGCTATTTGCTGAACACAAAGCCAGCTCGGGTTGTCTGGCACATCCTGGCTTGACCTAGCCTGCTCGCTACCTTAACTGGATTGACAGCTCCGATCGAAACAAACAGATCAGACTATGAAATCCGTAACCTGCAAGCCTTGTAACATAACTAACTACCTAGATACATTTTAAATATAGGTAAGTGGCTAATGTAATCATTGGATCAGATAACGTGGCTCGCAACTGAGTTGTAAATCTGTAAAGGTCGCGTCATATAAAAACGACACGACGAGCCAGCCACTGTACTGAGCTAGCTAGTTAGCTAGCCAACTTATTTTTCTGACTTATTTAGCTGACTAGCTAATGTTGACATGTTGGCGTACTGTCTGTGTTGTTGCATAATAGCTACCATTTTAACTGCAATCCCACTCTTTTATACGAATTAACAGTAATATAGAAGTAGCTAACCTTTTGAGATTGTAAGTTTGGAAGGAAAAATGACTGCACCAACACCTCGCTACAGTTAGCTGACTAGCATGCTATCAATAATTAAACTTTGAATTGGCGTAAAATACCATTTTCTTCGACTGCTGCTACCCATTGCGAACTACCGTATCGAAGAGGTTGGTAAATAATGTCCTGCAAAATTTAAGACAGCATATATTTATTTTAGGGGTGTGCGCCTTACCTCGCTTAGCCCTGGGTGAAATGTTCTTGGTCAGACTGCTTCCTCTTTCCTCCTCTAATGCAGCTGTTATCTCAGGGTTGTCTTCCCCCATTGTACCAAACCAGCAGCTCATCCCCGGGCCCAATTGGCTGTTACAAGGAAAGATGAGAGTGGGAACCAATCAGAGACAGGTTTGCTGAAAGACAGGAAGAAATATTTGGGCCCCTGTTGTGTCTGTCAAGTCAGAGTCCAACAACAGGAATGTTAGGTCTTCACATTTTGGTAGCTACTGTAGTTGGGTGTCAAACTGTACTTTAAAATGTAAAATGTCATTATTTTATGTTAATTACTTATTAGCCAAACCAAGTATACCAGAGACAACATAAACATTTAAAATTTGCATAAATTACAGAAAGAGGTACTTACAATGGTAAACATAGCAATGACCAAAATGTTGTAATTCTCTCATTTGGCTTTAAAGCAGCAATCAACAGATTAAACACTAACAAAGCTTTTCCCCGCCCCTGTTTTAAGTAAAAAGCTGAGGGTTGGGGCTGGACAAATGTAAACACTCTCAAATTCATAGACAGCGCTATGGATGCAAGGACTAATCCTACATGACATCAAATGATAGTTTTAACCATGTTTTAAGGCTATATAGTATATGTTGACATTTACTTTGTTTACAAACATTTAATCACAACAAGCTTATATTTTAGTTTCCGATGGGTTATGACATCTACACTAGGCTCATGAGGCATTTAGATAGATAGATAGATAGATAGATAGATAGATAGATAGATAGATAGATAGATAGATAGATAGATAGATAGATAGATAGATAGATAGATAGATAGATAGATAGATAGATAGATAGATAGATAGATAGATAGATAGATAGATAGATAGATAGATAGATAGATAGATAGATAGATAGATAGATAGATAGATAGATATTTTATTGATCCCAGAGGGTACATTTCTCTGTCAAGCAGATTCGAACAACACAGGACAGGTGCAAATTGCCAGAACAAAATACACAAAAGACAGATACACGATACATGATACATAGTGCGGCAGTGTGAAAAAGTATACAAATACAAGAAGTCTGGAGTGCAAAAAGCTATAAAAAGGCATTTCATAGTATGAGTGAGTGACTGAATATGTACACTATACATTGTTATAGAGTGTTAGGTTAAAAAATTATACAATTATTGCAAGTTGATATAAATAACAAATATTTGCATGCTTAACTATACAGGTAGATGGCAGAAAAATATACTTAAATAGCTAAAAGTGCGTATGATATAATTTAGGGTAATAATAATAATTACATTTAAATACAGTCCTTAGTACAGGGTTTAATTACAGATAAATGCACATATTGCACATTCAATATACTATATGCAATGAAAAAAGATACTACTGACAGGATACTGATATACAGTCCTGGGTGAATGACTACTTAAATTCAATCCAATAATAACTTACAATATTGCATGTGATATGATATAACAACTGTATTTGAATATGTATATAGAGTCCTGAATGAATGAGTGCTGAATTAATGAGTCCTGAGTGAATGAGTGATTACAGACCAGAAAGTTACTCACGGATGGATGGATGCCTAATTGTTAAACTAAGTCCTAATGACCCCAACAGTTCCAGTCTAATAGCTGCCGGCAGGAAGGACCTCCTGTAGCGCTCTCTGGCACACCGTGGTGGGATCAGTCTGTGACTGAAGGTGCTCCTCTGCATCATAACCATGGTATGCAGAGGGTGGGTGACGATGTCCATGATGGCCAGCAGTTTGGCCAGGATCCGTCTCTCCGCCACCTCCTCTAGAGTGTCAAGGTTAATCCCCAGAACAGAGCTAGCCTTCCTGATCAGCTTATTTACCCGAGAAGCATCACCAGCCTTTATGTTGGCGCCCCAGCACACCACTGCAAAAAAGATTACTGGTAGAAAGTATGCAGTAGTTTACTGCACACGTTGAGTCGGCTCTGGCCCTTTTTGTACAGGGCCCCGGTGTTACCAGCCCATTCCAACCCGCTGTCCATATGGACTCCCAGGAACTTGTATGACCCAACCATTTCCACATCCATCCCCTTTATAGGGACTGCAGTCGGTTGGGCCTTGGTTCTCCTGAAGTCCACCACCATCTCCTTTGTTTTGCTGATGTTGAGTTGAATGTGGTTCTGCTCACACCACAAAGTAATTGATTGTGCTCCTGTACTCCTCCTCCTGCCCACCCCTGATGCTCCCTTAAATTGCGGAGTAATCCGAGAACTTCTTCAGGTGGCATGTTTCAGAGTTATATCTGAAGTCCGAGATGTAGAGGGTGAACAGGAAGGGGGACAGGACCGTTCCCTGGGGGGCTCCTGTGTTGCTCACTGCCCGTTCTGACACACAGCTCTGTAGCCACACAAATTGTGGCCTACCAGTCAGGTAGTCCGTAACCCAGGAGACTAAGGGTGCTTCCACTTTCATCCTCCTCATCTTCTCACCCAGTAGCAGGGGCTGAATGGTGTTGAAGTCACTGGAGAAGTCAAAAAACATAACCCTCACAGTGCTACCCTCCGCAGAAGGTAGATGATTGCATCATCCACCCCGATGTTGCGCTGGTATGCGAACTGCAGGGGGTCCAGTGATATACACACCAGGGTTCTGAGGTGAGCGAGGACTAACCTTTCCAGGGTCTTCATGATGTGGGATGTTAGCGCTACAGGTCTGAAGTCATTCAGGACAGTGGGGTGCGCCTTCTTGGACACTGGGACCAGGCAGGATGTTTTCCACAGCACAGGGACACTTTCCAGGCTCAGGCTAAGATTGAGAGGCTAAGGCGCGCTGGAGTATTCCACACAGTTGGTCAGCACAGACCCTAAGCACCCTTGGGCTGATGCTATCTGGGCCTGCCGCTTTCCACTGATGTAGTCTCTCCAGCTCTCTCTTCACTTGGTTGGTGGTGAAAGCCAGCCCAGGTGGGGAGGTGGGGGGAAAGGGGGTGTTGAAGATCAGTCCAGAGATGGGGGGAAGGGAGGTGTTGCAGATCAGTCCAGAGGGAGTGGGGGTGGGGAGGGGGTCGCTGATTGTCTCAGCGGAGGTGTCGTGTGCAGAGGGGGGGTGGGACAGCCGTGAGGGTGTGTGGCCTGGAGAGCTGGAGGGGTGGGTGGACAGAGCTCATATCGAACCTGTTAAAAAATTGGTTCGGCTCATTGGCTCTGTCCTGGGTCCCCTCCGTCTGCCCACTGTTTGACTTTTTCAAGCCAGTGATATTTCTCATACAATTCCACACCTCTCTCAGCTGGCTCTGCCTCAGCTTGTCCTCCATCTTCTCCTTATACACTCTCTTCCCCTCCGAAATCCGCAACTTCAGCGCAACTTCAGCTCCCTCTGGACGCATTTCAATTTGTCCCTGTCCCACTCGAAGGCCTTTTTCTTCTCATTCAGCAGGGCCTTTAGGTCGCTGGTGACCCAGGGTTTATTATTTGGAAAACAGCGTACCTTCCTGGCGGGTACGGTGTTGTCTACACAAAAATGTATATAGTTCGTTATGCAGTCTGTAAGTCCATCAATGTCCTCCCCATGAGCCTCACAGAGCACATCCCAGTCTGTTGTCTCAAAGCAGTCTTGTAGGGCCTCATTCGCCTCCGGGGACCATCTCCTAATGGTCCTAGTGGTCGCTGGCTGCTGTTGGACCATAGGCCTATAGAGTGGGGTGAGGTGGACAAAGTTGTGATCCGATCTACCAAGGGGAGGGAGTGCAGTGGAGTTGTATGCATCTTTTACATTAGCATATAGCATGTCCAGAGTTGTATTATTCCTGGTTGGGCACTTCATGAACTGTTTGAAAGTGGGCAGCGTTGAAGAGAGAGATGCATGGTTAAAATCCCCAGAAATGGCAAAGAAGGCACTGGGATGCGTTGTCTGTAACTAAGCGGTAAAAAAGTGGATGACGTCACACGCTGTGTATATTCTTCAAGAACATATCTTTAATTTTATTAGTCCAAAAATGGGATGTAGCAACTGCTGATGAGAACAAACCCCAAACAAACTTGATCTAAATAACCAATACTCTATATTCAATTTATAGCTGGCACGATAAACCGAAAAAAATGTTGACACTGACCATGCAGATCACTTATTGCAGGCATTTTGCTGATATCGTTAATTACAATAAGTAGCCTATACTCCAGGAATGTTACGTCTGAAAGGAAATAGGTTTGCTTATATGGGTGACAATTGATGGCTACAACCATCAAACAAATCAAATCAAATCAAACAGTTGTAGGCCTTACAGTGAAATGCTTACTTACAAGCCCCAACCAACAGTGCAGTTTAAGTAAAACAATAAGTATTATGTAAACAATAGATAAGTAAAGAAAAAAAATATATACACAGATGGTATACAAGTGGTATATACAGGTGGCACCGGTACAGAGTCAATGTGCAGGGGCACCGGTTAGTCGGGCTAATGTAGGTAATATGTACATGTAGTTATAGTTAGAAGTAGTAGTTTAAAGGATATTTATTTTAATGTTAAACATATCATTCTATTAATCATTATCGTATCAATTCAAGCAATTTATCGCGATATGGATTTTTGTCCATATTGCCCAGCTCTAATTCACATGTCTAAATAGCAAACCATCCCATCACTCTGCTTTAGTGATCAACTGAATGAGAATAACATTTAACCAGTGAGATTAAATATCTAACTTACCAGAAACACTTTGTAGTAAATGGCTCGGTTTATCTCCATGGGGAAAAGGTTCTGTTCTTGAGTGGAGTGTGCCCAGTTTACATACCGTAGCCAGTTCCCCGTCTGTGGCATCCACACACATCCAACCCCTGGCTGGAAAATACACCTACAGAGGATAGATTGGTTATCTAGCCGATAATCTTTCAAATGAATGTATGAAAATGGAAAACAGCATATACAGTGCCTTCTGAAAGTGTTCAGTTCCCTTGAATTTTTGCACATTTTGTTATGTTACAGCCTTATTCTAAAATGGATTAAATAAAATGTTTTCCTCATCAATCTACACACAATACCCCATAATGACAAAGCAAAAACTGTTTTTTTTTTATGTTTGAAAATGTATAAAAAATAAAAACAGAAATACCTTATTTACATATGTATTAAGACCCTTTGCTATGAGACTCGTAATTGATCTCAGGTGCATCCTGTTTCAATTGATCATCCTTGAGATGTTTCTACAACTTGATTGGAGTCCACCTGTGGTATATTCGATTGATTGGACATGATTTGGAAAGGCACAATCCTGTCTACATAGTTGTCCCACAGTTGACAGTGCATGTCAGAGCAAAAACCAAGCCATGAGGTCGAAGGAATTGTCCGTAGAGCTCCGAGACAGGATTGCGTCGAGGCACAGATCTGGGGAAGGGTACCAAAAAATGTCTGCAGCATTGAAGGTCCCCAAAAACATTCTTAAATGAAAGAAGTTTGGAATCACCAAGACTCTTCCTAGCGCTGGCCGCCCGGCCAAATTAAGCAATCAGGGGAGAAGGACCTTGGTCAGGGAGGAGACCAAGAACCCGATGGTCACTCTGACAGAGCTCTAGAGTTCCTCTGTGGAGATGGGAGAACCTTCCAGAAGGACAGCCATCTCTGCAGCACTCCACCAATCAGGCCTTTATGGTAGAGTGGCCAGACGGAAGCCACACCTAAAGACTCTCAGACCATGAGAAACAAGATTCTCTGGTCTGATAAAACCAAGATTGAACTCTTTGGCCTGAATGCCAAGCGTCACTTCTGGAGGAAACCTGGCACCATCCCTACGGTGAAGCATGGTGGTGGCAGAATCATGCTGTGGGGATGTTTTTCAGCGACTGGGAGACTAGTCAGGATCGAGGCAAAGATGAATGGAGCAAAGTACAGAGATATCATTAGTGGCTTCGGGACAAGTCTCTGAATGTCCTTGAGTGGCCCAGCCAGAGCCCGGACTTGAACCCGATCTAACATCTCTGGAGAGACCTGAAAATAGCTGTGCAGCAACGCTCCCCATCCAACCTGACAGAGCTTGAGAGGATCTACAGAGAAGAATGGGAAAAACTCCTCAAATACAGGTGTGCCAAGCTTGTAGCGTCATACCCAAGAAGACTTAATCGCTGCCAAAGGTGCTTCAACACAGTACTGAGTAAAGGTTTTTTTTTATAAATGTTTTTGCTTTGTCATTTTGGGGTATTGTGTGTAGCTTGATAAGTGGGGGGAAAAAGAATTTAATCAATTTTAGATTAAGGCAGTAACATAACAAAATGTGGAAAATGTCAAGGGGTCTGAATACTTTCCAAAGGCACTGTATAATAGGGAGGGTGTGCTGTGCCTGTAATGTGTACAACCAAGATGTGTGTTAAGGTAGATCTGAGGCTATCACTCTACTCTCTGCTGCTCACCTCCCACATGTAAACATTACTGGACACCTGGGATCTATTTTTCCTCTCTCCTACAAAAGGGCCAAACCTCTTGCCTTTAGGGATGAGACTAGAGGCCCAGACACCTGGGTGAAAATGTACCATGCAATATAGAGAAGCTTTCAGCTTCTAAAAATGCGTTAAGGTGTGTCGATTCTCTGAGGCATGCCAGGACAGGCTGGAGATGCTTATTTTTCTTGAGTTGAAAGCCTTCATAATGTACTCTGCTTCCACTACCTGATCTAGTTAATCCTCTCCCTTGTGATCACTTGTCATTACTGTATCAGGAGCTCCACTCGTCCTAGGGCCCTGTGTTTTGGTTGATAATTTAACATTACCTGGATTTGAACCTTTATTTAAAGCTTTTTCATCAAACTGTCCCTCTTTTTATGTCAGATGGTCCAACAACATCCTCAGACAATTGCTTTCATTGTCGGTGTAATTATCATTTCTGGAAAAGGCTTAAAATAAAGGTTAAAATCCTTGATCAACCAAAACACAGGGCCCTAGACCACACCAGCGAACACCACAGTCAGAAACCACACAACCTTAATGCTGATCGTAAGACGCACTGCTGATAGTGGAATATAACACATCCTCATGTCTCAAACAGACCAACACCCTGACCAAAACATTTTGAAAACTCTCACACCAGGAACTAAAACTCATGTACAATATGGGCTTAAATCGATTGCCTTCTTTTACCTGCTCAGGTAAGACTCCACAATGGATTCTGGGTCTGGTACTTTCAGCAGGCTGTGCTCACATGGGATCTGAAGGGGAGGCAGTACAGAAGACATGGTAGGATAATAGCATTGAGGTAGCCTGCCAATGCCACATGCCGGCAGAGTCACTGTACTGATTATCCAGGGGATAGCTATCATTACTACTCAACTATAATTATGTGTGCATGACACTAAAATGTGAAAGTTAACTGCCACTGTATTAACAACAAAAAGGTGTAGTATATTTATTTATTTTATTTAACCTTTATTTAACTAGGCAAGTCAGTTAAGAACAAATTCTTATTTACAATGATGGCCTACCCCGGCCAAACCCGGACAACGCTGGGCCAATTGTGTGCCGCCCTATGGGACTCCCAATCATGGCCATATGATCTGCCAACGCCACACAGACCTGCATATTTGTGGAATCAAGTTGTTATTATTACAACAAGCTTGAGGAGAAATATCATTTTGTAAGAAGTTATATTTGTTTCTCATGATGGATAATTTATTAGGAAAGTGGGGATTCTTTGATATAGTTCCTTGTCAAAATGATTTTTTTTGTTACCCTTGTATTGCATCAACCACTCGCAGGGTAGGCTATTCCAAGCCGATACAACCATAGACAAGGCGTCTCCAGTTTTCCAATGTTTATTTTTTTAATTGTGCAAGTCAGTTAAGAACAAATTCGTATTTACAATGACAGCCTACTGGGGAACAGTGGGTTTACGGCCTTGTTCAGGGGCAGAAGGACAGGTTTGATTGGGATAGCCGTCTGGACATATTTGTGGATTTACCGGTTTTATTTTGATCAGCACTATGTCTACCTGCTTTCAATCTGCTGAAAATGGCGGCTGGAGGCTTGAATCGAAATGTTATCCAATAACTATTCGTTCGGGTCGTAGTTGGGAGAGGCAGGCGAGCGCCTCGTGCAACCATCGAGGGGCAATGTTCAATTGGGCCCTTTAAAGATTTGTACAATGAATGTGGAAAATGGACAACAGACATCTCTTGAAATTGTTTTCAAAGATCTACACCCCCAAGTCACTCAGTAGCCTACCCTCAAGTGCCAAATTGTTTACCGATGGTCTTTGCATGATAATGTCTCGTTATTATTCAATGGCATATTTAATGGCATTTAGGCTAGATATTACAAGAGATTGATCAATCACATTACCTTTTTATTGGAACTGTTATATCAGGCAAAGAACATTGATATAGTTGTTGGTGTCAAAAACATTTACACATTCATAATGATTTATTTAAATATTAGGTAAATAGGGCCTATCCTTTAATTTATGACACTTAGGGTGTGGAAGTGTAAGGTTTTTTTTTTTTTTTTTTTTGGAGTATTAGGTATACTCTGTACTTCAAAAGAAAACAGACACTGTTACAGAGAAGCAGAAGAAAAATAAGAAATTGCAGAGATAGTTTTTTTGCTCAACCCAACTCCCAAACACACACACACAAACCTAGGAACCCTGACAAGCCTGCGGTGCAGCACCCCGAGAGCTGTTTTAGGTGTCAAGTGCCTTGCTCAAGGGCACAGTGGCATAATATGGCCCCTAGGATACTGATGCAGGCTCACTCCCCAAGAGATTTTCCCTTCGGACTACGAATGGAAGTACTCTTAAATACACCATCACATTGATTTAATCAAGTGGAATCTTATCCAGTTTATTTTTGCTTTAAAATAGTGAAATACAGTACATGTAAAACTAGCTACTGCTTCAGGGAAAAGATTTGTTGTTATTTTTCAAAACATGTTAGTGGCCACCAGAGGAGGCTGTGTTCCCATGTAATGTAGACGATGACACAGCCTTAAACCCCCTTTCCATCTAACAACAGTAGAGCAGCACACTGTCATTGCAATAAATGTTTACAAAGTCACAAGACTCCCAAGAGTATCCAGTTCCTTATCCATGGTGAATTGTCAACCTGAGCAATAAGTATCTCTTATTCATGTTGTTGGCAAACATATTTAAACATTGGCATTGTTAAAGGGTAGCTGAATTCAAAAACTTCTCAGGATGAAAAACGGCCCATGTTGCATCAATATTAGTCAGAAACTTTTATTATTGGGTAAAGATTTACTACATAATGTAAATTACACAATATTTTGGTCATAAAGTTAGTATCTTCCAGAACTTAGATTTGCAAGATTTGTGGAAGCTGTTACGTTTGTAGAGCCATTGGATATTTGAGGCTTTGGCTTTTATTTAGATCAGGAAGAATTGTCATGCACGGAGAAACAGCTGCACTGATTGTGCTCTTTAAAATCATACGGCAGAACCTATAGACAGTGAGGTACGCCGGCCCACATTACGCAGTTTACGCAAGATAACACGTCACCGATGTTCTGTTGAAAGAACACTTGGCCCCTAAACCCTTTATCGAGTGACCACTTGCTGATGTGTCTGCCACTGTTTTGGGCAAAATGAGAATTGAGACGATGCACACTTGCATCCCATTTACAAAAAAAGATTGCGGTATAACTGCAGTATGTTAAATAACTCGGTTTTTTTACTGCAGTAATTTTGCAGTGTAACTGCAGTTAGAGTGCAGTATAACTGCAGTTATTATGTAATTACTGCGTCCAAAATACCACAGTCGACAAGCATTTCACTACACCCGCAATAACATCTGCTAAACGTGTGTGACCAATAAAATTTGATTTTGTGTCCTGCCGCTAACTTTTTAACACAATTCGCTATTGTTAGGAATTCCCTGCCGGTGACTCCTAGCACATTAATTTACAGCCCTCTCTCAGAGACACAAACTCTGTAGCTCCAGCTACTGGGGCGGCAGGTAACCTAGTGTTTAGGGCGTTGTACCAGTAACCGAAAGGTTGCTTGATTGAATCCCTGAGCTGACAATCTACAAATCTGTCATTCTGCCCCTCCCGCACTGCAGGCTAGTGTTGGTTATTAGGGCTCATGGTTGCCTTATCACACTGTGGGGTCAGCCAATCACAGGCAGTCATCTTGGGTCCCAGATCCCCAATTCCAGCCCCCCTCTCTCAGTCTCCTCCAAGCAGTGACAGAGAGAGCAGCAACAACATCTCTGTCCTGCACATCAACTGGACAAATCTCTTTGGACATGTGGGATGTTGTGTGTGTGTATAAAGTGAGTTGTGTGACATGTATAGTACCAGACAAAAGTGTTTTCTTTATTTTTACTATTTCCTACATTGTAGAATAATAGTGAAGACATCAACTATGAAATAACACATGGAATCATGTAGTAACCAAAAAAGTGTTTAACAAATCAAAACAAATGTTATATTTGAGATTCTTCAAAGTAGCCAGCCTTTGCCTTGGTGACATGGGTTGCTCAGCTTCACAGTGGGAATACAGTCAACATGGGTGTCTTGATAGAGGTCAGCTGGTGAACCTACAGAAGGATATAAACAAATGAAAAGCACTCCTGATGTTAGAATATCACTTCTTCAGGTCACCTATACCATCAGTGCACTTAAGTGTTTGGTTGTGTTTAGGTCATTCAGGTGTTTTAGTGTCATATAAAGATTAAATATATTGTTGGGCTGGAACAACCAATATGGAACAGCCAATAGTCAACACAGCACCAATATGAATATATGATAACCACTGGAGTTTTTTGGACAATAATGTCCTCCAGGCTATACGGATGTCATATCATACAATTTACATCTCCCCTTTTCATGTTCATGGCTAGAAGTGATCCAGCTTTTGTCAAATTATCATAATATTTGACATTTCGTAGAAATGTAGGATCATTTACGTTGCAGGTTAGGAAAATTAACGTAGCAGGTTAGGAGAAATAGGTTAAGGTTAGGAAAAGGGTTAGGGCTAGCTAAAATGCCCCAAAAATATTTTTGGCGTTAACTTGACAAAAGCTGGATCCCTTTTAGCCAGGACCCCTTTTGGGCCTAGATTACATGGTTGCATTCAAGACAAGGTCTTTTTTTTTTTGTTGCTGTTGTCCATGTCAGTAGAGTAGACCTAGGCTACCATTGTATTAAAAAATATTCTGCTAATGTCTCGTCATATAACGTGTAGTAGAATTGCATGAAATGTTTATCAAATATTTATCACTACAGTAAGTTAGCCAAAATGCAATACTTTGTTACAAAGGTGCATTTTTATGGTGAAAAAATGGCTTCCCGAAAACTTGAAACTCACGTGACACATGCTAGCTAATTTTGGCTAACTTATTGTAGTGTTGTTGTTAACACCTGGTTAGCATAACAGCTAAACTAAACTCAAAATCGATCAGACTTGACTTACCAGTGATGAAATGATTGTAGCAGACCCTGTATTGACATCTGTCTGGGTTCAGGTCTTGACGGGCAAAAAGGTTTCTTCGCTTTTCTTACAGTTCTTGAGTCTTATCTCATTGTTATCACCAATAGTGTTTTATGATTGCCTTGATTCCTGCCTTATTAGATCGTGGTGATGAATCAACTAGTTTTAGGCACTGTTATAATGCAGTTTGGGGTAGCCAAGTTTTTAGTTTTTGTCGGAAGAATTAACGTGTTGGTCTTCCAACATGGTCACCAGGAGGCATCCTATGTCAACTGCAAGCTCTCTATAGGCAAAATATGATAATAACACAACAACAACTGATGGCAGTAGCTAACTACTGTAGTTAACTTCTATAGCTAGCCAGCAAGCAAGCAATGCTAAAGGGATTGCAAATGGGTTAGCATAACTCTAGCCAAACATTATTTCTTCTTCTAAATATTAGCTAGCATTCCACACATGCTAGGAATGTACAGTATTTCCTCCAACGTTACAATGAAAAGGTGCTTCTTCTGCTTCTCGGTCCCAAAGCACAAGTTTTCTGGAGACTTGTGGGAGGAGTGTGTTGTGTTCATCACTGATTGTCTAGTATAGCATCCATGATTCATATCATTGATTGGACAGTCTATTTTTTTACGTTTCTTATCGGAAATTACTAGGTGATTTGGTGGTTCTATTTCCGTTGTATTTTGAGATACTACTCGTTGAGATAAACGTCAGCTTCAACTTAGACCAAGTGTTTTAAAAAAAAATGTTTTTTTTAAACATAACAGTTGGCGAAAGAGGATGGCTGAAAGTATTTCTACAATATCCCAACCTCCACCGGAGCAGTTCTTGCCTCGCGCGGGTGAACCAACAATCCCATGGGACAGATGGAAGTTGTCATTTGAGACCTACACGATAGCTACCAGACTGGATGTGGTTAGCCCTGAGAGAAAAAGGACCATTCTTCTCCACTGTCTCAGCGCTGAGGGCCTTCTCGAGGAAGCACACACATATGATGCAGCTGTTTAACTTTTGGATAGACATTTCGTAAAGAAACAGAGTGTACAGAGTGATTGATGTCGTCGGATTTATACTCACTCAGTTCCCCTTCCACACGGCAGGCCACTAATATCTTGTTCACCAGCCTGGGGTTCTCTCTGTTGGACAACAGTGGCTCAACAATCCTACACGTCGCCTCCCCATGGCAAGAGCAATGGCCCACCCTCTTCAACGGCGTAGGTGCACTGACAGTGTTCGTACGTAAGCCCCTCCTCGACCCTACGGTGACTTCAGTCATTCAACCTCTACGCCGTATTCAACTGGCTTTACATGAGGAGGTCACTAAGGATCTACAGAAGCAGCTGGAGGATGGATTCATCGAGCTGGTGGACGCCTCCCCATGGTTGTTCAACTTGGTCATCACTAAAAAGAAGTCTGGAGAGCTGTGGGTCTGCTTGGATCTGGTCTCAGTTTCGCCCCCCAGCTGTTTCCAGAAGATAATGTTGACCATCCTTACGGAGTCTCTGGAGTGGCTGTCTACTCCCCAACACTGCCGTCCATGATGAACGTCTGCAAGCAGAATTCGCAGCGCTCATTCAACACAACCTCACACTCAACACTGAGAAGTGCCTGTTCTCAGTGCCAGACATCTACTTTGTTGGGTTCCGCGTGCCAGCCCGAAGGCTCTTGCCGCTGCAGTCAAACGTGGAAGCCATCCACCGTGACCCAGAACCGACATCTGCTACACAACTTGCCTCATTTCTGGGAATGACGGGTTACTATATGCGCTTCCTGCCCCAGTACTCGGCTATCACTTCCCCTCTGCGTCAGCTGGTGAAGGAGGTGTACTGGGCCTAGACACTCGACTGTGCACAGGCTGTCCAATCTCTCAAAGAACTGCCGACCACTTCACCTGTCCTGGCCCAATTTAACCTCACCAGCCCAACTGGTCACCACAGCAGTGGGAGCGGTCCTCTCTCAGCTTCAGGATATCTCGCACATTGAGCCCCACCGAACAGAAGTACTCCGTTGGAGAGAGGGAGCCACTAGCATGCACCATGGCTTGCGGAAACTGCACTGTCATACCAAGCATCCTCAGAGGACGAGTGTTGGCCATAGCTCATGAGGGCCACCTTGGCATTGTGAAGCTGAAGCAGCGCTGCCGGGACCTGGTGTGGTGGCCTGGCATTGATCATGATATCAAAGGGCTAGTACGGGACTGTGCTCCATGCCTTGTCAGTGGAAAGACAGGCCCACCTCCGCCACAACCATTGGCCTGGCCCTCCCGTCCATGGGAACATATCCAACTCATCATCTGCGGTGAACTCTACAACGTGCCACATCACCAACGCTTCATGGTGGTTGTGTATGACCTACATTCAAAGCTTGCCACCTGGCCAAACTGAGCAATTGGGGGAGAAGGACCATGTTCAAGGATGTGAAAAAACTGATGGTCACTCTGACAGAGCTCTAGAGTTCTTCTGTGGAGACGAGAGAACCTTCCAGATGGACAACCATCTCTGCAGCCTTTATGGTAGTTTGGCCAGACGGAAGCCACTCCTCAGTAAAAGGCATATGACAGCCTGCTTGGAGTTTGCCAAAAGGCACCATGAGAAACAACATTTTCTGGTCTGATGAAACTAAGATTGGCCTGAATGTGGGGAGGTTTTTCAGCGGTAGGGACTGGGAGACTAGTCAGGATCAAGGCAAAGATGAACGGAGCAATGTACAGAGAGGTCCTTGATGAAAACCTGCTCCAGAGCGGACCTCAGACTGGGCCGAAGGTGCACTTTCCAACAGGACAACAACCCTAAGCACACAGCCAAGATAACGCAAGAGTGGCTTCGGGACAGGTCTCTGAATGTCCTTGAGTGGCCCAGCCAGAGCCTGGACTTGAATCTGATCGAACATCTCTGGAGAGACCTGAAAATAGCTTTGCAGCCAAGCTCCCCATCCAACCTGACAGAGCTTGAGAGGATCTGCAGAGAAGAATGGGAGAAACTCCCCAAATACAGGTGTGCCAAGCTTGTAGCGTCATACCCAAGAAGACTCGATGACGTAATTGCTGCCAAAGGTGCTTCAACAAAGTACTGAGTAAAGGGTCTGAATACTTATGTAAATGTGATATTTCTGTTTGGTTTTTTTCTGCTAAAATGCATAAAAACGTGTTTTTGCTTTGTCATTATGGGTATTGTGTTTGTAGATTGATGAGAAATAAAACGATTTATTACATTTTAGAATAAGTGTGTAACGTAACAAAATGTGTAAAAAATAAAGTGGTCTGAATACTTTCCGAAGGCACTGTACATGTCATATTAAACAGCATATAAACACTCTAAATAGGTCAGGAGCCAGACAGGGAGCTTAAGAAGGAATGGAAATTAATTATTTAGGCTATATTATTTCAATTATTTCAAGGCATTAGCCTACAAAGAAATGTATTGTGAAGCATTTGTGTGAGCGCAACACAATAGACTGGTAGGGATATAAAGCGCTCAGCATTGAAACAACATTTTATTGTATTAAGTCATTATATTCTATAAAGTGTGCATATAGGCCATACTTATAATTAAATACAAATTAGAAATAAGAGTTTGGCCCGTCTGTGGCTTCATGCTCATGCAATGGTGCCTGGAGAGCAGGCCGGCAGCATTCTCTGTGCTTGCAGAGCCACTGGGGATACTAAACACTCTTTTGGCCACTCTTGCCAGGCTGGGCAGAGACCTACAGTGTGTTTTAGCAGGGAAGTTTGGTAGGGTGACTTGGTTTTGCCCCATTATTGACTCAGAGAATGTAACTAAACCCTTTTTTGTTTACAGATAAACATGGTTTATTTTATGGTTACACAACCATGATCAGTCTTCATGTCTTTCCAGGAGACTTGCAGTACATACAAATCATCTGCAAGAGGTCGAAGCTGTGGGTGGTGAAGAACATCGCCACAGTGCCAAAGCCTGCTAAAACCACCTTCCATTACCCAACACAAGAAGAGGTGAAGAACATTCTGGAACCTGCCTTGACCATTCAAGGAACACAAAACCCATATTAAGTTTGACTGATGTTGTAGTATAATATAGAATGCCCAGTATGCTCACAACTGCAATGTGGTATAAATATTGCTAGCTTTTGGATAAACTAGCTTCAATCTTACTGCTAAAACAAATGAGTGATTCCTTTACTTTCTACCATAATCATCAACATTTCTCCAGGTTTACTCCTGATGAGAAACACTGAGGCTAGCTAGGCTAGTTAGCTAGCTATAATGTTAGACTACAGTGCATTGTAGTTATAGCAAACACAGCTAGCTAAACTTGGCTAGAAGGGATGCAAACTAGTGAGGCCCAAAAAGGTGACCGTTTTTTGTTTGGCACCGAAACATGCAAAAAATCCCTGCTAGGGGGAAATGTAGGTTTTAAATAATTAAACAACAAATATTAGGATCTACATGATCAGTCTCTGTGTGTAAAATAAAGTGGTTAATGTGAACCTAACTCACAGATAACAAATGTAAAGAAAGCAATCCAATGTTATTTGTTGCCTAGACTTTACTGCAAATGACACTCAAGTCTTGAGAAAAAACAATACATTAATATTGCAGTTACCATGACAGCCTTTATAATAGAACACTAATAGAACACATACATCTAAAAAAGGTAGAAATAGAATTAAACAAAAAGGCATTATATTTTTGCTCTATTATATTGGCCACTATAGTAGACATTGATCAAGTGCACAAGGCTACATGTGTACAAAAATAAAGTTCACTGAGTAAAAAACGTAATAATCCCCCCTCACTCACACACAAGTGTTACTGTCAAGATCAACACAACAAGAGCAATATCTTTGGGCTACACTGCACATTATTACATAGTAAACGTTCTGCCTGTGGACATCTGTTCTACAACGTGCCAGCAGAGCATGATACCCTTTGTTGGCATAATTGATCTCTTTCAGGCAGAGTACACCTGGCATACCCCTTTTTATCCACTGTATTGAAAAAGTGAGAAAGTGTGTGGTGTTCTTTTCACCTCTATAGGGGCATCCAGCTTAAAGGGGAATGGAAACACTTTAGGAAGTAAATTTAAGCAAAGAGATGTGTTCAATCCACTAATACTAAACATGTGCATTTAACATAAAATCATCTCTATATTTAGTATTTTGATAGTCAACAAGGTTTATTTGAGTTATGGTCAGTGCCATTTTAAATTGCCATAGTAATGACTGACGCCAGTGCGTCACTGGCAGGAATCAGCAAATTGTCTGATTGTATTGAATCGGATGCGTATTGAGGTTTTCGCTTGTAGAGTGATGGCAGCCAAAGCTAGTAGAAGTCACTACTCTAGCGACAGGGACACGGCGTTGAAAGTAGTTTTATATTCAAAGCAAGTTTATCTGGTTATGCTTGAAGCTGTTGTTATAGTGGACAATATAACTAATAGTATTTTTACAAAAGGCGCAGGTCTATGTCTAGAAAATAATTACAGCAGGAGTAAGGAGCGGTCTAAGGCACTGCATATCGTTCTTTGAATTAGTTAATTCTATTCATTTAAATATTTTGATTATTCATATCTTCATTTTTTTTATAAATAGATTTGGCTCTTAGAGCCGACTTGTTCGCAAACGACCCATCACTAATTTTGTGCTATATTGCCACCATCTCTCTACAACTGGATTCACTGTAAGATCTACACCTGTTGTATTCGGCGCACGTGACAAATAAACTTTGATCTGATTTGACAACCAGTTTCTACAACACACACTCATACTCTAGCCATTATCTGGCAGCATCCCCACTCACACCAGTTTGTCTTTGGCTCCGCCAACCCTTTAGCTGGATTGGACCCTTTTTTTTCACATTTTTGCCTACATTTTTACCTAATTCTCTCATTCTAAAAATTTGCCACATACTGGTGAGGGAAAACATTAGTTCACATATAGTAGTTAGTTCGTTAGCTAGTTAACTACTTCACACAGATTGCCGGGTTCCAGTAAGCAACTAACATGTTATAACTTGAGGAACGGCAAGGAGTCGTAACGTTACCAGTTAATACTATAGCGAATTGGTTCGGTTACTAACATTAGCTCATCTGATGTTGTAACGTTAGCTAGCTAATGTTAGCTGTCTGACTTTATTAGCCAGCTAATTTTCACACCATAAACTAAATTATTTGATCCGTTAAATTGGCTAGTGTTGCTCAATATTTCTCAAGCAAGCTAACGAAGAATTCGATCCAGCTAGCAAGATATTTAACCTCTTAAGGATTGGACCCTTTTTTTTCAGACGCAGATCGGGGTGCCTTGAAAGGATCAGACGGCCAGTGTGTAATCTGCCTTCACCATCAGTATTACTAGCCAACATACAATCATTGGAAAATAAATTAGACGAGGTACGATCAAGAATATCCCAACGGGACATTAAAAACTGTAATATCTTATGCTTCACAGAGTCATGGCTGAACGACGACATGAATAACATACAGCTGGCGTGTTTTAAGGTTTTTCGTCAGGATAGAACAGCGGCCTCTGGTAAGACAAGGGGCGGCGGCCTATGTATATTTGTAAACAACAGCTGGTGCACGAAATCTAAGGAATTCCCAAGGTTTTGCTCGCCTGAGGTAGAGAATCTCATGATAAGCTGTAGACCACACTATTTACCAAGAGTTTTCATCTATACAAACAGATGTTGGCACTAAAACCGCATTCAATGAGTTGTATAAGGCCATTAGTAAACAGGAAAATGCTCATCGAGAGGCTGTGCTCCTAGTGGCCAGGGACTTTAATGCAGGGAAACACAAATCTGTTCTACCTAATTTATATCAGCATGTTAAATGTGCAACCAGAGGGAAAAAACTCTAGACCACCTTTACTCCACACACAGAGATGCGTACAAAGCTCTCCCTTGCCCTCCATTTGGCAAATCTGACCATAATTCTATCCTCCTGATAACTGCTTACAAGGAAGTACCAGTGACTCGATCAATAAGAAAGTGGTCAGATGAAGCAGATGCTAATCTACAGGACTGTGTTGCTAGCACAGACTGGAATATGTTCCGGGATTCTTCCGATGGCATTGAGGAGTACACCACAACAGTCACTGGCTTTATCAATAAGTGCATCGATGAAGTCGTCCCCACAGTGACCGTACGTACATACCCCAACCAGAAGCCATGGATTGCAGGCAACATCCGCACTGAGCTAAAGGGTAGAGCTGCCGCTTTCAAGGAGCAGGACTCTAACCTGGAAGCTTATAAGAAATCCGCTATGCCCTCCTACAAACCATCAAACAGGCAAAGCGTCAATACAGGACTAAGATTGAATTGTACTACACCGGCTCCGACGGTCGTCGGATGTGGCAGGGCTTGCAAACTATTACAGACTACAAACGAAAGCACAGCCACAAGCTGCCCAGTTACACAAGCCTACCAGACGAGCTAAATTACTTCTATGCTCACTTCGAGGCAAGTAACACTGAAACATGCATGAGAGCATCAACTGTTCCGGACGACTGTGTGATCAAGCTCTCCGTAGCCGATGTGAGTAAGACCTTTTAACAAGTCCACATCCACAAGGCTGCAGGGCCAGACGGATTACCAGGACGTGTACTCCAAGCATGTGCTGACCAACTGGCAAGTGTATTCACTGACATTTTCAACCTGTCCCTGACTGAGTCTGTAATACCAACATGTTTCAAGCAGACCACCATAGTCCCTGTGCCCAAGAACACTAAGATAACCTGCCTAAATGACTACCGACCCGTAGCACTCACGTCTGTAGCCATGAAGTGCTTTGAAAGGCTGGTCATGGCTCACATCAACATCATCCCAGAAACCCTAGACCCACTTCAATGTGCATACCGCCCCAACAGTTCCACAGATGATGCAATCTCTATTGCACTCAACACTGCCCTTTCCCACCTGGACAAAAGGAACACCTATGTGAGAATGCTATTCATTGACTACAGCTCAGCGTTCAACACCATAGTGCCCTCAAAGCTCATCACTTAGCTAAGGACAAGAGCACGACTAATCCTATTCCCCCACAGGAGACTGAAAATATTTGGCATGGGTCCTCAGATCCTCATCGTGCCGGTGCCCAGTCCGGGGCCGTCAGCCAGCCCAGCTGCGTGGCTGAAAACCTCCTCTGCGTCGGTGCCAAGGCTGGGCACGGCGTTCAGTCCTGCTCCAAGGTTGGAGCTTTCCACTGGACCGGGGGCTAGACAGGACCTTCCGTCCAGCCCCGATCCAGTGCCGGAGCAGTCCGCTCCACCGTTGCCCAGTCCGGACTGGTCGTCTGCACCGCCCCAGTGCCGGAGCAGTCCGCTCCACCAGTGCCCAGTCCAGGACCGGTCGTCTGCCCCGCTCCAGCGCCGGAGCAGTCCGCTCTACCGGTGCCCAATCCGGGACCGGTCGTCAGCCCCTCTACAGTGTCGGAGCAGTCCGCTCTACAGGTGCCCAGTCCGGGATCGGTCGTCACCCCCGCTCCAGTGTCGGAACAGTCCACTCCACCGGTGCCCAGTCCGGGACCGGTCGTCAGCCCCCCTTCAGGGTCGGAGTCTCCCACACATTTTCAACCTGCCCCTGACTGGACTTCGTGCTTCGCGGGAGTATAGAGGGAGGGTCCATCGCGCCGGGGTCCGGACAGGACCGGGCGTGCAACGCGGAGGCAAGGAGAGAGCTGCCTTCAGACCCTGCATCACGCCCGAAGCCGGAGCCCCCACCAACAATCTCCCCAGTACGCCGCCCGTTCCCCCCTTTTTGTGTTTAGAATTTTGTGTTTTTTGGTTGAGGGGGAATATTGTGGTCGGGGGTACTGTAAGGGCCTGACTGAGGCCAAGTCTCTGACTCCCTCTAGAGGGAGTAGTATGGCCACAGTCAGGTCCTGACACATTCAGGGGTTTTTGGTGTTTGTTGTGGTTAATCCCCAATTAGAGGCAGCTGTTTTGAGTTGTCTCTAATTGGGGATTCTATTTATGATCACAGCGCAACCACCTGCGTTGTGGATCATTACATTGTCTGTGAGTACTAGGCACCAGTTCACGGTTTCTCTTGCGTTTGTTATTTTTGTTCTTGTACAATAAACTATGTTTACACGGACCTCTCGCTCTGCGCCTCGTTCTCTACTCATGCACCGTGACAACCAGTTGCCGTGATAAGTTTTTTTGTTGTTGTGCACTCTCCTCAAACAATAGCATGGTATTTTTTTCACTGTAATAGCTATTGTAAATTGGACAGTGCAGTTAGAGTAACAATAATTTAAGCTTTCTGTACATATAAGACATGTCTATGTCCTGGAAGGTTTGCTGTTACTTACAATAGTCATGCTAATCACATTAGCGCACGTTACCTCAACCGTCCCGTATACGGGATGAGATCCCGTAGAGCGTAACATAGCTCCAGTGAACCTGTAAACTAGCACAGCCTGCCTTCAAGGGTGGGAACAAGGAATTATTATTATGGCTCCCATCAGGCTGTATTCTTTACAAAGCCAGGAAAAAATGAGTCAACCTAGACATCCTGCAATGTCCTGGCAGATAGGAACATCATAGAATGGCTCTATTTAATAAGGGCAACCATATCTACTCGCTGCCAGCATGATCGTGCAATCGGCGAAACACAAAGGCTACAATAATTGCTTATGGTAGAAAACATGACTCTCAAAACAGATGAGCTAATGTTATTTTTAGATCAGACCGCAGGCTCAATCAACAAATTACTTCATTGGTTGAACTCTCCTGGTGCGAAAAAAATGGTGCATAATTGAATGAATGAAATGTATGAAACACCCTCTCATAATTTATAATTATATAGGGAGACTGGAAAAACACCCTTAAATATAGTGTCTATCGGTAAAATATTGTCATTTCACATAACCATACAGTAAGGTAGCTACTCTACCTGCTTCATTCATGACGAGAAAACTAACGGAAACTAACGTGCTAGTTAGTGAGCTAGCTAGGTCGTTAGCTTATATTAACCAGTAATACAAAATATGCCTAAACGTTTTAATACGTTAGCTGTCAATTCAATTTCATTATTTGTTAGCTAGACTCAGTTAGCTTTTACTCTCTATCAAGCCTAGCTAGCTAGCTCTACTAGCTACTGGCCAAATTAGCTAATATTCTTGAATCTAGTTACTAACATTAAAATAACATATCTCAAATTAGCTACTTATCGTAGCATTAACTTCTTTTAAGTATTTTCTGAACAACTTCTCACTTATATGTTTCTCCAGTTGTCAGTTCGACCACATCGTTTACACACTCAAAAATTACAGTTGGAACTCTAGAAAATAGGTGATTATTTTTGCTAGGCTACCAGTTACAGTGCGGTTTGCATGCGACTTCATCCAGATTGAATACAACAATTAGGGTGGGTTGCACCAACATGATTTAAAACTATTTCAGACCGGAAGGGGGGCCTCCGTCCAGAAGATATGTGAGATGATTCCCCAGCAGTTTTCCCCTCTCCTTAACCCCTGTGATGATGACGGACAACTCGACCCACCAATATTTAGTAAGCATAAATAACTGGTAAATATCAATGACTATAATGCACTGTTAAAACAAACGTTAATGCTACTTCATTACAATGTTAGCGTTATCAAGCCTGTTACATCATGTTGCATAACATCATCATTCGTATAAAGGATGGGCATATCATAAACCCAATTCAATTGTTGTAAAAAATGGGCACGTAAATAGCCTACTAATAATGAGTTCATTTTCTTTATTTTCTTTCCTTTCGTTGGGCTGACACCCTGTTGCCGTGGAGAAACAGCAGTGCCTGGATCTTGCGCCAGACAGCAACAGCACCAGACAGGCCAAGTGAACGCCCCGGAACTGACATGAACCAAGCTCATATTGATATTCTGGAGATGGAGAGAGAGAAACATCTACTGCAGATTGAGGTCCTGAATTTTTACAAAAACAGCTACTGCAAATTCAGAAACATAAACTCCTTCAGGGAAACAAATGCCCACTGTGTAAAGAATTCAGATCTTTTTATGTTTTAAAACAATTATATATTAAAACAATGCTTTCCCAAGCAATTTGGTGTCCTCCGGTATTGTGTTCTGGCGCTTCCAGTTCCACCCTGTATGGTATTGAGAATAACAAAGTCTTAATAATACATCATAATTATTGCTTTTGACACGCTACCACTGTTACATTATACACAACTTAGGCAGCAAAATGGTTCTCAATCAAGGTTCTCCTCACAGCATTCCCATTTGCATTGGCAGCATGTTGCACCTGGCCATCTTCTGCATTCTCCTCAGGTAGGTCCTCCTCAGCCTCCTCAGGTAGCTTGTCTCCTTGTCTCTTGCCAAAGTTATACAGAACTGGGGAGTCATAAGGTATCCACGACAGGCATATCCATTGTCACCTTGTAGGTGGCCTTCATATGCTCCCCTTTCCAGCATTGCACACAGACTACTATTGTCAAAGATTCTGCTGTCATGGATCCTGGCCATCTAGCTACGATGTTGGTGAGCTGACCTTTGTCATCACAGACAGCCTGCACGTTGAGGGAGCAGTAACCTTTACGATTACGGAATAGTTCTCCATTCTCGCCACCAGGGTTGGGAATAGGAATGTGTGTACAGTCTATTGCCCCTAGTACACCTGGGAATCTAGCTCTCCTGTAAAATCCAGCTGCTGTTTCCTCTGTAGGCTTGAACCTCATGTAATGATTCTTCAGACTGGCAATAGCACTGGACACTGACAACAATCCTGCAGACTGTTGACTTGTAGAGTCCAAAACGGTCCCCATCCACCCTCTGGAAACATCCAGTTGCATAGAACTGTAGGGTCACCAAGAGCTGAAGTAGTGGGGGTACAGCCACGTTCCCATCACTCCCATGCTTAATGGTTGGTCCAACCTTTCTTTCCAGTTGTATTATAGAGTCCTTGGAGAAGCAGTATCTCCGTAAACTCATCATTATAATAAAACTCAACAGGATTCAACCAGTCTCTAATTATTCTCTGAGGAACTCTGTCGTTTTGGTCTCTCCACAGTCGATACAGTATGCTGCCATTCTATCAGTTAAACCACCTCAAGTGGAGGTTTATAATTCATCTCCAATCTAAGTTTTTTTGTTTTTTTTATGCATTGAACAGGCTTAAAATGTATCTAGGTTTAAAGTGAAAACTAAACTTAGATTAGAGGAAGGACTTAATTTAATTAGGATTAATTTAAAACTACATTTGGTGTAACAAGATTAATAGATAAACCTTGTTTTAAGTATGTGTACACATACTTTTGGCCATTTAGTGTATCATTTTTGGATTCCCTACAGATATGGATATCCTGAGATATGTGGAAATCTTGTTCTCTATGTTGACAAATACTGACAGTAGGCCTACATAATATACTGTATGTTCTCAGTTTATACAATGAATATTGATATGCTCAAGGCTAAGGTCCATAACATGATATTAATATGCATTTTGATATGCTAAATAAGGAGAATTTCTGATGCTTATTTGAGTTTTGAGGACATGCTTACTAATTTGACAAATATGCTTACTAATTTGACAAATATTAAATCCATATCATTCTTTCAGACACTCCAGAGAACGCATTTCCACTGCTCCAGAGTCCAATGGCGGCAAGGCTTACACCACTCCAGCAGACGCTTGGCATTGTACATGGGGAACTTAGGTTTGTGTGTGGCTGCTCGGCCATGGAAGTTGGCAACCCATTTCATGAAGCTCCCGACAAAAAGTTATTGTGCTGAAGTTGCTTCCAGAGGCATTTTTGAACTTGGTAGTGATGAATTCACTTACAAAAGCTGAAGAACATACGCACATCCAAGTAATTTTTAGCAGGAGTTATAATTAATTAAAATGTCTCACACTGCTGTTCATGTGATTTTATTGTTACAACATTTCAATTCTTAGGTCTTCATCAGGCATTCATATCCCAGGTGGGGATGTAAGGTCCTATATATAGGGACAGTGCGCAGTGACATCACTTCCTGAAACAGGAGGTAAAAATATATAATATTGGTTCTGTCACACCCTGATCTGTTTCACCTGTCTGTGTGCTTTGCTCCACCCCCCTCCAGGAGTCGCCCATCTTCCTCATTATCCCCTGTGTATGTGTACCTGTGTACTCTGTTTGGCTGTTGCCAGTTCGTTGTTTGTTCAAGCCTACCACTACTCTGGATTACCGAACTCTGCTTGCCCCTAACCTGTCTTTTGCCTGCCCCCTTTTGGGATAATAAACATTTGTTATTCCAACGGTTGTCTGCGCCTGGTCTCACCTGTACGCTGATAGGTTCACAATATCAACATTCAATATATCAAAATATAAGCATACATGAGGAATTAGGGTAAAAACAGTAGTTTGCACATTTAGAAATGGTTTCAAGTCAAACTTCTCATTAAGGCCAAGAGGAGACAGTGTGTTGAGCCTGTGGATCCAGAAATATTTCCTTTGAAGTAGTTTCCTCTAAATGTCCCTTCCCCTGAGTGACATCTTGACCATTTCTATTCCAATGTCTCTCAGAAAGCTAATAGGATGTCCAGCTTGTTCAAAATGAACAGCAAGACGACGGTGGCAAAGTATATCATTGCTGCATAACGCGGCTCCATGTTCAGTTTTGAGATCCACCGGCGTCATTGGCAATAAAATGCAAATTAATTATTTAAAAATCATACAATGTGATTTTCTGGATTTAGATTCCGTCTCTCACAGTTGAAGTGTACATATGATAAAAATGACAGACCTCTACATGCTTTGTAAGTAGGAAAACCTGCAAAATCAGCAGTGTATCAAATACTTGTTCTCCGCACTGTATATGGGATGTTCCACCACTATAAATGCTGTGAATAACGTGTATAAACTCATGCCCATGTGCTCTCCATTAGAAATGCCTGAAGCAGCATCCCCACCATATCCTGCTGCTGAGGAAGAACCACTGTCTACAGACCCTGCTGACTGGCCTTCAGTTCTGACTGACAGACTTCACACGACAGCAGTCCAGAACATAAAAACTGCATAAAAACTGCATAAAAACATGGAAAGAACTGGCAATGAGGATCAAAAAAGGGGAAACAATTGATAAGCATGAGATGGCACTTATGGAGGCTGAGAGGATAAGATGGAGAGGTGTTGACACGTCTGACTGCTATTGTGCAGTCTCTGGCAATTAGAAATCTGGCACTAAGGGGACACACAGAAACCCTGTACTCTCCATCAAATGGAAATTTCCTCAGAGGTTGAACTGATGGCAAAATTTGATCCAGTCATCAAAGAGCACCTTAACCGTGTCCAAAAAGGGACCTTGAGTCACAACCACCAGCTACCTTGGCCACCAAATACAGAATGAACTCATTGATTTGTTGAGCAGCAACGTCATTTCAATAACGGTGAGTGACATCAAGATGGCAAAATTCTTCTCTATCATTCTAGATTGCACCTCAGATGTCAGCCACACTGAACAGTTGTGATTAGAATTGTGTCACTGCAGGAGGAGCCCCACATAAAGGAACATTTTATGGGTTTTTTGGAGGCAGAGGAGTCCACGGGCCAAAATTTAGCATCCCTGATTAAAATTCCTTTTGAGGACGGTGCTCTCAGAATGTCTTACTCTTCCAGTGACCGTAGCTGAAGCAGAGAGGAGCTGAAGCTCATCAAATCCTACCTGAGGACCACCATGTCACAGGAACGCCTTAGTGGCCTTGCTGTCATCAGTAATTATGTCCAGCAGTTTATTTTTTTTATTTTTTATTAATAAGATAAGTAAATGGGAATGCACTGTAAGAGGCAATTGTTACATCTATTTTCTATGCAAACTTAACTGACAAAAAAAGAAAAAAGAAAAGAAAAAAAAACATTCACTGGATAAGTTAATGGAAACATAACTATTGATATGAAAGATTGTGTGAAATGTTCACTTGCTAAATCACAATGAGTATGGAACACTACTGTACTGTTATAATACTAGTAGGTCCTACAAAACCTTCTGAATTAGGTAACTTTTAGACACGGCGTGCACCGATCAAAGGGGTATGTTGCAGGTGAAAAATATTTAGCAACAAACAATTTTAGGTATCATGTTTGAGAGATGTTACCAAGGATGCGTTGCACTATTACAGTCGGAAGTTTACATACACTTAGGTTGAAGTCATTAAAACTCATTTTTCAACCACTCCACAGATTTCATTTCATGTTAACAAACTTTTGGCAAGTGAGTTAGGACATCTACTTTGTGCATGACAAGTCATTCTTCCAACAATTGTTTACACAGATTATTTCACTATATCACAATTCCAGTGTGTCAGAAGTTCACATAAACAAAGTTGACTGACTTTAAACAGCTTGGAAAATTTCAGAAAATGATGCCATGGATTTAGAAGCTTCTGATAGGCTAATTGACATTTGAGTCAATTGGAGGTGTACCTGTGGATGTATTTCAAGGACTACCTTCAAACTCAGTGCCTCTTTGCTCGACATCATGGGAAAAATCAAAAATCAGTTAAGACCTAAGAAAAAATAATTTTAGACCTCCACAAGTCTGGTTCATCCTTGGGAGCAATTTCCAAACGCCTGAAGGTACCACGTTCATCTGTACAAACAATAGTACGCAAGTATAAACACCATGGGACCACTCAGCAGTCATACCGCTCAGGAAGGAGACGCGTTCTGTCTCCTAGAGATTAAAGTACATTGGTGCGAAAAGTGCAAATCAATCCCAGAACAACAGCAAAGGACCTTGTGAAGATGCTGGAGGAAACCGGTACAAAAGTATCTATATCCACAGTAAAACGAGTCCTATATCGACCTGAAAGAATACTCAGCAAGGAAGAAGCCACTGCTCCAAAACCCCCATAAAAAAAAGCCAGGCTACGGTTTGCAACTGCACATGGGGACAAAGATCGTACTTTTTGGAGAAAATTGTAACAAAAATAAAACTGTTTGGCCATAATGACCATCGTTATGTTTGGAGGAAAAAGGGGGAGGCTTGCAAGCCGAAGAACACCATCCAACCGTGAAGCACAGGGGTGGCAGCATGATCCTGTTGGGGTGCTTTGCTGCAGGAGGGACTGGTGCACTTCACAAAATAGATGGCATCATGATGAAGGAAAATGATGTGGATATATTGAAGCAACATCTCAGGACATCAGTCAGGAAGTTAAAGCTTGGTCGCAAATGGGTCTTCTAAATGGACAATGACCACAAGCATACTTCCAAATTTGTGGCAAAATGGCTTAAGGACAACAAAGTCAAGATATTGGAGTGGCCATCACAAAGCCCTGACCTCAATCCTATAAAAACAATCTGTGGGCAGAACTGAAAAAAAGTGTGTGCAAGAAAGGCCGACAAACCTGACTCAGTTACACCAGTTCCGTCAGGAGGAATGGGCCAAAATTCACCCAACTTATTGTGGGAAGCTTGTGGAAGGCTACACAAAATAAATAACTCTCCACTATTATTCTGACATTTCACATTCTTTAAATAAAGTGTATATCCTAACTGACCTAAGATTTTTACTAGGATTAAATGTCAGGAATTGTGAAAAACTGAGTTTAAATGTATTTGGCTGAGGTGTATGTAAACCTCCGACTTCAACTGTATGTTCAATCCTAACCTTTGTTTGCCCTGATTTATCATAATTGCTGAAATTTTACACATTGCATATAGAAATTGCAATTCCCCAACCCACAACTGTTAGTTGAAACAGACTGCAATAGTAAATAATTCACAGGATAATTCACTGTAGCACAAGTCTGCTTCATATACCTCATTCAAATACATAGAAAATATGACAAACACCACACCATTCCACAGTGAAGTTAACATATTTTATTTCTTTAAGTGCCATTCATGCATATTGGGGATGGGGGTGGGATAGACAATTCTAATAACACTGGAGTTATTTTACAACACTAAAACCAATACAAAGAGTAGCTGTATCACCTCATTTGACAGCAAAAGTAATAAATCGTGCAATAACCAAAAAGGACAAAAAGAGAGAAAAAAAACAAACAAAGAAATGACAAAGACAAAATCAAAATCAGAAAAACAAACATTATCAACATTGAAACACTGAATGTAGAACCATAGTACAGGTAAAAGGTACTGTCACACAAAAAGCCAACGCATTTTCATCACATATATACAATATAGATATATACATACTGTGTCACCCTCTGATTGGACAATAACAAAATACTCTATTCTTTTCCCTCCTCTCTTTCATGAGTAAGTCCCACCCTGCCTTGATGCCCCGCCTCCAAGAGGAAAAAGGGATGATTGAAAATACACTTATTTACAAGAAGCACAACACACCAGCACTGAATAAAATAGGCCTCAATCAGCAGTACTTGTTGGCAGTTCTCCCATAATGTAACAATTTTTTTCCCATATCATAGTAATCTCTCTGGCAGGTACATCTCCAGTGGTATTTTAAAAATGTAATTGTCTTTTCAAAACAAAATGTACTCGCTCACACGGACAGACAGACGCCGTAAAGAGGTTGATGAATAAACATGATCCAGGCATTGTCTTTACCTTACTCCTTTCCCCTCATCACACCCATCTCTGCTTTGCGCTGTAGCGGGTGGGTTAACAACTAAATACCCTTTGACGGTCTTCTAGTGTTTTTCATCATTACCAGTGATGAAATGCAACATACCAAACATGCCCTGCCAACCACGGGCTGCTAAGTCTTCCTTATCACCTTTAAATCTACATTCTAACCATCTCTCCCTAAACACCCATTCCTTGGGTCAGTCTCAATAGTCTCCAGGACCCAAAGCTGACCTTATCTAGCAGTCAAATGGTATCCACAAGCACTACCCTCACCTGTTCTCCATAAAGTATTCATTGTTCACTAATGAAGGGCTCAATGGTTGAGAATCTGAAGTGACCTTGGCATTTTAACTGAATGATCATTCTGACTGTTTTAAAAAGGGATACTGAGAGATTTGGGCAATTAAGCTATATTTCTACTTATCCATACAGAAGCATACCTGTGTACTTCCAGCATACAGAAGCATACCTGTGTACTTCCAGCATACAGAAGCATACCTGTGTACTTCCAGCATACAGAAGCATACCTGTGTACTTCCAGCATACAGAAGCATACCTGTGTACTTCCAGCATACAGAAGCATACCTGTGTACTTCCAGCATACAGAAGCATACCTGTGTACTTCCAGCATACAGAAGCATACCTGTGTACTTCCAGCATACAGAAGCATACCTGTGTACTTCCAGTCATTGCGCTAACAGAGGCTAGCGAATTACCTCTAACTTCCTTTATACTGCACGTAGAGACATAAAATGGTATCCACGAGTTCGTCGGACTCTGGGTAAGTGGAAAACAATTGTCTGAATCTTGCAGTATCCCTTTAAAAACCTGACTGATTTGGGCCAATAAACAAAGCCTAAACACTCAATGGGTATTCACAGGCAAGAAAATGAGCCACACACACACACACACACACACACACACTGTTTAAAATACAAGGAACATTTGTGTACCGAACCCAAAACCAGGTCCAGGTAAAAAGTAGCAAAAGTAAGACATGATGGATAAAAGACAGAGGAAAAGCAAGAAATAAAAACATTTAGCCTAAAAGATCAAAACAACAGGCAGTATGAAACATTTACAGAGTGAACTGGCTGCCAAAAGATCTGTAAAACCTTGCAGACATGCCTGGCAGCATAGGTTTTTGTATAAAGTGTAAGCTCTAGTTCCATCCAAGCTTCCCCACTCACGTCTTCTGCATCCGGTTTCAAAAGGACAGCCAAACAGTACCTACACATGTATACTAACTGTCACAAGAGACAAAAGTTTTGACCAAACATTTTCAGCAATGATGGAGAGAAACAAAAATCCAGCCCCAGCTTTGAAGGTTTAGTTTATCTGAGAGATCCATAGTGAAAGAACAAAGTGAAAAGGTAAGCTGAACTGTGATATACCCAGACCAATCTCACATATAGGTTCAGCGCAAGCAACCATGTTGAGGGTTCAGGACAAGTCTGATTCAGAAGCCAATAAGGGACAGAGATGACAGGTGGACATGAATGTTTCCAGCACCACTGTTCTCTCTCCACTTGGCTGTTGACCAGACAAAGTGCTAATTTCTCTGCATAGGAAACCCTGCCTACAAAATGCATATCTGCCTCTCTCCTTTTTTGTGCATCTGTTTTGTGCTCATTGGTAGCATATGCAGATGATTGCAACAAACAACCATAGCCCTAAAATTACAATAAAATCAAAACACTCGTACACACACCATTTTTTTTGTGTGTATTATTCATGATTGTATTACAGCATATTCTCTGCCTTGCAGTGCAAGTCTGACTGGGTCACAGCAAGGAAGATATTGGGGGAGATTGATACTGATTCAGATGATTTCAGATGTATAGCATCTGAATGAAGAACATTCCTATTGCATGGCTTGTAGTAGACCCTATGACTGAATAATTGAGTTAATCGGTACATTTCCTGCATCAGAAGAGAATAGGAAGATAAACCCCCACAGTTCTTTATGCAGCATGTACATTGACTTTAATAGGTGAAGAGACGCCTACAGACAATAGGCGCATACATGTACTCAAATTCATTGTGTATTAAACCATTACTAGTGAAAGGATGTAGTGATTGAGAAATGAGACTGTACTTGCAGTCTAAGTATTATTCAACAAGTCAAATGAATGAAGGTGAAAAGGAGGTCTGGATTACTTACAGTCACTCACTCATGCATATTCTTCAGTCTTGGCGTATTGGAGATAAAGGTACGATACATTGTTGACAGAATAAGACACAAAACCACAAATACTGCCGGTAATGTTGCTGAATTTATACAAGTTTTTTCTTTTCTTTTCTTTTTTTATGGTTGGTTAAAGGACAACTGGATGGATTACTCTCTATGACGAAGCATTTGAGATCTTTATATCAAGCAATAGTTCAATGCAAAACACCCTGGTCATAACATAACCTCAGTTACTGTAAACCTAACCTTACTACCAATAAACCCACCATTGGGGATCCATTGTCCAGCCAAAAGGTGACCAACAAGCACCATCACATTACTCAAAATGGCTGCCTGCGTTTTCCAGAGAAGAATAACAAGGAACATGAGAGAAACGCATCCAAGAAGCAGCTGAGGCCTACAGTCAACACGAGAAGGATACAAGCCCGAAGAAGTCGCTCAAATCACACAGTTATGGACGGACCTGGGTGGGGGGTGGGTACTTTGGATGGTTGTTGGCTGAGAGAGGAAGAGGGCCGGCTGAGGGATGAAGACTGGAGCATGTGTTTCGACATGAACGTGTGCTACTTGCCTCTTCAAGACAAGAACATAAGCCACCCCTTAAAACATATTTTACTAAATACGATTGTCTTCAAAGTAACACTTTTTTTTGTATGTTTTCTTTTTTTGTTTTTGTAAAAAAATGTCAGGACTCTGAAGTCTCGCGCTCGCTCTCTCCTCCGAAAGTGACACCTGTTCTATATCCACCAACAACAGTTTGTCTCCTTTTACTGTGAGGGTACAGCTCAGCCTGGCATACACTCATCTCCTCTGCACCTTCTGGACGCTCCTCGTTAGGGGCAGAACATCTAACATTAGACAATGGAGTCCCAGTCAAAGTCATCCTGGATGTCATCTGCTGGCATGCGGTGCATCTGGAAGTTTCTGGGAGGGATCATGTGCTGCTGGTTCATCTGCGCATGGAGTCCTACGACAGGAGAGAAGGGGATTGAGGGTAAAGTACAGACACACAAACACTGTACAAGCTCCATTGGTTCAATTAGTAGTTGAATGCGAGAAGGACTTTAAGGTGTCGTTGTAGTGCTTGTTTAATGTGGAAGGATAGGTTTGATGGATACTGAGTGTACTGTAGAGACCATGCCATTGGCTGAGACCTAGTCGAATTGGGGGCTGCAGCTGTACTGTACCTGTCATGGTGGGGCCTGCGCTGCTCATGGGGGGCATGTGGGGGTACCCTGGGGGTCCCATCATAGACATACTCTGTCTAGAGTCCATGTAGAGATTTCCTGTGGAGAGAAAGACGAACGTAACTCAAATATCACAATCTAAACGATCCTTCTCATCCACAGCATTATTGCAATGTAAGTTCACATAAAAGGAACATGTCATCAATGTCCTGATAAGGTCTGAAATGCAATAATAAGGTGAGGGTCACTGACCTGTGGTGATGTGCTGGCTGGGCTTGTTGGGGTGCATGGAGCCATGGCATACAGGTATGGGTGGCGGCTGCACTGCCCCCTGTGGCTGAATGACACCGGTGCGGGTGAAGAACTGGTTGATAGACGAGCAGAGGTCGGCGATCTGGGTGGGCTCCAGGGACCAATTGTTCAGATCTGCTTGTCTCATGCTCTCCTTCAGTCCTGCACGGGGGTCAGACCCAAATGCAACATCAGCCACGGAAAACAGCAGCAATACACAGCCACCTCAGCAGCACACCAGTCAAACCATTTCAGTAGTACTAGCCGCTAGTCACTGCAGTGAAAGGTGTCAACAATAGTTGAGTTATAAAAATCACCAGTCAAAAATGTCCACACCACATAAATGTCAAAAGTGGGTGTAGATAAGTTTATCTATATAAAAAAATATCCTTTATTACATAACTAACCTTTAGAGGTGATATCTAATTAAAACCTACTTCGCAATTGTATACTTCGCTAGCACAAATTAGAATATGTTCCGGGATTCATCAGATGGCATTGAGGGGTTTACCACATCAGCCACCGGCTTCATTAATAAGTGCATCGGCAACTTAGTCCCCACAGTGACCGTATGTACATATCCCAACCAGAAGCCATGGATTACAGGCAACATCCGCACTGAGATGAAGGCTAGAGCTTCCGCTTTCAAGGAGCGGGACACAAATCCTGCCACACTGCCCTTTCCCATCTGGACAAGAGGAACACCTACGTGAGAATTATGTTCATTGACTATAGCTCAGCGTTCAACACCATAGTACCCACAGAGCTCATCACTAAGCTAAGGACCCTGGGATTTAACACCTTCTGCAATTGGATATTGGACTTCCTGACGGGCCACCCGCAGGTGGTGAGGGTAGGCAACACATCAGCCATGCTGACCCCCAACACGGGGGCCTCTCATGGGTGCGTGCTTAGCCCCCTCCTGTACTCCCTGGCAGTGTGGTGCCAGGATAACAACCTCTCCCTCAACTTCAGCAAGACAAAAAGAGCTGATCATGGACTACAGGAAACGGAGGACCAAGCACTCCCCCATTCATGTCAACGGGGCAGTAATGGAGACGGTGGAGAGCTTCACGTTCCTCAGTGTCCACATAACTAAGGACGCATCATGGTCTAAACACACCAACCTAGTGGTGAAGACAACGACAACACATCTTCCCCCTTGGGAAAGCTATCCGGCTGCACCGTTGAGAGCATCTTGACTGGCTGCATCACCGCTTGGTATGGCAACTGCTCGGTATCCGACCGCAAGACGCTACAGGGGGTAGTGCGTACGGCCCAGTACATCACTGGGGCCGAGCTCCCTGCCATACTTCAATCAATCACTTAACCAAATCTACGTGTAGATATTACCTCAAATCACCCAAACTACAGCATACCCCAGTGCACTGACTCTGTACTCCTTGTATATAGCCTGGTTATTGTTATTTTATCATGTCATTTTCTTTTTATCTATTTGCTAATTTCCTTAATTTTTAACTGCATTGTTGGGATAGAGCTCGTAAGTAAGCATTTCACGGTAATATCTACAGTTGTTGTATTCGGCGCATGTGACAAATACAATAGAATTGGATCAACTCCGTGACCTGCTGAGCTACACTGCATTTTGTAATTAAACTTCAAGGCAGCGTTCTTTAATTGAAGAGCTCCTTCAAATTAATCCCTTGATTGGCAACACTTCAGCCTATTGGTGCTCATCACGGGCAATAGAGCAGTAAATAATTTGGATAAAATGACTTGAAATCACAAAATGTTGGTAAAAAAAAAATAAACAGGTTGACAATAATAATATTAAAGGCCTAACACATTGCAAAAATAAGCCAACTGTATAATTAGTTCGCTTATTTCTTGATGCTTAAATTGGACGTGTCAATGCAATGGAACTGCATTCACGTAATCCTTAATGGCCGCACCTTGAAAAGGTGAGAGGTCGACATCAGCCCAGTTATAACTGCTGGCAATACGGCAGCTCTCTTTCAGTGCGTCCAGATTGGGGTACCAGTCAGAGGGCAGACCTGCAAACACAGAGGGGAGCACAGATTTTTTTTTTTTTTTTTTTTTAGAGGCTGGAGAGGAATCAGCGTTTAAAAAAAATTATGCAACAGTACTCTACTTTGGCCACCGGGAGGAGCCGGTTCCCTCTGAAAAGGTTGCGGGGCTTCAGAGGTACTGTCTGCTGTATGGATGCAGCATTTGCTTTGTTCTCATTACAGCAAACCGCATAAATCAGATGATGATTTACTGTCTGTTGACCAAAAACAGGTCTCTGAGGACAAATAAATACTGAGGCAGCTCAGTCCATGTGTGTCTCACTGGGTTCTCTCTGAATGCGTATGCGCGCGCGTGTGTGTGTGTGTGTGTGTGTGTGTGTGTGTGTGTGTGTGTGTGTGTGTGTGTGTGTGTGTGTGGTGCGGAGGAAAGAGGCAGGTCTTACCCGTGTTGCAGGCCATCTGTTGCTGGGCAGGATGGGGATGGTGAGCCAGGCTCTGGTGCTGCTGCTGGGAGGGGTGTTGGCCGTGCTGCTGGGCATGTTGGGAGGGGTGCGGGGTGTGCTGCTGCGGGTGCTGGGCGTGCGAGGGGTGCTGCCCATGCTGAGAGTGTGGGGGGTGCTGTGGGTGTTGGTGCTGGGTGTGTTGGCCATGTTGGTTGTGTGGGCCATGCTGGCCGTGCTGGGAGAGGTGCTGTGTGTGGGGCGAGCCGTGGCCCGGGTGGGTGTTCTGGCCAGGGAGCTGGGGAGGGTGGGACAGGGGCACCTGGCCACCGCTGCTGGAGTGGTTGTTGGGGTGGTTGTTTGTCAGGCTGTTCTGGGTGCTGATTGTGCCACTGGGGGAGTGCTGATAGGAGCAGGAGGTATGGGTCTGCTGGGACGACTCCGTTGGCATGCCCATCAAACCTGGAAGTCCACACACACACACACACACACAGTCATTCTTATTACGCTGTGCTTAGAAAAGCAATTATTTGATATAAACATAATGTAAAAAAACTACATCAAACCCCTTAAATATTGCAGATAAGTCATTAACACAAAGGTGGCTTGTAGGTTTCCATTCAAGTTAATGAGAACATCACGCAATCAGTAGATCTGGGTTTCCCTTGTTCAAGGAGCACTACACCTGAGACGACACAGCTGCCATTTTGAACGAGCAGCTAAAAAGGAATGAGTAAGTAGAGCTACTGAAAACCACGGCGAGCCCGAGTTTCTCCATCTGAACCCTGCAATTCTTTTGACAATTTTCAAAAATTGTGTTGCCGCACTGCTGTGAAACAAGCACAACTGGAGCACAAACATCTGCACATCCAACAGCAATCATCTGAGTGTAGGGGAGGGGTTCTTAAGAGGCCCTGTCCATCACGGCTTTGGCACGGTAAACCCATTTCACTCGAGTGCTTTTAGAGCAGACTCCAGCCCCGCGCTGCCACAATCGCCCCAGAACACTAACTGCAGGGGTGACAAAAGGTGCATCTCTTATCGGTACAGAAAGCCCATTGTCCAACCAGGGAAATACAGAAAGCAATTAGCGCTCAGCCCTAGAATAAATGTGAGCTCATTACCTATTATCAAAGCTGGTGAATTAGCTCACTGTCTACAGCACCAGGATGTGAAATCCTCTCGCTGGCTTATTTACACTTTTTAATTGCAAGGGCTTGTCTGACTAAAGATACGTCACTTTTATGCATATTATTATTATTATTTTTTTTAAAGTAACAACTTTAAACTAAGGAAACCTATACGATAGATTGAGGGAGACTTTGAAAACATTTGCATAAATGCATTAGAATTTGTGAAAGTAGGTCATACAAGGAAAAGCTTTGCCTGTGTTTGACCATAACCTGCATGTCAAATGCTTTTTGTTCATCAGTCAATCAGATTACAAACTAAAAGCATTACGTTCTAAAGGCTTTAGAAGAGGCACACTTGATCTGGCCCTTTACGATAGGGCTATATAATTAGAATATCATCCTTATGGAAAATGCTCCAACAGATAGCGGTTTGATGCTGCAATCCTCTGAAATAAAGAATTTATATATAAAACATTGTAAAGATATACATTAGAGAATAATAGTGACGAAATCAAAACTATTAAACACATATGGAATCATGTAGTAACCAAAAATTATATTTAATATTTGAGATTCTTCAAAGTAGCCATCCTTTGGCCTTGTTGACAGCTTTGCACACTCTTCGCATTCTCTCAACCAGCTTCATGAGTTAGTCACCTGGAATGCATTTCAATTAACAGGTGTGCCTGGTTAAAAAGTTAATTTGTGGAATTTCTTTCCTTCTTAATGCATTTGAGCCAATCAGTTGTGTTGTGACAAGGTAGGGGTGGTATACAGAAGATCGCCCTATTTGGTAAAAGACCAAGTCCATATTACAGCAAGAACAGCTCAAATAAGCAAAGAGAAACGACAGTCCATCATTACTTTAAGACATGAAGGTTAGTCAATCCGGAAAATGTCAAGAACTTTAAAAGTTTCTTCAAGTGCAGACGCAAAAACAATCAAGTACTATGACCAAACTGGCTCTCATGAGAACCGCCACAGAGTCCCGTGTAGCTCAGATGGTAGGGCATGGCGCTTGCAATGGCAGCGCTGTGGGTTCGATTCCCAAGGGGGACCAGTACGAAAAAAGTATGAACATGTATGCACTAAATTAACTAAGTCGCTCTGGATAAGAGCGTCTGCTAAATGACTAAAATGTAAAAATGAAAGGAAGACCCAGAGTTACCTCAGAGTATAAGATCATTAGAACCCTGAAACCAACCCTGAAATTGCAGCCCAAATAAATAAAGGTAAGACACATCAACATCAACTGTTCGAAGGAGACTGAAATCAGGACTTCATGGTCGAATTGCTGCAAAGAAACCACTACTAAAGGACACGAATAAGAAGACTTGCTTGGGCCAAGAAACACGAGCAACACGACATTAGACCGGTGTAAATTTGTCCTTGTCAGATGAGTCCAAATTTGAGATTTTTTGTTCCAACCGCTGTCTTTGTGAGATGCAGAGTAGGTGAACGGATGATCTCTGCATGTGTGGTTCCCACCATGAAGCATGGAGGTTGTGGTGTGATGGTGCTTTTCTGGTGACACCATCTGGGATTTATATAGAATTCAAGACACACTTAACCAGATGGCTACCACAGCATTCTGCAGCGAAACGCCATCCCTTCTGGTTTGCGCTTAGTTGGACTATCATTTGTTTTTCAACAGGACAATGACCCAACACACCTCCAGGCTATTTTGGTTACTACATGATTCCATATGTGCTATTTCATAGTTTTAATGGCTTCATGATTATTCTACAATGTTGAAAATAGTGCACACACACACTAGCCAACTGCATTATTCTGCTATGAACTCTCCCACTCATTTGTGCTTAGCATTGGGAAGGCCATAGGATTTAGCATGTGGCTTTATCACACAGTAGACCATGTAAACAGCCATATGGATTTCCACTACGGCTACTGTCTATTGAATCACTACTCATCCAACACACTTAACCTAATTAGCACCAATTCCACCATCCTTCCACCAACTGTTTAGTGCAAAACATGGCAATAGGATAATCCTGGCCTCTTGTGCACAAACTTGTCTACTACAGTACCCGATGTGTGCCACCCCTCTTGACGAGCACTCACCCTGTTGGCTGAAGGACTGTTCAAAGACAGACTTGTAAAGGCTGCGGAAGGAGGCACTGAGATCTTCAAAGTCAGAGAATAGGAGTTGCTTGTCTCGCTCTGGCATACTGTACTGGGGCTGGGGAGGCTGCTGGAGGCTCATAGACTGAGACACCGGCTCTGGATGGTTAGTCACCTGAGGAGAAAGAGAGGAGACAGATTTTGGAGAAGTGAATTAAATCAAAATCTCCTCTTCTTAGAACCTAACACGGAGGGCTCTATTATTTAATCATTCGGTACAAGCTAGCGGTCACACATATTACAGTCAAACAGTACAACTTTCACTTTAACTGTTGAATAGTGCTGATTATACCATCAAACTGACTCTCAACTGGGAAACAAACCCTCTGAGACATCGATGGATATCTGCACATCGAGCTGCTGGAGAACAAGAGAGAAACTGAAACATTTCACACAAAACATGTTTCTTTACTTAGTGCAACAGATCTAGGCCTATATCTTAGTCCAGTCCACTAAGCTAATCGAACTTCTAAGACGACATAATGAACATGTACAGTTGAAGTCAGAAGTTTACATACACTTGGGTTGAAGTCATTAAAACTCATTTTTCAACCACTCCACAGATTTCATGTTAACAAACTATAGTTTTGGCAAGTCCGTTAGGACATCTACTTTGTGCATGACACAAGTAATTCTTCCAACAACTGTTTACAGAGAGATTTCACTTATAATTCTCTATATCACAATTGCAGTGGGTCAGAAGTTTACATGCACTAAGTTGACTGTGCCTTTAAACAGTTTGGAAAATTCCAGAAAATTCTGTCATGGCTTTAGAAGCTTCTGATTGAGTCAATTGGAGGTTTAACCTGTGGAAGTATTTCAAGGCCTACCTTCAAACTCAATACCTCTTTTCTCGACATCATGGGAAATTCTTAAGAAATCAACCTCAGAAAAAGAATTGTAGACCTCCACATGTCTGATTCATCCTTGGGAGCAATTTCCAAATGCCTGAAGGTACCATGTTCATCTGTACAAACAATAGTACGCAAGTATAAACACCATGGGACCAAACAGCAGTCATACCGCACAGGAAGGAGACACGTTCTGTCTCCTAGAGACCAACATACATTGGTGCGAAAAGTGCAAAATCAATCACAGAACAACAGCAAAGGACCTTGTGAAGATGCTGTAGGAAACAGGTACAAAAGTATCTATATCCACAGTAAAACAAGTCTTATAGCGACATAACCTGAAAGGCCGCTCAGCAAGGAAGAAGCCACTGCTCCAAAACCGCCATAAAAAAGCCAGACTACGGTTTGCAACTGCACATGGGGACAAAGATCGTACTTCTTGGAGAAATGTCCTCTGGTCTGATGAAACAAAAATATAACTTATATTTGACCATCGTTATATTTGGAGGAAAAAGGGGCAGGCATGCAAGCCGAAGAACATCATCCAACCGTGAAGCACGGGGGTGGCAGCATCATGTTGTGGGGGTGCTTTGCTGCAGGAGGGACTGGTGCACAAAAAAGATGGCATCATGAGGAAGGAACATTATGTGGATATATTGAAGCAACATCTCAAGACATCAGTCAGGAAGTTAAAGCCTGGTCGCAAATGAGTCTTCCAAATGGACAATGACCCCAAGCATACTTCCAAAGTTGTGGCTTAAGGACAACAAAGTCAAGGTATTGGAGTGGCCATCACAAAGCCCTGACCTCAATCCTATAGAAAATATGTGGGCAGAAGTGAAAAAGCGTGTGCGAGCAAGGAGGCCTACAAACCTGACTCAGTTACGCTAGTTCTGTCAGGAGGAATGGGCCAAAATTCACCCAACTTATTGTGGGAAGCTTGTGGAAGGCCACCCGAAACATTTGACACAAGTTAAACAATTTAAAGGCAATGCTACCAAATACTAATTGAGTGTATGTAAACTTCTGACCCACTGGGAATGTGAAGAAAGAAATAAAAGCTGAAATAAAATCACTACTATTATTCTGACATTTCACATTAAAATAAAGTGGTGATCCTAACTGACCTAAAACAGGGAATTTTTACTAGGATTAAATGTCAGGAATAGTGAAAAACTGAGTTGAAATGTATTTGGCTAAGGTGTATGTAAACTTCCGACTTCAACTGTATAAGCAGATAAATATCAGTATGTATGACAGTAGTCATTCTTCAACCCATCATCTCAAATACTAACCAACATGAACACTAACCCAATACTCAGATGGCCTGCAAAATGTATTTAAAAGAAAATCAATACCAAAGCCTTGTACAAATAACCATTCATTGTATAGTATATGCGCAGGGGTCGATTTTTATCAGCTGGTGTATGAGTGCAGGCAATGTTGCACTCTAGCAAGACTGTCTAATAAAGTTTATCATGAGAAGAACACTAATAGGGAGTCATTACTATTCTATAACCTGAGGAGACGTAACAAAGTAGTCTCGATGTTAGTCAAAATATTTTACCTCCGCATCAGAGGTAGCCGTCAAGCCATACCAGGTTTAACATGAAGGACACTCACTAAGGAGATGTCTTAAATTCACTGTTAAAAGTCCACATTCTTTACAACAGCAAAGGCATTGAAGCCATACTCGTGGGCTACGGTATAGATTGACTTGCTATAGGATCCAGTCGGAGTCTGGCTGGCTGAAGTGAGGCAGTAATAAGAAGAGACTGGAGGAACATCCATCAGTCTGAACGGATCGATGCAGAGAGCCTGGAGCAGAGAACGCCCTGGAAAGTGGGAGGACCACACCAAAGAAGGGGGCATCTCTGGTGGGAGGACATCAGTTAGCAGCTCTCCGTCTGCTCTCCTAGAGTGTGTAGAGATCTCTTTCCCTCAACCACCCCCCCCCGGACGGGGGCACTTCCCTCAGAGTGGAGCTGCTTCACTGTGTTAAAGTTCCAGGGTTTCAGCTAACTAACCGCTATGTAACTGTGATACTGTGATTAAGGATTGGCATGCACAGTCTAAATGACTGGATGTCTAGCTGTGACGCAGACAGTAGCTTTTTTAAGGACCTCGTCTTAGAGGTATAGAGCTGTCAGTGTGATTACAGATTGACACATAGTCTAAATAACTATGTCAAGCTGTGATGAAGTGGTAGTGATTTGTGGTGTTTCTTTGGTCTTAGCTAGTGTTTATCGGGGGCACTGTGGTTAGAGGTTGATATACAGTGCATTCGGAAAGTATTCAGACCCCTTGACTATTTCCACATTTTGATAAATTACAGCCTTATTCTAAAATGGATTCAAATGTCCCCCCCCCCTCAATCTACACACAATACCCCATAATGACAAGGCAAACGCAGGTATATATTTATTTAGCAAATATTACATAAGTTTCTCCCATTCATCTCTCCAGATCCTCTCAAGCTTTGTCAGGTTGGATGGGGGGCATTGCTGCACAGCTATTTTCAGTCTTATCCAGAGATGTTCGATCGAGTTCAAGTCCAGGCTCTGACTGGGCCACTCAAGGTTATTCAGAGACTTGTCCCGAAGCCACTCCTGCGTTGTCTTGGCTGTGTGCTTAGGGTCGTTGTCCTGTTGGAAGGTGAACCTTCGCCCCAGCTCTGGAGCGGTTTTCATCAAGGATCTCTGTACTTTCCAATCAAGTTGTAGAAACAAGGATGATCAATGGAAACAGGATACACCTGAGCTCAATTTCAAGTCTCATAGCAAAGGGTCTGAATACCTTATGTAAATAAGGTATCTGTTAATACATTTGCAAAAAACATTTTTTCACTTTGTCATTATGGGATATTGTATGTAGATTGATGAGAAAAATATTTTTTTTTAATCAATTTTAGAATAACGCTGTAACATAACAAAATGTGGAAAAAGTCAAGGGATCTGAATACTTTCTGAATGCACTGTACATAGTCTAAATTGTGTCTACCTGTAGTTGTTTGTGGTGCTTGGTCTTAGTGTGTAGAGCTGTAGCACTGTGGTTAAAGGCTGCAGTGCTTGGTCTTAGCACTGTGGTTAAAAGGTGCAGTGCTTGGTCTTAGCACTGTGGTTAAAAAGGTGCAGTGCTTGGTCTTAGCAGTGTGTAGAGTTGTAGCACTGTGGTTAAAAGGTGCAGTGCTTGGTCTTAGCACTGTGGTTAAAAGGTGCAGTGCTAGGTCTTAGCAGTGTGTAGAGCTGTAGCACTGTGGTTAAAGGCTGCAGTGCTTGGTCTTAGCACTGTGGTTAAAAGGTGCAGTGCTAGGTCTTAGCAGTGTGTAGAGCTGTAGCACTGTGGTTAAAGGCTGCAGTGCTTGGTCTTAGCACTGTGGTTAAAAGGTGCAGTGCTTGGTCTTAGCAGTGTGTAGAGCTGTAGCACTGTGGTTAAAGGGTGCAGTGCTTGGTCTTAGCAGTGTGTAGAGCTGTAGCACTGTGGTTAAAGGTGCAGTGCTTGGTCTTAGCAGTGTGTAGAGCTGTAGCACTGTGGTTTAAGGTGCAGTGCTTGGTCTTAGCAGTGTGTAGAGCTGTAGCACTGTGGTTAAAGGCTGCAGTGCAATGTCCTAGCACTGTGGTTAAAAGGTGCAGTGCTTAGTCTTAGCAGTGTGTAGAGTTGTAGCACTGTGGTTAAAGGCTGCAGTGCACGTCTTACCGATGTGTAGCTGTGCACGCTGCCAACACTGTTTAGATTGACTGAGGCCAGACTCTGGTCAGACAGGCTGTTGTTAAGGCTGCTTCTTGGGCTGTCACTCCCATCCTGATCTGGGTTGTATAATGCCACCTGAAATAAGATGAAGGCACTGCATTAGCTTTTCTTGCATACCGCACATCACATATCGCAGAGATACACCAACAGGGTTTCCAGTAATGACTGCATGGCATTTAAAATCATTGACAGAAAAAATGCATGCAAATCTGTTTGGTTCTGTAACAAACTGTATTTGGTGTGTGTGCGCGCGTCTAGGATTTCGATACATGTGTGTATGCAAATATTTCGTGTACTGATGTTATCACTTGTCATTACTGCAGAGGGCTTTCTCTGAACTGAGATGGTGGCTGGCCTGGAACACCTTTACTGAGGCTACACAGCCAGCAGAGCCCCAGGGGTCCCTTCTGAATGAGTGTCCAGGTAAAGGCTCTTCTCTCTGGGTAGGTAAAGGTGGACGTCCCCTTCTTAACTAAAGGTCACACTACTGGCCGTGTCAGACCCATCTGCTCACAGTGCACAAGTCGGTTTGGGACAGCCAACAAAGGTCTTCAACGCAACCGAGACCCTGACCTTTCAATACAGCAACGCAAGCAGCCAGAGCACTTCAAAATGACCATCTTCATCATCATAAAAAGTTTTGCTAAAGGAAAAAAAGCGTATTGTGGCGTAACACAAGACCGCAAATAAGTAGCATTGGTGGTAGAAACAATCTGGTAATTAATATAATGAGATCCGGAGAGAATAGCCTCTGTTTTCAGTTTTTTTTCCCCATTGTGTGGAATGGCAGCTATGTGATGCTGCTGGCTGGTGTGTGCAGGGTTTCCTTCATATGTATTGAGCAGCAGCAAATCGTGTCCGCCACTGCAAAAATATAACGTATGTAGAAAGAAAAAAAAGACAACGGCCCTACAGTTGAAGTCGAAAGTTTACATACACCTCAGCCAAATACATTAAAACTCAGTTTCACAATTCCTGACATTTAATCCTAGTAAACATTCCCTGTCTTACGTCAGTTAGGATTACCACTTTATTTTAAGAATGTGAAATGTCAGAATAATAGAGTAATTTCAGCTTTTGTTTCTATCATCACATTCCCAGTGGGTCAGAAGTTTACATACACAATTAATATTTAGTAGCATTGCCTTTAAATTGTTTAACTTGGGTCAAACGTTTCGGGTAGCCTTCCACAAGCTTCCCACAATAAGTTGGGTGAATTTTGGCCAATTCCTCCTGACAGAACTGGTGTAACTGAGTCAGGTTTGTAGGCCTCCTTGCTCGCACACGCTTTTTCAGTTCTGCCCACAAATGTTCTATAGGATTGAGGTCAGGGCTTTGTGATGGCCACTCCTTAAGCTATTTTGCCACAACTTTGGAAGTATGCTTGGGGTCATTGTCCATTCGGAACACCCATTTGCGACCAAGTTTTAACTTCCTGACTGATGTCCTGAGATGTTGCTTCAATATATCCACATAATGTTCCTTCCTCATGATGCCATCTATTTTGTGAAGTGCACCAGTCCCTCCTGCAGCAAAGCACCCCTACAACATGATGCTGCCACCCCCGTGCTTCATAGTTGGGATGGTGTTCTTCGGCTTGCAAGCCTCCCCCTTTTTCCTCCAAACATAACGATGGTCATTACGGCCAAACAGTTCTATTTTTGTTTCATCAGACCAGAGGACATTTCTCCAAAACATATGATCTTTGACCCCATGTGCAGTTGCAAACCGTAGTCTGGCTTTTTAATGGTGGTTTTGGAGCAGTGGCTTCTTCCTGCCAGAGCGGCCTTTCAGGTTATGTTGATATAGGACTAGTTTTACTGTGGATATAGATACTTTTGTACCCGTTTCCTCCAGCATCTTCACAAGGTCCTTTACTGTCGTTTTGGGATTGATTTGCACTTTTCGCAACAAAGTACGTTCATCTCTAGGAGACAGAACGAATCTCCTTCCTGAGCGGTTTGACGACTGCGTGGTCCCATGGTGTTTATACTCGCGTACTATTGTTTGTACAGATGAACGTGGTACCTTCAGGCGTTTGGAAATTGCTCCCAAGGATGAACCAGACTTGGGGAGGTCTACAATTTTCTTTGAGGTCTTGGCTGATTTCTTTTGATTTTCCCATGATGTCGAGCAAAGAGGCAGTGATTTTGAAGGTACACAAAAGACAGATACACGATACATAGAGCGGCAGTATGAAAAAGTATAAAAATACAAGAAGTCTGGAGTGCAAAAAAGCTATAAAAAGGACAATGCATAGTATGGGTGGATGGCTGAATATGTACACTATACATTGTTACGGAGTGTTAGGTGAATTTAAAAATATATATATATATTGCAAGTTGATATAGATAAATAAGGAGTATTTGCATGGTTAACTATACTATACAGTTCGATGGCAGAGAAATACTTAAATAGCTAAAAGTGCGTATGATATAAGTGAGGGTAATAATAGTTTTAATTAATATACATGCTGGTTAAATGAACAGGTAAGTAAATATATTGCATGGTTACATTAACTGTACAGGTAAATGACAGGAAGAGATACTTTAATAGCTAAATGTGTGTATGATATAATTTAGGGTAATAATAGTAATTCCCTTAAAATACAGTCCTTAGTGCGCAGGGTTTAATTACAGATAAATGTACGTATTACACATTCGATATACTAAAAGCAATTTAAAAAAGATACAACTGACAGGATAGTAAAATGCATTACTGAGTGAATGACTACGTAAGTTCAGTCCAAGAATTGCTTACAATATTGCACCTGATATGATATAACAACTGTACATGAATATACAGACCTGAATGAATAAATAAGACCAGAGTGAATACAGACCAGAGTTACTCACGGGTGGATGCATAATTGATAAACTAGGCCCTAACACCCCAATAGTTCCAGGTCTATGTTGCCGACGGCACAGCACCCCGGTGAGGCATTAAATAGTCTAATAGCCGCCGGCAGGAAGGACCTCCTGTAGCGCTCTCTGGCACACGTTGGTGGGATCAGTCGGTGACTGAAGGTGCTCTTCTGCGTCATAACCATGGCGGGTGACATTGTCCATGATGGCCAGCAGTTTGGCTAGGATCCGTCTCTCCGCCACCTCCTCTAGAGTGTCCAGGCTCATCCCCAGGGCAGAGCTAGCCTTCCTGATCAGCTTATTTACCTGAGAAGCATCTAAAGCCATGACATTATTTTCTGGAGTTTTCCAAGCTGTTTAAAAGGCACAGTCAACTTAGTGTATGTAAACTTCTGACCCACTTGAATTGTGATCTAGTGAATTAAAAGTGAAATAATCTGTCTGCAAACAAGTGTTGGAAGAATTACTTATGTCATGCACAAAGTAGATGTCCTAACCGACTTGCCAAAACTATAGTTTACATAGTATGTAAACTTCCGACTTCAACTGTATATATATTTTTAAAAAGAGAACTAACAATCACCAAAACAAAAACTAGACAGAGGGAGAATCGGAAATTCCCAAAATGTCATGATTTTGTCATGTTTGAGTCACTCAGATATCATAAGAACAAGGCATAAGCCATGGCAAAACGTGTAGAATTTAAAAAAAAAAAAAAAAAAAAAAACATTTAATCTCTGCATCCATGAATGCCTCTAAAACCGCCCCCCCCCCCCACTAGCTTTGCCACCGCGGCTGAACAAAAAAAATCCTTGGGGAAACACTGGTGTGACAGGCCATGCATGTCTTGGCAGCCTTAGCCTGACGGTGCTGGTGACGCGCCCGAGTCTTGCCCAGTGGCCGGCCGGAGCTCCCTATTCATCAGGCTGAGCGGAACAAGTCTGGGCTCTGTGCTCTGCACAATGAGACATGCAGAATTTGGGCCGAGTCTCTCACACACACACACACACACACACACACACACACACACACACGGCCATGAAGGCTGCCTTGCTTTCTGAGGCCAGAGGGAAGTCCAGGCCTGACTGCCCTCCAGTATTTGTGCATAATTGAGCTTGCCTGGCACAATGGAACCAATGGAAGTCAAAACTCAGCAAATCTCAATGCAGGAAAGCTTAATCAAACCAAAACTCTCAAAGTATTTATTATAATATTCTATATTATGAAAGAAAAACGAATATAATTTGAACCCAGATCTGGCTGCCGTCCTTATTGTTACGTTGCCAGTCTTGTTACGTTGTGGACACCTCGACTCACAGCACTCTCACCCAGTACGGTCTGTCTGTCATTCGAAGCGTTCACTTTCTCAGCCAGAGAATGACAGAAATGTTGTGCTTTAATGACAGTCAGAAGAGAGGGCATTGGATCCAGTATCGTATTGTATGTGTGGTGGGGGACGGGGATGTAAGAGAAGCTCATTAGTCGACTCTAGCCTTCCACCTATCAGTGGGCTGGGCTCCAGTGTTCATTAGTCGACTCTAGCCTTCCACCTATCAGTGGGCTGGGCTCCAGTGTTCATTAGTAGACTCTAGCCTTCCACCTATCAGTGGGCTGGGCTCCAGTGTTCATTAGTAGACTCTAGCCTTCCACCTATCAGTGGGCTGGGCTCCAGTGTTCATTAGCGTGAACGGGGAACTCAATGAGCGGCTAAGACTGAGGTCTTAGGCACGTCTGAGAACCAGCACTACAACGCTAATCAAACACCGCACTGCAGAAATATAAATGTTATGTGTAATGAAGTCAAAAAGAGGATTTTAGCCTTAAGCTGCTCGCCATAAATCTAGTTTCACTCTTTTCATCCATAAAGTGTGATGATTTCCAAACCTCACTGCTCTGTGGTTTACACAGATCCCAGAACCCCCCCCCCCCCACGAGTCAAGACGCCTACTCGAGCATGAACGCCACAGTCAGACGAACACCCAGCGTCATGTCTCTCACACACTGCACACCCACTGCTCACAGCGCGCACACACACACTGCTCACAGCACACACAAATACAAGCACAAAAGTCATGCAGTCCTAACAAAAACAAGTGTGCTCACACAGGCAGCAGCTCCCGCTAAAATAAATCCTTGTGTGTGTGTTTGGTGGTAGCGAGTCAGTGTGTGGGATATTCTTAGCAGTGAATTAAGTAAAAACCCAGGGGTGTCTTTTACATGAGAGTCTAATCTGGAGCATGAGACACGGATTATGAAATCAAAGCGAGATTCACCCAGGTGTCTCTAACAATGCCAGCCAGTGTTCTGCAGAATCCCTCTTCAGGGGATTTAAGAGGGAGAGAGAGTGAGAAGCAAAAGCACAGGGCCAGACTTTTCCTCAGTAAACACACTTCTTCCTACAACCCCCCCTTCCTTTATCGCACTAGTGCCAGACTTCCGTCTCATTCACGCCACTGCAAACGGCTACCTCAGAATAGAGAAATAATGTGTGTGTGTTTGAGAGGGAATGAGAGAGAGAAAGGAGGGTGAGTTGAGGAATGTCTGACTGACAGCGGTGGGATTCTCACTCGTTCTGTACAACCTCCCATTGCCCTCTCAGAGAAGGCAGGAGAGCGCGAATTCCTGTGGTTGGTCACAGTGAACTGAAAGAGGCGGGGCCAGTTGTGTATTTACAGTGTAATACAATGAGAAACAAGCTCTCTCTCAGGAGTAGGGCTCAGATCTGCTTCTGCCGTTTCTCCAATCTACTTTTTCTGCACTTTACCATAGCAACAGTTACAATCAGAAGAACAAAAGACACATAATAACATCCTCACACACAGCTCTGCTGTAACCATGACTGGAGTAGGCATGTTCAGAAGTTTGGTTTTCCTGCTCATGATGTGTGAAATCAAACTGTGGTTATTCTATGGCAGACGTCCGTGTTAAACGTCCAACTGAGGTTTGAAACCTCAACAGTTTCCGCGGGAAATAAATGACAAGTGCTTATTTGTTGAGATGAGGAGAAGACAGAAGGCTGTGTTGTGTGTGTGTGTTTGTTTACAGCCCCCCCCCAACAACCCAGACAGGCCTCTGACAACAGACAGCCACTCACACAAACTAGACTCCACTTACTGCACACTGATTTTACACATGGACAGACACCTCTGCAACCCAACACGTCCCACCCCAACTACTCTACCCTAGAGCACCCTGCCTCCCGCCCGTTTATATTAAAACCCAGTCCTTTTGTTTTATGCCTGCTGCAGTAAATGAATAAGCGACTCGTGTAGGCTTTTTAAAAGTACTCCAGAGAAATTGCCCCCACTGGGCCCAGAGGAGAGGGCTTAAGGTTAAAAAGCCTATTTCAATTTCAGAGTGAACAGCGCACTCAGAGACAACAGCTTGCAGTCCCTGTGGTTTCTCCCTCGATCTCTCTGCAGTAAGGGTTATACAGTATTGGCCATCCACACACACACACACACACACACACACAAAGCCCTGCAGCAGAGAGGGTAATGTCCCCAACCACACATGATCGACAAAGAAAACGACTGGGCATCAACTTCCATGTGTTAGCAGGGTTGGGGTCAGTTCCATTTAACTTCCAGTCAATTCAACAAGTAAAACAAATTCCACATTTTCCACATCGAAAATAATTTGAATCTCAGTGTACTTCCTGAATTGACCCCAACCCTAGTGTGTAGAGTATCACATAGCAAAGTCTGTGTGTAGGGTCCATCATATAGCAGAACGGCCAAGTATCGATATCGTATTGCACAGTACGCGTAATCCCTTGTTGTGGGGTGTGTGTGTGTGTGTGTGTGTGTGTGTGTGTGTGTGTGTTGGAGCTGGACTGCAGCGTGCCTAATTTGGCTGGAGTGGATTTTTAAAAAAGTGTTGGCGTGGCCTACTCCCTCACTCCAATTTCGCTCCGGTACCACTCAGCCACGAGCTCTGGGCATGCTCTGCCCAGCATTTCAATCATCACGGTTCTTGTAAAAATCAGGGCTATTTTGTTGTATTTATTTAGCCTACCCCACCAGTAATGCGCAGAGATGTTGATATGAGTCGACCAAGAAATAAGTCACACAGCCAACGAATGAGCTCATGCAGCAGCAACGGCTATTGTTAAAAAAAAAAAGAGTATGTTTGTAACCGTCCATCAACTGTAAAATGTGAGCACCACAGAGCCACAGTTACACCTGAAGTATCGGATTATCAATAGATTAGAGAAACCAAATGGTCGATGGGCTGTTGGTTAAAATATATTTTAAACCCCAAATTTATTGAGCAAATATGGAGCAGCATTTTTTATTTAGTTTGTTTTTGCGGAGCGGAGGAATGGACATACACCGCTCCATGAGCGTTGAGTGGGATTTCCGAACGCTCAACTCCGCTCACATACTCACCACTACAGTATCTATGTATACAGTGTTTATTGTGCTGCAGTTCAGCTGTGTGTTAGTGTGAGATGTACTGGAAATAAGCAGTAAATGTGTGCGTGTATTTATCCCAGGAGTGCTACTCTGTGGGGAAGCTGTGGGTGGGTGGAGGGAGTGAGGAAGGAGGGGTCAGGGTGGTGCAGTGTGTGCAGGTGCATGATGAGTACATACCTTGTTAGTCACAGTGTTGATTGCCAGCGTTGGAGAGGCACTTCCAGAGATCATGCAGTCCATTCCCAAAGACTCAGACTCCAGGCTGTACGGTGTGGAAGCCTGCGGGAGGGCGACCAAAAAGAAAAATCACACCCTTAGCTAATTATGAAATAAAATGACAACAATAAAGAATCATTCTTAACTAATTATCAGAATAATACAGGACATCAAGCCATACGTGGAGGTAAAGGTCCTACCACTCATGTTGCAGTGTTTGTTGGGAAGCTAGTTCTCCTTCCAGGAAAGAGGGAGGGATGCAGATCTCCAGTATGTAAAATACACCAGGACCATTTATAAATAACAAAAAGGAGCAACACCTTTATTTAGGTCACATTTTAACTATTTCCAGAGGAGATGAAGAGAAGAGCACAGCCCCCATTGCTCCCTGCACGGCTCGGGCGCTCGGTCGGTAGAGATAACTCCACCACGCCTGTCTCCCAAAACTGCTTACTGTAAGAGGATTGGCTGGCAACAATACCATTTTTAATTTATGATAAATAAGAATGAGATTTCAATTTCTAATGTCTGAGGACTCAGTGGAACGCCTTGTAGGCAGACATTCACAGCTGTAGGGGAGGATGTGTCATGCTAACAACATACATGTACAAACTTGAGGGTGAATAGTGTGTGAACACTATGCTTTTGAAATACACTACAATGACTATATTTAAGCTCATTTACCCACAGTGCGTCTGTCAGACGTATGCATAGAATGGGATGTGCATCGCCCTATCTTACAACCACAGAGAGGGACACACGTGGGTGGTTAACGGACTGAGTGGGTTTGCCCATGTCTTCGGGTCTTCGTCACAGTGTTTAAACAGAAGCCCCCTGCAGTAGCCAGGGAGGATGCCTCGGAGCCAGGTCAATCTGGACTAAACCAGTGAAGCTGTACATCACACTGGACACGACTCATGCATGACAAAAAGACAAAAGCTCCCGCTCAGAATAACCAGCCAATGGGCATTAATTGATATTGGTTAAAAAAGAAAAATGCCTGCAGAATACACTCACCGGCCACCTCATTAGGTACACCATGCTAGTACTAGGTTGGACCCCCTTTTGTCTTCAGAACTACCTTAATTCTTTGTGGCATAGATTCAACAAGGTGCTTGAAACATGGTCAGCAACAATACTCAGGTAGGCTGTGGCGTTTAAACGGTGCTAAAATTGGTACGAAGGTGCCCAAAGTGCGCCAAGAAAATATCCCCCACACCATTACACCACCACCAGCCTGAACCGTTGATATAAGGCAGGATGGATCCATGCTTTCATGTTGTTTACGCCAAATTCTGACCCTACCATCAATGTCGCAGTGGAAATCGGGACTCATCATACCAGGCAAAGTTTTTCCAATCTTCTATTGTCCAATTTTGATGGGCCCGTGCAAATTGTAGCCTCAGTTTCCTGTTCTTAGCTGACAGGAGTGGCACCCCAGTGTGGTCTTCTGCTGCTGTAGGCCATCTGCTTCAAGGAGATGCTCTTCTGCATACCTTAGTTGTAACGAGTGGTTATTTGAGTTACTGTTGCCTTTCTATCAGCTCAAACCAGGTCTGGCCATTCTTCTCTGACCTCTGCCATCAACAAGGCATTTTCGCCAAGAGAACTGCCGCTCACGGGATATTTTCTCATTTTCGGACCACTCTCTGTAAACCCTAGAGATGGTAGTGCGGGAAAATCCCAGTAGATCAGCAATTTCTGAAATGCTCAAACCAGCCCGTCTGGCACCAACAACCAAGTCACTTAAATCACCTTTCCTCGCTGGCCACTTCATTAGGTACACCTTTCCAACTGCTCGTTAATGCAAATATCTAATCAGCCAATCACGAGGCAGCAACTAAATGCATTTATGCATGTAGACATCTTCAAAATGAAGTTCAAACCAAGCATCAGAATGGGGAAGAAAGGTGATTTGAACATGACAATGAGTTCACTGTACTCAAATGGCCTCCACAGTCACCAGATCTCGATCCAAGTCGGTTAGGACATCTACTTTGTGCATGACAAGTAATTCTTCCAACAATTGTTTACAAGCATCCCCCTTTTTCCTCCGAAACATATTGCTGGTCATTATGGCCAAACAGTTCAATTTTTTCTTCATCAGACCAGGGGACATTTCTCCAAAAAGTACGACTTTTGTCACCATGTGCAGTTGCAAACCGTAGTCTGGCTTTTTTATGGCGGTTTTGGAGTAGTGGCTTCTTCCTTGCTGAGCGGCCTTACAGGTTATATAAGACTCGTTTTACTGTGGATATAGATACTTTTGTACCCGTTTCCTCCAGCATCTTCACAAGGTCCTTTACTGTTGTTCTGGGATTGATTTGCACTTTTCGCACCAAAGTATGGTCATCTCTAGGAGACAGAACGCGTCTCCTTCCTGAGTGGTATGACGGCTGTGTGGCACCATGGTGTTTATACTTGCGTACTATTGTTTGTACAGATTAACGTGGTACCTTCAGGCGTTTGGAAATTGCTCCCAAGGATGAACCTTTTTTTCTGAAGTGTTGGCTGATTTCTTATGATTTTCCCATGATGTCGAGCAAAGAGGCACTGAGTTTGAAGGTAGGCCTTGAAATACATCCACAGGTAGACCTCCAATTGACTCAAATGATGTCAATTAGCCTATCAAAAGCTTCTAAAGCCATGACATCCTTTTCTGGAATTTTCCAGGCTGTTTAAAGGCACAGTCAACATGGTGTATGTAAACTTCTGACCCACTGGAATTGTGATATAGTGAATTACAAGTGAAATAATCTGTCTGTAAACAATTGTTGGAAGAATTACTTGTGTCATGCACCAAGTAGATGTTCTAACCGACTTGCCAAAACTATAATTTGTTAACATGAAATCTGTTGATGGTTGAAAAATGTTTTAATGAGTTAAATCTGAGTTTATGTAAACTTCAGACTTTAACTGTACATACACAAAAGTATGTGGACAACCCTTCAAATTAGTGGATTCGGCTATTTCAGCTATACCCGTTCTTGACAGGTGTATAAAAATCTAACACACCGCCACGCAATCGCCATAGACAAACATTGGCAGTAGAATGGCCTTACTGAAGAAGTCTGACTTTCAAAGTGGCACCGTCATAAGATGACACCTTTACGACAAGTTAGTCTGTTGGCCGGGATCTGTAAGTGCTGTTATTGTGAAGTAGAAACATCTCTGAGCAACAATGGCTCAACAGCGAAGTGGTAGGCCACACAAACAAAATGGGACCGCAGAGTGCTGAAGTTCGTAAAATCTTCTGTCCTTGGTTGCAACGCTCACTACAGAGTTCCAAACTGCCTCCGGCAATATCGTCAGCACAAGACCTGTTTGGTGGGAGCTTCATGAAATGGGTTTCCATGGCCGAGCAGCTGCACACAAGACTAAGATCACCATGCGCAATGCCAAGCATCGGCTGGAGTGGTGTAAAGCTTGGACCCTCTGGAGTGATGAATCACGGACGCCAGGAGAACGTTACCTCTTATTTCCAGTGAAGGGAATTTAACGCTACAATTACATTCTAAACGATTCTGTGCTTCAAACTTTGCGGCAACAGTTTGGGGAAGGCCCTTCCCTGTTTCAGCATGACAATGCACCCGTGCACAAAGAAAGGTTCATACAGAAATGGTTTGTCGAGATCGATGTTGAAGCACTTGACTGGCCTTGCACAGAGCCCTGACCTCAACCTCATAGGACACCTTTGGGATGAATTGTAACGCAGACTGTGAACCAGGCCTAATCGCCCAACATCAGTGCCCGACCTCACTAATGCTCATGGCTGAATGGAAGCACGTCCCCGCAGCAATGTTCCAACATCTAGTGGAAAGCCTTCCCAGAAGAATGGAGGCTGTTATAGCAGCAAAGGGGGGACCAACTCCATATTAATGCCCATGATTTTGGAATGAAATGTTCAAAGAGTAGGTGTCCACATACTTTTGGTCTTGTTGTGTATGTAAATAATGGTAGCCTGGGGCCTCGTTTTAATAAGGACTCCACTACAAGACAAGGCTGAGCTACACCCGAGAGGTAGTTACATAAAGTGAGGCGATTAACTACTAGGTAGGTGTGTGTGTGCGCGCATGTATACAGGAGAGGCAGAGAAAGAGACTATCAGAGAGGTAGAGATTGAACATTAAAAAAACTAAATAAATGGGCTGTATGTCAAAATCGCATATGGTATGGTTTCTCCATTTTCCACACGAGGCCACTCATCATTCCTGCCAATGGTATGTGTTAAGTGAGGGTATCTACATGTGTATGAAGACAAAGAAGTGTTGTCTGGAGGACTTACTCTCTCTCCGGACCGCGGCCTCTTCTTCGGCCGTGTGGGTAAGGCGTCTTCCTTTGGGTTGGTGTCTATGGCCCAGTAGGAGCCCTGCGGAGAGAGTAAGGATCATTGAGCACCGCAGTAAAGAACAGACAATGCCTTGCCTGATACCACAGGGATGTTAGCAAGGACATGAGGGCTTTCTATCTCAGGACCAAGGGCTTTATCAACACACCATCCACAAAAAAAGAGCTGTGTTTTGGGGTAAGCCTTCCCTTTGTCTCTGGTGCTCTTTAGTTAGACGGGGGGCTGTTGAAATGCTAAGCCCCTCCTGAAGCAGTGCTAGTGTAGGTATCCAACTGTAGCTGGGCTGCTGTTGCCAGGCACAGATCTCTGTTCAGGTCTGAGCCCAGCTAATCAAGGAGAGAATAGACCTGCTGGCTCTGAGGCTGCAGCTCTACTCCCGGTCTGCATTATTTATCTCTGCATTCGTCCCCATTTAATTAACTTTTCAATGGTGTTCCTCCCTGAAGCCACAGGCAACACTGCTTACAGTGGTTAAAATGAGATTCTCGCCCCCAGGCCTTTACAAGTTGTGATTTTTTAAAAATATTTTATATTACTCCTGATAAGATTATTCTCAATTGTCAGGGGAAGTAAGATCAGGACCTTTAAAATTACTTCCTTAACAGAGAGAATAATTGATATTTACAGAGAAATTGTCAGTCTGGACAGCAGAAGAGGAGAGGTACTGTTAAAACAACCTGTGTCTAAAGTCGTCCACACAACACGTGTGTATCGTAGTAGAGGCCCATTACATACTCCAGTAGCGGTAATACTGCCATCTAAACCATAGTTCTGTGAAAAACTTCAACTTTACCCCACTACTGCAAAAATACAATGTTGAGAAAATATGTTTTCATATTTTCAAAGCTTGGGGTCAATTAGCATTTCCCTCAAGGGGAGAATAATTCACAGTGCAATCAACCAGAGATAAAGAAGAAATAATAATATGTCTTAAGTAAATCCCATTATACTCACTCTTCCATAGCCTAATTCCATTGTTGGTATATTTGGTGATGTCTTCACTGAAAGAGGCTGAGCGTAACCGACAGAGAAACTTCTAAGGACATCTGAAGGTGAGATGCCTGAGCTGCGTGTTCTGATCATAGCATCCGTTTCACTGCTAGATCTATGATGATTTTGCGGTTAACTGTTTCAAATTAGAGCTCCTGGTAAACTCAGATTCACTGTGCCGGTGGAGAGCCGGGCAGCGTTTCTTTTAATTAGGCTAAAAATCTTTAAGCACAAACCCTTGGGAAGGGAGTTTCTGCATTTCTCCACACCCCCTGAGAGTAGACAAAAAAAAAAAAAAAAAAAAAGACCCATAGACTAAATTATTCACAAATGCACTGAATCATAGCGAAGCCTTTACTGCAAGAGTGTCTGTCCATAATGTAAGCTACAACTGTAAGAGCTGAATTTCCTATCATCCATGTAGTCTCTAAACAAATGCTATGATGGTCATGTGATGATTTCACCAGAAGCCCTGATTCACTGCTGCTCTCAGAGGATTGCGATTTTCCTACGGTACTGTATGTCAATCTATAAAATAAAAATTCACGGTGCACATTAAGCATTCCTTACCAGTTAACATGTCAAATAAACAGGTCTCTGCAGTGGGAGCCGTAACGGAACTTATCCCCCTCACCTCCACGGTGAAGGAGTACGCTAGGCATGTCACCATCTCACTCTCCTATCTCATCCGACCAGCAGTGCTCATATTCCTTCCACATTACAATATTGATGTAATATATCAAGAGGCTAGCGCTTCTTTGAAGTTGTCTTCAGGGGGGGGAAGGGAGTAAGAAATTCCAAATTAAAGTTGGCTATGCATTTGGAATGGGATCCATACAGCAATAGATTATTTTGTATTTAGTGCAGCTCCCAGGAGTGTCAATATCAGAGGATTATGGCAAAACATGAAATTAGCATTTAGTCCCCAACCTCTACAGTACATAGCTTGGCGTAGCTCTTCAAGCCACTCTGTGTGTGTGTGTGTGTTTGTGCCTGTTCTCCAGACAAAACGAGGATTAAATATGTTTTACATAAGGTTAGACCAATTCACATAACCACACTAAATACACGGTCCAACCAAGTGAGAAACAAAGTGTAGCGGGAGATACTAGTAACACAAGTGATAGGGTGAGAGATGGGCGCAATTGTGTGGTAAAACAGGCTGGTATATCATAGCATCAGTCCCTGCCATCCTGAGATGATAAGGCATGAGGGGCTGGGAGGCAGGTGCTCTATGTGTCAGCGTGGCCTCCCTCTCCTCTCACCCTAAGTGCTGAGCGGAGGGCTTTTCTCCTCACAAGCCAGCCCGAGAGGCACTTGGAGCGCCACTTGAAACGCTTTCACTACGGCCTTACTTTGAACTATCCTCACAAGGCCAGTGACTTTTTAACCACGTCTTCGATACTTCGTCTGCCATGCAGGTCTAAAAAAAAAGTACACAGTGTTTATATTTGCCATGCAGTCCCAGACTGTTAGAGCACTGGCACGCGTTCAAAGTGAACATGTTTCTAGTGCAGAGAGCATTAGATAATATCAAGAACTTCTTGCAAGAGTGAGTCTAGACTAGTGCGTCCACCTGTGGACACCAGCCACATATTTCTTGGGTTTGAAAAAAAACAACGGTCTTCTTACCTTTCCTGGGTCATCTTTGGAGCGAGGCACTTTGAGAAAACACTTGTTCAATGACAGATTGTGCCGTATTGAGTTCTGTGGGAAGAGAAAGAAAAATCTGGGTTAGAACTTAGCGATTAAAAAAATCACATTAAAAAGGAAGAGGTTTTGTGTCTGAGAAGAGAGGATATCATTGTGAGAAAGGCAAACAGGAAGCTTGGTACACTGTCATCCTTTGTGTCAAATCCCATTTCCTGCAGTAAAGATCAACTTGTTTTAAATGACACCCTGAGGAAAAAAAAAATCTGCTATATCTGTGACTAAAATGTCAGTCTACACACTGACAGTAACCGGACCTGGCCAAAGCAACCAGGAAAACATAGGGCCTAATCTACCCGGTAACAGCAGCCTGCCTTCTTCTACATCTCAAATTACATGGGCGCCAACAATCAAAGCTCAGCTTGAATTAAGAGACACGCATCCCAAATGAATCCCTCGCTGGGATGATGCCTGATATTAATTAATGCTACACAAGGCTCCATGGGGGGAAGGAAATAAATTATGTAGATCATTCTGAAAGTCAACTCATTATGGTGTTAGCTATTCCTCACCGGCATAGGAGAGAGGCTGATTTGTCTGCCTGATCAGGGGCTCAAAGCAGCCATGATGATGGCTGTAGAGTGGAGTGGTGCTCCTGGTTTAATAACACAGTCAGGGTAGAGCCAGCCAGCCTCCTGGAATCAGCTGGAGCTGGGCCAGCCATGGGCTTAGCAGACTCACCGAATGCACACAACTCCACTCCATTTTAGTATTGACAGATGGCTGCATTAAAAAGCTTTGAGATCCTCAGATGAGTTGGACGTTCGTTGGGCGGATGAGAGATGTGTACAGCCCAAAGCACATAAGATGGCGCTGATTGGAACATCAGTATTGAGAAAGTAAGAGAGGATAATGTCTCATTATCGAGCTGTCAATCTCCGGTGGTAAAATCCCCTGAAATGCTAATGGGAAAATCCAATACACCAAACTTACACAACCTAATGCAACAAAAAGTGTCAGGACTGTTACAGAAGGGCAGATCATAGTGTTCATTATAGAAATCTAAAATATATTGATTTTTTTACATAATACACACTCTTCAATCAATGACGAGGCTAATCAAACCTCTTCCAGCCTACTTATCCATTTTTGTTTTTACTTAACACTTATTTTTCTTAAAACTACATTGTTGGTTAGGGCTTGTAAGTAAGCATTTCACTGTAAGGTCTACACCTGTTGTATTCGGCGCACGTGACAAATACAATTATTTGATTTGACTGGGGTTGGAGTGTGTCAAGTCAGCGGTTGGACGGAGAGATGTGGTCCGGTCAGGTGGGCAGCCTGCCTTCGCTCCATTGGGAATCTGTTGGAGCAGCGTTTTGAAACCACTGCATTAGGTGACTCGGAACACTCAGCTGTGTCTAACAGCATGCATGTGATACATCTGTATAGACATACAGTAGGCTATACAGAATATTCATAGCCTACATTCAAGTCCAGGAACAAAAGGGTGGTGATGCATGCCATCAGTGGGAAACAAAACAATAAGGGAGGCCATTAGGAACACAACAAGGGAGGAAGAGAGAGGGAGCCCGCTTGTAACGCAGACCTTACAATGTCTTACAAGACCCAAGTAAAAACATCCTCTCCTCACCGACTGAGTCTGTGGAAGGCAGGAGGGCAAGTCGTGCACTTGACGCCATGAGAGAGAGAGAGAGAGAGAGGGGGCAAGTAGTGCTCAGCCTCACACAGGGAGAGATGTTACTCAATCTCCATTTAGGGCCATCTTGCAGGTCTAAATCATTGATAGTCATCCAGCCTAGAGTACTGCCACCGCACTTCTTAATGAAGTCTTCTCTGACAGGCTCTGTGCTCCAGCGACATGCTGTATTCTGTCAAACACGCGCCCTTCTCTAAGCTTACAAATCACTGGTGTGAAACTAACAGGCTGAGGGTCATTCGTGGGAGAAAGGGTGAAATGGAGTGAATAGAAGCGTTTAACACATTACGACTGCAGCGTCTCACAGAGAAACGTCACAGACAGCCACTTCTGCTCCATTTGAGAGATCAAGATGACAACGTGCTGGTGAGAACCCACCCAATTAAAGCCAGTTAGCCATAATGTGTCCGTTTTGGAAAAGCTGTACTACAATTAGCCTTAGCATCTCCAGTATGCAGAGAGTCGTACTGGCACACAATGAGGATGGAGCTGCCAGATCAATACCCACAGTGTGGTCAGAAGTAGAATATATAGAAGGGGTCATTGGGTTTAGGCAGTATTGCAAAGTGAGTCAGATGGAGCGGATAGCTCAGCAGGGGTCCATCCCAAGTGCTGCCCAGCATGTACCTGCAACCCCCACAGTGCGACTCATGCCCATCCAGTGTGCGTTTCGCCTACTGTCGCCTACCACACACACCCACACCAGTGTCTGACGTGGTGATCTAACACACCAGGACAGCACCGTCCCTGCCCTGTCGCCCCTTAATAAATCACCCCCCCCCCCCCCCCCCCCCCCGACCCCATGGAGGAGCGGGGAGCTGCGGCTCATCAGAAGGACAGCCAGGGGAAAGTAGGTCACGCTGACCTCCTCGCTCCGCGTGTCAAACGTTCAGAGTGAGCCGAAGGGACAGGCCGTGTCAGAGCCCTGCTCCTCTCCTCACAGTCAGAGCACCCTGCAAACATGCTGCTGAGACCCAGCGGACTGCAGCCTCACCGGGATGCAACGGAGACGTACGGAGGTACTAGAGTTCTCACAGAGAGAGAACCAGTGGGGGAAAAAAAGGACGACTCTCCACAGGTCTAATGCAGTCCTCCACTGCTGCTGCATTTCTACCATTTCTCTCCACAGGTCTAATACAGTCCTCCTCTGCTGCTGCATTTTCCCATTTTAAAAAGCCCATCTTACTAAGTAAGGGAAGGCCCAGGCGAGCTCTTTTAGCGTTTTAAACTCCAAATGGGACAGCGCTTAAAGGCCTTCGGATTTGCAGCAGTGTGTGATCAACATGTTTTCCCACAGCTGTGCAGAGTTAGGGAAAACGAGCAGCAGGAGTGTCAGGACTGGAACCCATTGTATTGCAGAACCCAGAGCTGTTGTACTGAGTTCTACAGTTTATGACACTTTTCCCCAATAATAACACCAACAATGTACCCACAAGTTCAATTTACATTTTCAATAAAGCTACGAGCTAATTCCCTTCTGACTGGATAGGAAGAGATGTCCTAATAAGGCGGATCCCTGTTATGGACCAATCACAACTAGTCCTGCTTCCCTGCTATTTAAGTTCAACCCAACTGCATGAAATCAACATCTCTTCTCAACAATAAAAGACTAAAAGTACCACAAGTCTTTTAAGAGCAAATTAAACATGTAAAAAATAACACAAAAATTAAAATGTATACAGGCCCGTGTACCCAAAAGCAAAGAGTATAAGGATAGTATGACCTTTAATTGACCTGTGGGTACAACTCCATGTGAACGACTGAGGACTAAAAGAGTTGAGCCACAGCTGCAGACCTCAGACCTAGTCTTGTCATACAGAAAGGGATGTGATCTTTCAGATAAGGCCTGCAGCAGCATTCTGAGAGAGAGAGAGAGAGAGAGAAAGGAGCGAGAGAAAGAAAGGAGCGAGAGAAAGAAAGGGGAAGGACTGAGCCACAGCACAGCTAGGATACAACAAAAAAAAGGTAGGCACCAACCAGCGGTGAGGATAAAGCATTGGTACAGTAGATTAGTTTGCATTGTTGTTACACACATTCTATACAAGGTCCCATTCCTACAAAAATCATACACCTGACCTCAGATTCAGAGACCTCCACAGGGGCTAAGGAATGTAGCACCTTCACTGTCTATTTGTAGTGGGTGTGGGAAGGCGTGTGGGATGGTTGAACGCCACAGCATTCATACAGCACCACCTTTTTCACACACACACACACACAGTACACACACACACCAAGGTGCTAAACAAGTCTGCAATCTCACAAGAAGTTTTCAAATCTGTGATTAACAGTGACCCCAGGGCCGTAGAGATGAGGCCAATTTGATTGACTGTATAGAACCGGGTGATATTAGGAGTCAGGTTAGGTTCTACCTCCAACAGTCTCCACACCTCACCCCCTAACCCCTTCTAAATATACAAGCCAACCACACAACCCATTCAGTACTTAAAAAGCCTGCCTGCCTAAGACACTCACTCCCTCCCTCCCTCCCTTCTAACACAGTTGTTTTCTCTCTCTCAACCCCACGCACACTAACTGAAGAGTAGACGCAGTCATGCACAGGCTCGACACACAGCACACACAAAATCTCTCATAACCACCAAAGTACTGAGACCCATAGCCCACACTTGAAGAACCATGAAGTCAACTGCCACGATTTTCAACTTGATTGTTTACAGGCTTCAAAGGCATATGATCTGCCTCCCTTGGTATCTTGTAGCAGTCTTGGCATGCTAGGCTTTATACCCCTTAGTCTCTGATCTTTACTCGCTTGTATGTCGTTTTAATAAAACATTAACAGTTTTCTTGCTGCAGCAAAACGCATGCAAAGGTAAAAACTCAAATATAAAAACACATTATGGCTGACTCCATTTAGTCGACTGGTCAATTTTTTGTCCGATAGGCTGTTGGTCGACAGATTTATTTAGTCGAGCAGTGGCATATGCTTTTTTAAAAATATATATATTTTTTTTTTTTTAAATGGCACATGAGACACTAGGCTGATTCAAGCCTGTCTGAGTGGACTAATCAATTGCAGCAGCCAAGGGGATGGCACACCAGTAGTACACTAATTATTAATTCCCATAATTTCTCATCTACAATATTCGTTTGGTTACAGTAATTTCTGTTTCATGCATTAAATATTATTAAAGTCTTAATGTTCTCATTGTAGAAGTTGACACGTTGTTTGCACAGTGCACAACCTTGGCACTCTGCAAGTTTTGGTTCATTTCATAATTAGGTTTTTAGTTCTCAATTTATTAACAGTCTTTCGTTTTGGAGCTCTCCTGTCAATCTTGAGTAAGGAAACGCACGTGATTATGTATAGAACTAGTCCTAGGCTACCTGGTCTGCGAGCAAAATGTAGGCCTATAAATGCATCTGGGGATCTGATACTATTTCTGATTGGCTTACCTCACCACCACTGTGGAGCTTCTCAAAGTATTTTTTTCTTCATCTTAAAACAGTTAGTAAACAAATAGTTTTTACAGCCATTGAGAAATGGCAATAGTTCTTCAAAGTAACCTATTTGAAAAAGTGTCATGCTCTGATGGAAACGTCATAAAAACCCAAATAGCCTACAGCTGTGTCCGTGTGTCAGGAGCTCACTGGTGCAGGAAACTGAGGGCCCAGGATATTTTATACAATATTGAAAGTTTGCTAGCACAAACTTCAGGACAGACCAAGTTAATAGCTGATACAATGTTTCAAGTTCCTGGGAGACAGGCCATGGGGTAGCCAATGTGATTTATTCATTTTTTTTTTTTTAGAAAATAAGGATTTCTACCCGTGGCTGCAATGTTTTTATTTGTTGGCTTTATGTAGGCTATTTTTACATATTGGCAATAGAAGTTACTTTTAGATTTGTATCATTTTCATTTGAGAGAGAATGTTGATTAAGCACATTACATTGATTTTGAGATATGTAGACCATTACAAATTAAATGAAACTGTTCCACCAAAAAATGTGCATATGAAAAATCCTAACCGGCACACAGATTAGTAGAAATGGTACGATAAATTGGCATTCCAAATGGAAAAAGGTTACCGACCGCTGGTGTAGCCTATTACCAGCAACTTCAGGAGCTTAATGGCTGCGAAGGGCAGTGGGAGGAGGAGTCAGGAATTTGTCTTCTCGTTAGGCTATATTGATCTCTGGTTCTCTCTTCAGTAATTTGTGTCTTCATTTTAATCACAGCGCTTAAAACATCAGACAAGCTCAGGAGCAAACATATAGTTGATTTTATTAAAACATAGGGTGTCTATGGAAAAATACACGTTTTAAAATGTCGACCAATCAATTGGGGCGAAAGAACAGATCACTCTTTTTTTTTTTTTTTTTTTTTTTTTTTTTTTTTTTGTCGAGGACTGCCCTAAACCCCATTACACGATGCAAGTTGAACACCAGCCCATGTGAAGAAAAGAGAGAGAAGTCAAAATAGAAAAACATGTCAATCACAAAACAAACAAAATTCTGATGAAGATCCTATCGTGCTTACCTGTGTGTAACATGTTGAAGTAGGCCTAATCTAAACAGAACATGCTCTCCTTCTGCTAAGTGAGAGATTCCACCGTAGGGAAAATGTATTTAATAGTTAAATTAAACCCATACTTAACATGAGTATTTATGAAAGTGATAAATCCATGCATACGGAAATTAGAAAGAAATGTGCATAGCCGTCAAAGAAATCAGTGGTCAAACTAACCACAGTGATAACTCCTGTTTCTACTGTACAATAATCTCTTTGCTTAAAATCAGATAGATAAAGCTTTTAAAAACAGACTATTTAGAAAGGCTTCTCCTTAGCATTTGGTTCTGAAGCGCTTCAGATAAAGTACAATAAAAAAGCAACCCACGCAAGCGGTTTTAACCCCAGCTGAAGCTGTGCCGACTACACCCACTGGATAACAATGGTGGGAGTTGCCTGCTAAGGTCATTTGATTCTATACAGACCTAAAATACACTTCCGCATAGGCTATTGTACATATTCCATACATAAGCATACGGACAGGTTAGGTAATAGGCAGATGAGACAGGCAGATTCATGCCCATCAGGTGGGTATGGGGTCGTTAAGCCTCGCTCGCCAGGCTTAGAGAGGTACTAGCCTATATTAAAACGACACTAGTGCAGGGGTGAGCAAAATAAGGCCCACTGTCTGGAGCTGGCCCGTCACTGCACCTTGTCTGGCCTGCAAACTGATTTTGACAAACAGAAAATCAGTCTAAAAATGAATTTGTGCAGCCTTCAAGACAAAACTATTGCCCACCCTTGCTTTAGGGCGTGGCTGGCTGTGAAGAGACATGACTGGGAATGAAAATTGGTGTGGGAGACATGGAGCCCCTACCAGGCAGGCATGCAGGGGACAACAAGATGCAGAGAGAAAGGGCACTCACTGGCTGAGCCAACTCACGCCAGTCAGTCACTGCCTAAACAAAATGCACTGATGGATACTCTGCTATTCAAAACACAAACCTAGAATATTCCCCACATTCTGGCTTTTCAGTTAGGCATAGAGTGTGATCCTAAAGATATCCATCTTCATTTGAAGAGTAACTTTGTGAAAGTAATCCAAGGATACTTCAACCCACATATACAGTTTAGGCACAGACAAAACTCCTATTCTCTGGAGTGGCACAGAAGTTTATGAATGCTGCACCAAGGATGTTCCCTTTTCAGCAGAGTAGGAGGGGGTTGGAGACCAAAAGCACCGCAGTGGAAATGTTCTGAGCTCAACCTCGCTCACACCCACATCTTTACCCGCTTTGTTGGGTAACCTTGTTGAGCTCAGTCTGGATGTATTCAAGGTTACAGCCCTGACTCTTCAGTGCAACATTTTAGATTTTTCAACGCTTCCATTTCAAAATTGGAAGCCAGGTTGGCTGCTGCAAATTTATTTGAAAGGCTGTGGGGAAAAATTCACTTAAATGTAACACTGAATGAAAGGTCAACACAATGACAAAAGACCTGAGCCACTCGTCTGAACGCTTTTAATCATAGTCCTTCAGAGAGCTCTCCTCGCCTGGTGCTGAGAGCAAAGCACACACAGTCAAAGGGCTTTCCACAGTCTCCAAAGAAGAGCAGCGCCACTCATAACTAGGACCTTATAAAATCTGGTTTTATTTTTCCCAAATTCGTTTTTTTTTCTCCAGGTTTTAGTTTCCCAGCTCTAATCACAACTTTTTTAAAAAAAAGAAACTAAATTGGATGTTAAATCCAAAACAATGCCACTTTAGAAGACAATTTGATTTTTGGGTGTAATTAGCCTTTAATGCAAGAGACTGTTGTTTGGTTAGCAATGTTTCTATAGAGCTCCTGTGATTGCAGAGTTTGCTAAACAAATGGTAACTGTTGTGATGTAAAAAAAAAAATCCTGATATCATCCTGCCAAGTAGGCATAGGCTACTTTGTAAATAACATTTCACTGAGAAGGTTTTTGGGAAAGCCTTTCCATCTCTACCAGAAGGTGGCTGTAATCACGGACGGCCGGACACACAGGCACACACACTGGCAAAGTTGCAGGTAAATGACAAATAACTGATGCATTTGTTCATCTCTTATGATTAACTGAGGCAAATGAATGCATTTTCAAATAACATCAATACATTTTTTAATACTGTTGAATTAGTTTTAATGTCTGGATTATGTACGCAACAAACAGCACAGGAGGCTAGTTACTGTAGTTAACTACAGCAGCCTACAGACACACTTAAAATAATGTACCTACAACACGCCCCCTTAAACTAATGGGGATGGCTCTATTAAGTAGATTATCTTCTCTGTAAAATCTCTGGCCTTTGACACAGTGCTCTCAATGTTACAGCCAGCCAGGGTTACGGGGACATGATAGACATGGACCTTATTAAAAACAGTGAGGAGGAGAGGGAGAGTGTTCAGTCATCATTAAATTGGTCAGTACAGCACAGGAGACTAAGAAGAATAATCTGGTCTAGAGAAATGGACTAAGGGACCAGGTAGTCCAGAAGAGTTGAAAAAAGTAGTGAATATAGGCCTAGCCTACAATTTGCTGGGGCTGTCTATATGGCTTATCTTACCAGTGTGGTGATGTTCAAATTGAACTGAAGGTCTCGCTGAATTAATTGTCCAGACAAAGGAAACATGTCTAAATACATGACAAAATCTGCGTCTAGATGAGGGCCAATTGCACGAAAAACAAGAAAAAACAAAAAAAACAATTGACAGGTTTTCAAGTAAGGGAAAACAATCCTCACAGAGCATACACTATTTGACATTAACACGCGAAACTGTTCTGAATTCGCAATAATTTGCCATAACAGAGAAGCACACAATAAGCCTGGCTGTAAATTGTGTCTGTTCCTTTCTGACGGATGCAAGCTTGCACTTTTGTGCGATACATGGCTCTCCCCCCCTCCCCATCTGCGGAGGCAGCACAAGGCCAAGAGAGATTGGAGGCAAAGTGGCATCCTCCAGTTCATCCTCCCTGAAAGCCTTCTCATGCTCTCAGTTCCACATGAGAGATCTGATGAAAGCCATTTGTCAGTACGCCACTTAATTATCAGGCAGTAGAGGAGCGTCTTCCTTCCACTAACAATGGCTGCTCACAGCAGCCCCCTATAGTGCCAACTCACAGAGCAACATCATCTTCGGGTACCTAGTAGAGCCAAACCGCCCACTTGAGAGTAGAACAAATTAAATTCTACAAAGATGTATTGGGTATGCATTGTGATTTATATGGCCTTGTGAGTCTAGCCGTGTAAGCAGGGGATGGAAAATAGGCATATGTAAATGGTTACCTGTCTGGGAGATTTTTTTTTAGTCTAATCAAAAGACCAGTTCTGTAGAAAAACCGCAATAATACTGTGTAACATAGACAAAGGCCATGTCCCCAAAACTAAATGCATTTACCTTGAGGTAGAGGGCATAACATTGAGGGGCAGATAATGTGACATGTTGTAGGTTAAATTTAGTCTTGACCTTTGCTGCTGCGTTGACAACGATTGTGAAGACTAATAAAAGGAGGGGGAATAATGTCGTTTTGTAGTAGAGTTTATACTACCCAATGAGAGCAATAATCAAAGCTTACAAACGCAAAATATAGGCAACTTGAATTCACTCCTCAGTCTACCATTCTTCAAATTTGTTGACTTTTAAAAAGCCTGAGAATAGCAAAATTACTTATCTGGGATGGAAAAGAAAACAAGCATCCCATCACATCTAATGTAGCGAGAGGGTTCAACTGGAAAAATATGACACTGAAATAAGGCATTTGCATTTTGTATTCAATGTCAGACGGAAATGACTTGCCAGCCATGATTGAGCACCACTAAAGTCGGGAGGATGTACGTTTTTGCGATTGGGACGATCTCATCAGAAACGTGGCGGAGTTCTCTGGAGGCATCACATGTGCACTATGCCTGGTGAATGCAAACTGACTGCCTCAGAGTTTGGTTGTTTAATGCATTGCAAGAAAATAATATTTTCAGTGGAAATATGGGTCCATCGTTTCATATTCAGTTCTTCTCCCATCGCTCTTAGAGAACAAAAATCAGGGAAAGGACAAGGATACATGAAGGGTTCACAAATAGACCAGAGGTCTTCAGGTCTGCATTTACCTCCATCCAAAGCTGGGGCGTCAAACTCTAATGCTAATCGCTAGTTAGCTAATAAATGTATAGAATCAAAGCAAACGTAGCTAGCTAATACATGCTAATACAGCCTGATTGATACCAGTGCTGGTGTAGGCCTAAAACAGCATGTTGGTACAACATTATCTTCTAAATAAGAGGAATAGGTGAAGCATGAATTTGTTAGCTACATGAAGTAAGAGAACACATTTAATGTAGACAAAGATTATAGGTTCCCCTGGGAAACACTGGCCAACACTTTGGTTCCTACCCTGACAATAACTCCTCCCTGTATTCAAAGTGTCTAATATTATATTTCTAACTATATCATTAGAATAATAATTCTATTTCCATGATTGCAACAGTTCACCCATGCTTCACAACATTTGTTTAAAAAGGCGGCATTGATTGTTTGTACATATCATACAGCCCTATGTGGTAGTGTAGAAATTCTCAAGTAAGTGCACGAAAAGTCAGAAAATAATTATTTCCGTTTGATTGAACAGTATAAAAAAAACAAATCTGAAATGAGAAAGACCCATTGAAAATCACTTAGAATGTATGTGTTGCCACCAATGATGTGTATAAACCCTGGATGACTGACAGGGGGCGTTGTATTTAAGCTACTGCGTAACCATCTTGGTACTCAATTGTCAAATAGATTTTGGAAGCTTTAGAAATGCATTTATTAATGTCTACATTCGTTTTTGACACGTAAATTACACTACAGATACCTTTTAATACATACTTCAATTATACTACGTGCTCTAAACAAAAACTTTTGTTTTTTGTTGAGTACTAATGTTACTGACCCTACAACCCCCCAAAAAAACACTTCAAAAAACATGATTTTGTCTTTGAAACATTTACTTGAAATACTGTAGTTCCATTCATTCCTATGGAGGACTGCTCCTACTAGGGAGTGCCAATATGGCCGACCGGTTGCTTCAAAGCAGCTCAATGGCAAATACAGATCATCAGCAATCCAGGGTTTATTTGAGTCATTGGTTGCCACCCTAGGGTTACGCACTACTCGTAAAGCAACATTGAGAACTTTTATTATATAAAAACAAAAAGATACCGTCAAATAAAAAAATAAAATAAAAAATGATGTTCTGGCCATACCACCCAGCCCTAGCCTACTGTCTGCTGGATTTTCAATTAAGACCTAGACAACCAGATGACTGGATTTAGATACTAAATTAGTGACCTTAATTCATCAATCAAGTACAAGGGAGGAGTGAAATTCGTTTGATACATGTGATCTAAAGCCTCTGGATATACAAACAATCCCCCAATAGGACAAAGAGAAACTATCCTCCTACCTCATACTGAGTAATCTAGACAGAATCAAACTCAAAGAAAACTAACAAGTTCATATGGGGCAGCGAAGCACGTCATGCCTTGCATCACAGGCAGACAGAGCATGACTCAAACCCATATCCGAGGTAGATCTCCCGTGGTAACCTGTCCTCAGGGTGCACTATTCAAATCTGACAGGAACGTACAGAGGAACAGAGAAGAGCCGTTAAGACTTTGAAGTGATGCCTCAGCTTCAAACTTCAGACCAAAACATAACTTCCCCCAAATCCTATTTGACTTGCTACTGTTTAAAAAACAAAAAAGCCACAGACTTCTTAAACAGTCCATTAGACAAGTTATTGTAGAGCTGACAGACTCGCTGACCCATAAATAATACATGGCAGTGGTCAAGAGAGGCCAGACACCTCGGAGAACACGTTTATCCCTCTACACGACCGCATTAAATGGGCTAATTCAGAGGCAATTAACTGGTGGGGAAGAGGGCTGTGGCCTCACGGCTAGCAGAGTAAGAGGCTGCAGGGCTCAAAGCCAGAGCTAACAATTGCTCTGAGCATTCACACACACCATCACCCACACAGAGATCCATTTACATATGGTTCTACTAGGACAGAACTAACTCACAGCATCTACCTACCGAGCCTGCACAGAACCTGAGCAAAACCACAAGGTAACTCCTGTTAAAACACATTTGTTCCCATTCTTCCTGGTCACTGCTAAGAATCCAGAGTACAACCCAGTCTGAACACTGGAGACTAGTAAGCATTGTCAAACTGAGCTGCTGTGAGTCACATTGGTTTTCCACTGCTGCCTTTCTACTTAGACAGCCCCTGCCTCGTAGCAAATTTACTTTCATCCATTTCTTTGATGTTTGATAATGGGACTTTCATTTCGATAAATTAACTGCAGAAAACTTGCACTTGGAAAACAGTGACATTGACAAAACGAGCAATTAAAAACCAGCAATATTTATGCGTTCATAGCCGTGGCTGCTGTGACCTGCGATTAGACACACTGATGCTGGATGGAAGAGTTGTGGCTGTCAATAGGAGAGGGGGGGGGGGGGCTGAGCAGCCCATTGTGACACGTCATCCATCACTGGTTCCGCTCTGCCACCACAGCTGTGTCACCGTCCTCCTCTTCGTAGAGCGCAGACCCCCAAATGAGGCGGTGCAGGCAGGTTTCACTCTCAGAGGCCGTCCTGACGTGAGCAAGGCTTACAGAGAGAGAGAAGCATAGAAAAACCCTCCGATTTGTGCCAATGACGACAGTATAATCAATATGTAGCCATGTTATGCTCTGCACATGGAGATATCTTGGCGTTCACACCCCATTCATTTAATTGCAGAAAGAGGAGATTGCATGCGGCAGTGTGAGGTTATTAGCTCTGGGACATTTGACCGAAGGGGTGATGAGGGTTAAGTAATTACCATGGAGACTAAAGAACGGATTAAACAAAGATAATATGAAATGACATCAGCAAGGCATGTTCTCACTATAATTACTATCCATGCTGATTATAATCAACATGCCAATCATTAAGGCTTGTTAGCTCTGCTTTTCAGTCTGATCAGATGAAGGTGATCTGTAGTGTGGCTGCGTAGGCTAGTTAGCGCAGAGCCCCTGTAGGTGTCACTCTATATGCTCAGTGAAGGGCTTACCTCAGCCAGCCTCCAGAACACCAGACCTCTGGTCTGATCGCCAGTCAGTCTCATGTTCACCAGGACCTTCCCACAGACCTTTACAGGTTCTGCTAATTAGTCCTGGCTGGAGCTTCCCCCCCCCCCTCTTTTTTCTTTCAAAAAAACTGAGCACGAGAAAAACAGGGAGAGCAGACTACCACAATTATGGATATTATTAATGAAATCAAACAAAGACCTGGAGACAGAAGGGAAGAAACCGTCACAATTAGTTCATTAAAAAATACAAGAAAATGTATTGTTCTATCGTTCATGTTTTCTTGAGCATTTATGAAAATAGTTTTTATATAGCAGAAGCCAGCAGCAGCCGGCCTAGCCCAGCTTAGGTGGATTTAACAGGGAAGAGTCAGGCGGATTCCAAGGACTGGGCTCTATTTATAGCATGTAGAAATCATCATGGTTCAGGGCCTCTCTGCCCCTCAGTCTACCCCCCCCCTCCCTCTTTCCGGGCAGAATCACCGTACCTATGAGAGGCCATGCTTATGCTCGGGACTGCCCTAACACCAAAAGGCCATGAGTAGGAATTCAATTAAAACGTCTAGCTTAGCCTTTCAATTAAAACAGGAACGGCCAAGAGGCTTTCATGATTAGGATTCAGTGTCTTCTTCTACTGGTTAAGCTTTCACTTTCTCTCATAGTAGGGCCCCGTGTTTTGCGCGATCATGTGACATGCATGGATTTTAACCTTTATTTAAAGCTTTTGCCATCAAACTTTCCCCTTTTATTCATATTTCAGATGGGGTTTAGCAGCATCCTTAGACAACGGCTTTCCTTTTGTGTAATTCTCATTTATGTATAAGGCTTAAAATACAGGATAAAATGATGACGATGTCACATGATTGCGCAAACCACAGAGCCCTGCTCTTAGGACTGTTACTAGACATTCGCTGGCCTTGCTACAATGACAGGTCATAGACCAGGAACACCATAAGAAAAGGCCAAATTGGACACCACCTCAGATGGTGCAATAAAAACAAAATCTGTTTGAGTACAAAATGGATGCCTTGGAGGATTCTCATAATCCCCATCTGAAGAACCTAAAGATTAGCTAATGATTCTCCCTGTTTTATGAGGTTTTTTTTAAAGTCTAAAACTCGTTGCAGTTCATAACTATGTAGCTAGGGTAATTTCCCCCTGAACTGTCTCCATTCCCAGCCTCAGATCTGAGACAAAGCATGGGCACGGCCCATTGGAGGTGATGATCTCAGAAGCCACATAAGCGGACGGATCTGGAAAAGCCATAAAATTCAAAACCGCCCCCTTTCTTCAGTTATTAAATACGCACTTATAAATCTCAGCGACTCCAAATTCATCCCGATTACTGTGCTTCAATGTCTCACTGCAGGTCCGAGTGTATATCAGTGCAAACCCTACCCCCCCCCGCAGCTACTGAGCGGCTGTAGAGCCCATCCTGCTTCCCCACTGCTTTAGTGTTGTTGTAGCAGGCAGTGGCTGAGCAACACACCTCCATAACACAGGCCGAGACGCACTGCTTTTCAGAAAGGCCAGGACCAGTGACTCAGAGATCAACAGCGGATCACTGGCCAGCTCGATCGGTGGAGAGAATGAATTTGAACCGCAGCAGTACTACTACTACTGGTGTCTCAAAGTCAGGCTGCGAGCTTCGTCAATCCAATGTGACTAATGACGGACACTAAAATGTAAATAAATGTGTTGCTCAGCAGATTTACATGTATGAAATGGAACCCATAGATAGACTGAACTGTGAAGTCATGGTCATGAGTAGGGAAGAGATACTGTTACATATAAAAACGGAGCCAAAAATCGGTACATATAGGCCACAAGAGACAGCTCTCCACAGCCCCAAGCCCTTTCATGTTACTCAATGTAGTCGACTCTTCACTCAGCGGGGTGTGGACAGCAGCTCCTGCCAAATGGATGCGAGGCATGCCAGCCAGCATGTCCTCCCCGCCCACTCCAAGGGGCAGAGAGTGAGCGGTGGGTGGTGGTGGGGGGGAGGAAAGGTGAGGCTGGTGGGCGGGCAGCCAGGCAGGAGCTTCCTGACACGGGAACCCGACACACAGCAGGATCAAACCGGCTGCCGAATGAATCACTCCCACCACCAACACAGTCGGCACCGGGCCTCCACACAGCCACTTCTGCTGCATCTACAATTAACAACAATCTGGGGAGAGACTGAGTCGCTAAAAATAATCCCACATGAATCAAAAAAAATATATTAAAATAAAATAAAAAACAGGGTTCTCACTTTGCACTGTCAGTGCCTTTGATACAGCATGATAAGACCGTTCTAAAACGGTCGTATTTTTTGGGACCGGGGAAAAAAGTACTAGTTACTCTGAATATGTATCTCAGCTGCTGAATTATTCAATATCTGCAAAGCGTTTAAAATTTAAATGCTTGCTTAACGGCGTAATTATGATACAGGCTGGAGGAGCAGATGGAGGTATCACAGAGTCTAGCACTGAAGCAATTTTACACTTTCACATTCCACGCCCTGAAACCCAAGCTTGAGGTGGGAGATAGCAAGGGCAGAGAGAAGCGCAAACACGCTTACCTGACTGATCACATTTAAAAATAGGCAACAGGAGCTGCCTGGGATTTCTGTGCTGCAGTCAGTCACTACTTTAGTGAACAGCAACATTATCTCCAAAAGTAAATAATGTCCCGGAGGAACGGCAGCTCCCCAAATCACTTCTTAAAAAAAAATATTAACTGCTCCAGGCTGCTATTATTAAGCGTGCACCATCCAATAGGAAGCCCAACCTTTGATCCCTTTAGGGTGCTGCGTATTTGCATTTTATAATGAGATCAAAAAAAGGCTAAGTCTGTCCAGGGCCCCTGCAGAAGGCAGAGCCTTATCCCATCTCTAGTCTGCAGACTGGCCGATTTATAGCCTCCTAGACACTGGAGACGTTTCTCCGTCAACACGATACAGTAGCAGTGAGGACATGGAGTTTGTTGGGCAATCAGCATGCATTCTTTCCCAGCTTGCCTTCACGCGGGTATGGAAAACAGGGGAAAATCTTACCAGTAGCAACAATCTCCTCTTCAACAGTTAAAGTTCAAGAGCAAACATTTCAAGCACTTTTAAACTGGTTGAGTATTGCGCCACATTTTCTTTGGCATCCTTCACCTGTGAGAAATGCAGCAGGGAATGTTCTGCAGGGAAAGACTTTCTGCCTGCACTGGACGACGTTAGGTGTGGGGAGCAACATTTGAGATGGAGGTGGGTGGCTACACAGTCAGCTTCTTTTGGATTGGGGGGGGGGGGGGGTGTACGGGTATGTTCCATCCGAGAGCACTAACACAATCTGGGTTTCCCGGAGTTGGAGTAGTTTGTGGCGCCATCTGTGGCTGCGCACATCTACCAAGGCCCGGCAGGCCGGCCACACGTTTTCAGGAGGGTCTGATCAGATTAGACGGCCGGTTTGAAGCAGGATTACAAACCTGTTTTGTAAACAGAGATTTCAAATATCTGCGGATAACAAGAGCTTTTGCATATACTGGGTGCCTGGTAATCCTCTAGGGTCTATATATTTAACGCCTTAACACTGGAGGTTTGTACTGAACACGTCGCACAACAAAGGATTGCGACAAATGCATTCCAGCGGCAGCCTATAGAACCAGTCGCTGCAGGGCCGAGGTAAGGGACCCAAACGGATCAGGTAGAACTTGGATCGCTTTCAATTCATTAGCGGTCGCTCAGGCAGGAGCCAGCCAGTGTGAAACTAACCTTAGAAACCCCGCCGCTTAGAAACCTGCGGCCAAAACGTCTTGATAGCATTAAAAAAATATATATAAAATGATTTTAATTGTTTTAAAGTCTCATCAGCATCGAGAGCTTCGGACAGGCGAAGCGGACACATCCTAACCTGGAAGAGACCAGATCACTCTTATTTGCCTTTTAATCTGGAGAAAGTCATTACGGCCTGCTCCACATATGCTATGTTGCAATGACATGGACCGGAATGGATTAGTTTGAGCAGCAAGATTGAAATTGGACTAGAGTGAACAGAGAAGTCTGTTTTAGAATACAAGAAGCACTAAAACATTTAGATAGAGCATGATATATTATTCTGTGACATTGGTACAAATATATGCTATAGAAAGGATGACATATCCTTAAGAAAGACAGGACTAGCCAGTGTGTTTCACTATGTACTATTCCCTAAAAATCACTCTCTTCAGCTTATAGAGTGTGCCCTATAGCACAGGCCTGCCTAATATATATATATATATATATATAAATAAAGAGACTCCATTTCTAAACTCCTCTGCATCGGAGTGCAAAAATGTATCAAAAGTGCTTTAGAGAGCTGGAAAAGGATGTAAGAAATCCTGTTTAATTGCCCGCTCGTGGACGCTGTGTGCTTATTCGCTCCTTCAAAACGCCGCACTCGTATTTTTTGACCTTGATGAATTATCTGTTCCTATTGACAGCACTTATTGATATTTCTTAAAAGCGTGGGCTAATGGAGTTCTATTGAGATGATTAAATGAGTTGCCGGCGCCTGGATTAGCCCGGTCTCATCTCGGCGGCACAGCCTGCATTATCATACAGAGCAGACGCGTGCGTGCTCTGGGTCCTAAATTCCTGCAGCCCGCCAACATCTCCAGGGGAATAGCGGAGTGATGACTGCATCCGACCTACATTCACCCCACCCAGACATGCTCACATCAACCCCTCACACACACACTAAAGGAAATAGACACCTCATTTTCGAATGTTGCCATGTGCACAGCCAAACATTGGAAGTGATGGATTCGACTTAGACCTTCCTTACCTTCTGCAGCGCGCTGGTGGCCAACTTGCGAGAGTACATTTTTAGAAGGAGTCAATTTATAGCGTATAAAAAAAGTCAAGTAAACAAGTGTAAATGTTTTTAATTAAAGTTTAATGTTAGCTAGACCTCCTAGTAGCTATGTCGTGATAATTAGGTTACTTTTGTAAGAGTGAAGGGCCATCCACCAAGCCGATAATCATTATAGTTAACTATAGGCTACATAACTAGACAACGTTGGTATCCCATCTAGGCTACAACACAACGTAATGAAGAACGTTGTTTTCAAGTGAGTACAAAACTCTAGTCTAGGCTGGAAACTGCAGTGAACCAGCCTATGCAATTAGAATAACTGCTCAAATACCGGTGTTTTGAATCAATCTCAGTATTCATTTATCTAATAATAAATAACATCTGCATCTAGCCTTTTATACAAAATGTAACACACACACTTAACTGGGAAAGTCAGTTAAGAACAAATTCTTATTTACAATGACGGCCTAGGAACAGTGGGTTAACTGCCTTGTTCAGGGGCAGAACGACAGATTTTTACCAGCTCGGGGATTCGATCCAGCAACCTTTGAGTTACGGGCCCAATGCTCTAACCACTCGGCTACCTGCCTGATTGGGCAACCATTTGGATCAGTTACAGGTTTTTTTTCCCTCAGCAGTTTAGTTTACAAGGTCCAGGCACATAAGTAATATGGTGTGTTTTGTCAGGATGTTTTGGCTAACTGAAGCATGCTAATGCATGGATTTCTAGTGACGCACATTTGAATTATGATAATGCACGAGCATGGAGGAAGTTGTATCCATAGTTTCTGCGTTTGACTGAGTGTTTTAAAAAAGCGTTCGAAAATGAGGTGATAGGTGCATTCATATCATAGTAGGCACAACATGGGAGGATATGACAAACATTGCATTCCCAGGACTAATCAGCGGGCTAATCTAAAAGACAACATTGTCTTTGAAAATGTAAGTCATGAATGAACAGACATCAAAACGCACATAGTGTTACCACATTTCACATCACAGCCTGAATATTTTCAATATATACAAATCATCACCATACAGTACATACTTTCAAACTGTTCAGGCTGACAATTTGTTTAGTTTTTATTTTGTCATTTAGCAGACGCTCTTATCCAGAGAGACTTAAAAGAGCAATTAGGGTTAAGAGCCTTGCTCAAGGGCACATCAACAAAATTTCACCTGGTCAGGTAGGACATTCGAACCGGTCCAACCTCAACCGCTAGGCTACCAACCCAGCCTGCAATCCACTATTCCTCAGTAAACTTAGCAATGCCAACAGTATGCATTGCAGTCTCTCTTGGCTTAAAGTAGAGGACAGATTGACACAGTGTTAATTTCGTAGCGAATAACTGACGAAAAAACCCGTCAACTACCTATTTTCCCTAAATAAAAATGACGATAACGAGATGCCCCGATTTTTCCTATGGGAAGAACAAATACTATTTGTTGAATATTATTATTATTGTAAAGCTCAAATTCTCCCACTTCAAACAGAAACCACCTACCCCCTTCATAGTTATGATCAATGCTGTAAATTGTTTAACATGTAGCCAAGGCTTTATAGCCTATATAGTTAATTACCGCTGGCATTGGTTACAATCTGACACAATATCAACGTTGCCAGCTAAGGTATAGTAGGTCTAGTTGGAAATGGCTATCTGAATGCACATGGAAGTTAAGATGTAGCCTAAACATTCATTATTTCACCCCCTAGAGTAGATTTGGTGCGTCAATCTATACTGAACAAAAAATATTAAAACGCAACAATTTAAGATTTTACTGAGTTACAGTTCATAAAATGAAATCAGTCAATTTAAATAAATAAATTAGTGGATGTCACATGACTGGGAATATCGATATGCATCCGTTGGTCACAGATAACTCCTTTGCATAGAGTTGATCAGGCTGTTGATTGTGGCCTGTGGAATGTTGTCCCACTCCTATTCAATGGCTGTGTGAAGTTCCTGGATATTGGTGGGAACTGGAACACGCTGTCGTACGCGTCGATCCAGAGCATCCCATCTATACTAAGCTGTCTCGTATCTCAGATATAGGACGAACACCTCAAAGCCTTGTTTCCTATGATACATTTTTTGCCATTAAAATGTTATTCAATGCGTTTCTCTGGGCTATGGTAGTAAAGGCAACATTTTATATTTTCAAACAGAAAAAAAAAATGTATATTATTTTTATACCTGAAGAGGGTCCTAAATTATTTATGGTATGACCATCATAAAACTACTCCATATGTTAGCATAGAACACCCCCATGATCATGTTAACTCTCATAAAACACCACCTCCCCACTACCTGACCTAGTTAAGGCATATGTAGTAAAGTGTCTAATGTATTTTTGGCGCCGGACCACAGGAAGACTAGCTGTCGCCATTGGCGTCGGCTAATGGGGATACCAATAAAATCTCTAACTAAATCTAAGATATTGCATTTCAACAGAGTTGATATGAAGCCAAATCAACCTATTTCATGTTGGATACCTTCTTATCTCTCCCACCCATAGACACACACGCAGGAAATGGGCTGCATACATGTCTGACTGCAAATAAACCTGCTCCCTATAAATGTCTACTGATTGGGAAACTCATTCTAATATCAATTTCCATCTGGGATCTTTAAAAGGGCAATCAGCATAGCTTCATCGGTGTTCATCATGTGCTCCTTGAGATGACACAGCACTGGCACTCTCCTACACAATGGCCTTCTATCATGGAATCTGCAATGAATAATACCACCCATGAATGGGTTATTTATCTTGGTTTGCTCAGATAGGGCCGTCTCTCTGAATATTAATCCAGCATTTTAAAAACGTCAGTTCTCTCAGGGCTGCTCCTATTTATTTTTTTTTTTTTCAAAAGATGTAAAGCTCGCTTTGAGCTTTAGGTAAATTAAAGTGGTGTAATTGTTATGAATGACATTGAGCTATTTCCAACTCAATGTCTACAAAAGTTTAAAAAAATAATAAAATGTCGATAGCATCAGCTCGGAATCGACATCAGTTCTACTCCAGCTCGTCTGCCAGTCCTCTTACAGTACGTACCTTCCAGCCGCTGCCTGCCTCCCTGTAGTAGGGAAAGTTGTCACAGATCCACTGGTAGATCTCGCTCAGGGTCATCTTCTTCTTAGGCGAGCTGTTGATGGCGAAGGTGATGAGGCTGGCGTAGCTGTAGGGAGGCTTGCCGTCTTTGTGCTGCTGGACTTCCTCCTGGTCCAGCGTGGTGTTGGGGTCCAGCATGGCGTTCTTCTTGCCCATGCCCGGCCCCCCGTGGCCCCCCTGGGCATCTGCCTTCTGGATGGCCGCCCGCATGGTTAGCTGAGGCAGCCAATCCATGGAGGTCAGACTACTTTCCAGCTCCGACGTCATAGCGACGGCAGGCTGGGCTAGGCTGGGGGGAGTCTGTGGCGGTAGAGGGGGGTTGATGGGTGGAAAGCAGGCCAGGTGAGGTGAGTGGAGGCTGAGGGCAGGGCTCCCCCAGCTCAGCTGTCTAGCAATCTCTGAGTGAGGCCTGGAAGAAGAGATAGGCAGAGTTTAGGCTACACACAGTTTAAAATAACAATGTGCTTGGTGAGCATCATTCATTACACAAAAGACTGCCAGCTAGCTACACATACTGGATCAAAATAGTACCATATTTCCTGTAGTGACATGGTGCACTTCTGACTGGTTTTAGGTACTTTCCAAACATATGGATGCGTCCCATTTTACTGGATAAATAGTCAGGTTTGATTGACTCAGTCTGGCCTTAAATCCACATACTGACAATAAATGCCGTGCTACATCTTTTGTTACAGAGATGGTTCACAACACCAGGCAAGACCGTCTTGACAAACAGTCCATAACCCCTGATTGCAGGCCAGCACACAGGAACTCAAGCCCAGATATCCCACCACCACCACCCCTGCAAGTCAGCTCCCTGCTGCCCATAGAGCTGACTCAGAGTTAATGCTAGAGAATTGTTTTCACAACTGTCAGCCAAATGGGGGGGAACGGCTCAGAAGGAATTCAGACTTGAGGGAAGTAAACCCTCCTCCCCGAGGCGGAGCCTCTGCCATAAACAACCAGCCCTGTGTCATCGAGCCAATCGTCCTAGCCAACAGTCCTAGCCTATGCTAGGCCCTCTGTATCTGCCTTGATTTGCGCCCACAAACAGTCCCCTCTCTTACTGGGCTCGATGCCCTCTCTGGCTTAAAATAGCAGCAGAAGAGAGCGGCCTGAAGTTACAAGCATAGATAGGTGAAGGCAGGCAGCCATGCAAAACAAGCCCCCTGTGTAGGAGTGACACTGCACTATGGTGGAGAGAAAGCCCCACAGGAGAAAGAGGAATCTCCACTGTGTGTGTGTGTGTGTGTGTGTGTGTGTCTCACGCCCGCCCGGCTGTAATAAATATCTTCCAGGCCTCTGAGAAGCAGCAGGAAAACCCTTCAGAGACTAGGCTATACTCTGCAGCAAGTCACTGACTGGAGCCTCAGCCTGGTGGTAACTAAGACCCTGATCTGTGAAATGAGACGCAGTAGCAGCAATTATGCAAGCTCACTGCTGCTTTAGTATCTAACACTACCAAAACGCCACAGTGGCTCTGGAGTTAATTGAAAAAAAAATAAAAGGTGAGTCACAACCTGCTAAATGAGTCATTTTCCACTTTAAAAAGATAGCAGAGCGGCAAGGTCGGCGCCCAACCCTCTCCTAGATCAAATGAATACACTATTCTCATTATTATCTTTATCTACCATTAAATACAAATCCCGAATTGTTCTACTACAAATTGCATTTGAACACAAGGCACAATACTCTGAATGAATTTCTCAAATACAACTAGCTGACTTTCCCCTGCAGGGTCTCTGTGTGTACGTCTCTCTTATTGGTTCTAACCTGTGGCAGTGATCTGCTGCATCCTTACAATGGGATGATGATGATGATGCAGGGCTAGGGTGCAGCCAGACCCTGTTGGCTTGCCATGAGAGGTCAGCAAGCGGACATACAGCTGGTTGATGATTGGCTCCACCCGCAGCACTGAGACGAATGCCATTTGACCCCATGCTAATGATCCAGATGCTTCATAATTTGCAGGGCTGATAGTCTTAAAATTGGTGAACCCTGGCTGTGGCAGGAATGATGGAGAGGCAGCAGCAACCCCTCTGCATTCATCAGGCCAAGGCTCTGTGACGGGACCATCCGCAGGCCAGAGAGTTCAGGCCCCTACACTTAGGAGGCCCTAGGGAGGAGAATACTACTCCGCACACGTGGAACCGGCTGAGTGTCACAAAACCGGGTTTTTCCCTCAACTTTAAATTAGTTTTTTTTGTGTGGTAGTCTGGGGGCGCATTTTAAAAACAGAGGAATAAACGCCTCGTCAAATTAATTTCTAGTCAGTGGCGCTTGAAGGGTTTTATCCCCCTCAGATTAAAGGCAGATTTGGTATTGAAATATCTTTAATCCAACAAGTTCCATGCCTTTTTATTACACGTCGAGCACTGCCAGTGATTCGGTCATGCCTCACTGTCAATAAGTCCGATGTGGCTCAAACACAGTGCAGCCATTATGTAGTGCCAAACCCTTTTGTCAGTAGGCGTCATTCTGTGTGAGCCAACAGGGTGACTAATGATGGTGCCTGCTGTCATCATCATAACATCTTCATGGTGTTGAGAGGATGGAGCTGAAGGAATTAGCTTTGAAACTCTCCCCTCTTTGCTACATAGGTGTACACTTGGCAAGCGATAGTTTCAGTACCTGCTTATAAATCCATATAGGCTACATTTCCAAGTACCTTAGGCTACCTCTTGTTTTCTTTACCCAGCTATAGAAACCTGCAGATATCCTGAACCCTGAATGATTTCCTATCCTGGAGAAAGGGATATCCAGACTCCACATTCACACTCTTGATAGGTACCAGACCAGTGTTCTGTCTACTGCACTTATCTGCAATTAATCCTCATTTACTCCAGTCGTGCATCAGTCACAGTTAACACTTCAGCTCAGTACAGCATGTCTGCCTGGCTACACTAGACCATTGGAACCATGGCCACAATACTAGTGCTGCACATCTCCTTAAGACCAAACAGTCACTGGTAGACAGAAAAAAAAAAAAAAAAAAAAAAAAGAAACTCTACAATAAATATTTATACCACTGATGATTAAATGCTGCCAAGAGCCTAGACTGTTGGGGAGAGAGTAGAGAAAGATGAGAAAGGATTGCTGTGACAGATATCTTCCTGTAGTGGGAGGGATGGCAGGTAGCCTAGCGGTTAAGAACGCTGGGTCAGTAACCCAAGAAGAGCAGACTAGATAAAAAAAAAAAAAAAAAAAATCTGTTGATGTGCCCTTGAGCAAGGCACTTAACCCTAATTGCGCCTGTAAGTCGCGCTGGATAAGAGCGTCTGCTAAATGACTAGTGTAATGTAACTTGGCGAAAGAGACGGAAATCGCTCAGCGAGTACCCTCGGCTGCGCCTGAAGATCTGGCATCCAACTCACAACAACAGTGATGTAACCTGGTAACAAGCTCTTGGCACCATGTTCACTCTCGACCAAAACCCAGACATTACCTTCCATATCAACATCCTTATTCCACTGCTTGAGAAGCCCTCGTTCTCTTAGTGATATGCAAGGCGAAGAACAGGGACGGGAGGGAACCCCGCTCACCTGTCCTTCAGTCAAAAGGGAGAATACTCACTTTTTCCAGCCCTGGAGGTACACGGCTTATTGAAAGAGTTATTTTTGGAAGAACACGGCTGGCCATTGTGATCCCATTTGAGCGTTTGTAATCATGTCAAGTGAGCGCCCCAAGTGGGTCTCACCTTCATAAAAAAAAAAAGAAGAGAGAAGTAGGTAACGGCAGTGCCAAGGCAACTACTTTTAATTTCAGTCTTCCTTCTCAATTAAAGGCTTAATGGTGCCGTTGAACCCACCACCAGGAAGAGAGGGAGCATTAATAACCCAGTCCTTACTTTCATTTTTAGGATGTGTCAATTATCGCTTCACTGCTCAAACTGCTGAGCACATTCTTCAGCTCATTGCAGCCCGCAGCCAAGCTGGGCTCGGAGACAGGGCCTAGGTCTGCAAATAACTACTAACTGTGCGTGTGGAGTTCTGTTTTGGTGTGGAGAACCAGTCTATTAAGTTGGTTAGGTCTGGTGGTTGTGTGAAGCAGTCAACGGTATACTGTAGTATATTGCATGGTAGGTGGATTCTCTCGGTACACCTGCTCCCACCTCACCAGTGACTGAACAGCATACACCATAAATATTCTGTGGACAGTGCCGCTATGCTGTGTGTGGGGCCGTTTAAAAGCTAGAATCCTTATTTGCCAAAATGTATATGTACCCATTGATGCTTAAATAATATATACAGTGGGGAGAACAAGTATTTGATAACCTGCAAAATCAGCAGTGTTTCCCACTTACAAAGCATGTAGACGTCTGTAATTTTTATCATAGGTACTCTTCAACTGTGAGAGACGGAATCTAAAACAAAAATCCAGAAAATCACATTGTATGATTTTTAAATAATTAATTTGCATTTTATTGCATGCCATAAGTATTTGATACATCAGAAACTTAATATTTGGTACAGAAACCTTTGTTGGCAATTACAGAGATCATACGTTTCCTGTAGTTCTTGACCAGGTTTGCACACTGCAGCAGGGATTTTGGCCCACTCCTCCATACAGACCTTCTCCAGATCCTTCAGGTTTCGGGGCTGTCGCTGGGCAATACAGACTTTCAGCTCCCTCCAAAGATTTTCTATTGGGTTCAGGTCTGGAGACTGGCTAGGCCACTCCAGGACCTTGAGATGCTTCTTACGGAGCCACTCCTTAGTTGCCCTGGCTGTGTGTTTTGGGTCGTTGTCATGCTGGAAGACCCAGCCACGACCCATCTTCAATGCTCTTACTGAGGGAAGGAGGTTGTTGGCCAAGATCTCGCGATAGATGGCCCCATCCATCCTCCCCTCAATACGGTGCAGTCGTCCTGTCCCCTTTGCAGAAAAGCATTCCCAAAGAATAAATGTTGCCACCTCCATGCTTCACGGTTGGGATGGTGTTCTTGGGTTGTACTCATCCTTCTTCTTCCTCCAAACACGGCGAGTGGCTTTTAGACCAAAAAGCTATATTTTTGTCTCATCAGACCAAATGACCTTCTCCCATTCCTTCTCTGGATCATCCAGATGGTCATTGGCAAACTTCAGACGGGCCTGGACATGCGCTGGCTTGAGCAGGGGGACCTTGCGTGCGCTGCAGGATTTTAATCCATGACGGCGTAGTGTGTTACTAATGGTTTTCTTTGAGACTGTGGTCCCAGCTCTCTTCAGGTCATTGACTAGGTCCTGCTGTGTAGTTCTGGGCTGATCCCTCACCTTCCTCATGATCATTGATGCCCCAAGAGGTGAGATCTTGCATGGTGCCCCAGACCGAGGGAGATTGACAGTCATCTTGAACTTCTTCCATTTTCTAATAATTGCGCCAACAGTTGTTGCCTTCTCACCAAGCTGCTTGCCTATTGTCCTGTAGCCCATCCCAGCCTTGTGCAGGTCTACAATTTTATCCCTGATGTCCTTACACAGCTCTCTGGTCTTGGCCATTGTGGAGAGGTTGGAGTCTGTTTGATTGAGTGTGTGGACAGGTGTCTTTTATACAGGTAACGAGTTCAAACAGGTGCAGTTAATACAGGTAATGAGTGGAGAACAGGAGGGCTTCTTAAAGAAAAACTAACAGGTCTGTGAGAGCCGGAATTCTTACTGGTTGGTAGGTGATCAAATACTTATGTCATGCAATAAAATGCAAATTAATTATTTAAAAATCATACAATGTGATTTTCTGGATTTTTGTTTTAGATTCTGTCTCTCACAGTTTAAGTCACGGATGGTCCTTGCATCCATAGCTCAGGCTATGAATTTGAGAGTGGTTACTCATCTCCAGGCCCATCCCTCAGCTTTTTACAAAAACAGTTATGATTTCAACTCAGGATTCAAGCTTTAAAAATACTACTCGTATCCAGGCGGATGAGACTTGTCAACGTGACCTGAAAAGGGCAAGCGGGCAAAGACACTCTTGTTGCTCTGAGCATAACATACTAGCGGGGGTGCTCGAAGCACTTAGTATAAAAAAAACCAGAGTATAATTGACCACATGGATGTGCATGCATGTCAACATAAGCTGTAGCAGGCAGCAGAAAACAGCCCAGCCAATAAACAGTCAGAGCTAGATGAGGCCAAGCCAAGCAGCTGTCATGAGGTTACAGAGCAGACAACCAACTCTGTGACCCCCTACATTTAGACATGGTCAAACAGACACCAGGGCCGTGTTAACGCAGATAGTCATTTTTTCCACACATTTTTTTATTACAAAAAAAAAAAAAAAAAAAGAAGTACAAGAAATATCTTGCTGCGTTTTGCAAAAAGCAGATCTAAAATATTCTTATTGTAATTTCTGCTCTGCAGATTAATTGCGCTTCAGTTGCACATCCATGATGAGAATTCAGGAACGTACAGTTGAAGTCGGTAGTTTACATACACTTAGGTTGAAGTCATTAAAACTAATTTTTCAACCATTCCACAGATTTCATGTTAACTATAGGACATCTAATTTATGAATGACAAGTAATTCTTCAAACAACTGTTTACAGAGATTATTTCACTTATAATTCACTATATCACAATTCCAGTGGGTCAGAAGTGTGAAGATTCCAGAAAATGTAATTGCTTTTGAAGCTTCTGATTGACTCAAATGATGTAAATTTGCCTATTGGAGGTGTACCTGTGGTTGTATTACAAGACCTCATAAGAAAATCAGCAAAGATCTCAGAAAAAATATTGTAGACCGCCACAAGTCTGGTTTATTCTTGGGAACACTTTCCAAATGCCTGAAGGTACCACGTTCATCTGTACAAATAGTACGCAAGTATAAACACCATCTCCTAGAGATGAACGTACTTTGGTGCGAAAAGTGCAAATCAATCCCAGAACAACAGCAAAGGACTTGGATGCTGGAGGAAACAGGTACAAAGGTATCTATATCCACAGTAAAAAGAGTCCTATATTGATATAACCGGAAAGGCAGCTCAGCAACGAAGCCACTGCTCCAAAACCGCCATAAAGCCAGACTACGGTTTGCAGCTTGACGAAAATTAAGCCATTTTCTGCCAAATGTGTTGCACTAATGTATTTTCTGTGAAGGACAACTATAGTTGCACGCCGCTGACCACTATTGGAGAAAATAAATCAATAAAAAAAAAAACTTTAAACTACTTTTAATATAAAATGGTTTAAAACCCAGATTTTTTTAATGGGATCTGTTTTGAAAATAGCAGATTTCTGAACTCTAACGACCCCTGGGCACTGGAAACAAGAGGAAGGAATCTGAATGGAAGCTGTAGTAATTACACCGTCTGGGGATATTAGAAATTAGCAGTCGGACGTTATTCACGGTAGTGTTCAGAGCCAAGCGGCTGGGCTTGGAGAGCGCTGCACACGCAGGCAGGCAAACACAAGGCCCTCAAGCTCAACGTGCAATTTGCAGCAGGTTCACACAAAAACCACATACAGTATTACAGTAATTCAATAAGCCTTTCCAGTGAATTACATCAGGGTTCGTCTTTCTGTCCCTAACAGCTTGGCTGGGAGGTGGCCTTTGTGTAGGGAGCAGTGGGGGTGCCCTGACACAGACCATGCAACCCCAATTACCCTGGTCCCCGGGCCTGGAGGCCTGTATTAACACTCTCCCCCGGGGAGCTTGACTCCACACTAGCCGGAGCGGGAGAGACAAAGAGAGAGAAAGACAGGGGCTGCTGCTGAATCCCAAATACACCACTTAAGGGACTGGCAGGAGGAGGACTGTTTTGGTGGCAATCTTGAGAGCCTTTCCCTCATCAGCATTCCCCAGATCTCATCCTATAGGCCACTATTAAAATTCAGAGCCAGGCATCAAGGTAAGGAGGGCGGCGCAGACGCTAGCACTGCCTCTGGACCAGAGATGATTCGCTCCAGTGTCACGTCAGTAGAGCTACAGCAAATTCACATTATTATCAGGCAGTCCTCCTGCAATTAAAACGAATAGACTCTACCTGAATTCAAAAGCTTTGTTTTCATATTGAGTTCCAACACAGCATGGTGCATTTGTAAATCCCATTTCACCCCCTTCACAAATGACTGTGCACTAGCGCGCTTTCGCGGCAACCGAAATGTGTTAACTAGATCAAGCTGAAGTCGCCCAAGTGAGATTTGAAGGAATTACCTGGGTGGGCAAAGCATGCTCAGAAAACACATCAGAGCTGGAATAATGTAATGCATTTCTAATTGGGACAGGGTTCAGGCTTGGCAGCACAGTAGGTTGTGCAGAGATGGAGTGATTCTAGAGCAACATACAGTTACAACACTAGTCAGGCCTATTTAGTGCTACAAGTAAAGAAAAATAAACATGATTCTAATTGGGAAATTAAGGCGCTTTGGTTCAATCAGAGATTCTCCTCACGTAAGCCTAAAAATTGTCTTCACTTGGGATGACATTAACATCTAAGTTTTAATTAAAACCATTTTGCTTTTTAAATCAATATCCAATCGCTCAGAAATAATTAACAGCTTATTAAAAGAGTTTACTGCCTGACGGAGCTGGATGCTGTTATAAGCTGCTCTTTGACTCAGAGTTCATTTTCAGCGTTTTACTGCACACCTCCATCCAGGCACCGCCAGCTCCCTCGCCTCCTCCCTCAAGTGTTCAGAAGGCCTCACTGTACCCTCTACTCTGCATGAGATAACACAGCCCAGTAGCCAGTGGAAAACCCATGCAGCGCAGCGCTCACTAACAGATAAACGCAAACACAACAAAATAGTATGGAACAGACCGCAGCCTTCCAACCAGTAATTGACTAAGATAAAGCTTATGCTAGAGTGAGCAGTACACAGTAAGTGCATGATGGGCATTCATGGCACATTGCAAAGGGGCCGGGCTGGCCCACCCATCATAAAACTGTGCCCTTTCCCAGGAACAATATGCCTCTGTATTTGTGCTTGCACAACACCACAGCACAGCGGAGATTAGAGGATTAAAGTCACAGGTCAATAGTTTCATCTTTTGTTGACGCTCCAACTCAGCCTCTACTCTGCTCAAGACAGTGTAGCCGTTTGGCGCGGTGCAGCGCAGAGGCAACACACGCACGCACGAGGGGGACAGCATGCCATCAGCAGGTCTGTGAGTGACCCCGAGACTAATCACTGGGTCACAGCCAGCACTGACGCAGTCCTCCATTGGTGGCCCATATTCACTGCCAGGAGAAACAATGGATAAATCATCCAGTACAGAGCTCTGCATTCTTTCTGGAGAGCATTCCCATTCCATTTGAGAACGAGACTACTGCTGTGTGTTCTGTTAGCCCTAGCAATGAGAGAGTTGACAGAGAGAGAACGGAGAAACCACTATCAGCTGTGGAATTTGACCAGGGATACCGTGAGTCACAGGGACTCAGCCATGGTAATACCTGGTTATAAATTCCTCAGGCATTCTCTGGAAGCCTTCCAAATCAAATTTTTATTTGTCCCATGCTTAAACAATAGGTGTAGACTAAACGTGAAAATGGTTGTATACTTGCCTTTACCAACAACTCAGGGAAAAAAAACAAAAAACAATAAGAAATACACGGGTACCAGTACCGAGTCAATGTGCAGGGTTATGAGGTAAATATATACATGGGTAGGGATAAAGTGACTAGGCAACAGGCTAGATAACACACTAACGGCAGCGTATGGGAGGAGTCAAAAGAGTTAGTGCAAAAATGGCTTGGTTCCAGACTTGGTGCACCGGTAACGCTTGCCGTGCAGTCGCAGAGAGAAGTCTGACTTGGGTGGCTGGAGTCTTTAACAAGACTGACTGGATCAGCTCGGCTTTCTTTGCTCTCCCTGGCTGAGACCAGTAAAACTTCAGAGGGCAGCTCTCTGGCAGCTTTAGGCCATGTAAATGACTGAAAGATTTAGGGATAGACAGGCATTCAGCATCTCCACCTGTCAACGTCACCCCTCCCACACACGCGGTTCCAGGTTGCATCAATTCATTTGGTTTCCAAGAGACCACACTGTTTACATGGGTGTGGAGAAGGAGAAGGAAACTGTGCGAGTCGTTGTTGTTCTAGGCCTTTGCTGCTCAAATACCTCCAGGCAAAACGGAATAACCAACATATCGCTCATAAAAGGGCACAATAGGTCATCACTAAACCAGAGGATTTATCATGAGACCAGGAAGATGATTTAGATTTAAAAAGCTCAATGTAAGCAAATCATCTCCCAAAGCCAAGTGCATGACGTTCAAATTAAGCAATGGCCATTTCAGACACGCTGTCCAAAACAGCCCCTGTGCAGCAGTATAAGACTATGAAATCACTACGGGGACTTGAATCATGCTACCTGGCAGAGCCACTGCAAACACAGAACAAGACGTTGATCCGAGAGGTCACGCCACCTGCTGACCTCCACACAGTAGGACATTATGAAAAAGGGAAGATACATAGTTGCAGACCATCAAGTCCCCTGCCCAGACCTGGCTGACCGAACTTGTTTACATACATTGAAGGTGCAAGGCAACAGAACAAAGCCACCGACCACCACTTCCACACGGCGCAGCGTCAGAGAACAGCACAGCAGCGCTGTGTCCAGTGACGTGGCTCAATGCTACAGTAGCCTGGCTGTCAGACAGACGGAGGAGGCAGCCATAGCCAGGCGGTAATCGGAAACTGGTGTTGTCAGAGAGAAGGCAGAAGCCCAGGGAGGCAGTGAGGAGAACTCACACTTTGAGGAGAGGAAGGCTAGGGGTGAGTGGGACTTGACTGACAATTTCTGAATCTGATCACTAGCGAACTGTACTGTATTTGTGGGCCAGACTGGTGTGGTCACCCTCTGCTCCTCCCACGAAACAGCTGCGTCAAAGCGGTTTGTAGATGTGTGGTTAGAAACATCTGGAAATGCATAAAGCAGCGGATCACTTATATCCACCATGTATAATAAATCCAATATTTTTATGATTTATAAAGAGATAATGGTCTCGGTTGTTTACAGCACTACTGGATATTGTACAAATGTATCTAGGATTTTATAGAAACTGCCTAGTTAGCTCATAGCCAGTTATCAGGGCTCTAAGGACCTCCAGGGAAATTCAGATCTCAAGTCAAGAGCAGCTGATCAGGTTATTAACCTCTAATCAATTTGCAAAGGCTCATCAAAATGGAGTCTTAATTCCTCAGTGTATTAACATTACATGACAGCGGCTGAAGCCGATACATCTTACATTGATCCAGGACTTCATCTCGTTTTGGGCTTCCAAGTGGCGCAGTGGTCTAAGACACTGCATCTCAGTGCTAGAGGCGTCACTACAGACAACCTGGTTCGAATCCAGACTATCACAACTGGCCATGATTGGGAGTCCCAGACGGCGGCGCACAATTGGTCCAGTGTCGTCCGAGTTTGGCCGGTGCAGGCAGTCATTGTAAATAAGAATTTGTTCTTAACTCACTTGCGTAAATAAAGGTTAAATTAAATAAAAGGTTAAGGTAAATAAAGGCCACACAAAGCTTATCTGTATCATGGCTACAGAGAGCTACTTATTAAGATTATGACCGAACATCCAGACGTCACATGACCTGCACCCCTCATGGATTATTACTTTCCCAAGATCATTCTTAGTAGCAAAGGTGTCAAAGTCCACGGCGTCGCTGAAAACGTATAATCTTGTTCAATAGCTCTGCTTTTTAACTGTAGGTTAGCCATTACATCACCGTAATGGCTTGGAAAACCTGAATGCATTGCAGACACGTGGGGGATCGTTACGAACAGACAATTAGTGTTTTGGGATATTAAAACATCGAGACGAAATCAAACACTTTAAAAGCTTTATTAGAGTAATGCTCTGCGTGAAGCAATGTGCGTTACTGTTGATGCTGGTTGAAAATAAATAATACCAAAAACCCTTTGCAGCTTCACCCCAGTGTTTTAGCACCAAAGAGAGGGAGCCACGTCAGATAGAGGGGCTAATGAATGTTTGATTCGAGAGAAGAGACTTCCTATCACGTCTACTGACATAACCCTCAACCTCCCTCACAGATTCCAAAGCCTTTTTCTCCTCGTCTGCTCACCTTACTTTCTTTTCTCTCTGCTTTAAATTCCTGAGCACACACACACACACAGCGCTCATTAAAGCAGATTTGCATGTCTGCTCCAGAGCTGTATGAGAGGATATGAAACAGAACTCCCAGTGGCTGCCTCTGCCGAGCTTCACTCATCTGACAGAGAGAGCTTCACTTAGGGGCCCCAGAAACCAGCCAGCAAACAGACGCAGACTCTCCTTAAAGGGGCCATGCACACAACCAACACCATAGAAATAGGATTAATAATATTTGTAGGGGCTACACACAGACATTGTACAATACATAATATTCACAATGAATAACAGCCATATGCAGAAAATACAATGTCAACCCTACGTCCGGTGCGTTTTATCAATCACAACTGTTATGCTGAAGAGTAGTATGCGACGTCTCCATTGCCTAGGAGAGATCATATCCCCAAGACAATGACAATGTATTATTTGTGCGTCTCAGCCTGTCATTACAGTTTTATTATAGCCTAAGTATGAGAAAGCATGTGTAGGTCAAGGGCGAACAGAGCTGTGTAGGTTAATAAAACTCCCCATTGCTCTCCAGGGTCTGGTCTGCGGCTTGGCTTCTGTTTAACAACAGCGAGTGAGAAAGGAATTCTACCATAACACTGAAGAGCCACGGCAAAGAAGATTCCCTATTAAATTCTAAAAAAAAAAATTGACTAACAGAGTTCAATTGATACAGTGGGATCATTAGAAACACCAGGAAGGCAGAGTTGAATCAAAATCTAGGAGGATCTATGGATTTTGTGAAACAGCCAGGGAGGACGTGTCTGTAATAGCAAGCACGCAAAAAGCAACAAAAAATATCTTTACAACTTTTTTTTTTCTTTCTGATTAAATGCATAACACTACGCTGGTTTACATTCTCTGACAAGAATGCTGGAAATATGAGAGAATTCATGCAATGGATAGGATAAATCACAACAAATTGCATTCAACAACACACTACGCTATACAATCCTCAACAACTCCTGTTTTGCCTATCGCTGTGAATAGTATGCGTCTCTCACAAACTAGGCTAATGACTAGGCAGATTCGGAGGAGCCACTAGCGGACATCATGAGAATATTAATCATATGACCGTTCACTGCAATTTCGAAATTAGAGAAAGAAAAAAAATGCATTTCTCAGAAAAAAAAGAGACGTTCCTGGTTCCCCCCTCAGCCTCCTCCATATGAGGCGCTTTTGTTTGAGATGACTCACTTGGCGAAAGTGGCGCGTCATGTGGCAACATGACTCACTGGTTCAGAGGAGTGGAGAGGAGCAGAGGGATTGTAGTGCGGCAGAGCAGCCTGCTGACCCACAGGGCCTGTCCACCAGGAGCTTCACATTAGTACTGACAGTTCCAAGATAAAGCTACCAAGTCCCAAACACTAAACCTAGCCAATAGCTACACACAGAGGCGTTAGATCATTCTGTATGTAGACTCCTTCAACTGAATACAATTCCTGCCTCTCATGACAGTGAGAATTTCTAAAATGTTTGTTAGCGCCAGAGAAACATGTATCGCATTTTTGGGAGATTAAAGATATATTACCCATGAGTTTTGAAAAAAAATAATAATAAAGTAAATAGATATGTTACACCTGCCATGTATAGCATGGTCAGTAGGGCTGCAAAACAGCAAGGGTTGAAAACTAACCAAAATAAAGACAATTAGAAGTTAATAGGACAAAATTAAAAGGCAAAAGAACAGGCATCAGTCTGGCAAGGCGGTTTCAAAGACCGTCATTTCAGAGGAGGGATAATGTGAAGAGAGCAATACGGAGATTATCAGTCATGAACCGCTTTACCCAGTAGTAAATCACTATTAGCCAAAAAGAGGCACTACTCATTTCTTAATCCTCAAATCATGATCACTTTTGTCAGAACATTACTTTGACATTCTGCAGCTAGACATTCTGTGAGCTACAGACCTTTAGGAGTATGTGGGCAGTTTCTACAGAGCACATTAAGTAATTAAAGTCCCCATGCGCAGTCTCTCCCTCACCCCCTACCGAACACAGGCTTTCAGACCAAACGCAGCTCTGCCTCCTGAATCTTAATAGAGGGAGGGAAACCAGAAGGAAAGGCAGTGAAGGCATCACAGTATTTTAGAGGAAGCAAAATAAATTAGTGAACACACACCCTGGGGCGGCCATGCCGGGGGGTTTCCAGGGGGTCGTACTGAGCGGGCCGATCGGGTGTCAAGGCGAAGGCGGCAGACTCAAACAAAACTGACATTTCAAAGAAGCAAAGCCTTGTAGAAAGGGGGGGAGAGCAGCCAAGTCACCGCATTCAACGGCACAGCTTGTTTTTGCTTCAATGAGGCAACACGCCGAAAAACGGCAATTAGCTTGAGATGCTGTCTGCATACGAAAAAAAGCGTTGTTTTCCAATCAAAGCCAGCTAATATCAGAAGAAAAATCAGGTTCTTCTGTATATTAAGGCTGTGAATTGCCAAGGATCTCACGATACGATTTCCCAATACTTATAAGATATGTATTACGATTGTCCTTATTCTATATGTATTGAGATTCAATAATGCGATTTTATTGCGAGTGGATGTTGCAAACATATTGCTCACTATACGTCTGCTGTAGAGAGACAGCGCATGAGAAAAAAAAAAAAAGAAAAAAAAAAAAAAACAGGGAAATAAGTGCCGAAAACATGCTGCCTCTATTTAAAAAGAAGATTGGTATTCTTCATCCTGTAGCTTGTTATCAGAGTTTGTGCATACACCCCCGGTCAAAAGTTTGGAATACTACTCATTCAAGGGTTTTCCTTTATTTGTACTATTTTTTTACATTGTAGAATAAAAGTGAAGACATCAAAACTATGACATAACCCATATGGAATCATTAGTAACCAAAAATATAAATGTTATATTTGAGATAGCCACCTTTTGCCTTGGTGACAGCTTTGCACACTCTTGGCATTCTCTCAACCAGCTTCATGAGGATTGCAGCACAAATAAATGCTTCACAGAGTTAACAGATAACTGTTCAGAGGAGACTGTGTGAGTCAGGTCTTCATGGTCGAATTGCTGGAAAGAAACCACTACTAAAAGGACACCAATAAGAAGACTTGCTTGGGCAGAGAAACACTAGCAATGGACATTAGACCGGTGGAAATTTGTCCTTTGGTCTAGAGTCCAAATTTGAGATTTTTGGTTCAAACCTCAACCAAATTTAGATGTTTGGGATGAGTCGGACCGCAGTGAAGGAAAAGCAGCCAACAAGCGCTCAGCATATGTGGGAACTCCTTCAAGACCGATGGAAAAGCATTCCAGGTGAAGCTGGTTGAGAGAGAGTGTGCAAAGCTGTCAAGGCAAAGGGTGGCTAATTGAAGAATCTCAAATATTTTGATTTGTTTAACACTTTTATTCTACAATGTAAAAAAAAATAAAATAAATAGGGCAAATAAAGAAAAACCCTTTAATGAGTAATATTCCAAACTTTTGACCGGGGGTCTAGTTCTGAGTGATGAGTGCTTTGAGGTCAGTTCGGTTAGATAACAAAATAATCCCGTTTTTTTCTATTTCAATTATTATTATTTTTGAACATTAAGTGCACCTGCATTGTGGGTTGAATGTATCAGAATAAAATAATGAATAAAAGTCCCATGATGGTAGTTACTGCTCATCACTTAATCATTCATTCACATTACTTTAATAAAATATCTTAGTTGTGTATATGGTTTTATTTGATTACTATTTAATTCCAACTCATAATCTCATCTCTATAGGAGCTGCTGCCTGACAAAATCAAAATTGTAGTTGTTCTTCAAAGTAAATAAGGCATACTTTTATGGACGACTGCTGAATACCAACTATGACTCACGAAGCAACAGCTCTCTATTCCTCTTGATCGCGAATTCTTTGGTCAATTCTCTGTGGTCTGCCTCACTCGAACATAACGTAGCAGAGTAAAAAGGAGAAGAAAAAAAAAAAGACTGCAAGTAGGCACGCAATGATTATGGTCATTGTAATTAATTACTACATTGTCTGCACTAAACTATGTAGAACATCTGCACTAAAATGTGTAGAACATAGGCCTGTTGGAACCTATAATTCCCTACTACATTGCACAGTTCGGGCTTGATCGGATTTATCTCTAGAGAAACTGCAACGTGCGTAGTGCACATTGAGCTCACAGAAAAAATAATAATAATTGAACCAAATGAAATTCCAACAACTTAACTTAGACGCATGTACAGCCGACTAGCGCTAACTAATGCTACCTATTGTAGCAAAAAATATACACTACCGTTCAAAAGTTTGGGGTCACTTAGAAATTCTTGTTTTCCATGAGTTGAAAAATGAATAGGAAATATAGTCAAGACATTGACAAGGTTATAAATAATGATTTTTAATTGAAATAATTGCGTCCTTCAAACTTTGCTTTCGTCAAAGAATACTCAATTTGCAGCAATTACAGCCTTGCAGACCTTTGGAATTCTAGTTGTCAATTTGTTGAGGTAATATGAAGAGATTTCACCCCATGCTTCCTGAAGCACCTCCCACAAGTTGGATTGGCTTGATGGGCACTTCTTACGTACCATACGGTCAAGCTGCTCCCACAACAGCTCAATAGGGTTGTGATCCGGTGACTGTGCTAGACACTCCATTATAGACAGAATACCAGCTGACTGCTTCTTCCCTAAATAGTTCTGCATAGTTTGGGTCATTGTCCTGTTGTAGGAGGACATTTCTTTATTGGGCAGTCTGAGATGTCTTTTTCTTTGCAACTCTGCCGAGAAGGCCAGCATCCCGGAGTAACTGACGTTGAGAGTGGTGTTTCGCGGGAACTATTTAATGAAGCTGCCAGTTGAGGACTTGTGAGACGTCTGTTTCTCAAACTAGACACTCGAATGTACTTGTCCTCTTGCTCAGTTGTTCACCGGGGCCTCCCACTCCTCTTTCTATTCTGGTTAGAGCCAGTTTGCGCTGTTCTGTGAAGGGAGTAGTACACAGCGTTGTAGGAGATCTTCAGTTTCTTGGCAATTTCTTGCATAGAATAGCCTTAATTTCTCAGAACAAGAATAGACTGACCAGTTTCAGAAGTTCTTTTTTCCTGGCCATTTTGAGCCTGTAATCGAACCCAAATGCTGATGCTCCAGATACTCAACTAGTCTAAAGAAGGACAGTTTCATTGCTTCTTTAAAAAATCAGCACAACAGTTTACAGCTGTGCTAACCTAATTGCAATTAGCCTTTTAAAATGATAAAAAAATAAATACAGAGGCCCAATTAAGTTTAAAGCCGTTTCCAGCTACAATAGCCATTTACAACATTAACAATGTCTACACCATTTCTGATCAATTTGATGTGATTTAAAATTGACAAATAATTCGCTTTTCTTTCAAAAACAAGGAAAATAAGTGACGTATGGGGAAGACCTAGATGGCCTAGGCACTATGGGCCTATTCCCTGCATGCCCAGTGCCACTACACTTAAACTAAAAGCCTTTGGTATCGATTGAATCATAAGTCTGAGTGGCAACACAGATAAATTGGATACATCAAACAGAAAGTATACCATTATGGACTTTGACAAGGCTAATTAGTTAGATGCTGACATTTTTGTGAATTGGCTTGAGGAGGGAGAGCCAATACAAAATTCAATCATTTGTTGCTAATGAGATATTACATCTGAAATGTTTGCAGAATGCCTCTGTGGCTCTGTGATAATGAAGGGAATTCTCTGAGGTGACTACCATGCTGACACAGCCTTTGGGTGCTTAAATCCTAAAATGGGTTTAACTACATTTTAATTGACTTATATTTACCCACGGTCTTCTCCTGCAAATATAAATATCTCTGGCACTCTTAGAAGAGATAAGTAGGTCACTCAGTCTCATGCGAGTCATTGATCCTGGCAAGTGATCAAATCGTGCAGGTATAAGGAAGACAGGATTAAGCCAAGTGGGGCCTAATGGCAGTCAAACACTAACCTTTATCAACACTGATGTAAATGCCATATTATTTAATTATACACCAACACATTCAATACAATATAATACAGTTGACATAGGCTACATAACAAGGACTACTTCAAATCAATAGTCTGTGCATTGTCAACAGTAGCCCAATAGAATCTCCCTGTTGCAAAATTAAAAAAAAAAAAAAAATCCCCCTAGACATCAAGGTTGACGGATGTGTGTGTAGCCCTGTTGCACAAGACATAGCAAAGTGCACGCTTTGATGAAGGAATCTTAATTCCTGCACTGGACAAAGACTAAAGACCACACCAAATTCCTCCAGAAATAGCAGCAGTAATTTCTTCAGACACGACCAGGTGCAGCAGGCTCCATCCTCTCCAGCCCCGGGGCCTGCCTGCCTCCCATGCCCAGTGTAACATAGCCCTGCCAGGGTCAGTGGCTGGGCTGGGATTTCCAGGGCAACAGTTTACCAGGGGATGACTCACCCTGGCTGACCCCACTGTCCGTCACATCAGCCACCTGGGAACAGCCATTCTGTAGCACCATTGAGCTGCCTCGCCTCACGCTCCTTAGTCGACACACTAAAAAGCACCGCACACACACACACACACGCAGCGGCATTTTCACATGTAGTTCTACTTACTTTTGTGTGGCAAAGGTTTTTGGAACGGACTGTAAACTGCTGTTTGCATGAAGCGTGTCGTGGCCTTGACACTTCCTTATTACATTATGGGCCACTGGCACAGTGGCAGTGCACCAGTCATCCTGCTACTCCCCTCCCCCTACCACACACACCCGCTCATTCATCCACTCTGAGGGAGAAGCACACGGGCCAGAGGAAGTATGACTCATCTGAGTAACAAGATGCATTCTTCAGAAATCTCCACAGACGTGTTGTTTGCTAAGTGAGGAGCAGCTAGTGAATGTAGTGGTATGGGTTAGCAGAGTGAGTGAGGAGAGAGTTCACTCATTGTGTCGGTTATGGCTCCACACGTCGACGTTTCCTCAAACTCCACAGAGATTCCTTGGCTTCATTCTGGGATTTTCTGAATCACAAATGAAACCTTCATGTGCACATGAACTACGTAATTTATTAGAGTTTCAGAAAACACACAATATAGTGGGGAGACTTAAGTCATTCTGCTGAGCTGGCAGAAAACGTTGAGGCACAGGTAAAGACAGTTTTAAAATCATTGGGTTAAGACATCTAGCCTAACACTGCTACCCCAAATAATCCATCTGCAAAATGTGGCTATCTTTCATAAAGATCATGAGCATTGCAACACATCACAATAGTCTAGATAAACTCTGAAGAGAGAGCGAGAGAGCAGACACTGGTCCAGGCTGAGCAAAGTTACTGAGGCCATAGAGATGAGGCTGGTTGAATGGTTGTCTAACTGGTTCAACCCCAGCAGGACTGACTTGGGACAGTGACCGTTACAGTGAGTAGTGTCTCCACATACTGCTAACCCATTTAGCCTGACTTTACTAATCAGGATTAAGAGCAAAGACCTAATTAAACCTACCCTGCTTTTCCTCAAACAGAGAGGCTGGCAGTATAAACACACACACACACAACTCAATGGCCATTGTGTTATTCCAATGTTAATGTTTCCAGCAACAGAACTTGGCTACAACTTTGTTTCGGGATGAAAAAAAAAAAAGTCATCTTTAGCAAGTTATTAAAGCCATTTAACTCGGGTGAAATTTGCATTTGCTGAGAGCGTATAAGCTAGCCACTGTAATTAAAGAGGAGACCAAATAGTAAGATGAGAGCTCCATTATCATTACTTAAGCTGTGTAAGCTTAGCAAAATCCTTCGCCAGCACACAGCTCACAAGTCTCTTAAGAGTGGGAATCGCATAGGCATATCAATCGCTTCTACTGAACATACGACAGAAAAAGGCAAAAGAAGAATATGAAGGTCCTGTAATAGGCTATCACAACTCAAGGACACAGGGAACAATATGATGAACTAATTCAATCCATTAGCAGTCAGTCTTACTCATTAAGCATACTGTTAGGCCCATATGGCAGAGACGCCAAGGCCCTAATATGGATGTCCTAATTTATAGTTAAACCTTCATTGTAGTCAATTCCTCTGGAACATGTATTTCTTGTGGTGGATAGGCCTACATAAAAAGCTGCCACGTGTAGCCTACTGAGAGAACCACAACAGCCCCATGTTGCAAGAGACAAATTCACGATTCCCTTCCATCCCATCTCACCAACATTTTGTCTAGCTCTAAGCCAACAGGCCACAGTGTGGGTGCCTGGTTACTCTGTAACGCCTTCAATAGTCAACACGGGGAAATATCTGGTCCAGAGACGTGGCGCCAGTACACAAAACAAGGCCCTTCGATAAACTAGTGGTGAATGTCAACATGGACACATTAAAAGTGAATTAAAATGTGTATATTTATTTAGCTAATTCTGGGCAAGCAGCCGACTTAAAACATCATGTCCACAACTAGTTTCTGCCCAAATGTTACACCGTAAGCACAGCACAAACATATTTTCAGCCTAGCATATTGGAGAGAGAGAGAGAGAGATATGCAGTGTATTGCTAGATTAATAAGAAAAATGAAAGCGTAGTTATTCAGTAAACTTGCTCTCTCCCTCCCATGAGGGTGGGTGGGGGGGGGGTTCTTTTGAAAACTCTGAACCAATGCTGCATTCCCATATCCACCCGTATCCAGCGAAGGGCTCTTTAAAAATTCATTAATTTACAGCAAAAATAGATTAAAGAGCCCAGCTGAGCAAAACTCAAAATTTGGCTCCAGAATAACATTAATGATAAAACATCTCCCACAAGCCCTGGGGGGTTTCGCTTGAGGAAAAAAAAAAGTGCTGGCTTTCTTTCACCTTACAGCACCTTGAGAATATTTGTTTTTTTAAATCATTACTACAAATAATGCATTTCTAATTGTCATTTTTAATTAGATGCAAAACAGCTGTGTTAAACCTGCAAAAACTAATTAATATCCATCCTTGAACATTCCGCTTCCCCATAATGCTTTGACAATGTCAATCTATTCACCATTTGATATCACAGCTTCAGAGTGTTCAATGAGAGCTGCTGCAAGCCACCGAAAATGCCTGGAACAGCAGTTACTGTAATTGCTCTGGCCAGCACTAAATGAGGTTCACTTAAGTGCAATTATCTGCCTCTGATCTCTCACATAAAGATATTTCTTTAACATGGAGAAGTGGGCTCACACAATATGACTGCAAATAAGATTCAAATTGGAATCAGGGATGCATTTCCAGGAGATGAATGGCTTCATAGCTCATCTGCATTCTGGTGATGCACAGCATTGCTAATGAAGACTGAGCTAGTCCCATCTCGCTAACACCGCAACCAGGAGCATAAACTTCATACTGGATTAGAGCAGAACATAGGAGAGATTTCAAACAAACCCTTCATAGTCACTTAGGCCTGAGCTGCTTCAGAGGGCCCTGCCTGCCTGCCATCATATCAATGAACAGAGGAGCATGTTTGTGCCCACCCAATACACCGTGGAGAGTCTTGTAGAGAGATAACACAGAGCCAGGACAAAAATATTTTTTCCCATACAGGGAGGTAAAAAACAGGACTCTGGGATAAAATGGAAGCATAGACCATACATTATCTCTACATGGCGCCAATGGAAGGTTTAGCAGTTTTATAGATCATTTCCTGCAATTCTACACATTTTGCCATGCAGCTGAGAGAATTTTGCCATTTTAAAGCTAGTTTCCTGCAATTCTATGCATTTCGCATGGCTAATGCTGTGTTCTTTGCTCAAAAACAGAAACATCCATACTGCTAAATTAATTGTTCTGGGATTTTTTTTAAATTCTCCCCGTCTAGCGTTTATATTGGTGATTGTTAGTTCTCAAAGATTATAAAAACAATATAGGTTTTCTGGTTTGAGTGGTTTAAGTTAACACTGAAAGCTTTTTTCTATCCCACTGTTTGGCAGCCCACCCAAGGATTAATCCCTTGTTATAAATAAAGATATGAGCAATCAATAAAGGACAATGCACCACCATATTGCAATTGGATTGAAGACATACTGTCCTCTACACTTGCACTACTGCTGTCAGTCACCAGTCAAATCAAAGAATAGCCCAGCCTATAATATATTACAGGATGATTGGTTATATTTTTGACATTTGATTGCTTGGAATTTTCTGAGTGGATAGCCTCCCTCCTGGGCTCTGTCTGTCCGATCCCTGGGCAGCAGGGGACTGGTACGGTATATTCAGCCTGCCTGGCCTGGGGCTCAGCTACCACCAGCCGTCTGATATTCTGCGCCTCACGGACTGCCATTTGAATAACCACTTCAACCAGGGGAGAAATTAAAAAGCCTCTCAGTGAGACGGAGCCACAGCCGAATTCCAAATGAGCTGCTGGTACGTGAAAGGTGAGAGACTGCCTCTTAGCAAGGCTTTGTCCGTTTGGAGACCCTACCCACATCTCCATAATGGTATCACTATCCTATTACGCTTAAAGAAATACCACAATATTCAATACTGGTATTCCACAATTTTATGAAACGCAAAACCTGTGAAATAGAGTACATGCTGGTAAATAAGATGAATACCTTAAGCCGCTGAACAGGCTCCACTGATTTTTCCAAAAAATTAAAATACGTCTGTAGTACCACTTAAGCATAGCTGGATCAAGCGACACTGCACAAAAAGCGAAGGGAAATGCAGGTCTTCCACACAGGGCTCTGAAAAGACAGCAGGCAGACTCAAGCATGATCCTTGTGAGGGTACATCTGAAGCATTACCCTAAACCATCAGCACAATGTAAAGATACTCCATCCCTGATCACAAGAAAACCTGCCAATCTAGCTTGTGAGGGATGGCATCTTTCAGTCCAATAACAGTAAGGCGGTAATTGGGTGGGTGGTGTAGCCCCTTTCAATGTGATGGTTTTATTTGTGGAATGCGTATGTTTAGTGGATTTAACCACATAGGACTTGCTTGTGGTCGAATTGTGACTCATCTCCTTGAAATGCTGCACATCCTTAGACGGAAATGGTTACAGACCGACAGAACAAGCAAGATGCTGCACTGCCATTATGTGCATTTATCCCCACTTGAGGTTATTTTAAGATTAGGCCTACAATTTTGTACTGAAAAAAAGGGGTAGCCTAATCCCTAAAATGATTAGTAAATAAATTGAATTACACAGGACCGACTACACAGAGCATCTAGGAGTTGCCTACATGAATGCAGATCCAAACATTGTGGCCAATACTGTTCAAAGTCTATGCTACATTTGTCCGTACATAAAGGATATGAAAACCCTCAATAGCATGAAGTTGAAAACTGACGGCTAATTTCGCAACGCTAAAACAAGAGTTCAGCGCCCGCAACAATACAACAATGCTGCATCACTCCGCAAATAAACCTCCTGGTCTACTATCCAGTAATCCAGAAACAACTCACTCACAGTTCAAAACAATTCTTTGAAAGCACGTCAAGTGATAAATTCACACAATCTGCAAGATGTGTGAAACCAATGGGAAGTGGGGGGGATGCCAAAAAGCCTCCACTTATCACCACTATCAAAACAGATTAGGTTACAGCCTAGAAGCAGACTACCATCCCTGTCCTCAAGACTCAAACTGTGGACAGCATGTAAGGATTGTGGAAAGGACTGTACAATATTGATCCCAAAGGAAAATTGGGGATCAATAAAGAACACCTATTCATCACAAGGGCAGGAGGGAGAAAGAGAGCGTGAGAACCTTGATGGCACATTGAATGACAATGAATATTTCAGCACCCACATTTGCAAAGCCCTCCCCATTCCTGTTCAGTAGCATATACTGTCATTTCTTAAAACAGTCAAATAGAACCAAAAGGCTTTCGCAAAAAATAAATGCCAGGGGAGTGATATCAATACTTGAGCAACAGCTTCAGGGCTGCATGTGCACGCAGAGAGCACAATGGAACTGCTATTTAAAGATGCACTATGCAGAAATTGCACCTCCATTTCCTGGTTGTTAAATTCTAATAGTTCGCCTAATTTCAGTTTGTGACAAAACAAGCAGTCATTGTGTAGAGAATCATTTTACCATCTAAAAGCACTGTGAAATTAATTTTCTATAACTAAAAATATTGTATATTCAGCTGTTTGAAGTTGATTTTCAAAAACTAAAGTAAAAGATTCAAAAACAAAACTTCAGTAAGGGAAGCATAGAAATTACACACAGAACAGATCTACCACTTAGACTTGCTTTCAACAGGAATTAAAGATTTATAACTCACATTTCTATGTGAATGTGGTCAGGTCAGCCAAAAAGTTACATGTTGTAGCTTTAAATAATAGATGATTAAGACAAACCAGGTCTGGTCTATCTTTGATAATTTTTTGTATTTGTTAGGACATATAGCAAAGATGGCACATATATAGAAAAAAACGACAGGTGATTATGCAAATCAGCAGCTACAGATTTTACGCCAGATAAAGTGATATAACCCAAACATTTTATGAGTACATTACAGAAAAGTAGCCATCAATTTTTCAACTAACCTGTTCTTGCCTATACTTTTTTCATAGAATCGAAGAACTTCGAAATGTCATTAAGTTACAGCCTTACTCTAAAAATGTATTAAAAATAGTTTCCCCCCCCCCATTAATCTACACACCATACTCTACAATGACAAAGCAAAAACAGGTTACACATTTTCACAAATGTATAATAAAAAATAAACTGAAATATCACATTTAAATAAGTATTCAGACCCTTTACTCAGTAATTTGTTGAAGCACCTTTGGCAGCGAATTACAGCCTTGAGTCTTCTTGGGTATGACGCTACCAGCTTGGCACACCTGTATTTGGGGAGTTTCTCCCATTCTCCTTTGCAGATCCTCAAGCTCTGTCAGGTTGGATGGGGAGCGCCGCTGCACAGCTATTTTCAGGTCTCTCCAGAGATGTTCGATCAGGTTCAAATCCAGGCTCTGGTTAGGCCACTCAAGGACTTTCAGAGACTTGTCCCGAAGCCACAAGTCTCTGAATGTCCTTGAGTGGCCCAGCCAGAGCTCAGATTTGAACCCAATCGAACATCTCTGGAGAGACCTGAAAATAGCTGTGCAGCGACACTCTGGAGTAGGTTTTCATCAAGATCTCTGTTCTTGGGGACCTTCAAAGCTGCAGAAATGTTTTGGTACCCTTCCCCAGATCTGTGCCTCGACAAAATCCTGTCCCGGAGCTCTACGGACAACTCCTTCAACCTCATGGCTTGGTTTTTGCTCCGACATGTACTGTTAACTGTGGGACATTAGACAGGTGTATGCCTTTCCAAATCATGTCCAATCAATTGAATTTACCATAGGTGGACTCCAACATTGTATGACGCGCTGTCATGTACGACTACGTGGCTGCGGCCTAGTCGCATAGAAACGACTAGTTCTTGCCAGGGGTTGCAACCAGTTCAGGGAAAATAAGTACATTGAAACAGGACCGTGAACAAAAGTTCTCTAGTGTTCCAGAACAGAATACTTATTTTCAAATCTCGAGAAGCGGTTAATAACGTTATTTTTAGTTCAATTTTACTTTCTACAAAAATGTTCCTAATGTCTAGTAGCTATATAATTCTCTAATTAGGTTAAGTTATAGTGCTAGTAATAACCTAAACACATTCCAGTTCACGTCATTCAGAGCTTCAAGCCAATCCCCCTCCATGTCTGTCCCTCTCTGCCCACCTGTGAAACTTCAGTTACATCTAGCTCCTGCAATTATCTGGCCAATCAAACATGTAAACAGCTATCTACCCGTTGATGCTCTATGGGCGCTAATTGGGGGAGTAAATTCATTTCACACAAAACATTTTTTACGAAAATGAACTATATGAACCGTAACTATTTGGGGATTCGAATCGGTTCAGAATTTTTTTTTCTTTTCTAGGTAAAAAAAAACAAGTTCTGCTCTGAACATAACGATTGGAAAATAAATGTTGGTTCCAACACCTGGCTCCTGCAAATATGCATGCCAAATGCTAGATGTGCAGAAGCTACGATGGCGAGGAACATCCTCACGCAGTACAAAACATTGATTTAATAGATTTCTAAGGTTTTTTTTGTATAACTACTTGTTATTTTTGAAGATACTTTAACGGAATCTGGGAACGAAGAAAATATCGCCAAGAACAGGTAAATCTATGGCGGCGATTTGTAATAGGCTTTTCTGTAACGCCCAGTATGGACACCAACGATATTTGGTTAGATCACATTATCTGGCGTACAATCTGTAGCTAACAAATCAGGAGTTCTGGAGTCATAGGTCGTGCAAGTCGAAACTATTATAACCTGAAGCATCTGATAAACACAGCCTTGCCCTCAAATTCTTCACTTCAGGTAGCCAAACTAGCCAGTGACATTGACAATGCATTCATTTTTGAATACCTAGTTAAAAGTACAGACGCTTAAGACACACTTTTTTTTTCTTTTAGACTACTTATCATCCATATCTGGGGTAATCCCACAAAGTCAGACAACATTAAAATTGACAGACGACGAAACACATGCCAACAGCTGATGAGGGACCAAACAGTCAAGCTGGCTAGGTCGAGCTAGCTAAAGACAGTGTGCGCACAGTGTGACCCATTCCTAAGTTAGCTAACGATAGCCACTTAACTGGGGTAAACAGCTGGCTAACATTTTAGCAACACACCTTGTCAAAGAATCGTCGGGCTTTTTTTTTGTTGTTGTTGTTGCAATAACGCGAGTTAGATAAAGATATGGAAGAACGAATGCTACCGTGGCGTTAGCTGTCAAAGTTGCTAGCTAGCTGTCAAGTTCTAGAGTTATAGCTAGCTAGCTAGATAGCTATCAACGTAGTGTGATCAAGAGAGCTAACGTTACCTGGATCGTTACCAATGATGTCCCCCATATGCCCCGTCCCAGCAAAAAGAAAAACTACCAAGGCCTGATTGCTTAAGTCAATCCCCAGAACTTCAGTACAGGTCACTTCCCCATGAAAGTCGTCCATTTCATGGGCCTCAGTTCAACTACCATTCCCATGTTCTTACAGCTCACTTACCCTGGGTATGTCAGGTCGTTGCCTTGGTCCAGGGCAGTGTTGAAATATCTGCCCCCTCCCCTTTCACTTCTTCAACAAGAAAGTCCCTCAGGTGCCTGTGCTCTTGGCGTGTGTCCTAGTTAAGACCCGTTGAACACTCGCCAGTGTCGTCCCTCTTCGGCTTCTCTGCCTTTTCCCGTTCGCCTTTCTCTCGAGTCCAGTCTCGACAGCCAACATCCGGGACTCTGTCGTTTTCTACACAGGCTACCAAAAATTACCCGGAACTACTTTCAATACAATTCAGAGAACGACGCAAATTACAAACTGCACTCGGCGATGTACACAGCCACAACAACTAGTCCCCTACTTCACTGTCCGCTCTCTCACTCTCTGCCTCTGCTAGAACTGCTTTCATGAAACAATAATAATAATACTTGTAATAATAATAACAACAACAACAACAAAACATATGTACTCTATCATTATAATCATAATTATAAATAAAACATGATTAAAAAGTAGTTATTTATATGTGTTGTTAGCTATTACTAATCTTACTGCAGTACTACTAGAGGTTATATTTCATTGCAATAAATTATTTATTTTCTTGACTTTAGATAAATTACATTGTTGTTCATGTCAGCTACCCGAGTGGTGCAGTGGTCTAAGGTACTGCATCTCATTTCGGTCCCTGGTTCGAATCCAGGCTGTGGTTGGGAGTCCCATAGGGTGGCGTCGTTGGCCCAGGGTAGGCCGTGTTCTCTCTGCTACAACTACTTTAATAAAACAACAATACAATATGACAGTAGTAAGAATAACAATAAGAAAAACAACACATATTTAATCAATCATTATAATAACAAAAAAATGATACAAAATATAAGTTGTTTCTATGTGATCTTATGCCTCGATCACACCAACAGTGCTTTTGCATTTTGGTACACCAAAAGTACATTCATTTCCAATGGAACGCTGTATTTGCCTTACGCTTTGAACACACCGACTGTGTTATTGACCGACTAAGTTAAATTGAACGCAGCATAATCTAGATATGTGTGCAACAAAAGTTCAACATTCACCTTCTGCTCCCATTTCTGTCAACTCGTTTAGGCATACAGTTTGAAGAATACGTTAGATAAATCCAATGTATGCACCACACAGAACGCACTGCAACGCAATAGCGTTCCATTGGAAATTATGGTACTTCTGGTGTACCAAAACGCAATAATACAGTCGGTGTGTTTTAAGCGTTACAGCATTGCCTTGCAGAGGCTGTTGCAGTGGGTTCTGTGTGGTGCATGTTGAATTGATAGAACGTATGCATCGAATTGTATGCATAGATGGTTTGACGGAAATGGTAGCATGTAAAAGTTGCACACGTAATATCCAGATGATGCTGCGTACCAATTTGCGTAATGACGCTGTAGGTGTGATCTGTGATCGAGGTGTTAGCTCTTAATAATCTTTACTACAGGAGTTACTACAATATTACTATAGGTCATATTTAATTGCAATAAATTATTAATTTAACTATTTTCTCTTAACTTTAGATCTACGCTGTTCTGCCCTACCAAGCAAAAAAGCTGCAACTGCTCATAGCGTGGAAACTGAGAAAAATGGCTTTTATTTACCCCGATTTCTCCAAAACACAATACAATAGAGGCAGGATACTTGTCCACGTGATTAAGTATGTATTTAACGTAGCAAAAAATGACATTACCTCATTTTCGACCAAATGAGCAGTTACTGCCTTTTTGCTTGGTAGGGCAATGTTGTTAGAAGCATCCTGTCAGCTACGTGGATCATTATCTTAATAATTGTAATCTTCATGAGACATGTATTTACATTTTGGTCAATTCATAATACCTTGCTGGACTCAAAAACGTCTGATCACTACTAGTCTAGTACAGTATCATTTCAGCTTCTTCATACAGTTTTTTGGTGAGGCAACAGCACCTCCAGTGGATTAAAATGCTTCACTTGAGCTGCAAACAGGTTGCAAATCATGTTTTATCCTGCCCAAATACACTATATGCCCAAAAGTATGTGGTCCTGCCGTACATACCTACAAGTACGCTCCGTTCACAAGACGCAGGTCTCCTTATTGTCCCTAGAATCTCTAAGCAAACAGGTGGAGGTAGGGCTTTCTCCTATAGAGCTCAATTTTTATGGAATGGTCTGCCTATCCATGTGAGAGACGCAGACTCCGTCTCAACCTTTAAGTCTTTACTGAAGACTCACCTCTTCAGTAGGTCCTATGATTGAGTGTAGTCTGGCCCAGGGGTGCAAGGGTGAACGGCAAGGCTCTGGAGCGACGAACCACCCTTGCTGTCTCTGCCTGGCCAGTTCCTGTCTCTCCATTGGGATTCTCTGCCTCTGACCCTATTACGGGGGCTGAGTCACTGGCTTACTGGTGCTTTCCATGCCATCCCTAGGAGGGGTGCGTCACTTCCTGTCCGGTTTGTCGCCCCCTCTGGCTTGTGCAGTGGAGGGGATCTTTCGTGGACTATACTCAGCCTTGTCTGAGGGTAGTAAGTTGGTGGTTGTTGATATCCCTCTATTGGTGTAGGGGCTGTGCTTGGCAGAGTGGGTGAGGTTATATCCTGCCTGGTTTGGCCCTGTCCGGGGGTATTGTCGGAGGGGGCCACAGTGTCTCCTGACCCCCCCTGTCTCAGCCTCCAGTATCTATGCTGCAATAGTCTATGTGCCGGGGGGCTAGGGTCAGTTTGTTAAATCTGATGTTATTATCCGGTGTCTTGTGTGAATTTAAGTATGCCTCCCTCTAATTCTCTCTCTCTCCCACTCTACCTCCTCTCCCGGAGGACCTGAGCCTACCCGGAGGACCATGCTTCAGGACCACCTGCCCTGATGACTCCTAGCTGTCCCCAGTCTACCTGGTTGTGCTGCTGCTCCGGTTTCAACTCTTCTGCCTGCGGTCATGGAACCCTGACCTGTTCATTGGACGTGCCACCTTGTCCCAGACCTGCTGTTTTCATCTCAAACTCGCTCTACCGCACCTGTGCTCTATTGCACTGAAAAGCCAAGTGACATTCACTCCTGATGTATTTACCTGTTGCAACCTCCACAACTACTTATATTATTATTTGACCCTGCTGGTCATCTATGAACATTTGAACATCTTGGAGAAAGAACTGGCCTTAATGGCCATGACTTGTTATAATCTCCACCCGGCACTGCCAGAAGAGGACTGGCCTCCCCTCAGAGCCTGGTTCCTCTCTAGGTTTCTTCCTAGGTTTTGCCTTTCTAGGGAGTTTTTTCTAGCCACCGTGCTTCTACATCTGCATTGCTTGCTGTTTGGGGTTTTAGGCTGGGTTTCTGTATAGCACTTTGTGACATCGGCTGATTTAAAAAGCACTTTATAAATAAATTTGATTGATTGATTGATTGGACACCTGCTTTTCAAACATCTCATTCCAAAATTATGGGCATTAATATGGAGATGGCCCTCCTTTGCTGCTATAACAGCCTTCAATTTTCTGGGAAGGCTTTCCACTAGATGTTGAAACATTGCTGCAGGGACTTTTACTTTTTCTTATTTTATGTCACCTATATTTAACCAGGTAGGCCAGTTGAGAACAAGTTCTCATTTTACAACTGCGACTTGCTTCCATTCAGCCACAAGAGCATTAGTGAGGTTGGGCACTGATGTTGGGCGATTAGGCCTGGCTCACAGTCGGCGTTCCAATTCATCCCACAGGTGTTTGATGGGGTTGAGGTCAGGGCTCTGTGCAGGCCAGTCAAGTTCTTCCACACAGATCTTGACAAACCATTTCTGTATGGACCTCGCTTCGTGCACGAGGACAATGTCATGCTGAAACAAGAAAGGGCCTTCCCCAAACTGTTGCCACAAAGTTGGATGCACAGAATCATCTAGAATGTAATTGTATGCTGTAGCATTAAGATTTCCCTTCACTTCTAAACGGTTCACCTGATATGGCTGACAGTCTGCAATTTAACCTCTTAGCCATTGTATCATTTCAAAGAGCCAAAACAACAAAACATTTGACACTGTCCCAATACTTTTGGAGCTCACTGTGAAAGCGGATTACAGTCTTTTTTTCTTCTTCGATGGGGTTTAACAGCGGTTGGCATCCAATATTAATGGTGCATTACCGCCACCAGCTTGACAGGGTATTGAATGAGAAAATAAAAATCCATTGCGTGAAAGGGGGGAAAAAAACGACATCATACAAAATACAGAAATAGACATTTCAACAAACAAAACCCCTCCCACTTATTCAATCAAAAATCCATTCCTCTCTGTGCTATTATATTTGAAAAAAAACCTCAGTTTCCATCATTTTCTCCCATATTCTCCTTCCAGGACTACAGCCTCTGCCAAGAGATGTGGAGTTGTAAGTAGTGTACTTGCCCTGTCACTGGTTTTATCCCAGCTGTTCCCCCTCAATCACTTAATTGCTGGCAGCGGTGTGGTGATCCTGCAGTCTCAGGATTTTGTTTGAAGTTTGCCTTATTAGTATAGCCTTTCTCACGAGTGGTGCAGCGGTCTAAGGCACTGCATCTCAGTACCTGGTTCGAATCCAAGCTGTATCATATCCGATCGTGATTGGCCCAGCGTCGTCCAGGTTTGGCTGGAGTAGGCCTTCACTGTAAATAATATTTGTTCTTAATTGACTTGCCTAGTTAAATAAAGGTTAAATACAAACATTAAAAATAAAAAAATATTTCTAAGGAGTCTTACTACAGCCTCTGCCAGGTCTGGACCTTCATGGCACAGGAGGTTGTTTGCCTTTGACTAAAGGTATCTAGATGAAGGCCACTCAATCACTACGTGGGTTATTATTATATCTGACAAAATTGTTTAAGTGTGATAAATAACTGAAACACAATGTATAGGCCCCTACATTCCTTTTGCTATTGGAATAATTTGTAATGCAAAGTCACCTGACAATTCAACCTCCACAACGTTAGGTGGCGACATAATTCCGAGTTCTGTACATTCCATTGAATGCAGCTAATCAAAGAAGACGTCACGTCGACAGCATCCGGAAATCGACTGGTACCTCTCAAAAATCAGCTACTTCTTTCTCTCGGTACATTTAAAAGTAAGTAATGTTTATATTAATGAATAAGATTCATAAAAATATTAAGCTAATTCTCTGACAACTGAAACATAAGCCGAATGATTTTAGGCGCGTGCCCATGCCAATGAACGTCCTAGTAATATCAGCGAGTGTGAACCGCATTTTCACTGAACCAGTCATTTTCTAAGGCATAGCTGCTGTAGAGTGTAGTTACAGTTGTAGCTCGTAGACAAAGGTGAGTCTAACATACTTATCCTATAGGAAAACCAGATTCACTTAAAAAATAATCAACCAGTGACTCTCATTCGTCCCCTCAAAAGTTTGTTAAGGTCACAAGTATCCTATTCCTACCAAAAACTTTTAAAGTTTTTAACTCTAGAGATTCATGGAATGGCTCCTCTCACAAAAACGAAACTAAAGAATGGGAAGCATAGACATAACACACAAAACAGTTCTACCGCTTCTTAGACTTCAATGAGAATGACAGCCCTATAACTCACATGTCTATGTTAATTTGGTTTGGTTACCCAAAAAGTGACATTGCAGCTTTAAACCAAATTACACACATGGCAACGCATGTTAGGTTTCACATTCCTTTTCAGTGTCCTTTTTATCTTGTAAGCTGATGTTACCCCCTTTTCCCCAGCCAACCAGGCATGGCAGATCCCGGGACCCTCACCGCAGAAGGGAAGCTGTCTGAAGAGTTTGCTGTTCCTTCCCATGTAGAGGAGGTCAAAGGGCAGATGGCAGATTTTGCTGTGCAGCACAGGGCTGCAGGGCACAGGGTGGTGCTTATCACCTCAGGAGGCACCAAAGTCCCCCTGGAGTCTCGCACCGTCCGCTTCCTGGATAACTTCAGCAGTGGCCGGCGCGGAGCCTCCTCGGCAGAGTACTTCCTAGAGTCAGGCTATGCTGTGATCTTCCTGCACAGACACCGCTCCTTATATCCTTTCACACGCCTCTACTCTGGGATTAATCTGCTGGACAGCCTGCAGCTGGAGAGTGAAAAGGGGGGTTTGGTCTCTGACCAAGTCGTGGTCAACCAGCAGGCACTTCCCAACATTACCAAAGTCCTAATGCGTTACCAGGCGGTGAAAGAGGCAGGGCTTCTTCTGCCTGTGGAGTTTAGCACCCTCTCTGAGTACCTGCACCTCCTCAAAGCTGCAGCACAGGCACTCAGCCCCATAGGTAGGTACTGACACTCAACTAGAAGTAGCAGTGCTTATTAAGATGTACAGTACCTGCATGTGTTGGGATAACTAATATGCGCCCCGTGTTCATTCCCCTCAGGCTCCAATGCCATGTTTTATTTGGCAGCAGCCGTGTCGGATTTCTACATCCCAGCATCTGACATGCCAGAGCACAAGATCCAGTCTTCCAATGGACCACTTCAGGTGAGTAAAGAAAGCCATCAAACACAAAAGCAAATGCTCTTTATTAGAGATCCACTGTTAAGTTAAGCCACTTTTCTGTCCTATAGATCAGTATGAAGATGGTCCCCAAGATGTTGTCGCCACTGGTGAAAGACTGGGCTCCACAGGCATTTGTGATTTCCTTCAAGTTGGAGACAGACCCGTCCATCCTGCTGGACAGAGCTCGGCGAGCCCTGGACACCTACCGGCACCAGGCTGTGGTAGCAAATGTACTGGACACAAGGCGAGGTTACGTAGTAGTGGTGACCCCTGACACTCAGGCCGAGCTGGTACTCACAGATGAGGAAGCAGGGAGAGATTTAGAGATTGAGGACAGGATTGTTAGTAATTTGACTGCAGCTCACAGCCAATTCATAACCCAACAATGCTGAGACCCCAGTTAACCATGCTGAGGCTGAAATAGTTACGGTTCATATAGCTTCCCGGCTAAATAAAATCTTTGTCGACCGAAAGTCGTCTGTTCTTTCGACCAGTCGATTGTTCGAAATTTGTAAATGTGTATTTTTCCATATATAGACACCCTACGTGTTTTAATAAAATTAACTATATGCATTGAGCTTGTCTGACGCTTTAAGCTTACGGGTTGATTAAATAAGACATGCCTCGAGGGCGCCAGATGTAATTTGTTATTTAACCTTAATTTAACTAGGCAAGTCAGTTAAGAACAAATTCTTATTTACAATGACAGCCAAACTGACGACGCTGGGCCAATTGTGCGCCGGCTTATGGGGCTCCCAATCACGACCGGTTGTGATACAGTCTGGATTCGAACCAGGTTGTCTGTAGTGATGCCTCTAGCACTGAGATGTGCAGTGTCTTAGGCCACTTGGAAGCCCAGATCTAGATAACCAGAAGAAAAATAACTTAACCTGACCCTATTCTCCTCCCACTCCTGCAGGCTTTCGCAGATTCTGCCATATTGCGCTCCTGCCGGTAACAGCGACCTTTCTCAGGTTGAATGCCAATTTATCTTACCGATCTGCGTGCCAGTTATGGTTTTCATATGCACATTTTGGTGAAAGTTTCATTTTAATTTATAATAACGTCTTCATATCTCAAAAGCATTGTCATGTGGTCTAATCAAAATTCTATTCAATTCTAAATGATCAACCTAAAAAATACCCTATATAAAGCCAACAAATAAAAACATTACAGCATGCAGGTAGAAAATAACCTGATCACTATCTTAGAAATCACATTGGCTACACATGGCCTGTCTGCAATGAACATGAAACAGGCTATTTGCGCAAGGGACAAGTAGCAGTGCTTTACTTAGGCAGGGCTCACCGGAGTAGAGTACGGGAAACTAAAATATTCTACTGCTTGAGCTCCTGTTCCTCTCATCGAATCAAAAGTATTGTGGCGCTCCTGCACCTAAATATAAACCGTACCAGAACCTATTTCTAGCACTAAGAAGTAATCAGGTAGGCCTATTTTTAAGTTTCCACTGGATCAGAGCATGACGTTATTTCCTTTCATGCTGAGTAGTTATCGAAAAGGGAGAGAGCTGGAAAGATTTCAAATACATTGAGGAACAATGGATTTAAAAACAGACTTAGTTCACTTTCTGTTTGAGGTAAAAAAAACATTACCCATGAATGAATCTTATTCATTCATTTATATGCCTACGCAGGCCAGGTAGCCTATACACCTACTTCTATGAGACTGAATTGACAAAACTCGTAAATGGAATAAAGAAAAATGTGTTTCTCACAAGTGTAGCATAGTCTGTGCACTGGAATGATAATATTGAATGAATTCAAATAAATTACCTAAGTAGCAAACATTGTAGATTAGATATCACGTCAATGCGGAGCTATACAGAGCTCTCAGCATCATTATATTTGGGAGGCGTGGTGATGCGGTACTGGGAGGCTCTGCATCACACCCTCCATATGGAGCCTCCGACCACATTTTCGGATCAAGCATAAATTGGCTTTTAGTTTAAGTCTCAGCAATGGATTAGTTCACCGAGACGGGCGCAAATATATATATTTTTTTACAATCTCGGTCGACCAACGACCAAACAATGGAGCAGTTGACTAATTGGGGTCAGCCCTAAACCATGCTGCTTACTAGGAGACCTGGCTACTTGTAGAAACACTAATGTACAGTACAAGTCCCTGAGCTTGGGACAATCTCTGTACTAAACTCGAGTTTGGATCTTTATTTTATCTGGCTTGGCTTTGACCCACCTAGATCAGACATTCATATGCATGGTTTCAGTGTCTGCCTTAATTTTTTTTTAAAGCAAAACGATCCTTGAGCATCTTAACTTTATAAGTATCATACCATCTTATGTCAGGAAGCAGATTACAACATGTGGGTTGTGGAATGATAATACCTAAACAATGAAGTTTGACTTGAGTTTCATTACAACAAAGCAGATTGTCAGAGTAATGTCACAAACAGTAGTACATCAGTAAAGTGACTTGGGACATTAATCCTCAACTGTATGTTGGTATTACATTGTGCTGGACAAATCACACAAATCTCCTCCAGTCCACAGGGAACTGATCAGTCTTCCTTAAAGGAAACAGTTGGGTTGGTTACTTGAGTTTGACACTCTTTTTAACTCCAGCACGAATACCAGACAGCTCTCCACTGTATCTTGTCTCCTCACGACGGACTTCACGAACCTGGAATACATTAAATACTTTCATGTAGAATTGTTTGAAAAACTATGAATTCCAACAGTTTTTTTGGGGGGGGGGGGGGGGGTTCTGAAAGATCTGCCTGAAGGTGTCAGTAATTCCTGCGAAGCACTTATAATCAATCGTACATAGGATTTGTATACATTTTATACACAGCAACTTCAAGTCTAAATGTAGTGTACACACCTGTCCCTTTCTGCGGATCTTGGCTCGCCTGAACTTCTCTCTGTGTTTGACTCTGGGATTGCGGTCAATCTTTTTCCTCTTTGGTGTAAGCCCTTTGTTCTTGGCCATCTGCAGAAAGGATAGAGCAGCATGTACTTATTAGACGAATGGTTTAAACTAGGAAGGGAATATAATACTCTTACATGATTGATCTGATATGAAGGTCATGATTGGACGTATTGGGAGAATAAATGTCTCATATTGTGCTTTGTACAATGAAAATGTTAACAAGAAACATGAAAACAAGTTCATATTGTACAGGAAGGCTAAAATGCACAATAAATCATCGCTGCTTTATACTTTGTGTGTTTAACTCATTTCTAATTTACTGTACCTGGTAGGTAATGCGTCTCTTGGCATCTGGATCCACCTCTTCATCTCCTACCTCCTCCAATCTGCAACGAGGAAATAGATCTACCATCAAGCCCTGCCCACCTCATTCCTACTCTGTGAACTTGAATAGAGTTTCACAGTAAGATTCATAATACCCATATAAAACCTAGCGGTCAAACAGGGAAATGGTTAGAATAGTTTTTCCACCATTCATTTTCCCCATAAGGGATTTTAGTTTTTAAACCGCAGTAAAAAGTACAGTGACTGCAGTCGACTGGTATTTTGGACACAGTAACTACTGCAGTACTGGACCAGTATTTGCAGCATACTGCACTCGGAATGCTTTTGTAAAAGCATTTAAAATAAGGGCTGTATTTCGTGAAGGCTTACCCTAGCGTGTAAATTGATAACCGTGTAAATTTCTCTTGGAAAAGGTGACTTACTAATATATTTGCCTGTATTTACCCCCCAACCAACAAAACTACTTAGCTGCTAATGTAGCTATATATATATATTTTTTTTAACTACAAATACCATGATGATCTTAACGAGGAAACCCTAAGGATCTCTGGGTTAACTGTCAGTTAACTAATAATGAATAAACTGGCAACATTTCTTTAAAATTCACTACTCTGTGAACTGTCTTGGGCAAGTTTTAAATTGACACAATACCTGTTAGCAAAGGTGTCAGCTAGAGATTACAGAGATTTGTAGTCTTGCATGATGTCTAATTTGATGCTAATTACACGCCAGGGTAAGCCTACACGAAACACAGTGTTTCTAGAATCCCCTATGGGAAAAATGAATGGTGGGAAAACTGTTGGAACCATGTCCCTGTTTGACCGCTAGGTTTTATGGGTATTATGACGCCACTGTGGGGCTCTATAAAGTATACGGGTAACACTCACCCTTCCTCTGCCTGTGGGTCCTTGCCCTTCCTCTTCAGTTTCAGCCTCTCCTCCACTCCTCTGTAAAAGCGCAGGGCAGCCTCCTCATCCAAGTCAGAGTATGAGTCTTCAGATGATTCCGCCCCAGCCTCTTCAGACACCTGACAACATAGGGACCAGTCCAGTTTAAAAGGTAGACTCAGCTAAATGACGTTGCCACGAGCAGCACCGCAGATAGTGCTGAACGAGATGCAAGACTTCCCTCTCACACAGTATCTGCGCACGTGCATAGGTTCACGTTGTTACAGCGTGGTAGCAACGGGACCAATCCCGCGGAGAAGTTTAGCCTTGTGCCTTAACGCTCTCAAGTTGTTGCAGAAATTGACCCACTAGGTTTACTTTGTGCATCCATGTCATATCGCTGAGTCAAACTTTTAGTATGCACAACATCCCAATGGACCAAACCTCAAAATGATTTCTTACCTTGACCTTCTTGTTGATGATCTGTTTGCTGGTCTCTGACTTTCTAGCGGACTTCTCCTTCTGGTCGTCAGAGAGCAGCTGGCGCAGCTGTGGGGCAAGCCGAGCGTCTACCTCACCCATCTCATTTATCAGCTGCAGTGACAGTCAAGAGAACACAATCTGAATCATACCATCTACATGACCAGCACTGTACAAGTTCACTACATACAGTATACCTACAATTGTATCAAATCACAAACAAATGACAATGCATCTACTCACGTTTCTGTAAGTCAGCAGTCTTTCAATCACAGGGTGGTTGTGTGCGGGAATACGCTTTGCTTTCAGGACCAGGTAGAAACTGATGTTTGTGCAGTAACTAAGGACAGAAATAACAATAAGCGAGTCCATTCTCAATGGCATTGTTTATGCAATTTATGTTACAAATAATATTCACACTTACTTTAGGTAAAGCTGCCGTTTAGTCTTGAGGTAGTTGGCACCCTTTCCCGGCGGGATGCGTCCATCTTTGACCATCTCCAAAAGGGGCTGTAGCTCGTCCTTCAGCTCTGCCAACTGCACACAGCACCGTTAAGTGTGGATTATACTGTCTCTTCCTTATTCTGCTGCACAAACAATAGTAGTAGTTATGCTGCGGTTATCATACCTTTGCCTTAAAGTCCTGAAGGAGCTCCAGTAGCTCTGGTGACTCTTTCTTCAGCAGCTTCATCTTCTCCTTCTGGGACATCTGCTTCAGGTCCTTCACAATCCTCTCCTTCTCCACACCCCTCTCTACATCGGGCTCCTCTAAAGCAAACTCCTACACACACACACACACACAATGAGAACAGGAAAATATGTTTCTTTAATTTGATCGAGCTAGAGGCTCAAGAATGTATACTTTGTTGCTGATAATGTATACCTGAAGGAGGTTAAGATCATAGTCCTCCTCGCTAAGATTGGCAGCCAATCGTCTCTGAATATTCTTGGCTTCTTCCTCTTCCTCTTCATCCTCTGCCTCTGCGTCTTGCTGAGATTTTCCCTCTGCAACAAAAAGTGAGTCGTTTCAAGGAAACAGCCTGTCAAACAAATGTAACTAGAATCAACCAGATTGAACTACTCAGGAATGTGTATTTATTATGGATCCCCATTAGCTGTTGACAGCTACTCTTCCTGGGGTCCAAACATATTAAAGCACTTACATTACATATAAAACAAAAGATAAAGCAGTACGTCATGTAACATTATTACACCACTGCATATCTACAATACAAAATGTGTGTGTCTCTTCACAGTCCCATAAGGTGTATTTTTACCTGTTTTTTTTCCAAATCTGGATTCTACTGCTTGCATTGGTTACCTGATGTGGAATGGAGTTCCATGTAGTCATGGCTCTATGCAGTACTGTGCGCCTCCCATAGTCTGTTCTGGACTTGGGGACTGTGAAGAGACCTCTGGTGGCATGTCTTGTGGGGTATGCATGGGTGTCTGAGCTGTGTGCTAGTATTTTAAACAGACAGCTCGGTACCTTCAGCTTGTCAACACCTCTTACAAAAACAAGTAACGATGAAGTCAATCTCTCTTCCATCACCATGAGAGATTGACATGCATGTCATTATTGTTAGCTCTCTGTGTACTTTTAAGGTTCCAACCGTGCCAGAAGACTACAGGTAATGGTCTCAATAATATGAATTAATACAATTTGAAATACTCACTGGCAGGCACATAGTCAGAGTCATAGAACATCTTCTTCCTGTTTCCCCATGCCATATCACTGGGGAGATCTAGGAGCAGAGAACCATATTTAATATGTTCATTCAGCAAAATGCACATGTACAAAAAAACACGTCAACTGTTGAGTGGGTACAAAAACTGCTAGTAGGTTGACATTGGATGTATAATTACCATCATCCTTTTTCCCTTCCAGATCACTGTCCATATCAGCCTCCTCTTCTTCGTCATCTTCTGAGTCAGAGATGTCCAGAGCCATCACTTCCTCCTGCAAACAACATGTTACCCATCAGCTCAATGTGATGTCAGCATGGGTAAGTTATTTAAGTTCTGCTCTATAAGGACACTGTTTACTTACCTCTTCATCGCCATCCTCCTGGTCACTGTCCATCTGAACACCACGTGCCAGGAGTTTCTATAGTGGCAAAAAAATGTACAACATTAAGACTGAGTAGTGTTCAAAGATTTCAGGAAAGAAGTTGAACTATACAAACAGATGGAGACTCACTGAGATTTTGTCATCGTGGAACTCATCGACCTTATCCTTCGTATAATGTGAGGATCTCTGTTAAAACGATTGTAAGTTGAAAGGAGATTCAATGGAAAATTAAAATTGGCATCAATATCAACTCTTGGTCAAGTAAATGACAAACTCCATAAGCATTGTTGACAATAAACATTGTGCAGATGTTGATATCATACGAAGTTACTCATACTTCTGTTCACACAGGCTTCTCCATAACATCTATACATAATATACTGTACCTTATCTGGGACAGGCATGTCCTTATATGCTTCAGGGTCATCTTTGTCAAACTGTTCCGTCTTCTTTACCTTAGGGGCGCGTTTGGTTCTGAGTGGAGTGAGGGGGGTAAGTTTTCACATCCAAGCCATGGCCCAGTTTTTCAAAAGTAATCTATTTGGATTTCGCCTCTCGGATAGGATTAAATGCACATACATTTAATGAATAGAACAGACGAATCATTGACTATTTATATGCAATTAATCGTATCCGAAATCAAGATTGTTATCTTTTGAAAACCGGGGCCCTGGATATCATAAACACTACAATGTTGCCATGTCACATGACTTAGGTTCATTTAGATGTCTAGAATATTGAACTAAAGTTAACTGTTTATACAAAGAAATCTAGTTAACGTACCTTAGCGCTCGAACCATGTTGAGAAGCACAGTGGAGTAACGTTAGCTTGCTAGCTATCTTACTAGTGGGGTAACTTTTTCAGTTGCCTAGAAATGCGATCTTCCAAACATAAATATGACAAGCATAATATATCAATACATAATTCAAGTGCTCGGTAAAAAAATGTTGTTGCTGTCTCTATTCCCGTGACTCAATAAACTTTAAATTGACAAACAATTGTTGGCAACTGCTAGCAGCCACACATTTTCTGTTTTCTTTCCACGTGCTTCCGGGTTGTCTTCTTCTTCGGTGGGGTTTATTAGCGGTTGGCATCCAACGTTATGGTGCATTGCCGCCACCTACTGTACTGGAGTGTGGGCCAGAGACGGGGGGGGAAATAAATACTATCTGCCAGCCCCGTTGCTCTTAAAAAAGATAACCAGATATTTGAGACTATATCTAATGAAGTTCTACACAATATACTCTTTAAACTAATCTCCTGTATCCCCTTCACCCTCATACTAGATCTCAGCCTCTCTCTTTCCCTCTGATACTGCAAAACACAGTAGAAATGCTCTACAGTCTCTGTTTCCTGGCAATAATCACACTTTCCTGTTGGATGCTTTCATGTCTTATTAATCCGGCTGTGTCCCACCCTTAATCTTGTAAAAAATAGCCTCCTCTCTTCTGTCCCTTCATACCGTCCTCCCCTCCCCGACTTTCCTCAGTACTTGAAATAAATGCCTACCCTTAGTATCTCTATTCCACTGCTCCTGCCATCTCTGCACCAACACTGTCCATATCAGGCTTTTTGCCACTGCCTTGCTCATTAAAACTACAACATCCCCACTACAGTACTGCCTCATTCCCCTCCAACCCCACATGGGCTGGGACCCAAGTAAAGCTTGTCTGTATACCCATCTGTTTACTCCTGCCATGGGTTTGTGGCACCTCATACAGCAGGTCTTGTCTGCTACGTGAGTTAAAGGACTTCAGACTCATCAACACTGTAACTACTTTGTCTGGCTTGACTTCCTCCACCCACTGCAAGGCCAACAGTATGGCCATCAGCTCTGCTGTATATACAGACGTATTATCTGTAATACGTTTCCTGACTGACACTCCACATTCCTGCACTTCAAATACTGACCCAGTACATCCTGTCCTTGGATCTTTTGAACCATCCGTGTAAATGGCCACAAAATCCAGATACACAGTATCCAGACGTCTCTTAAACAAATCAGATGGATCAACACCCTCCCTCTTTCTGTAGTCTCTCCAACACTTCTAGATCAACTACTGGAGGCCGGAGTAAACATGGTGGATTTACAGGAGTAGTTACTGTTGGACTAAACTCCCTTCCATACAGTCCCATTTCCTTCACCTGGATATTAGCCACCCACCCAAGGCTTGTGTTCTGTCTTCGCTCATGTTCCCAGCATACCTGTAAAATCCTTTTCGCAGGATTAGACACCCCATTTCCCTGTAGGTTGACCCAACAATTCATTGCCAGCTGCTGTCTCCTAATCTTCAATGGTATATCCCCCATCTCCACCTGTAGCGCAGCCACTGGGAAGTCCGGAATGCCCCACTACATATTCTTGCCCCTGTATGACACCTAGCCTTTCCAATGAGGTCCGGGCTGCCGAACCATACGTTATACTGCCATAGTCTATTACAGATCGGATCAATACAACATATATGGTCCTCAATGAGGAATGCCCAGACCCCCACTCCTCCCCTGTCAGACAGCGAATCACATTTACCACCTTCTTACACTTTCCCACCACTCTCTCAATGTGTTCTGCCCAGGTCAGTCTAGTATCAAAGTATACCCCAAGGAACCTGAAGGACCCCACCCTCTCCAAGTTTCTTCCATATAACCTCAAGCATACTTCATCTCCCACCTTCCTCCTGGTAAAGAACACTGTCTTGAGTTCTCTCTACAGAGAACCTAAATCCCCACATTATCTGCGCTCGTGGATAACGTTAACATACTCGTAATACTACTGCTATCTAGCGACTGAACCAGAATATGACTATTTGGCTGAAAGGGAAAGATATACTGTGGAAAATGTGAATTATCTCTGAACTTATACATTTTAGTCTTTCCTGGACTATAAAATATGGTGTATAACCATGATCATAAACAAAATGTAATATGATTGAAAGTTATCTTAGACAGATGAAACTGTGAATTAACATTATGAAAGGTTATTTTATTCAGTTTGACATATAATGAAAGTCCTAAGTACAGTTACCTAATCCAATATTCTATAAGAAACAAATGAATATGTCAAGAAATCTACCATTCTAGTCCAAAACCTATACTTAAACATTTGTGTGGGGCCCGAAACCATGAATACTGTATCTATTTAAATGTGTTCTACTGAGCATTATGAGAGATCAACTGAGTGTATTGATCCAGCTCAATACATTTCAAACGTAAGGACCTCCATAAATGCCTTTACCTGCTGTCATTAACAGATGTCTTCCCTGCTTCATATTCTAGGTAAGTTGCACATCAAATTTGTCAGCGTGATTCAACATTAGGCTCTGCCCTCAATGCAGCTACCATTGTCTGTCCCATTCGCATGGTAACGTTTCTCTGCTCTCTTCCGTCTCGATCACATCTTCTCCTCCATCCCTAGATCCCAGTCACTCTGTGGCCTTCTCCAGTCCCTCTGGAGTCCAAAGCTGCTGCTGCGAGGCCGGGTGGTAGGTGACAGAAAGGTTTTGGGAGGGCTAAGGATCCCCGTTTTAAACTCATCTTTCCTCTTCCTCATCAGGGTGAGTGCTGGGGTCATTCGAATAGGGTCAAAGTACTGTCAGGAAAAGAGAAAACCAGAGAATGTCTCAGTAGATGTTCTCTATATTTATCTTGCTCACACACAGGAAGTCAGTTAAGAACAAACTCTTATTTACAGTGACGGCCTACTTACAGGGTCAGCCCCTGGAGCAAATTAGTGCCTTGCTCAAGGACACATCGGCAGGTTTTTCCACCTTGTCAGCTCGGGTATTCAAACCTTTCGGTTACTGGCCCAACGCTCTAACCGCTAGGCTACCTGCCGCCCAAACATACACACTGCGAGGGTGTGACATGAATCATAAATCCTTAAACTTACACTGGCTTGTGGCACTGATGGTCCCCTCTCTTTAAAGCCTGGGTCTGTATGCATCTTATTCTGGTCCATCGTGGAACTGCTGAGTTCTGACACGGTGGTCTTAGCACCCCTCCTTAGCTGGGCTGAAGAGCTCTGACGATGCTGCAGCCTCCTCATGATGTCACTCAAAGAGCTGAAGCTTTCACTTTGAGGCACCTTCAGTATCAGAGGTCTCTGCATGAGAGAAAGGCAAACCTTCACTGTCCATAGTCTGTCCTTGAATCTCTAACAGTATTGGATTTTGTTTTATTCCACATGATACAGAATCTTCATTCCATACAGGATGAATCAGTAACAGTGGGACTATGTGTATATTTATAAGCCAGAAACTCACCCTAGAAGTAGAAGGGCTATCAGCACCAGAGTTGACTCCAGATTTGGTTTCCTCTGAGCCCAACTCCTCTGCCATAACATCTTCCCTTCTAGATGGATTATCTCTGCTCTCTCTGGAGGGAAAGGTCACGGCTTCTTCTCGTCGGCCTTCCTCCATTTTGTTTTCACTGGGTCCCACAGACTCTTTCTCATCAACTTCAGAGCTCCTCTGTTTGAAGAGGTGTCTAACATATGTTTTGGGTTGGACCCTTAAAGGGAAAAATTACATTCTAGTACCATTTACTGACCAGGTTTACAATGAAAAAGTACCTATTTAATGAATTGGAGTGCTGAAAGTTAATTCACAATTACAACTATAGTCACAAATACCACAGCGTTACACACCTGTGTTGGGTTTCTGTTTCAGTGGACGGCTGGTTATCTGTCTGAGAGGGTAACGCTCTGCTGCAAAATAATCCGAAACCAGACAGGTGTTATAACATTACTGTTAATGTATTGTGGAGAGTTATTCTCATGTAAAACTCATTATCTTTTTAAGGATGCCATATCATTGCAAACTGAGCACATATGAGTCTCATATTTCCCAGAGTGGTTCTTACTAAAAAGTAATTTGATTATCCAACAGAATTTTGGTCACCAAATTGGTTTTGTTGGCCCATATTCTGTAACATGAAAAGAGCAAACAGACCTCAGCGCTGATTATACAGAAACTACCACTGTCCCCACAAGATAAAAGTATTCAAAAGATAATGGTGATACAGAGAGAAAATACAATAAAGACAGTAGAGTGGTTCACAGTACAGACAATCACACATCACATGCTTTCTACGACTGGCTTCGTATGTTCTAGGTTTTTACACCCCTAAGCTCATAATAATATGGGTCTGGGCTATGTTTGCACCTGTTGACATATGTTTAGAAGGGAATGAAAGGTAAATGTTCCATCCTGAATGCATGACTTATACGCTCTTATCAAAAACTTTTCACTGGTTTCAAATGGTTAGGAAATATGGCCTTCTGTGGCATAAAAACAGGTATGGGAATCACATTGTGGCAATCCCTCTGGTTTCATCACACATACCTCCCCTCGTGCACAGGCGTGGTTGTGAGGTGATCAACCTCCTTCGGACAAAACTCCTCCCCAAAAGATATCTTTTTGTTCACTGCTGTAAAATGTTGCGATGGTTCCTCCATGGTCAAATTCATGTCCATGGGTTCACCGTGTTGATTGACAGGACTTCCTCTGTGGATAACGCCGAGGGCCTCCCAATCCAGGGTAGAGTCTGCAGGTGGGGGAAGAAGGGGGCTGTTGATAGGCTCCATGGAGAGATACTTGGGCCGGTTGTTGAGGTCCAGGAGCGCTGAGTGGTGATGGGGCTCATCTATCGGGGCCCTGCTGGCCTTCCATGAGTCTGGAACTGGAAGTGAGGCTGCAAAGAGGATCCGGAACTCTCGGTCGAAAGATTCCACCACCGGGCCACTCAGCACCGTCACCAGCTGACGGTGCAGGTGGGCGTCTGACCATGTGAAGCTGGTGAACACGATAACAAGTTTTATTTGATGTCAGAGGGAAACTGAGTGTGTAATAGGTTAGAACCAGTAGAAAACACCTGGCTGCTTTACCTGTAGCTGCCATTAACCACTGTCTCCAAATCCACCAGGAGGAAGTTGTCTTTCAATTCCCCAATCACTATCTTTCCCTCCCGCGAACAGAACGTCTTTCCTCCAAGAACACGAACCTGTATATTCTGTGAAGTGCAGAATACATGGACATCAAAGGAGGTTGGTGGCACCTTAATTGGGGAGGACGGGCTCGTGGTAATGACTGGAGTAGAATAGGTGGAAGTGTTTCATGGTTTGATGCAATTCCATTCGCTCCGTTTCAGCCATTATTATGAGCCGTCCTCCCCTCAGCAGCCTCCACTGATGGAAATCAACTTTATTTCAACCCTGTCGACTTTGGATTTACTTCAGTTCTGCCAGCATATACAGTATATCATTACCACAGACGTGACCTTATAGCCACACCAAGATATTGACACAGTAAATGCAGAACAACCTGTTCAGTTGTGTTGCTTCACCCAGATGCTACATTCCACACATGCAGTTACCAGAGACTATAGTCAGCCTGGGTGTAGGTCAGCTTCTGAAGAGCCAGACGTCAGGTTAATGACTCCCCTCTCACAGAGGTCGTACTGCTCTTATGAAACCTGATGCACTGTGACAGAGATTATTAATACGTTGAGCTGTTGGTTTGGTACTGTGTGTACTAAGAAGGTATGTGGGATTGGCTATGTGGTATGAAGGACATCAGGAGCCAGAGTATGTAGTGATATGGACTTCTGAGTCCTTATATGGTGTTGTTACTCACCGGATGCCTCAGCATGTGAGGGAAGAGGTTCTCCTGGCTGGATCTCTGGTTCAGGATGATGTAAACAGGGACTCCCCGTGAAGCGATGGTGTGTATATCCCTAATCACAGTGCTATCTGTCAGTCTGTCTGTCACCATGGCAATAACCTGTATAGCAGGCACTCCGTCAGAGGAATATTGATATGTGACAGAGTGGATATTCTTCCCCGACCAGTTCGCAAACTCTAAACCCTCTGCACCGTAACATAACATACTCAAGAGGCACCATCAATAACACTGACTCCGCAAAAACAAAAAGGCATTTCTGGATCCGGGGTGACAGCGCCTCTAGGTCTCAGTAAGGCAGTAGCGATCAACTCAGCCATCCGCTACAAATAATCTTCATACAACCAAGATATTTACTGATGTGCCAAGTGTGTGTAGGCCTAGTTATATTACTGTGCTTTAAGAGAATGTTATCTTGAATCATTCAGACATACCTTGCTAGCCCCCTGCAGTAGTCTTCTGATAATCTCTCTGAGAGGAGGTTGTCCATCCGCAGGTGGGCTGGTGTAGACCGTGGTTCGTCCCATTCCCACCCAGGTGACCCCCTCAGGCCAGCCGAGCTCCAGGCAGGGTGCAGGAGTGTCTGAGTGGGTGGGGAAGTACCTGGCAGAGAAGTCCTGCATCCCTGAGCTGCCCCCCTCCTCAGCCTCCTCCACCTCCTCATTTCTAATGTGGTAGTCCTTGACCCAGCCGCTGATCTGGTTCACCTCCTCTGGAGAGAGGAAGGGGACGAGGTGCTCTGCACTCAGCTTGGTGTAGAAGGCCCCGGGCCCCGCACTCAGCAGGCCTTCTAGCGCATAGCGCTCCCTCTCGCTGTGGAGGTACTCCGGACTGGACTCAGACACCGGCAGAAATATCACGTCCTTGTTCAGACTCTGTTCCTGGGAGTTTGACATGGCCGTGCAGTACGTAGCCTCCTTGGTCTTTGGGAATGAGGATTTTCTTTTGAACTCTGGGGGGGGTCCACCCTCACCTACAAGCACTACTAGGGCAGCACAGGTCCAGCCAAAGTCATGACACCAATTACACTAGCTAGTAATGATATGCTAATTGTTACTGGAACATTGTGTACGGTAGAAGTCTCCTTTTCAGTTACTCTGTTTCCTCTGAGTGAAATGCAGTCACCAATGAATCTTGTTTTTCGCATTGGATCTCATTGAAAGGAATGAAGTGACTGATAAGGAACAAATTGTTCTGAGTGAGTTATGATATATAAATCACTAAATAGATTCTAATCACTAAAAACGTTGAAAATATGGAAATAATAATAGTGATGATAGAAGAAAGACACAACTCACCCATCACACTTCATATCCTAAAATATGACTGATTCCTCCAACTGGTAACAGATTCTCTTATCTTCCTCCTCCCTCACTCTCACCTTCCTCCTCCCTCACTCTCACCTTCCTCCTCCCTCACTCTCACCTTCCTTCTCCCTCACTCTCACCTTCCTCTTCCCTCACACTCACCTTCCTCCTCCCTCACTCTCACCTTCCTCCTCCCTCACTCTCACCTTCCTCCTCCCTCACTCTCACCTTCCTCCTCCCTCACTCTCACCTTCCTCTTCCCTCACACTCACCTTCCTCCTCCCTCACTCTCACCTTCCTCCTCCCTCACTCTCACCTTCCCTCACACTCACCTTCCTCCTCGTCCCTCTGCTCACATTGCCTCTCTCTGTTCCAAGCGTTCTACTCTGCTGACAGATCCTTTCAGTCTCTCACAGCCACCACTACTTACCCTGAAGTGCACAGCTGACAACTTTCAAATCCCCATGTCAACTTGTGTTCCAACTTGTGGATTCTGTGTGGCTCTCTTTTACAACAAAGCCTTTTTAGGCGTCTCCCTACAGAGAGTGTATATAATATTTCTGCCCTTATGCTATCTATTATGTGGCGATGAAAGAAAGTTATTTTCATTCACTTCATAGCTGACTCCTGAGACTGTCCTCTGACCGGTCCAGCCAGATGGGCAGGTCTGCTTGCTGCAGGAGCAGGCCTGGAGGAGTCAGACTCCCACTGACTGACTGGTGAAGCCTCGCCGGAGGCAATCCTCTCTTTCCACACCTTCTATTGACTCTCGTCAAATTTACACCATCCCTGCTCAAAATGATGTCGTGAGATTAGGGTTTCTACAAAGTGTTGTTATTCGTAGTAAGATAATAATCTTGTGGTGTACTGTAAGTGTGGTAGCTACCTACGAATGCACCTTATAACAGGAGTGTCTCTGAAACTCAAAGAACATAATGCCACACTTTACAGAGCTTATTATTGTACGGCATACTGGAGTTCTCCACAATGGGCATGTAGTAGGAATTGAACGCACGAGAGCCACTTTCCTGTTAATTACATGTCTTAAGGCTTTTTCTTGCTGCTCATGAGGAAGATTTTACCCAATCAAATGCTTCATCACAGAAACGACAGAATTAACCTAAACTGCAGCAATATTGCCTACAGTCAAAAATGTTCTATAAAATGAAGTGACTCAATTGATAGGTAACTTTTTTTTTTTTTAAGTGTATTTCACAGATACAGTAATAGTTATTCACACAATACATGCACTGTATATACAAAAGTATGTGGACACCCTTTTAAATGTGTGGATTCGGCTATTACAGCCACACCCGTTGCTGACAGGTGTATAAGATTGAGCACACAGCTATGCAATCTCCATAGACAAACATTGGCAGTAGAATGGCCTTACTGAAGAGCTTGTGGCACTGTCAGAGGATGCTACCGTTCCAAAAAGTCAGTTTGTCAAATTTCTGCCCTGCTAGAGCTGCCCTGGTCAACTGTAAGTGCTGTTATTGTGAGGTGTAAACGTCTAGGAGCAACAACGTCTCAGCCACAAAGTGGTAGGCCACACAAGCTGACAGAAAGGGAGTGTCCTCGGTTTCAACACTCACTACAGAGTTCTAAACTGCCTCTGGAAGCAACGTCAGCACAAGAACTGTTCGTCGGGAGCTTCATGAAATGGGTTTCCATGGCCGAGCAGCTGCACACAAGCCTAAGATCCCCATGCGCAATGCCAAGCGTTGGCTGGGGTGGTGTAAAGCTCACTGCCATTGGACTCTGGAGCAGTGGAAACGCGTTCTCTGGAGTGATGAATCACACTTCACCATCTGGCAGTCCAAAGGACGAATCTGGGTTTGGCGGATTCCAGGAGAACGCTACATGTCCAAATGCATAGTGCCAACTGTAAAGTTTGGTGGAGGAGGAATAATGGTCTTGGGCTGTTTTTCATGGTTCTGGCTAGGCTCCTTTGCTCCAGTGAAGGGAAATCTTAACGCATACAATGACATTCTAGACGATTCTGTGCTTCCAACTTGGTGGTAACAGTTTGGGGAAGGTCCTTTCCTGTTTCAGCATGACAATGCCCCCGTGCACAAAGCGAAGTCCATAGAGAAATGGTTTGTTGAGATTGGTGTGGAACTTGACTGGCCTGCACAGAACCCTGACCTCAACCCCATCGAACACCTTTGGGATGAAATGGAAAGCGGACTGCCAGCCAGGCCTAATCGTCCAACATCAGTGCCCGACCTCAGTAATGCTCTTGTGGCTGAATGGAAGCAAGTCCCCACAGCAATGTTCCAACATCTAGTGTAAAGCCTTCCCAGAAGAGTGGAGGCTATAGCAGCAAAATGGGGACCAATTTCATATTAATGCCCATGATTTCTGAATGAGAACTTCGACGAGCAGGTGTCCACATACTTTTGGCCATGTAGTGTATATAAATCCCATTGGAAATCTAATACAGAGAAAACAAAGAACTCTCTTCCATCGTACATTGCGTCTCTGTTGTTCACTACAGTCAAGTGATAACAGGCTAACACTACCAAGTAATACGGAATGATGCTGCTTATTGCCCTCACGTTTGTCTTGGTTCACTGCCTCTTGCGCAGGTGGACATACAGGACTCCACTGAAGAGCAGGAGGGGTACACAGGACCATGCCAGGATGAAGCAGTAGCCAAAGTGACCCATGCTCAGGTCTCTGGAGTCCTCCAGGATCTCCTTGCGGTGGAACGTGAAGATGAGCGAGGCGGCAAATGATGTGAAACCTGGAGCAGCAAAGCAGATAAGGGACAGGGGAGGGTAAATTCTCTTCAGAGAAGAAATGTGTGTGAATCATTTAGCAGAGAATGAGGAAACAACGTATCTAGGTTAAAGACAGGAAGTGTACACACAGAATAACTGGTTGGCATAAACTGGTACGTTCTTGTACCTGCGAAGACCTGACAAAGGCCTGTGAAATAGAAGAGCCCGACGTTAGACATGGTGAAGAGCTGACCCAGGAAGACCAGGAAGGAGATCGAGGAGAAGACGACAGAGAAGACCATCAGGGCCTGGACAGCCTGCAGCCAGTCTGTAGGAACAAGGGAAGAGCCGTAAGACACACAGACACATTGAATACGAAGACTACTGTATATTTTGAAACACAAACATAATGCACACGATCACTCAAAGTCATAATTACACAGAATAATGGTGGGTAATGGTTATATAACGAGACGTCCTTAATGGCGTGTAGACTAGATCATAAAGATCACATGTAGACTAGATAAAACGTCCTATTTTATTTACCATTTTCATTAGAGGCAGCACACAGCCAGTTTCCTGTCACGTTGTCATGAATGCAGTTAAACCAGAGGTCTGAGATCTCAGTATCAGCCCAGACCCACCAGGACTAGAGAGAGACACACAATACAAGAAAGGTTAAGTTCAGTACACAGGTTCTGTGCATGGCAATCTGCCCAAATCATAAAACCGGGTAGGCTACTACTCACTGTTGGATTCCTACACTTCCTGAGATCCACACAAAAAATGTAACATTACATATTGTATAAAATTAATGGACAAAAACAGCTCAAGGACAGACCTACTTAAATTAAAAAATGGCACAAATAGTCTACATATCAATACATACACATACATTTTTTTTTTCTGGATTTGGGGACTGTGAAAAGACCCCTGGTGGCATGTCTGGTGGTGTAAGTGTGTGTGACTATGCAAACAATTTAGATTTTTCAACACATTAATGTTTCTTATAAAAATAAGTAATGCAGTCAGTCCCTCTCAACTCTTGGCCAAGAGAGACTGGCATGCATAGTATTTATATCAGCCCTCTGATTACAGTGAAGAGCAAGACGTACCGCTCTGTTCTGGGCCAGCTGCAGCTTAACTATGTCACGTTGGTATAGAGGATCGGGAGACAGGCGCAGGAATGAGTAATAGTTTTTTTTATTTGTGCCCAAATAAACCACGTATACAAAACACAAAAGAGCGAGGAGTACCTCTAATAAATACACGGGGCGAGACCCGTAATAAATACACGGAGCGAGACCCGTAATAAATACACGGGGCGAGACCCGAAATAAATACACGGGGCGAGACCCGTAATAAATACACGGGGCGAGACCCGAAAACACAAACGCACAATGATACAACACGGGACAAGACCCGTAATCATACATGCGCGATACAAGCGGCAGTGATAGCCAAAATAACACAGGTACTCACACGACCAACGGACATTGTAACAATAAATCAACAACCCAATGGTGAAACAAAGGGCACGCTTTATAACAATCTAAACAGGGGGAATAGGAACCAAGTGTGCGTGATGAGACAGTTCAGTGACACATAGAAAACCGGTGACGTAGACCTCCGGAGCTGGTGCACGGATGGAGCAGCAGTACCGGGGGATCCGTAAAAAACTAGGTATTTCTTTGCAGCACTTGACCACATGACTAGACAATAGTCAAGATAAGACTAAACTAGAGCCTGCAGGACTTGCTTTTTGGAGTGTGTTGTCAAAAAGCAGAGCGTCTTTATTATCCCCATTATTACAATAATTGAATCTACAGTATATTTCGACCATGACAGTTTACAATCTAAGGTAACGGCAAGTAATTTAGTCTCCTCAACTTATTCAACAGCCACACCATTCATTACCAGATTCAACTTAGTTCTAGAGCTTAGGAATGATTTGTACCAAATACAATGCTCTTAGTTTTAGAGATGTTCAGGACCAGTTTATTACTGGCCACCCATTCCAAAACAGACTGCAACTCCTTGTTAAGGGTTTCAATGACTTCATTAGCTCTGGTTTCTGACACGTATATGGTTGAATCATCAGCATACATGGACACACAGGCTTTGTTTAATGCCAGTGGCAGGTCATGGGTAAAAATAGAAAAGAGTAGAGGGCCTAGAGAGTTGACCTGCGGTACACCACACCCTACATGTTTGACATTAGAGAAGCTTTCATTAAAGAAAATCCTCTGTTCTAGTAGATAGATACAGCGGGTGAAATAAGTATTGAACACGTCACCATTTTTCTCAGTAAATATATTTCCAAAGGTGCTATTGACATGAAATGTTCACCAGATGTTGGTAACAACCCAAGTAATCCATACATACAAAGAACCAAAACAAATAACTTCAGAAATTAAGTTATGTGTAATAATGTGAAATGACACAGGGAAAAAGTATTGAACACATGAAGAAAGGGAGGTGCAAAAAGGCATGGAAAGCCAAGACAACAGCTGAAAACTATCAGTAATTAAAAAGCAATCCAGCCCCCTGTCAGTGCAAATTAATATCAGCTGGTTCAGTCCCAACTGATGGCCTACAAAAAGGTCTCATTGCCAAGGTGTCACACAAGACACATCTCGTGATGGGTAAAAGCAAAGAGCTGTCTCAAGACCTTTGCAACCTAATTATTGCAAAACATAATGATGGCATTGGTTATAGGCACATTTCTAAGCTTCTGAATGTTCCAGTGAGCACTGTTGGGGCCATAATACGGAAATGGAAAGACAATCATTTCACCATAAATTTGCCTTGACCAGGTGCTCCTCGCAAGATTTCTGACAGAGGAGTGAAAATAATAATCAGAAGAGTTGTCCAAGAGCCAAGGACCACTTGTGGAGAGCTTCAAAAAGACCTGCAATTAGCAGGTACTGTTGTCTCAAAGAAAACAGTAAGTAATGCACTCCACCGCCATGGCCTGTATGCACGCTCACCACGCAAGACTCCATTGCTGAAAAAAAAGCATGTTGAAGCTCGTTTAAAGTTTGCTGCACAACATTTGGAAAAGCCAGTGAAATACTGGGAGAATATAGTGTGGTCAGATGAGAGCAAAATTGAACTGTTTGGATGTCATAATACACACCATGTTTGGAGGAGAAATGGTGGGAACATCATGGTGTGGGGCTGCTTTTCAGCAAATGGTACTGGCAAACTTCACATAATTGAAGGAAGGATGAATGGGCAAATTTACAGAGACATTCTTGACAAAAATCTGCTGCCATCTAACAGGATGATGAAGATGAAACGAGGGTGGACATTTCAGCAAGACAATGATCCCAAACACACAGCCAAGGAAACTCTCAATTGGTGTCAGGCTCTGGCCATAGAGAAGCTTTGCTTCTCTATATTTCTATGGTCAGAGTCTGGCAGATCTATCATTTCTATTTCTGTCTGGTGTTGTGTGTGTGTGGGATCCCTAATTAGAGGCAGCTGCTATGCATTACCTCTAATTAGGGATCTTACTTATATGTCTGTGTTCCACTCCGTTGGCGTGGTTCATTGTTGTATATTGTCTCGTGTCGTGCTACGTGTGTTCCCTTTCATTATATATTGTATTTGTTATTTTGTATAGTTCGTCAGTTAGTTCAATAAACATGTCGAACTATCGATACGCTGCGCCTTGGTCTCTCTACACACCCGAACGTGACAGAATGAACCACCACCCGACCAAGCAGCGTAATTCTGGAGAAAAGGAGAAGAATGGAAGACATCGGCGTAATCGTGGAAACGGAGCCCGTAGTCAACCCCAGGGAAATTTCGGGGGGGGGCTATGGGGATGGTCTGGCAAAGAAGAGGACGCGCCAGTACCACTTTCCATGTGGAATATGACGATGCCGAAATACAAGTGGGGGGCGCAAAGCAAGATGGAAGAGAAGGAGTTAGAGGCATATTATGGAGGCATATTAGAGGAGATGAAGCAAAAGGAGGAATATTTGGAGAAATATTTTGGAGAAGTTCTGGAGGAAATGTGGGAGATAGCAGAGGAGGTTGAAGAGGAAATGTCGGAATGGAATAGTCCGTGTCCAGTCACCTACTCCACTCCCGTGACAGAGCAGTCCGCTTTACCGGTGCCCAGTCGGGGTCCGGCCGTCTGCTCTACTTCAGTGCCAGAACAGTTCGCTCCACCGGTGCCCAGTCTGGGTCCGGCCGTCTGCTACACTCCAGTGCCAGAGCAGTCCGCTCCACCGGTGCCCAGTCTGGGTCCGGCCGTCTGCTCTACTCCAGTGCCAGAACAATCCGTTCCACCGGTGCCCAGTCTGGGTCCGGCCGTCTGCTACACTCCAGTGCGCCTCTCCAGTCCGGTACGTCATGTGCCTACTCCTCGCACTAGCCCTGAGGTGCGTGTTATTAGTCCTGTGCCACATGTGCCGACTCCATGCACCAGGCTTCCAGTGCGCGTCTCCAGTCAGGTACGTCCTGTGCCTGTTTCCCGCACTAGCCCTGAGGTGCGTGTTATTAGTCCTGTGCCACATGTGCCCTACTCCACGCACCAGGCTTCCAGTGCGCGTCTCCAGTCAGGTACGTCCTGTGCCTGTTCCCCGCACTAGCCCTGAGGCGCGTGTTATTAGTCCTGTGCCACATGTGCCGACTCCACGCACCAGGCTTCCAGTGCGCGTCTCCAGTCAGGTACGTCCTGTGCCTGTTCCCCGCACTCGCCCTGAGGCGCGTGTTAGTAGTTCAGTGCCACCAGTGCCGACTCCACGCATCAGGCTTCCAGTGCGCGTCTCTAGTCCGGTACGTCCCGTGCCGACTCCCCGCACTCGACCTCCAGTGCGTGTGCCCAGCCAGGTTCCTCCAGTGCCAGCTCCACGCACCAGGCCTCCAGTGCGCCTCTCCAGTCTGGTACGTCCCGTGCCAACTCCCCGCACTCGACCTCCAGTGTGTGTGCCCAGCCAGGTTCCTCCAGTGCCGGCTCCACGCACCAGGCCTCCAGTGCGCTTCTCCAGTCCGGTACGTCCCGTGCCGACTCCCCGCACTCGACCTCCAGTGCGTGTGCCCAGCCAGGTACCTCCAGTGCCGGCTACACGCACCAGACCGTCGGTGCGCCTCATCAGCCCGGAGACTCCCGTGATAGTCGACAGCCCGGAGCCTCCCGTGATGGTCGACAGCCCGGAGCCTCCCGTGACGGTCGACAGCCCGGAGCCTCCCGTGACGCTCGACAGCCCGGAGCCTCCCGTGACGCTCGACAGCCCGGAGCCTCCCGTGACGCTCGACAGCCCGGAGCCTCCCGTGACGCTCGACAGCCCGGAGCCTCCCGTGGCGCTCGACAGCCCGGAGCCTCCCGTGACGCTCGACAGCCCGGAGCCTCCCGTGACGCTCGACAGCCCGGAGCCTCCCGTGACGCTCGACAGCCCGGAGCTTCCCGTGACGCTCGACAGCCCGGAGCATCCCGTGACGCTCGACAGCCCGGAGCATCCTGTGACGCTCGACAGCCCGGAGTCTCCCGTGAAGCTCGACAGCCCGGAGCCACCCGTGATAATTATATGGCCGGAGTCGCCTGCCACACCGGTGCTCAGTCCTGGCCCGGTTATTTGCCCCGCTCCATGGCCTGAACTTTTTTCCCCACCATTGTTATTTAAAGGACCGGTGGGTTGCCCCTTTATATGGCCGGAGTCGCCTGCCACACCGGTGCTCAGTCCTGGCCCGGTTATTTGCCCCGCTCCATGGCCTGAGATTTTTTCCCCACCATTGTTGTTACCAGGACCGGTGGGTTGCCCCTTTATATGGCCGGAGTCGCCTGCCACACCGGTGCCCAGTCCTGGCCCGGTTATTTGCCCCGCTCCATGGCCTGAGCCTTTTGCCCCACCATGGTCATTTCCAGGACCGGTGGGTTGCCCCTTTAAATGGCCTGAGTCGCCTACCACACCAGTGCCCAGTCCGGGCCAAGTAGAAATGAGGAGGAAGACATCCACTTCGCCGGGGCCGGAACCGCCACCGGCGATGGGTTATGTTTGATGTTTTTCCCTCCCTGACCCTTCCCTCATGTTTTTGTGTTTATTTTTCTTGCGGCCGGGAGTCCGCGCCTTTGGGGGGGGGTACTGTCAGGCTCTGGCCATAGAGAAGCTTTGCTTCTCTATATTTCTATGGTCAGAGTCTGGCAGATCTATCATTTCTATTTCTGTCTGGTGTTGTTTGTGTGTGGGATCCCTAATTAGAGGCAGCTGCTATGCATTACCTCTAATTAGGGATCTTACTTATATGTCTGTGTTCCACTCCGTTGGCGTGGTTCATTGTTGTATATTGTCTCGTGTCGTGCTACGTGTGTTCCCTTTCATTATATATTGTATTTGTTATTTTGTATAGTTCGTCAGTTAGTTCAATAAACATGTCGAACTATCGATACGCTGCGCCTTGGTCTCTCTACACACCCGAACGTGACAATTGGTTTCAAAGAAAGAAAATAAAGCTGCTAGAATGGCCCAGCCAATCACCTGACTTAAAATTGAAAATCTATGGAAAGAACTGAAGATAAAGATTCATAGAAGAGGCCCACAGAACCTTCAAGATTTGAAGACTGTTTGTGTGGAAGAATGGGCCAAAATCACACCAGAGCAATGCATGCGACTAGTTTCTCCATACAGGAGGCGTCTTGAAGCTGTCATTACCAACAAAGGCTTTTGTACAAAGTATTAAATAAATATCAGTAAGTGTGTTCAATACTTTTTCCCTGTGTCATTTCACATTATTACACATAACTTAATTTCTGAAGTTATTTGTTTTGGTTTCTTTGTATGTATGGATTACTTGGGTTGTTACCAACATCTGGTGAAAATGTCATGTCAATAGCACCTTTGGAAGTATATTTACAGAGAAAAATGGTGACGTGTTCAATACTTATTTCACCCGCTGTAGCTCTGAATCCATGATATGGCACAGCATGAAAAAGCCATAAAATATATGTCTTCTCAACAACAGGTTATGGTCAATAATATCGAAGGCAGCACTGAAATCTAACAGTAGAACTCCCACAATCTTCTTATTGTCCATTTATTTCAACCAATTATCAGTCATTTGTGTCAGTAACATGTTGAGTGCCCTTCTCTATAAGTATGCTGGAAGTCTGTTGTCAATTTGTTTACAGAGAAAGAGCATTGTATTTGATCAAACACCATTTTTCCAACAGTTATCAACAGTTTGATAAGAGCAGACAGCAAGCTGATACGTCTGCTGTTAGAACCAGTAAAGGCTGTTTTACCACTCTTGGGTAGCGGAGGACAATTACCTTCCTCTAGACTCAGATTAAAGATAGAACAGATAGGAGTGGCCACAGAGTAGCTTTCCATCTAAGTTGTCAATTCCAGGAGGTTTGTCATTATTGATCGATAACAATAATTGTTCCACCTCTCCCACACTAACTTTACAAAATTCTAACTTACAATGCTTTTCTTTCATTATTTGTTTTTTTTCTATGCATGAATACGATTGCTCACTGTTCGTTGTTGAGATTGGCTAACAGTGGAGAGTGTCTCACCTTCTCCACGGTGGCGATGAACAGCATGGCCAGAGTGAGCAGATGCAGCACAGTCACAGACATCAGCAGGAGAACCATGATGGCTGCTGCTGGGAGCTTCCACTGAGGCCACACCCAGGGGTTCTGGACACAGACAGAGTCTTGAGACTGTGGCCTGAAACATATCTCTCTCTCTCTCTCTCTCTCTCTCTCTCTCTCTCTCTCTCTCTCGGGGAAACATGTTCACTTTCATCATGCTCCTCAACATCTGTCTGCAGTGACTATCTCTCTCTGGCCATCTATCAACCCACCACAGGCATCTTAGTCAGGGGAATTTCACACTATCTACAGAGCCTAAACCGCTTTTGAAGAACATAGCAGAGCTCCAACATGATGTAGCTTTTGTAAATAAATGTTCTCTCTTGTCTGAAACCCCTGTCTGCTGTTACTATTATTACTATTATAATTTCAATCAGACTAGAAACATGTACAGTACCAGTCCAAAGTTTGGACGCACCTACTCACTTATTTTTGCTATTTTCACATTGTAGAATAGTAGTGAAGATATCAAAACTATGAAATAACACATATGGAATCATGTAGTAACAAAAAAAGTGTTAAACAAATCAAAATATATTTGATATTCTTCAAAGTAGCCACCCTTTGCCCTTTGCACACTCTTGGCATTCTCTCAACCAGCTGCACCTGGAATGATTTTCCAACAGAGTTCCCACATATGCCACTTGTTGGCTGCTTTTCCTTCCCTCTGTGGTCCAACTCATCCCAAACCATCTCAAACCATCTCAATTTGGTTGCGGTTGGGTGATTGTGGAGGCCAGGTCATCTGAAGCAACATTCCATCACTCTCCTACTTGGTCAAATAGCCCAGATATAACGACACAGTATGAGACCCAGATGCAGAAACAGGAGGCAGATGGTCTGAGTCTCAGAGATGTAATATATACAAGTGGTAGGCAAATGGCAGGTCCAGGACAGGCAGAGATCAGTAATCCTAATACGAGTCAGGCAGGCTTAGGGTCAGGAAAGGCAAAAACATGTCGGAACCAGGAAGATTAGAACCCAAACTAGAGAGAAGGAAAAACATGGAAAAACACGCTGGGAAAACTTGACAAAACAAGACGGACTAGCAACAGACAGAGAGAAAACGCAGGTATAAATACACAGGGGATAATGGGGAAAATAGGAGACACCTGGTGGGGAGTTGACAAGCACAAGACAGGTGAAACAGATCAGGGTGTGACACTGGAGGTGTGTTGGGTCATTGTCCTGTTGAAAAACAAATGATGAGCGCAAACCAGATGGGATGGCTGGAGAATGCTGTGGTAGCCATGCTGGTTAAGTGTGCCTTGAATTATAAATAAATCACTGACAGTGTCACCAGCAAAGCACCCCCCACACCATCACACCTCCTCCTCCACACATGCGGAGATAATCCGTTCACCTACTCTGCGTCTCACAAAGACACAGCAGTTAGAACCAAAAATCTCAAATTTAGACTGATCAGACCAAAGGACAGATTTCCACCGGTCTAATGTCCATTGCTCGTGTTTCTTGGCCCAAGCAAGTCTCTTCTTCTTATTGGTGTCCTTTAGTAGTGGTTTCTTTGCAACAATTCGACCACGCAGTCTCCTCTGAAAAGTTGATGTTGTGTCTGTTTCTTGAACTTTGTGAAGCATTTATTTGGGCTGAAATCTGAGGTGCAGTTATGAATTTATCCTCTGCAGCAGAGGTAACTCTGGGTCTTCATTTCCTGTGACGGTCCTCTTGAGAGCCAGTTTCATCATAGAGCTTGAAGGTTTTTGCGACTGCACTTGAAGAAACTTAGAAAGTTCTTGAAATGTTCCTGATTGACTTACCTTCATGTCTTAAAGTAATGATGGACTGTAATTTCTCTTTGCTTATTTGAGCTGTTATTGCCATATTATGGACTTGGTCTTTTCTCAAATAGGGCTATCTTCTGTATACCACCCCTACCTTGTCACAACACAACTGATTGGCTCAAACGCATTAAGAAGGAAAGAAATTCCACAAATTTACTTTTAACAAGGCACACCTGTTAATTTAAATGCATTCCATGTGACTACCTCATGATGCTGGTTGAGAGAATGCCTAGAGTGTGCAAAGTTGTCATCAAGGCAAAAGGTGGCTACTTCGAAGAATCTAAAATATATTTCTTTAACCCTTTTTTGGTTACAACATGATTCCATATGTGTAATTTCATAGATTTGACCTCTTCACTATTACTCTACAATGTAGAAAATAGTGAAAATAAAGAAAACCCTTGAATGAGTAGGTGTGTCCAAACTTTTGACTGGTGTGTATGTAGACATGTGTCTCTTTCCTGTGAGCCTGTGCACATATATACCTTTATCCCATCCTCATACTGTTTTAAATCTAATATTAATCCCTAGCCAACAACAAATGGCTGGAATATGAGGATTTTTTGAGAGTTCATTTCACAGTCTCCTCTAGCTTGCCCATTCAAGCTGGCCCATTCTGACAGCGCCTGTTTATGGGATGAATGCCGAAGTTCAGACATTCAGTTCCAGAATAGAGCAGACTGTGTGTGTATTGTTCTTCTCCTTTCTAAATTCAAATACAACACGTGAAACAGTGAGAGTGAGATTTGTTTACATTAGATTGATAATGACTATTCTAAAATGTACATAATGTCACATTATTTATCTGTTTTGCATGAGGCTTTTTCACTGCTGAGATAAAATGTACTGTTTGTGTAGTATCTACCTAGACGAAGAGGAGATATAACTACTGTTCCCTGAAGGAGGGAATGAGGTATAACATTTTATGGGGAGTCAACAACCAATCATATTCACCTGAAGAAAATTGAAATCCCTCCCAATGAGCCAATTGATGCCGAGCCTGCCCTCGGAAGCCCCGCCTTCCTGGCTATATTACGAACGCTCGCATTCATTTCCTCAATTCAGTACCGCTCTTCAGCAAGCCCAAACCCCCTGATGGCACGGGGTCAAAATATGTTATACCTCGTTCCTCCTTTAGTGAACAGTAGTTATATTCAGAACTGTATGTTCCCTTTCAGTTGGTCACTCGGTATAACATACTATGGGGACAAACTAAGAGGCCCACGGCAGCCCAAGCACACACAGGTTCCACCGGCTCCAAAAAAGGGTTACAGAAGTCACCTTTTTCCCTAATACTTACCTGAGAAGCATGAACTGTCAGAGCCTCATGAGGCCAACTTGGCTATGTCAACTGAAACGCTATCACTGCAGCCAAAGTCCATAGACCCCACAGTTCCAAGAACAATACTTACCTTGTGAGCCTGAAACGTCAGAACTTGTATGAGCAACCGCAAGTCCAAAACAACAGAACACCTGTCATGACTTGGTAAAGCGCACACACACGCTGCATAACTTGACCAGAGTTGTTGAACCACGACAGCCCGAGGCTCGAGCTCACGGGAAACCTGCAGTAACCTGGAAACTGTGTATTCTTGCTCTGCCACGGCAGGAAACTGTGGTAACCCTGTGGTAACCCTGATAATGCGCACTTTACGCACTGCCGCACCCCAAAGCAGTCCAAGGCTCAAACCCACAGGGAACTGTGGTAACCCAGATGGATAAATGCGCAACCTGCACGCTGCCTAACACCGACTCCCAGACCCAGCCATAAGATCACTATGACCCACACTGGGAGAAGCTACATCCAAGCGATAAAACCAGTATGTGGGGAACACCAACTCTTCAGATATCACCAATCTTCATGCCCCTGAACAATGCCCAAGAAGCCGCCACACCCCTAGTGGAGTGAGCACAAACACCTCTGGACAGCCCTTGTCCTTTGCTGTCATATGGCAGGGAGTCCAATGAGAAAGACGCTGCTTAGAAAGCTGAGTTGGCTTAGCGAAGAAGACAAAAAGATGGTCAGAAACGGGGTTATCCTTGGTCCTATCCATATACGTGCATAAAGCACGCACCGGATACAGGCCATGCAACCTCCTAATAAGGGAACAGTTTGAAAGCCAGGGACGTGTAAGACTTACTGTAGTACTGGCAACATGGGAGGGCCTGTGGCTGGAGATGAGCTGGGTTCCTCATTAGGTGCAGGTGGGGTCTTGTTGTTGGCTTCTGAAGCCCCCCTAACTGGAACAGGGATGACTCTTAGCTTAGAGCCAGGTGGTGGCCCCTGGGCTGCGAGTGGAGGTAGCGAAGGAGGTGCTGGCTGATGATCTGCATCAACAGCGGTCTTGTACCTTCAGGTCCAGGTCTGGCTGGGCTGCCAGGGTAGGAGGCAGTGGATCTTCAATTACGGAGGCAGACTGGGAACCCTTGGGTAGAGAATGCTGCCCCTCCTGAGCGGAAGGCGATGAGTCTGACCTAACAGGGGTAGGCTGAGCCCCTATAGCAGGAACAAACAAGGGACTGGAGCACGAGGTAGGCTAAGCCCCATACTTTGTGACAGATTGAAACATGAGGGAAGAATGGGTTAGCTTTGTACTAATCAGAAGGAACCCTGGGGAAGGGGCAGGCTGGGACCCATCTGTGGTAGCTGGTCTGGGCTCCGGGACATGGTTAGGTGGTCTGGAGCTCCACGATGGCTACTGCTGACTGATGCTCTGTAGATGGAGAAGCTAAAGAGTCCACCATGCTGACTAACCTTAGCTCTGTAGCAGGAGCGGGTGGCGACTCTGGAACAGCGTCTGACTGCAGGCTACTGTTGGCTGATGAGTCCCCAGTGGGGGCAGACTGGAACACAATGTCAGGAACTGGATGGATACCCATGCTGAGGGCAAACTGAGAACCAGTGGCCGGGACGGTTAGATACATCCAGTTGGCTGGACCACTATTGGATGAATAGCCTTCAGACAGGTGTGGTGAGTGCCGGGACTGAGGGAACTCATAGCTGCTGGAGAAGGCTCTTGGTAGCCGCACTGTAGGCTTGGGTTGTCACTCTGTTGACACGGCAGTAGTGACTAATCACTAACTGGAGGCCACGGTAACCACGTTGGAGGGTCAGTCCACTCACTGTTGTCATACTGTCCATCACAAGCCTTATCCTCTTCATTGGACGATGGCTCCGTATTTTCAGCAGCCTCTCTGCTGTTGGGATGCCTCGGGATGAGGGCTCTGTAGTGGGAGAGAGTCTAGCGATAGACTGGGGTGTGAGCTCTCTTCTTGTTGCTCACGTAGCTGAGTGAGATTGTTCTTTTGTCCTCGTGGGTCAGATGGTAGTCTGGGACGGACCTGTACTCTCTGAAGGTCTCCCACTCATCTGGAGTTGTGTCCCATCTGGCCTGTCTGGAGAGGAAGGGACTGGGTGGAGTGAGGGGTGTCGTCTTGACAGCTTCCTCAATAAGAGGCTGAAGGTCGTCTTCTTGCTCATGTACACTACTGTTCAAAGGTTTTGGGTCACAGAAATGTTCTTGTTTTTGACAGAAAAGCAAATGTTTTTTCCATTAAAATAACATCAAATTGATAAGAAATACAGTGTAGACATTGTTAATGTTGTAAATGACTATTGTAGCTGGAAACGGCAGATTTTTTATGGACTATCTACATAGGCATACAGAGGCCCATTGTCATTATTATAGGGCGGCAGGTAGCCTAGTAGTAAGAGTGTTGGGCCAGTAACCAAAATGTTGCTGGATTGAATCCCTGAGCCGACAAGGTGAAAACCTGTCGATGTGTCCTTGAGCAAGGCACTTAACCCTAATTTGCTCCAGGTGTGCTGTACTACCACTAAGCTGCCAGTTGAGGACTTGTGAGGCGTCTGTTTCTCAAACTAGACACTCCAATGTACTTGTTCTCTTGCTCAGTTGTGCACCGGGGCCTCCCACTCCTCTTTCTATTCTGGTTAGAGCCAGTTTGCGCTGTTCTGTGAAGGGAGTAGCACACAGCATTGTACGAGATCTTCAGTTTCTTGGCAATTTCTCACATGGAATAGCCTTCATTTCTCAGAATAAGAATAGACTGACGAGTTTCAGAAGAAAGTTCTTTGTTTCTGGCCATTTTGAGCCTGTAATCGAAACCACAAATGCTTATGCTCCAGATACTCAACTAGTCTAAAGAAGTCCAGTTGTATTGCTTCTTTAATCAGCACAACAGTTTTCAGCTGTGCTAACATAATTACAAAAGGGTTTTCTAATGATCAATTAGCCTTTTAAAATGATAAACTTGGATTAGCTAACACAACGTGCCATTGGAACACAGGAGTGATGGTTGCTGATAATGGGCCTCTGTACGCCTATGTAGATATTCCATAAAGAATCTGCCATTTCCAGCTACAATAGTCATTTACAACATGAACAATGTCTACACTGTATTTCTGATCAATTTGATGTTATTTTAATGGACAAATAATTTGCTTTTCTTTCAAAAACAAGGAAAATTCTAAGTGAACCCAAACTTTTGGATGGTAGTGTACATACTGTGCATACTGTGCTGTGCTACTATAACTAGGATAAGGTAAGGCTTTGGCGCCGTGGATGATCAGACCAGGTCCAGGTTTCACCGGTAACTCGCTGCATCTTGATCCAGGAGTAAACACTTTTATCCGTCTTGAACGGACCACAATGTAGTGGAGGGCTAAAGGACTGTATTATTCATAGGTTGCTGGTTTGGTATGGGTGTGCGTCGGTCAGAATGCATTGATGGGAAGAAAGACACAGTGAACTGTTGACAGTATATCACAGCACCGTATGAAGACAGCATGTACAGAGCTATGGCTTGACACAAGGCACACTTGTGTGTGAAGGCGTGTGTGGATGTGTATGTGTGTGTATGTGGTTTTCCTATAGGAGGAAGCAGATAACAAAAGTGCCATCAATATCAGGAATGATATACAGCTATTATACAATGACAATGCATGACAATATAAACTGTATAGCATCATTATAACAGGTTACTACACGTTAAAGGCTCAATCTAAAGCACCACTAGGTGGCAGTAACACATTATTGACTATACCATTACTAATAACTGAATGGATGGAATCTCACTGAATCCCATAAAGACACTTGAAAGGGTGGGACGCAACACAATTACTGAAGTAACATGCACCGGCGCCATCTTAGACTTGACTAACTAATAAATGCTAACTGTATTAATATGCCTAATACACTGTAAAGGCACACTAAAGTGCTATCATTACCCAAATAGTATGCAATGGCATACATCAATATATTGTAATAGACTGGTGTATAACATCTCCTCATGCAGTATAACTGAAATGACTGTTATGGCTGCGAACCGTCGTCCACTTATAACGGACTACCATGGACGGGCCACACATATTATAAACCCTCTGCGATAATAACTAAACTAACTTCTTTATTTTATTTTAACCTTTATTTATCCAAGTTAGTCTCATTGAGATTACATCTCTTTTTCAAGAGAGACCTGGTCCAACCAAGACAGCAGCAGGGGGGAACAATGTTTGAGACAAATATCAGACATACTGTAACAACTTACAGACACAGACACACCACAAGGTAGACACACATACATTTCAAAAACATACAAGCGCCATAGATAGAATAATGAATCATATGTACCCCCCTAATGACATTCACATTCCTCAGTAACATGTGAGTCAACCAAACTTTTAAACTCCTCCAAGGAAACCAAGATTCTGGAGTTTCAAGCTGGTCTGGAGAGAATAGCTAAAACACTTTTTGTCATGATCCGTTCTGATTTTAGGGATCGTTAAAAGTAAGTAGGAGTGAGACCGTAACTGGTATTTATTTTCTGACCTTATCAAAGAAGAACAGAGATAAAGTGGCAGTTTTCCCAAAATGGCCTTATAGGTCATAGCATACCAATGTTTAAGCCTACGTAGTCAATGAAGACCAGCCAACAGCACTATAGAGATCACAGTGGCGTGTCAGATGCTTTTGGTTGGTAATAAACCTAAGAGCTGCATGATACACAGAATCAAATGCCTTCAGGGTAGTGCTTGAGGTCTGCATATAAATTACATCACTGTAGTCCAAGATAGACAGGAATGTACACCGTACCAGCTCTTTTCTGGCCTCCAAAGAAAAACAAGGAAAATACCATGCATTTTGTTTTAGAGGAATTCAGAACAAGGTTAAAATCGTACAGATTCTATTGAATGATGTTAAAAAGACATTTGATTTTGTTTATAAACCAAAGTCAAACTGCTGCCACTTGAATAGAGAACAGTGTCATCCACATAAAGATGTACATCAGCTGTCTCAATGTCTTCCAATGTTGTTGATACAGATCATTAACAACAGTGGACCTACAATTGATCCTTGAGGCACAGCTCTATGGTTACAGACTTTGGAAGGATTATCAGCAGTAGATTTGAGATGGTGGTCCGCTTACACCAGTTCTCAGTCAGAACTTGCATGTAAGCGGTTGCTAAGGGAATGATGCTATACACATGTTCTCTCTGGATATACACAATATGGCGCTAACCAGGCAACGGATGCACCATGCTAGCTTACTTAGCTAATTAACTTAGCTGCTGACTACACAGCATTACACTTACTAAACTCTGAGGGAAATATAGTGTATTAAACTCGACATGTGCAGGATTAACCTGTACCGCCGCACATTGACTCGGTACCGGTACCCGCTGTATATAGCCTCGTTATTGTTATGTCATCTTATTATGTTACTTTTTATTGTAATTTTACTTAAGTTTATTTAGCAAAATATTTTCTTAACTCTATTTTTTGAACTGCATTGTCGGTTAAGGGCTTGTAAGTAAGCATTTCACGGTAAAGTCTACACCTGTTGTATTCGGCGCATGTGACAAATAACATTTGATTTGATAAATACAATGTAAACAGTGACATGAAATGCAACTTACTGTTCAATAACACACACTTAAAGCTGCAATATGTAACTTTTTGGGCGACCGGACCAAATAGAAATGTAAGTTATATATCTGTCATTCTTATTGAAAGCAAGTCTAAGAAGCGGTAGATCTGTTCTATGTGAGATATTTCTATGCTTCCCGTTCTTAAGTTTCATTTTTGCCTCTTTTATTTTTGGTTTTGTACACTAACTTCAAACAGCAGAAAATACAATATTTTGGGCTATGGAAAATATATTTCACAGCGGTTTAGATGGTACAATGATTCTCTATCACCCACGTGATTCAGAACTGAGTCCAGAACGAGAACCAGAAATTGAATGCGTTGAGCCGGCGTCAAACAACTTTTCTTGTGATTCACTATGCACCCCAGAGACTGAGTATAGGAAACCAGCGTGTGGAGCTCCACCTGTTCCCTCGACTCCGCTACGACCAGCCAATCATCCAGATGGACCAATGCTCTTCTCTCCTGGCACCACGCTGGTGCCAAAGCCGCCTCCACCACCCTAGAAAAAGTGTGGGTGATAGGGAGAGCCCCGAAAGGCAGGACCAGAAACTCATAGGCCACACCTTTTAAATGAAACCTCAGAAACTTTCTGTGGGGAGGATGTATAGCCACATGAAAATACGCATCCTTCAGATCTATGGATTTGGAGGATGCACAGCGAACTGCAGACAGTACCCCCTCGTCACTGTCCTCATTAACCACTGGACGGATCGCGCTGCCAGTCTCCCAAACATTATCTCCTGAAGGGGCAGAGCGCCACCCTGAGGACTGAAATAAATAAAAAAATTGTCATGCTTGTTTTCATGTCCACCACTCTTGACAATCGTGTGTCTGAATGCCCACACCTGGACGATACCACACTCTCGATACCCCTGAACACAGAGGAATCTTGGGTAGAAACAATGTGCTTTTGTGGTACTGCCGTTCTGAGACCTGGCCCACACTGGGTTCGGGGACTTCAGCAAGCAGGAACTTGCCCCCATGGACCGAGTCCCTTGGGAGCACTGTTGCCACCATAAACGCTTGGGGAAGAGTGCCCAGAGAACACGCTCCCTTCCCCGGCCTCTAGCTAGGGTCACGAGGTCTGTTCTTTTACCCCGCTCTACTTTTACCCCACTGCCCAGAAGCACCAAGACGATCAAAAATCGACCTCGAAGCCGCCCCCTGGCCCGGGGCAACCTGCCTCTGGTCTAGACCCTTTCCTTCACGACTTGGGAACTGCCAAGGTGACCCGGTGAAGGATTTTCATGGGAAAAAGACCCGTAGAGCTGCGTCCTGTTTTTGTTTCTCCTCGAAACAGCCTGTAAGGACTCCACAACCGAGGCAAACAACCTTGTTGGTGAAACACACTCCAAATACATTTGCCTGTCCCTCTCAAGAATCCAGGACAACGTCAACCAGAGGTGGCGCTGAGCCACCACCATCGCTACCATACTTTTTCCAAAACTAGGCTTTTACAGAGGGACAGACGCAGCACAAAATCAGCCGTAACACGGATTTCGTTGAGAAGCTCTGAAACCGGCTTCCTCGCCTCCACGTTCTTATTCAGCTCCTGCATTAAATCGAAATGATACATCTGCAGCATTGTGACCACATTCAATGACCGGGCCACCACACCCTCAGCCTGGTACACTTTGTCCAACTGATCTGCTGAGAACCGGCACTGTTTATTAGGAAGCACCGTGCTAGGATTAGCCCCCTTGTTAGCCTCTGGAGCTTAGTTACTCACCAGCTTTACATCCACCGGTCTGCAAATGAGCCCCGCTTTCTCCATACCCTCTACATTGATGAACTGGCCATAACCTGGTAGCACCAGCCTGGCTGAATGAGGGGAATCCCAGGTCGCCTTTAGCTCATCTGCGAAAATCTTTATACAGGTTTAAGTGACGCTTCACCAATGCAGGGAGATAAATACCTTATCCTAAACCTGGAAGAACTCTGCTGCGTGGGAGAATACGGCCAATCCATTCCCAGATTATCTGCCACCCGACGACACAGCTCCATCAAAGGCACATTAAGCACCAATGGTTCACTCTCCTCCACCAAATCCCAAACCGGGTTTTAGGCTGCCCACATAGTATATCATCCCCGGAATCCAGACTCTGAACACTGCCAGAGAAACCGTAATGAGCCTCAACTGCGACCACCGCTACTGCTCTCTCCCTGCCTCAGACAACCACATTCCTGAGGTCGCTTCAACCACATTCCTGAGGTCGCTTCATCAGAAGACCCTTCACCAATGGAAGTTGAACCCAGCAGGAAACAATGTTCACACAACTGGTCGAAGCCAAAAGCCTCTTGACCGTGTTTCCACCCCAGGCAAACAGTACAGCACTTGTGTGTATGCCCCAGGGCACGGTCGGAGGTTAAAACTCAGCTGGTTAGCCTTTAACTTACTCTTACCACTTGCTTACTTAAGCAAGGAAGCACTGGCTACACAAGCAGAGCAGAAAGTAGTATTTTTTTAGCGAAGACAAATCCTACCCAAGCAAGGAAGCATTAGCTACACAAGCACAGCAGAAAGAAGTTAGCTTTTGTCAAACACAAAAACTGATACCAAGACCCAAAACTCGTAACATCTAGGAGGACCAGTACTCTCTCCCCACTAACAGACACCTAAGTCGGAGCCGAAAATCATAATCTTCAAGTGCTTGAAAGGTTCGTAAATTGCGTGACACTTTCTCCCTTCAGGCAAGCTGAAGAGCAAAGAATTTAGAAAATGAATACGAGCCTGGTATTATAACCAGAAAGGCAGGGCTTCCGAGGGCGGTTCGGCATCCATTGGCCTGTTGGGCGTGATTTCAGTTTTCTTCAGGTGAATATGATTGGTCGTTGACTCCCCATAGTATGTTACACCGAGTGAGGGACTGAAAGGGAACTGTTGAGTGAAAACAAAGTACATTGACTCTGATAACATTACATAACATAACAATTATATACTTTCACTAATTCTTAAAAGTATCTACTTCAAAACACACATAATGATGCTGGTATGTACTGTAGTATATTTGTGTCACTGTTAAATCAAAGCAAAAACACAATAGATATCACTACAACCAAAGCTTTATCAAAACTGTCAAGTCAAGTTCAAATCCTTGATATTGCGACTTACCTTAGATAGCAAATTTCAGATCCTGGGGCCAAGTGGCTGGTTCTGTAACCCTCTCTCCTCTGCTGCAATCGGGCTTTTCTCACAGATGCCAATCTCCTCCCCCTCTACTCTTGGTCTTCTCCCACACTCTCTATCTCCAAAATTGAGAGAAAGTTGGAATGCAGAGTGGGATTTAGGGGGAGTTCTAAACTCCCATTTCCTTTGCCCTCCCCCAAAGTCTACAGTCCGGACCAACTGACAAAAAATGACTACTGACTACCCACTGGACTGGACCCGCCCAAAGTCATAAACATGAAAAGCTACATATTGTAAACATTACATTTGTATGTTGGCATGGTATATAAACATCTGGGAATCATTAATACTTCACTTTAGACCAGTTCCATAACCCTACAGCAAATTGGAAGAGTATAAATATGGAATATATGTGTTCAGTGTCAGTGTATAGAGACAGAAGGATCTAAACTGTCATATCAGCATACATTATTATTTCATTTGTCAGGAGAAATTTACCTCATATTTGTTTTGTCGAGTCACACTATAGTTGAGTAGACTGCCAGTTTAAAGTGATCCATTGCTTTGATCTAGGGGCGACTGTGTGGGAATATGGGAGATGTACTGTATAACCCATTCTGGGTTAGTCTGTCTGTAGTACAGTACAGTAGGCTACTGTTGCCAGGCTGGATTCAGTCAATGGGAGGAAATTGCTTCTCATTAGAGAACACTTTTGATTCCTAGTGGGCGGGAAAACTGAGACCACACAAGAAACCTCAACAAGTAGGCTAAACGTTAACAAAATAAGACAAAACAAAATATTTTCACAAAACAAAATATTTTTTATTTGACAACAAACATACAATAAAATAGAATAATCTTAAAAGAAACAGTGACGCCTTGATAAAATTCTGTGTAATTCACTTCCATTAAACTGAACACTGATGTTTATTTTTGTATATAATGACCCCCCTATTTTGATCTGAATTGCAGCTTTGTCTATGGTTGCATGCAGGGGTTAAAAGTGCTACACATATGTTTTTTGTCATTTCAGAAAATGTCCATAATATACTGTAGCTGCAGTAATAGTTGAATTATAGTGTTTCACAATATTACTTACCGGCCAGTGTTGTGATTGGCTGTGATATTCACCTATTGTCAAAATGGGAAAGCTGTTTTGACTTTGTGTCTATGTTATCTAGTGGAAATTGGGTCCAGTGGTCTGTGTAGAAATTTGTCTAAAATCTAGGTGTAACGCCTTTAAAATGGGGAATTCAGAGGTGGGGGCCCCCTATTTGGAGAAGCTAAGGTTGGAGCCAGGGTCGAACATGAAGCTAGGATTAGGGTTATGCCAAGAAGAGTCTTATACTAGGGTTTGACTTGAACTGGGGTGTAGGCATGAACCTAGGGTTAGGGTTGAACTGGGGTGTAGGCCGCAGGAGGTTATGGCACCTTAATTGGGGAGGACAGGCTCATGGTAATGGCTGGAGCGGTATTGCTGGAATGATATCAAATACATCCAACAAATGGTTTCCATGGTTTCCATGCCATTTTATTTGTTCCATTCTGGCCATTATTATGAGCCGTCCTCCCCTCACCAGCCTCCACTGGTGTAGGCATTAAGCTAGGGTTAGGCTTAGTGTTAGGGTTGAACTGGGGTGTAGGCATGATGCTAGGGTTAGGGTTTAACTGGGGTGTAGGCGTGATGCTAGGACTAGGGTTAGGGTTTAACTGGGGTGTAGGCATGAATCTAGGGTTAGGGTTTAACTGGGGTGTAGGCTTGATGCTAGGGTTAAGGTTGAACTGGGGTGTAGGCTTGATGCTAGGGCTAGGGTTTAACTGGGGTGTAGGCTTGATGCTAGGGTTAAGGTTGAACTGGGGTGTAGGCTTGATGCTAGGGTTAGGGTTAGAGTTGAACTGGGGTGTAGGCTTGATGCTAGGGCTACGGTTTAACTGGGGTGTAGGCTTGATGCTAGGGTTAGGGTTTAACTGGGGTGTAGGCTTGATGCTAGGGTTAGGGTTAGAGTTGAACTGGGGTGTAAGCATGAAGCTAGGGTTAGGGTTTAACTGGGGTGTAGGCTTGATGCTAGGGCTAGGGTTTAACTGGGGTGTAGGCTTGATGCTAGGGCTAGGGTTTAACTGGGGTGTAGGCTTGATGCTAGGGTTAAGTTAGGGCTATGGCTAGGCTTAGTACTTCTATCCTACTCTATCCTGACCACTAGATCTATGTTCATTATTTATATAATGATCTTGATAAGAGTTTCAGCATGGTCTTTTGTTGCAAATCTGTTGTGCATTATACGAGCGCCCTCTAGTGGTTATGATGTTATGGAGCGTTCACTATCACTGTTACTGTCATACAGTTAACGTTACATTCACCGTATTATTTCGGATGATTTTCTAATTAGGTAGTAGGTCTCCTGTGTATTACAAAAATATTCAATTAACATGAGGAATATTAAAGCCTATGATTTCGAGACTGGGCTACTAAGCCTAACCCTCTCTCCGGGAAGGAGAAGGGTGGAGGTATATGTTTTATGATTAACGATTCGTGGTGTAAATGTGATAACACACAGGAACTCAAGTCCTTCTGTTCACCCGACTTAATATCTCACAATCAAATGCCGACCGTTCTACCTCCCGAGGGAATTATCGGCCATCATTGCTACAGCCGTATATATCCCCCCACAAGCCGATACCACGTCGCAGAGATGGAAACTCGAGTCTGAGACTCGGACTCGAGTGGCACTTAAGTCGCAAAGAAAATGACATGTTTTTGTGGTGCATTCTGTCAGATAACATGGAACAGGCGGCATTTTAGCACAGAGAAAGTAGTTTGGTTTAATACAGAGGGCTCAAAAGCGTTCTAGAACGTCTGCGTTCCGCCAAAAATATGCAGACAAGCACTTGTCTATTTCAATGGAAGGATAGTGGTTACTCGTATTTGCACTTTCTCCTTATTTGATTGAGCGGGCATTGTGTATGCTATTGCTATATAGATCGAAACATTAAAACGCAAGCAAAAGTTAAGCTATCGTTTATCTTAAGTTAAGCTTGTTAAGACAAGCAAAAGTTAGCAATCGTTCATCATAGTAGGCTATGTGAAATCATGTCATATTTAAATAATATGCTGTAAATTGTATTATTATGACAGTGTTTGGCAACTAACTTTAAATTTATGAAATTGTCCAAAAAGGAATGTAGGAAATCATTTACAAGGTTTATAGACATAACCCACAGCAGGCAGAAAGCCATTGCCAAAAGGGACTTGAAACTCGACTTAGACTTGGTCCTAAAAGACTTGACTTGGACTCTACCTCAAAGACTTGTGAACATCTCTGCCACGTCGGCCCTCAAAGAACTTCATTGGACGTTATGTCAACTGTAAACCACATACCCCGAGGCTGCATTTATTGTAGCTGGGGATTTTAACAAAGCAAATTTGAGGACTAGGTTGCCGAAGTTCTAACAACAAATAGACTGTAACACTCGAGCCGGTAAAATTCTGTATCAGTTATTCAAACTCACAGAATGGTTATAAAGCCCTCCCCGCACCCCTTTTGGCAAATCAGACCATGACTCCATTTGCTCCTCTCCTCCTATAGGCAGAAACTCAAACAGGAAGTACCCGACAATCACAGATTATAAAAGGAAAAACAACCATGTTGCTAAGACCAAGCCGGGTCCTCAGAGCATGCACAGACCAGCTGGCTGATGTGTTTACAAGCATATTCAATCTATCCCTATCTACTGTCCCCACATACTTCAAGATGGCCACCAATTTTCCTGTACCCAAGAAGGCAAAGCTAACTGAACTTAATGACTATCGCCCCGTAGCACTCACCACTGAAATCATGAAGTGCTTTGAGAGACTAGTCAAGGATCATATCACCTCTACCTTACCTGCCAGCCTAGACCCACTTCAATTTTCTTACCGCCGCAATAGATCCACAGATGATGCAATCGCCATCACTGCAATCGCCATCAGCCTTTCCCATCTGGCCAAGAGGAATACCTATGTAAGAATGTTTTTTATTGACTATAGCACAGCATTCAACAGCATTCAAATCCATAGTACCCTCCAAGCTCATCATTAAGCTTGAGACCCTGCCCTGTGCAACTGGGTCCTGGACTTCGCCCCTAGGTGGTGAAGGTAGGAAACAACACCTCCACTTCGCTGATCCTCAACACTGGGGCCCCACAAGGCTGCGTACTCAGCTCCCTGTTCACCCATGAATGCGTGGCCAAGCACGCCTGCAGCTCAATCATCAAGTTTGCAGACGACACAACAGTAGTAGGCTTGATTACCAACATTGACGAGGAGGTGAGGGCTCTGGGAGTGTGGTGCCAGGAAAACAACCTCTCACTCAACGTAAAAAAAAACAAAGGAGATGATTGTGGACTTCAGGAAACAGCAGAAGGTGCACCCCTCTATCCACATCGACGGGACCGCAGTGGAGAAGGTGGAAAACTTCAAGTTCCTTGGCGTACACATCACTGATAAACTGAAATGGTCCACCCACACAGACAGTGTGGTGAAGAAGGCGCAACAGAGACTCTTCAACCTCAGGAGGCTAAAGAAATGTGGCTTGACACCTAAAACCCTCACAAACTTTAAAGCATTCTGTCGGGCTGTATCACCGCCTGGTACGGCAACTGCACCGCCCACAAGGCTCTCGAGAGGGTGGTGCGGTCTGCCCAACACATTACTGGGGGCAAACTGCCCGCCCTCCAGGACACCTACAGCACCCGATGTCACAGGAAGGCCAAAAAGATAATCAAGGACATCAACCACCCGAGCCACTGCCTGTTCACCCTGTGCATCAAAGCTGGGACCGAGAGACTGAAAAACAGCTTCTACCTCAAGGTCATCAGACAGCTAAACAGTCATCACTAACACATTAAAGGCTGCTGCCTAGAGGTACAGACTAGAAATCACTAGCAACTTTAATAATGTTTACATATATGGCATCACTCATTCCACATGTATATACTGTATTCTATACTATCCTTCGGTGTCACAGTCATTTAATAATGTTTACATATCTTGCGTTCCCCATCTCATTTGTATATACTGTATTCAATATTCTTCTACTATATCTTAGTCCATGCCGCTAGTCTTTATGTACAGTTGAAGTCGGAAGTTTACATACACCTAGGTTGAAGTCATTAAAACTAATTTTTCAACCACTCCACAGATTTTATATTAACAAACTATAGTTTTGGCGAGTCGGTTAGGACATCTACTTTGTGCATGACACAAGTAATTATTCCAACAATTGTTTACAGACAGATTATTTAATTTATAATTTACTATATCACAATTCCAGTGGGTCAGAAGTTTACATACACTAAGTTGACTGTGCCTTTAAACAGCTTGGAAAATTCCAGAAAATGATGCATTTGTCACGACTGGGTGTGTAAATAGACCAAGGCGCAGCGCAGTAGTAGGTCAACATAATATTAAATTAATTAAATATACTGAATGACGAACTAACAAAACAAGAACAACGTGTAACTTCTTCTAATTCTTCTTTCTTCTTCCTTCTTCCTTCTTCCTTCTTTCTTCTTCCTTCTTCCTTCTTCCTTCTTCCTTCTTCCTTCTTCCTTCTTCTTCTCTCCAGACTGACATAAAGACAATGAACCACACAACAGTGTGGGACAGGACAACTAATATAGGATCCCCAATCAGAGACAATGCATAGCAGCTGCCTCTAATTGGGGACCCAACCCAACACTACACAGAGCTAGAATATCTAGATCTGTCAGACTGACCATGGCAAAATAGAGTAGCAAAAGGCTTCTATATGGCCAGAGCCTGACAGTATTTCAAGGCCTACCTTCAAACTCAGTGCCTCTTTGCTCAACATCATGGGAAAATCAAAAGAAATCAGCCAAGACCTCAGAAGAAAATTGTAGACCTCCACAATTTGGTTCATCCTTGGGAGCAATTTCCAAACGCCTGAAGGTACCATGTTCATCTGTACAAACAATAGTACGCAAGTATAAACACCATGGGACCACGCAGCCGTCATACCGCTCAGGAAGGAGATGCGTTCTGTCTCCTAGAGATTAACGTACTTTGGTGCAAATCAATCCCAGAACAACAGCAAAGGACCTTGTGAAGATGCTGGAGGAAACAGGTACAAAAGTATCTATATTCACAGTTAAACGAGTCCTATATCGACATAACCTGAAAGGCCGCTCAGCAAGGAAGAAGCCACTGCTCCAAAACCGCCATAAAAAAGGCAGACTACGTTTTGCAACTGCACATGGGGACAAGGATTGTACTTTTTGGAGAAATGTCCTCTGGTCTGATGAAACAAAAATAGAACTGTTTGGCCATAATGACCATCGTTATGTTTAGAGGAAAAAGGGGGAGGCTTGCAAGCCGAAGAACACCATCCCAACCGTGAAGCACGGGGGTGGCAGCATCATGTTGTAGGGATGCTTTGCTGCAGGAGGAACTGGTGCACTTCACAAAATAGATGGCATCATGAGGAAGGAAAATTATGTGGATATATTGAAGCAACATCTCAAGACATCAGTCAGGAAGTTAAAGCTTGGTCGCAAATGGGTCTTCCGAATGGACAATGACCCCAAGCATACTTCCAAAGTTGTGGCAAAATGGCTTAAGGACAACAAAGTCAAGGTATTGGAGTGGCCATCACAAAGCCCTGACCTCAATCTTATAGAAAATGTGTAGGCAGAACTGAAAAAGCATGTACGAGCAAGGAGGCCTACAAACCTGACTCAGTTACACCAGTTCTGTCAGGAGGAATGGGCCAAAATTCACCCAATTTATTGTGGGAAGCTTGTGGAAGGCTGACTGAAACGTAACTGACCTAAGCAGTGAATTTTTACTATGATTAAATGTCAGGAATTGTGAAAAACTGAGTTTAAATGTATTTGGCTAAGGTTTATGTTAACTTCCGACTTCAACTGTATATAGGCCTAATGAATTCCTACTGTTAGATATACTGCACTGTCGGAACTAGAAGCACAGGCATTTCGCGACACCCGCATTAACGTATGCTAAACATGTGACCAATAACATTTGATTTGAGAATAAAAAGCACCGTCCACTTAAGGAATGAAACACTAGTCACTTTAATAATGTTTCTGTATCTTGCACTACCCATCTCATATGTCTAACTGTACGCTATACTGTTCTCGGTATCTTAGTCACCTAATCGTGTTTACATACTGCATCACCAATCTCTTGTATATTGTATACTTTAAAGCTTACTATTCCACTGGATCTTAGTCCAATGCCGCCCTGGCATATGTATATATTCGCAATCCTTTCTTACTTAGATGTATGTGTGTTATATATTGTGAAACTGTTAGACATCATCGTTAGAAAGTACTGCACTGTCGGAGCTAGAAGCACAAGCATTTCGCTATACTCGCAATAGCATATGCTAACCATGTGTATGTGACCAATAAAATTGGATTTGATTTGAAAAAACGTACATATTCTCAACAGATTTATAGGACACGGTGGCGTGGGTATAGTATTTTTTCCTCGAACCCCCCCCCCCCAGTCAAAAATAACGGTAGCCTATGATGGGAAGTGAGTGAGACCATCTGTGCACTGATCCGTGGCATACCAAAGCAGACAACAGAAAAATAACTGCAATAATGACACTTCAAATTAACAATACCATTTTGAAATAAGGTTTTTAAAGAAAAGGGAGTCATAGAATGGCTTATAAAAAAACGTATCCTTGTTTGGAAATAGTGCGGTCTTGGGAGTTGTCGTCCGTGCGTCTCGTAGAGTAAGAGCTTCTACAGTAAATAAGCTAACGCCTTTTGAATTCAGCCATGTCCGAACTAAAAACCCGTGGACTGCTCAATGCCTTATTACGCGATCTGTGGCTCTGGAATGCAATGCAACAATGTTGCGTCGCATAACGATAATGTGTTCCACTTTAGAAAGCGAGTTTGTTCCAGTCATTTTTTGGGGGAGAAGCAAATCACTTCTATGTTTTGCATCGCTCTTGGATATTTGGGGATTAAACGCCTAAATACTATTAATCTTGCAGTTGTTCCCAGTTGTCTCGCCCATCATGGACGATACGGAGCAGAGTGAGGTAAGTCCCTCTTTCTTTCATAGTTTTACAAGTTGATGTTGACGGCTATATAGTAGCCTATTTGAACCTGTTGTTCAACATTTACCATTCAACTTTTCTGACAACCCGTCAAAAGTAGTTTACAACAAGTACAGTATCTAGGCTACAAACCCTCCATGACAGTAATATAACTTTCTCTGGCAAAACTAGAATGATGACTATAATCAACTGTCTTTAACCGCAGACTAGATTTAACATGATTTACCTTGGGAATTTTTCTGATAGTACATTATAAATGTAATTATTATTATTTTTTCAATGTATTTTTTTGTATTTAACCTTTATTTAACTAGGCAAGTCAGTTAAGAACAAATTCTTATTTACAATGACGGCCTACCTACAGGGTCATACCCTGGAGAAAATTAGGGTTAAGTGCCTTGCTCAAGGACACATCGGCAGGTTTTTTCACCTTGACGACTTACATTATAAACGTAAGATTCCTTTCCAAAAACAACTCCTAAAATAGTTGGGAAGGTCTGGCTAAAATATGGTGGGCATTTAAACAGCTGCACATTTCAGGCAAATCTCTCTTGACTATCCCAACTGCAGTTGAGGCCAATAAGCAACAGTTGTTTCCCAAAGTCATGTGGATCCATAGTCTCAACAGTATGGGGCATAGTCCTCCACAGAGACAGGAAGGAAGGGAAAAAGGATCCCTAGCTAGTTGTACAACTGAATGCATTCAGTCTAAATGTGTCTGCCGCATTTAAACCCAATCCCTCTGAGAAAGTCTACTGTATGTTCTGTAAAATGAGTTGTGTCATACTGAACAGTACAGTGCATGAGATGTGGAAGAAACATGAATAAGTTATGTGTCAGAGATACAGTCCATGCCTCCTTGTCAAAGTGCCATTGACAGGCCATAAGAAACTGCCTTTAGGTTACCTAAAGCCTTGATACCTTGAGACGCTGATGATAAGTGTGTCTCAGGTCTCTCAGGTGCAGACCATTGCCCAGTACCCAGAGAAGATCCCCATCCTGTCAGAGCAGAAGGATGCTCTTCTAGCCCAGGAGGATGAGCAGGAGAATGTGGTCTCCCTGAGTTTCACTTTGTTTTTGCCTTGTCTTTGACCATCTTCATAGTAGAGTAGAGTAGAGTAGAGTAGAGTAGAGTAGAGTAGAGTAGTGTAGTGTAGTGTAGTGTAGTGTAGTGTAGTGTAGTGTAGTGTAGAGTAGTGTAGTGTAGTGTAGTGTAGTGTAGTGTAGTGTAGTGTAGTGTAGTGTAGAGTAGAGTAGTGTAGTGAAGGGTAGTGTAGAGTAGTGTAGTGTAGAGTAGTGTAGAGTAGAGTAGTGTAGAGTAGTGAAGGGTAGTGTAGAGTAGTGAAGGGTAGTGTAGAGTAGAGTAGAGTAGTGTAGAGTAGTGTAGAGTAGTGTAGAGTAGTGTAGTGAAGGGTAGTGTAGAGTAGTGTAGTGTAGAGTAGTGTAGAGTAGAGTAGAGTAGTGTAGTGAAGGGTAGTGTAGAGTAGAGTAGAGTAGAGTAGTGAAGGGTAGTGTAGAGTAGAGTAGAGTAGTGAAGGGTAGTGTAGAGTAGAGTAGTGTAGAGTAGTGTAGTGTAGAGTAGTGTAGAGTAGAGTAGAGTAGTGTAGAGTAGTGTAGAGTAGAGTAGTGTAGTGTAGAGTAGAGTAGAGTACTGAAGGGTAGTGTAGAGTAGTGTAGAGTAGAGTAGAGTAGTGAAGGGTAGTGTAGAGTAGAGTAGAGTAGTGTAGAGTAGAGTAGTGTAGAGTAGAGTAGTGTAGAGTAGTGTAGTGTAGAGTAGAGTAGAGTAGAGTAGTGTAGTGTAGAGTAGAGTAGTGAAGGGTAGTGTAGAGTAGTGTAGAGTAGAGTAGAGTAGTGAAGGGTAGTGTAGAGTAGAGTAGAGTAGTGTAGTGTAGAGTAGAGTAGTGTAGAGTAGAGTAGTGTAGAGTAGTGTAGTGTAGAGTAGTGTAGTGTAGAGTAGTGTAGAGTAGAGTAGTGTAGAGTAGAGTAGAGTAGTGAAGGGTAGTGTAGAGTAGAGTAGAGTAGAGTAGTGTAGTGTAGAGTAGAGTAGAGTAGTGTAGAGTAGAGTAGAGTAGTGTAGAGTAGAGTAGTGTAGAGTAGAGTAGAGTAGTGAAGGGTAGTGTAGAGTAGAGTAGAGTAGAGTAGAGTAGTGTAGTGTAGAGTAGAGTAGAGTAGAGTAGTGTAGAGTAGAGTATTGTAGAGTAGAGTAGAGTAGTGTAGAGTAGTGTAGTGTAGAGTAGTGTAGAGTAGTGTAGAGTAGTGTAGAGTAGAGTAGTGTAGAGTAGAGTAGTGTAGAGTAGAGTAGAGTAGTGTAGAGTAGTGTAGAGTAGTGTAGAGTAGAGATGTATTAAAACCCTGAAGCAGCAATAGTCAATCAATAGAAATACAAGAAACAGCATTGTGATTCCATTCAACAGATGGTGCCTATCAGTATCTGATCTCTGTGTCCCTGTCTCTCTGTCATGTTAACCCCAGGAGGAGAAGAAGGAACTGGGGCATGTGTTCCTTTGTCTGCAGGAGGAGGGTATGGCCCCCGGGGCCTCAGTGAAGGAGCAGCTGGGTTTCCTATGGAGGCTGTTCCAGCACAGCGAGGGACGCCTCGTCGCCGTGACCCGTGACCTGGACAGCCTACGAGCACGCCACTCTGCTGAGATGGCCGAGGTGAGCCATCGCCTAGAGTTTTGTGATATGATGCTATACTGTACTGTACAGGCTGCACATACATTCATCTCAATAATGTTTATCTGACTGGCACCATGTGGTGTGGCTGTGTGTGGTGGGTACAGGAACTCACTCATCTGGCTTCAGCCAAACTCAGGGCCTGAGCTGATGATATGCGTCTATCTTATGTGTCTATCTCAGGTGCAGAGGTACCTGGAGCACATCCGTAGCCTATCAGAGAAGAGGGATGCCCTGGCCCGGGAGTATGAGCAGGAGAACGAGGTCCTCAGGGCCCAGCTGCAACGCATGACACTCCAGCAAGGTGGGATCTGATGTACTGTAGAACCCAGATAAGATAACAAATGTAACCCTATGGAAACAAATGTAGGATGGATCTGTAGGATTCAAATGTCTATCGCATTCCCTGTCATATTAGTGTCCTTATCAATGTGTAATAGTCCTCTTTAAGTGAAGTGCAGTAGGTATTTTAATGAGTCATTGCTTACACTTTATTCTCTTCCTTACTGTGTGTGTGTGTGTGCAGACGCCCAGATGAATGAGGTGGCTGAGATGTTGTACCAGGAGGGCCTGGCAGAAGTGATCCCCAGCAGCCCCAGTGAACAGGTGGCCTACCTGCTGGTGGAAAGGGCCTCTCTGTTGGAGAGACCTGATGACACCCAGGACCCAGATGCCCAGGCGGGCACCCCCTCTGCCAGCCAGCAGGAGACACAGTCCCAGACTCAGGGACCCAAAGAGAGCATGGACCAGGTGAGACCAACTCGCTGTCTCATGCTTTCTCTCAGTCCAAGATTATGTTAATTAATTCCACTGTCTTTCCACAAGGGGGCAACCTCACGTGGCCAGAGCCCATGGAAGAGGCTCTTTGGACTCCGTAAAGCAGCTCAGAGCAAACAGGCTTTGACTTTTGCCTCAGTATGTCTATTTAGATAATACTGCATCCCCATTAGCCAAGCCTGAATACGATGTTCTATTTTATGTTGAAACTCTTCAGCATGGTGTGGGGACCCCTGTGCATGCCCTCTAATCTGTGTTTGCTGCATCTCTTTCCTGTTCTCTTTGCAGGTTGACGTTTATTGGGATGAGTCTTGACCTGGAGGCAGAACTGAGCGATTTCTGCTAGATGGGCCAGCTGTCAAAAGTCAAAATTGGCTATAATGAAACACAAAAATGTGCCTTTTGGTCTTAATTTAAAGTTAGTGTTAGGCCTTAGGGTTAGCAGTGTGGTTAAGGTTAGGTTTATTGATTGTATGACTTTGTGGCTGTGCCAGCTAATGACCACTCTAAAGAGCTGCCTCCAGAACAAGTTTCATGACAAAAAACGCTAACTCTTTCTAGTTGACATTTCTCAATGTTTCTGGGTGTGTGGATGTAATGGGTATTTTGGAGTCTGCACCCCTCAGTGTCAATGGTATCCTGTCTAAACGAAATGCATGTACTGCATGTGTGATTTCCTGACCAATTAAATCTTAATGTTTCTGTTTATTCTGTTTTTAACCCCCTTTAAGTTTCTCAGTTTGAGGAACAGCTAATTTGTTAATTCGTTCAAATGACTGGATCTTTTCCTGCAGAGAATGATTTGTTAAATCAATGGTGCTCCTGTAGACAGAGATTATATATTCCTCTCCATGCTCAGTGCTGTGGTCTGCTCTCTTCCTCTCCCCAGGTTGAGCTCAGGCCAGGGTCAGGGCTCAATGTGGAGCGGGAGTGGGCCTGTCTAGAGAGAGACCTGGAGGAGGCGTCACGCCGACTGGCCATGGCCCACAGAGAGATCCGACGTCTGACCGATGAGCTGGAGTCAGCCCGCTTGACCCAGAGTGCCTATGGTGAGGCCAGATTTCACACAGCCCTTTTCTCTGCTAAGTATGGATTCTACTGGTTACTGTTTTATTAATATGTGCATATTTTGTGTGCCAGTGTTGTCATTGGTCTGTGTGTATCAGTTGTGTGATGTATTTCTCTGATGTAAGTCTTGAATACGTTTGTGTGTGCTTTACCCAGAGCCAGAGCTGCAGGGAGCCCAGGAGGAGGTAGAGCAGCTCAGACAGGAAGTGGAAAAGCTCAAGAAATGTGGTTAGAAGATATTTACTTTACATTTTGGATTACCGGGGGGGGGAATCCTTTGTGGAGTATTTTCAGAGAAGAGCCTTTCAGAATGTCAAAAGAACTGCACAATATTAGGCTTTTCCAGAAGTATGACTGACTGACTAACGGATTTGGAGACAGTGACGGCCATAGTTTGGAGGGTAAAATATCCCTTTGTCCCTCCCGTAGACGTGGTGGAGTTGCGTAAGGCCAAGGAGCTGAATGATCGCCTGGACCAGGAGATCAGAGCCCTCAGGACCAGGGTGCGCACCATGGACGCAGAGAGAAAGGCCCTCCTAGAGACGGTAATCTGCCATTCCTGGATTCAGTTACCCCCACCCCACCTCCTTAAATTGTCATAAAGAAATGGACAATGGACAAGATGCAGTCCTTTTGGCTACACTGTATGAGGGTGGTGAAGGTCATGATAGTTACTGTATGTAATGTGGACATACTGTTGTTCCTAAGGTGGAGAAAATGAAGGACTCTGACAATGCGGCTAAGATCCACCCAGAAGCACTGCAGCATAATTTGGCTAAGGTACAACCAAACGCAGTATGGAGATGAGACCCCATCAAACTACAACAAATCAGCTATTGATATCACCATCTTTATAGAATAAGTATTTGATACACTGCCGATTTTCCCACTTACAAAGCATGTAGAAGTCTGTAATTTTTATCATAGGTACTCTTCAACTGTGAGTGATGGAATCTAAAACAAAAATCCAGAAAATCACATTGTATGATTTTTAAGTAATTAATTTGCATTTTATTGCATGACATAAGTATTTGATACATCAGAAAAGCAGAACTTAATATTTGGTACAGAAACCTTTGTTTGCAATTACAGAGATCATACGTTTCCTGTAGTTCTTGACCAGGTTTGCACACACTGCAGCAGGGATTTTGGCCCACTCCTCCATACAGACCTTCTCCAGATCCTTCAGGTTTCGGGGCTGTCGCTGGGCAATACAGACTTTCAGCTCCCTCCAAAGATTTTCTATTGGGTTCAGGTCTGGAGACTGGCTAGGCCACTCAAGGATCTTGAGATGCTTCTTACGGAGCCACTCCTTAGTTGCCCTGGCTGTGTGTTTCGGGTCGTTGTCATGCTGGAAGACCCAGCCACGACCCATCTTCAATGCTCTTACTGAGGGAAGGAGGTTGTTGGCCAAGATCTCGCAATACATGGCCCCATCCATCCTCCCCTCAATACGGTGCAGTCGTCCTGTCCCCTTTGCAGAAAAGCATCCCCAAAGAATGATGTTTCCACCTCCATGCTTCACGGTTGGGATGGTGTTCTTGGGGTTGTACTCATCCTTCTTCTTCCTCCAAACACGGCGAGTGGAGTTTAGACCAAAAAGCTCTATTTTTGTCTCATCAGACCACATGACCTTCTCCCATTCCTCCTCTGGATCATCCAGATGGTCATTGGCAAACTTCAGACGGGCCTGGACATGCGCTGGCTTGAGCAGGGGGACCTTGCGTGTGCTGCAGGATTTTAATCCATGACGGCGTAGTGTGTTACTAATGGTTTTCTTTGAGACTGTGGTCCCAGCTCTCTTCAGGTCATTGACCAGGTCCTGCCGTGTAGTTCTGGCCTGATCCCTCACCTTCCTCATGATCATTGATGCCCCACGAGGTGAGATCTTGCATGGTGCCCCAGACCGAGGGAGATTGACCGTCATCTTGAACTTCTTCCATTTTCTAATAATTGCGCCAACAGTTGTTGCCTTCTCACCAAGCTGCTTGCCTATTGTCCTGTAGCCCATCCCAGCCTTGTGCAGGTCTACAATTTTATCCCTGATGTCCTTACACAGCTCTCTGGTCTTGGCCATTGTGGAGAGGTTGGAGTCTGTTTGATTGAGTGTGTGGACAGGTGTCTTTTATACAGGTAACAAGTTCAAACAGGTGCAGTTAATACAGGTAATGAGTGGAGAACAGGAGAGCTTCTTAAAGAAAAACTAACAGGTCTGTGAAACCTGCAAAATCGGCAGTGTATCAAATACTTGTTCTCCCCACTGTATGTTGCTTCAAAATAATTGAAGTGGTCATGCAGTAGTTTTTGTCTTTCAAACATTGCCTTAACATTGCTTGTCCTGTGTTGTGTCAGGGAGAAGGGATGGCCGCCCCTCAGATGCACACTGTCTGTCTCCAGACAGAACTACTGCTCCTGGACCAGGACAAGACCCATGAAAGGTCCCACCTTAACTTTGTCTCTAGAACTTAGTCCAAAACCAAACCCAGTGTACACCTCAGATTTGTGTTGGCTGATAGTAGATGTTATTTAACTAGGCAAGTCAGTTAAGAACAAATTCTTATTTACGATGACGGCCTACCCTGGCCAAACCCGGACGACACTGGGCCAATTGTGCGCCGCCCTCTGGGACTCCCAATCACGGCCGGTTGTGATACTGGATTTGAACCAGTTTTTCTGTTGTGACGCCTCTAGCACTGAGATGCAGTGTCTTAGACCATTTGTTGTGATGTCAGATGGTGACGATGTGTCTTTGTCTCTCATTCATGCAGAATCCTCCAGCAGTCCGAGACCAAGGAAAAACTAAAGGATGTGCAGCAACAACTGCAGGGACTGCAGGAGAAATACGACGAGCTGATGAATGTTACAAAGAAGGCAGAGGAGTACGAGGAGTATGAGGAACTGAAGAAGCAGAGGGAAGAGGAGGAGAAGGTTCTGGAGCTGCTGATGGATAAGACCGAGGAGGTGGAGGAGGAGTATGAGGAACTGAAGACTAAGAAAGAGGAGGTGGAGAGGGTGTATGAGGAGCTGAAGATTAAGATAGATGAGGAGAAGAAGGAATATGAACATCTGGAGAATATGAGGGAGGAGCTGGAGTTGAAGCTGGATGAAGCTCTGGGCCGGAGCAAGCAGCAGCAGCAGCAGCAGCAGCAGCAGCAGCAGCAGCAGCAGCAGCAGCAGCAGCAGCAGCACAGTAACCAGGTGGTGGATCTGCAGTTTAAGGTGAGGATGACTCCTGTCCGTTGGATGATGTAGTGTTATGCTGTGGCCACTAGGAGGGGCTACAGAATTAGTAAGAATGGGTTAGGACCAATCATGTGTTTATGGTTACGACCTAGCCTACTGTCAATGTTAATATTTATCGTATTTGTTAATGGAATGAACTTACAAGTTTTAAGTTTGATAGAATAGTAACATAATATAGATTTATCTCACAACAAATTGTTTAAATCCACCTTATATTTAATCTTTAAAAAATCTATATTATCTATCTATCTATTTAAAAGAAAATGTGAATCCTCTTTCCTGACTAGCTTTCCTAAGAGCTGCTGGAATTATGTAGTTTTGTTTTACTGTCTACATCCCACACAATGACCTATTGAAAGCAGCTGATGTTAATAGTTTGTGCTGTGTTTTCCATGGATTTAGCGGGTATTAATTTTACATGGCAGCTTGGTTGCACTGCCGTTGATGGATGATGGAAATGTGTTCTGGGCTGGAAGAGGAGATATTACCCAGTAAGCAAAATTATGTTGAAAATACGTTTTTTTAGACATCCTTGCCAGATGTTGACATCACGTGCATTTCAGGTGCTGAATGAAAGTTAGAAGGTGTCTTTTCCGGACGTTGAAAATACGTCTTATATGGACATCAAAAAGACACAGCCTGACGGTAAACGCTTAGTGGGTACCCTGAAATCCAGAAGCTGTTTTAAGCTAGCATTCCACTTCCTATAATCCTTGTCATGACAAAATCAAGAAGTGGAAAGTTAGCAGAAACACTTGTAGCCAGGCTAAAGAGATATTGTCTAAATAGGGAAATCTCAGTTAATCCATGTTTTGATTTGAAATCAAACTGTTTTTTTTTGGGGGGGGGGGGGGGGGGGGTATCGTGACACTTTATTGAGACAGTTATGAAAAAGCTCTGATGTGAAAAGATCTGATGTGATTGGTCAAAAGACCAAATGAGTGGGAAAAGAATATCAGAATTGGGCTGCCTGTGTAAACACAGCCTAAGTCAGGGGCGCCGTATGGGGGGGAAAAGTTAGGATGATTCTAAGGGCCTGTGACTGACAGGGGCCCTAAAATATTATTCCAGCATTAGGTAAAAACATTTTGGAGCCCAATGTTATATATTTTCATGGGGCCCAAAATCCCTGGAGGCTCCCCTGGCCTAAGTGTCTATGCCTGTAGTGTTACCACTATTTTTTTTTTTTATTTTTTTTTTTTATTTCACCTTTATTTAACCAGGTAGGTCAGTTGAGAACAAGTTCTCATTTGCAACTGCGACCTGGCCAAGACAAAGCAAAGCAGTGCGACAAAAAAAACAACACAGAGTTACACATTAAACAAACAGTCAAAAACACAATAGAAAATCTATAAACAGAGTGCAAAATGTAGTGCAAAAATGCAGTAAGGTTGGGAGGTAGGACAATAAATAGACTATAGAGTAGAAATAAATTACAGAATTATCATCATTAACACAGGAATGAAGGATGTGCAAATTATGATGTGCAAATAGAGATACTGGAGTGCAAGATTAGTGAGAAAATAAACAAAAATAAATATGGGGATGAGGTAGTAGTGTGGGCTATTTACAGAAGGGCTATATACAGGTGCAGTGATCGATAAGCAGCTTTGACAGCTGATGCTTAAAGTTATTGAGGGAGATAGGAACCTCTAGCTTCAATGATTTTTGCAATTCGTTCCAGTCATTGGCAGCAGCGAACTGGAAGGAATGGCGGCCAAAGGAGGTGTTGGCTTTGGGGGTGACCAGAGAGATATACCTGCTGGAGCGCATGCTACGGGTGGGTGTTGCTATGGTGACCAGTGAGCTGAGATAGGGCGGGGATTTACCTAATAAAGACTTATAGATGACCTGGAGCCAGTGGGTTTGGCGACGAATATATAGTGATGGCCAGCCAACGAGAGCATACAGGTCGCAGTGGTGGGTAGTGTAAGGGGCTTTGGTGACAAAACGGATGGCACTATGATAGACTACGTCCAATTTACTAAGTAGAGTGTTGGAGGCTAGTTTGTAAATGACATCGCCGAAATCAAGGATCGGTAGGATAGTCAGTTTTACAAGGGCATGTTTGGCAGCATGAGTGAAGGAGGCTCTGTTGCGAAATAGGAAGCCAATTCTGGATTTAATTTTGGATTGGAGATGGTTGATGTGAGTCTGGAAGTTGAGTTTATAGTCTAACCAGATGCCTAGGTATTTGTAGGTGTCCACGTATTCTAATTCGGATCCGTCGAGAGTAGTGATGATAGTCCGGTGGGCGGGTGCTGGCATCGTTCGATAGAAAAGCATGCACTTAGTTTTACTAGCGTTTAAGAGCAGTTGTAGGCCACGGAAGGAGTGTTGTATGGCATTGAAGCTTGATTGAAGGTTAGTAAACACAGTATCCAAAGAGGGGCCAGATGTATACAGAATGGTGTCATCTGCGTAGAGATGGATCAGAGAGTCACCAGCAGCGAGAGCGACATCGTTGATGTATATAGAGAAAAGGGTTGGCCCAAGAATTGAACCCTGTGGCACCCCCATAGAGACTGCCAGAGGATCGGACAATAGGCCCTCCGATTTGACACACTGAACTCTGTCTGCAAAGTAGTTAGAGAACCAGGCAAGGCACTCACTTGAGAAACCAAGGCTGTTGAGTCTGCCAATAAGAATGCGGTGATTGACAGAGTCGAAAGCCTTGGCCAGGTCGATGAAAACGGCTGCACAGTACTGTCTTTTATCGATGGCGGTTATGATATCGTTCAGTACCTTGAGCGTAGCTGAGGTGCACCCATGACCAGCTCGGAAACCAGATTGCATAGCAGAGAAGGTACGGTGGGATTCGAAGTGGTCAGTTATCTGTTTGTTAACTTGGCTTTCGAAAACTTTAGAAAGGCAGGGCAGGATGGATATTGGTCTATAACAGTTTGGGTCTAGAGTGTCTCCTCCTTTGAAGAGGGGGATGACCGCGGCAGCTTTCCAATCTCTAGGGATCTCAGACGATACGAAAGAGAGGTTGAACAAACTAGTGATAGGTGTTGCAACAATTTTGGCTGATAATTTCAGAAAGAGAGGGTCCAGATTATCTAGCCCAGCAGATTTGTAGGGGTCCAGACTTAGCAGCTCTTTCAGAACATCAGCTGTCAGGATTTGGGTGAAGGAGAAGCGGGGGGGGCTTGGGCAAGTAGCTGCCGGGGGTGCAGAGCTGTTGACCGGGGTAGGGGTAGTCAGATTGAAAGCATGGCCAGCCGTAGCAAAATGCTTATTGAAATTTTCAATAATCGTGGATTTATCGGTGGTAACAGTGTTTCCGAGCCTCAGTGCAGTGGGCAACTGGGAGGAGGTGCTCTTATTCTCCATGGACTTTACAGTGTCCCAGAACTTTTTGGAGTTAGTACTACAGGAAGCAAATTTCTGTTTGAAAAAGCTGGCCTTTGCTTTTCTAACTGACTGTGTGTACTTGTTCCTGACTTCCCTGAATAGCTGCATATCGCGGGGGCTATTCGATGCTAATGCAGTGCGCCACAGGATGTTTTTGTGTTGGTCTAATGCTGTCAAGTCTGGGGTGAACCAAGGGCTATATCTATTCTTAGTTCTACGTTTTTTGAAAGGGGCATGCTTATTTAGGATGGTGAGGAAAGCACTTTTAAAGAACAGCCAGGCGTCCTCTACTGATGGGATGAGGTCAATATCCTTCCAGGATACCTGGGCCAGATCGAATAGAAAGGCCTGCTCGCAAAAGTGTTTTAGGGAGCGTTTGACAGTGATAAGGGGTGGTCGTTTGACCGCTGACCCATTACGAACGCAGGCGATGAGGCAGTGATCGCTGAGATCCTGGTTGAAAACAGAGGAGGTGTATTTGGAGGGCAAGTTAGTCAGGATGATATCAATAATGGTACCCATGTTTACGGATTTTGGGTTGTACCTGGTGGGTTCCTTGATAATTTGTGTAAGATTGAGGGCATCTATCTTAGATTGAAAGACAGCCGGGGTGTTAAGCATATCCCAGTTTAAGTCACCTAAAAGTACAAACTCTGAAGATAGATGGGGGGCAATCAATTCACATATGGAGTCCAGGGCACAGCTGGGGGCTGAGGGGGGTCTGTAACAGGCGGCAACAGTGAGAGACTTATTTCTGGATAGGTGGATTTTTAAAAGTAGAAGCTCAAACTGTTTGGGCACAGACCTGGACAGTACGACAGAGCTCTGCAGGTTATCTCTGCAATAGATTGCAACTCCACCTCCTTTGGCAGTTCTATCTTGGCGGGAAATGTTGTAGTTTGGGATGGAAATTTCCGAATTTTTGGTGGCCTTCCTAAGCCAGGATTCAGACACAGCTAGGACATCCGGGTTGGCGGAGTGTGCTAATGCTGTGAATAAATCAAACTTAGGGAGGAGGCTTCTAATGTTAACATGCATGAAACCAAGGCTTTTACGGTTACAGAAATCAACAAATGAGAGCGCCTGGGGAATAGGTGTAGTACTGGGGGCTACAGGACCTGGGTTTACCTCTACATCACCAGAGGAACAGAGGAGTAATAGAATTAGTATTCGACTAAGGACTTTAAGAACTGGACGTCTAGTACGTTGGGTACATAGAATAAAAGGAGCAGATTTATGGGCGTGGTGGAATAGATTCAGGGCATAATTTATAGTCAAGGATATAGAAGGGTGTGAGTTCAGTGGAGGTAAACCTAGGCGTTGGGTAATAAAGAGAGAGGTTGCATCTCTGGAGACACCAGTTAAGCCAGGTGAGGTCTCCGCATGTGTGGGGGGAGGGACAAAAAAGCTATCAGATCCCAGTTGAGCAGGACTGGGGGCTCTACAATGAAATAAAACAATAATAGCTAACCTAAACAACAACAGACAAGGCATATTGAAATAAGAAAGGGGCAGAACATAAAATAAATAAAATGACAGTTAATTAAGAGGGCTAAGACAACGACGGGTAATGGCGATGAATGGACAAAGGGGGTCAGTTAGAAAAAAGTGATGTACTACACACAGGACCTGAGGCCTGGTAGTTAAACAGAAATAAATACCATAAAACCAAACAGTCCTGCAGGCATCAGCTGTGGAGCTGAACAATCGTAGGATCCGATGAAAAAGCAAAGTGGTGAGCCGGGGGATCAGTTCAATGGCACGGCGTTCAGAGTGTTAGCAGTCCGGGGCTAGCAGATGAATCTTCAGCGACGTAGCAGAGGAGAACCCTGTTGATACCACGTCGGACAATTACGTCGGCAGACCAGTCACGGTGGCTCGGTGGGGCTCCGTGTCGACAGTAGAAAGGTCCAGGTAGGTTGATAAGGTACTGGAGCCCGGGAGAGTAGCTAGCACACGTCGGCTGTCCGGGAGATGATCCTAGCTCACGCTAGCATTGGAAGCATGTACACAATGGAGCTTAGCTATAAACGTCGGTCAGTCGAATGCAGCTAGCTAGCTGTGATGATCCGGTGTGGCGGTCCGGTACTTTCAGTGGAAATCCGGTGAAGTGGAAGGGAACGCAGTCCGATAAGCGTTGGATTGGTAGCGCGCTGAGCAGACTGGCCAATATTGTCCGAATTGAAAGCTGGCTGAACAACCAAGAGCGGTGGTGATGACCACTAGCAGTGGTTAGCGATGGCTGGTTAGCAAGCTAGCTAGCAGGCTAACTTTTGACTGCGGTTCGGTTAAATAGTGCAAAAACACGGATATTTGACCCGATATTTGACCCGTTTCACGTTGGGTAGGTGGCTTGCAGGAGGGGTAAATCGGGAACAAATACAAATGTATGGAAAGACAAATTACAAACTATTTACACGAGACGAGACGGGACAAAACAAAATACACGTCTGCACTGTTACGCCATCTTGGATTTTTAGACCACAGGCTCTGCACTAGAAAACAACCAGCTTTAAAGCTGAAATCTGCATAGGTTGAAACAGCTGTTGACGAAACAGGGGAGATCAGCGTCCGGCGGTGTGGTAAAAAAAAGTTTTGCTGTACATATTCTGGTGTTCTATCATGCGTAAAATTATGTCCCAGGAGGAAAAAACAGTGCCTGTTGTTTTGAAGGAACTTTGTTGTTGTAATATCACAAATAGACGTGGCAGCTTCACCAATGAAACACATGCTTCCTCAATAGTCCTGGAGCAAGAACAGAAACTGTCCAGAAAGCAGTAGATGACTCTGCAGGTTCTGACCACAGTGAGTCCACTGTACTGTTGCCAACAGGACAACCCTAACCCCAACCCCTTGTCACAGGATCACTAGGGGCCCGATTCAGACTTACGAATTGTATGCCTTTTCTACACATTTTGATTTAAGCACCGCTCAGCATTTGGTATTCAGACTTACCTTACGCAGGTGCGCTACGCAATCTTTCGGGAGTGGTTCCCTCATGAATAGATTTGATGCAACCACTGAAAACCCTCCCACTTGCTAGCCAACAGATTTCCTCATGAAGTTTTCGATTCAATGGGGTTTTCATAAAGTTAGTTTTAAATAAAGTGTTGTCTCGAAAACCCGGCCCTAGGCAACAAAGTGACTAAGGTCTGGATACAATTAAGGACTTTTTTGGCATAGAGGAACTACGTCACTGCCTACGTCACTACTTAATCCGTTTGAATAAAATATTAAATAGTAGCTAGCAAGATGGAGATCACAGAGGTTGTTTTTGATGAATGCATTTCGTGAGTGGCTAGTATGCATCAACTACCTTAACTAAAACCACTGCAAAGGTTTTGCCTATAAACTCTGGTTTGAATCTCCTTATCGAAGTAAGCAGTGCAAAGTTCTCTATGCCAAAAGAGTCAATCATTGAAACCAGACCCTAGTCACTGTTGCCTAGGGTTGGGTTTTCGAGACTAAATACGGTGTACATTTTATTTGAATTTGTTTGACAGACTCACTATAATATATAGAGAGAACGGGTTCAGAATGTTAGGGATCAATGAAAGAAAGCAATACAAATATCTCAGTTTCAGCACCAATTGGTAAAATGATCTGATCTTGTAGATTATTTATTGTTAGAAACCTATTTAGGAATCTACCTATTTCATAAAAAAAACGGTTTGGAGAGCAGTTGCCGTACCAGGCGGTGATGCAACCAGTCAGGATGCTCTCGATGGTGCAGCTGTGGAACCTTTTGAGGATCTGAGGACCCATGCCAAATATTTTCAGTCTGCTGAGGGGGAATAGGCTTTGTCGTGCCCTCTTCTCGACTGTTTTAGTGTGTTTGGACCATGATCATTTGTTGGTGATGTGGACACCAAGGAACTTGAAGCTCTCAACCTGCTCCACTACAGCCCTGTCGATAAGAATGGGGACGTGCTTGGCCCTCCTTTTCCTGTAGTCCACAATCATCTCCTTTGTCTTGATCACGTTGAGGGAGGGGTTGTTATCCTGGCACCACATGGCCAGGTCACTGATCTCCTCCCTATAGGCTGTCACATCGTTGTTGGTGATCAGGCCTACCACTGTTGTGTCATCGACAAACTTGATGATGGTGTTGGAGTCGTGCCTGGCCATGTAGTCATGAGTGAACAGGGAGTACAGGAGGGGTCTGAGCACGCACGTTGAGGATCAGCGTGGCTGATGTGTTGTTACCTACGCTTACCAACTGGGGGCAGCCCGTCTGGAAGTCCAGGATCCAGTTGCAGAGGGAGGTGTTTAGTCCCAGGGTCCTTAGCTTATTGACGAGCTTTGAGGGCACTATGGTGTTGAAGGCTGAGCTGTAGTCAATGAATAGCATTCTCACATAGGTGTTCCTTTTGTCCAGGTGGTAAAGGGCAGTGTTTAGTGCAATAGAGATTGCATCATCTGTGGATCTGTTGGTGCAGTATGGAAATTGGAGTGTGTCTAGGGTTTCTGGGATAATGGTTTTGATGTGAGCCATGACCAGCCTTTCAAAGCACTTCATGGCTACAGACGTGAGTGCTACGGGTTGGTAGTCATTGAGGCAGGTTACCTTAGTGTTCTTGGGCACAGGGACTATGGTGGTCTGCTTGAAACATGTTGGTATTACAGACTCAGTCGGAGTACACGTCCTGGTAATCCGTCTGGCCCTGCGGCCTTATGAATGTTCGGCTACGGAGAGCTTGATCACATAGTCATCCGGAACAGCTGATGCTCTCATGCTTGTTTCAGTGTTACTTGCCTCGAAGCGAGCATAGAAGTAATTTAGCTCGTCTGGTATGCTTGTGTCACTGGGCAGCTTACGGTTGTGCTTCCCTTTGTAGTCTGTAATAGTTTGCAAGCCCTGCCACATCCGACGAGCGTCGGAGCCAGTGTAGTACGTTTCAATCTTAGTCCGGTATTGGCGCGTTGCCTGTTTGATGGTTCGTCTGCATGCATAGCGGGATTTCTTAAGTCCCGCTCCTCGAAAGCGGCAGCTCTACCCTTTAGCTCAGTGCGGTGTAATCCATGGCTTCTGGTTGTGGTAGATACGTACAGTAACTGTGGGAACGACGTCATGGATAGATAGATAGATAGATAGATAGATAGATAGATAGATAGATAGGTACTTTATTGATCCCCCGGGGGGGAAATTTCATTGTCAAGCAGCTACAACAAAAACACAGGGCAGGTGCAAAATGCCACAACGAAAGTACACAAAAGACAGATACACGGTACATGATACATAGAGCGGCAGTATGAAAAAGTATAGAAATACAAGATATCTGGAGTGCAAAAAAAAGCTATAAAAGGACATTGCATAGTATGAGTGGTTGGCTGAATATGTACACTATACATTGGTGGATGTTGGATGGTTAACTATACTATACAGGTCGATGGCAGAGAAATACTTCAGTAGCTAAAAATGCGTATAACATGAGCGAGGGTAATAATAGTTTACTTAATAGACAGACCGGGTAAATGAACAGGTAAGTGAAAATTTTGCATGGTTAAATTAGCTGTACAGTTAGGTATACAGTTATATTTACAGATAAGTGAATACTTGCATGTTTACACAAACTGTACAGGTAAATGACAGGAAGAGATACTTAATAGCTAAATGTGTGTATGATATCATTTGGGGTAATAATAGTAATTCCCTTAAAATACAGTCCTTAGTGCGCAGGGTTTAATTACAGACAACTGCACGTATTACACATTCGATATATTAAAAGCAATGAGAAAAGGTGCAACTGGCAGGGTACTAATATGCATTCCTGAGTGAATGCCTACGTCCAATAATTATTTACAATATTGCATGTGATATAATATAACAACTGTACATGAGTATGTATATACAGACCTGTATGAATAAATAGGTCCTGAGTGGATGAGTGCTGACGGACCAGAGTTACTCATGGATGGATGCATAATTGTTAAACTAGGTCCTAGCACCCCAACAGTTCCAGATCTATGTTGCCGACGGCACGGCACCCCGGTGAGGCATTATATAGTCTCATAGCCGCCGGCAGGAAGGACCTCCTGTAGCGCTCTCTGGCACACCGTGGTGGGATCAGTCTGTGACTGAAAGTGCTCCTCTGCGTCATAACCATAGCGTGCAGAGGGTGGATGACGTTGTCCATGATGGCCAGCAGTTTGGCCAGGATCCGTCTCTCCGCCACCTCCTCTAGAGTGTCAAGGCTCATCCCCAGGACAGAGCTAGCCTGTCCTGGGGATCACCGGCTTTGATGTTTGCTCCCCAGCACACCACTGCAAAAAAGATGGCACAGACTGGTAGAAGGTATGCAGTAGTTTACTGCACACGTTGAAGGACCTGAGCCTCCTCAGAAAGTAGAGTCGGCTCTGGCCCTTTTTGTACAGGGCCCCGGTGTTACCAGCCCATTCCAGCCTGTTGTCCATATGGACACCCAGGAACTTGTATGACTCAACCATTTCCACATCCGTCCCCTTTATAGGGACTGCAGTCAGTTGTGCCTTGGTTCTCCTGAAGTCCACCACCATCTCCATAGTTTTGCTGATGTTGAGCTTGAAGGTGGTTCTGCTCACACCACAACACAAAGTCACTGATTGTGCTCCTGTACTCTGTAGGTGGCATGTTTCTGAAGTCTGAGGTGTAGAGGGTGAACAGGAAGGGGGACAGGACCGTACCCTGGGGGGCCCCTGTGTTGCTAACTGCCCGTTCTGACACACAGCTCTGTAGTCGCACAAATTGTGGCCTACCGGTCAGGTAGTCCGTGACCCAGGAGACTAAGGGTGCTTCCACTTTCATCCTCCTCATCTTCTCACCCAGCAGCAGGGGTTGAATGGTATTGAAGGCACTGGAGAAGTCAAAAAACATGACCCTCACAGTGCAACCTGCGTTGTCCAGGTGAGAGTAGGCCCTCTGCAGAAGGTAGATGATTGCATCATCCACCCCGATGTTGCGCTGGTATGCAAACTGCAGGGGGTCCATTGATGAACACACCAGGGGTCTGAGGTGAGCGAGGACTAACCTTTCCAGGGTCTTCATGATGTGGGATGTTAGCGCTACAGGTCTGAAGTCATTCAGGACATTGAGGTGTGCCTTCTTGGGCACTGGGACGAGGCAGGATGTTTTCCACAGCACAGGGACCCTTTCTAGGCTCAGGCTAAGGTTGAAAAGACGCTGGAGTATTCCACACAGTTGGTCAGCACAGACCCTCAGCACCCTTGGGCTGATGCCATCAGGGCCCGCCGCTTTCCACTGGTGTAGTCTCTCCAGCTCTCTCTTCACTTGGTTGGTGGTGAAAGCCAGCCCAGGTGGGGAGGTGGGGGGAAGGGGGGTGTTGAGGATCAGTCCAGGGGGGGCAGGGGCGGAGGTGGGGTCACTGATTGTCTCAGCAGAGGTGCTGTGAGCAAAGTGGGGGTGGGATAGCCGTGAGGGTGTGTGGTCTGGGGAGCTGGAGGGGAGGTGGACAGGGCCAGTATCGAACCTGTTAAAAAATTGGTTCAGCTCATTGGCTCTGTCCTGGGTCCCCTCCGTCTGCCCACTGTTTGACTTTTTGAAGCCAGTGATATTTCTCATGCCCTTCCACACCTCTCTCACCTGGCTCTGCCTCAGCTTGTCCTCCATCTTCTCCTTATACACTCTCTTCCCCTCAGCAATCCGCAACTTCAGCTCCCTCTGGACGCATTTCAATTTGTCCTTGTCCTTCTCCTTGAAGGCCCTCTTCTTCTCATTCAGCAGGGCCTTCAGGTCGCTGGTGACCCAGGGTTTATTGTTTGGGAAACAGCGTACCTTCCTGGTGGGTACAGTGTTGTCTACACAAAAATTAATATAGTCTGTTATGCAGTCAGTGAGTCCATCGATGTCCTCCCCATGAGCCTCACAGAGCACATCCCAGTCTGTTGTTTCAAAGCAGTCCTGTAGGGCCTCATTCGCCTCAGGGGACCATCTCCTAATAGTCCTGGTGGTTGCAGGCTGCTGTTGGACCATAGGCCTGTAGAATGGGGTGAGGTGGACAAGGTTGTGATCCGATCTACCGAGGGGAGGGAGTGCAGTGGAGTTGTATGCATCCTTCACATTAGCATATAACAAGTCCAGAGTTTTATTATTCCTGGTTGGGCACTTCACAAACTGTTTGAACGTGGGCAGCGTTGAAGAGAGAGATGCATGGTTAAAATCCCCCGAAATGGCAAAGAAAGCACTGGGATGTGCTGTCTGTAACCTCGCGATAACAGAGTGGATGACATCACACGCTGCGTTTGCGTCAGCAGAGGGCGGGATGTAAACAATAACAGCAATGGCCGCCGTGAATTCCCTCGGCAAATAGTAGGGTCTCAGGCTAACGGCTAACAGCTCAATGTCCGGGCTACAAAACTCTTCCTTAAGAGTAATATGGTTCGGATGACACCATCTGTTGTTAACTAATAATAATGCACTTATTGATGAAGCCAGTGACTGATGTGGTGTACTCCTCAATGCCATCGGAAGAATCTCTGAACATATTCCAGTATTGCTAGCAAAACAGTCCTGTAGCTTAGCATCTGCTTCATCTGACCACTTTCTTATTGATCGAGTCACTGGTACTCCTAAGCAGGAATCAGGAGGATAGAATTATGGTCAGATTTGCCAAATGGAGGGTGAGGGAGAGCTTTGTACGCGTCTCTGTGTGTGGAGTAAAGATGGTCTAGAGTTTTGTTCCCTCTGGTTGCACATTTAACATGCTGATACAAATTGGATTAGCATTTTCCTGTTTGCTTTTGGCAGAGTACAGCTCCTTGAGTGTGGTTTTAGTGCCAGAATCGGATTGTTGTGGTATATAGACAGCTACGAAAAATATAGATGAAAACTCTCTTGGTAAATAGTGTGGTCTACAGCTTATCATGAGATACTTTACCTCAGACGAGCAAAACCTCAAGACTACCTTAGATTTCATGCACCAACTGTTGTTTACAAATATACATAGACCGCCGCCCCATGTCTTGCCGGAGGCCGCTGTTCTATCCTGCCGAAAAAGCTTAAAACCCGCCAGCTGTATGTTTTCCATGTCGTCGTTCAGCCATGACTCTCTGAAGCATAAGATATTACAGTTTTTAATGTCCCGTTAGTAAGATATTCGTGATCGTACCTTGTCTAGTTTATTTTCCAATGATTGTAAGTTGGCTAGTAATACTGATGGTAAAGGCAGATTTCCCACTCGCCGTCGGATCCTTACCAGGCACCCCGACCTACGTCTTCGATATCTCCGTCTCTTTCTCCTGTGAATCACGGGGATTTCGGCCTTGTCGGGTGTTTGAAGTACATTAGTCCCGTTCGACTCGTTGAATAAAAACTCCACTATTGTCTAACCATGGACAGAGATATAAAAAATTAATACTATATATAAATACATTTTAAAGTTATTCAAGTATAAATTACCAAAATTACCATAGATTACCAAAATTACAGAAGATTCTGGTATATTTGGTAACTTAACGGTAGCTTTACAACCCTACTCAGGAGTTTCTCTGTATAAAATGGGCCACTTTGATTATTTCTCAAATATGCTTTTAGATATACATGTCAAATATACTGTATGTCAACAATCCTTCCTCCAAAGGACCATTGTATGGATTACATTTTGTGTAAACAAACCATGGTTTCTCTGTATGCAAATATAAACGTACTGGTTGTGTGTGTGGTTGTGGTGGTGTTCAGGTGTGTGCTGAGTTGAAGCATGACCAGGCTAAGGTCAGCCATCTGGAGCAGGAGAGCAGGGAGCTGAGGGAGTGGCTGGCCCAGAGCAGCCAGAAAGCCCAAAGTTGCAGCCGTCTGCAGGAGAAACTGAGCGCTGAGAGGGCCAAGCTCAAAGCCATGGAGGCAGAGGTGAGACACCATGCAGGAGTGCAGTGTCATTCATAGTCTTCAGCCTATAGTCTCAAGCCAGGGGTGGCCAATCCGTATCTGCAGATGGCCAGTGAAATTTGTTCCATTCAACTTTGTTCCAGTTCATTAAATTAATTTAAATTCCATGCAGATTAATTAAGTCAGTTGCATTACTGTGGATAAGATTGGCACCCATAGAGAGAAAAATACAATAAAATCAGTAGTTCTGAGCTCTCTGACCACACAACATAAGGTAAATTACCTCGTCCCTCCGCTGCCTCTTTGACCCAGATGCAGGGTCTGCAGCAGCAGCTGAAGAGCACAGAGCACCAGCTGAACATGGAAAGAAACCGCAACAGAGAGTCTGGCCAGCAAGAGGAGGAGGCAAGGTACACGGCCCTTAGGACTCAGGACAACCAGCTCCACAGGTACCTTCTCCTACTAAAGGCCCCTCTGCTGCTTCAGTTAAACTGTTTAAACCAGCAACCAGGTGTGTGATGGTCTGTTATGTCTTGTAGTGGTTTGCTTGTGCAGTTGTAGATCTGTGGTCGTGGTCTAACAGTGTGTGTGGTTCATTCAGGAGGCTGTGGGAGCAGAGGGAGGAGGAGCTGCAGGAAGAGGTGCGTTCCCTGCGAGAGGTGGAGACCTCCCTGAACTGCGCTAACTCAGAGCTGAGACGCCAGTTTAAAGGCCTGCAGACACAGCTAGATGTCATACAGAGTCGGACAGGCACAGCCAGGCAGGTGGTGAGTGTCTTGGTACCCTCTTGCTATGGGGCGTGGCACTCTCTCTTAATTCCAAGAGGAAGCTGTCAAATAACTAATGTGCGGTCTGAAATGATTTACACCCTTGATAAAGTGATTTGATAAATCAGTAATGATTGTATAAAATAAATAATTCAAATACTGAGCTATATTGTATGCTCAAACAAATAGGAAATTATATTATTTTAAACTAATAGAATTGCTGAGAGGAAGAGATTTTGTTAATAGTAATAAAAAAAATGTTCTCCAAAAAGGTAAAGATTATTTTAAATAAAGTAATCAAAAGTTTTGTTTTTGGTCCCATATTCCTAGCACGCAATGACTACATCAAGCATGTGACTCTACAAACATTGTTGGACGCATTTGCAGTGGGTTTTGGTTTCAGATTATTTTGTGCCCAATCAAAATGAATGGTAAATAATGTATTGTTTCATTCTGGAGTCACTTTTATTCTAAATAAGAATATGTTTCTAAACACTTCTACATTAATGTGGACGCTACCATGATTTCGAATAATAATGGAAGTTACAGCGGGTCAAAGGTCATACCCCCAAGACATGCTAACCTCCCCTGTTATTGTTCATGGTGAGAGGTTCTCATAAAACTACCATACTAATACTAGCATACTAGTATTAGTATGAAATATAATCATATAAAAAACAACAGCTCAGTATTTAACCTATGTATTTTATGTCATTATTGCTCATCTTTATTAAGTGTCAATAATTTCAGACCCCACTTTATCTGTGTTTCAGTCAGAATATCACGGTATTGGAACCAATGTAAACTGAGACCCTCATCTTTTTATTTTTTTATTTCACCTTTATTTAACCAGGTAGGTCAGTTGAGAACAAGTTCTCATTTGCAACTGCGACCTGGCCAAGACAAAGCAAAGCAGTGCGACAAAAACAACACAGAGTTACACAGTAAACAAACATAGTCAAAAGCCTATGTAGATGTTGATCTTTTCTGTCTGTCTGCCTGCCTGCCTGTCTGACTGACCACAGATTCCTGCTGATTATATAAACCTGAAGGAATGCCTGGAGGCCAGGCAGGAGGATTGTGAGAAACTGACAGAGGAGCTCATGGAAGTCCTCACGTGTCTGGATTTACAGAAAAGGTAAAGAGCCTAGAGAATGTTCACAAAACAAAACGTACTTAGCCTAGCTACTGTAGTCACACTTTCATTCTCTTCTGGTTCTCAACAATGCTTTTGTGGTTTGCTTTACTGTGCTCCTACAGCAAAAATGCAGAGAAGCGATTTCAACACAAAGCCAAAATGCGGCGAGCCAAACAGACATTTTTTAAAGAGACAGGATGTCGTGATGAGAGGATTCAAAGCCTTGAGAGAGACCTGGCTCTCGCCTTAACCTCATCAGCCAGGGTAAGAAGTCAGACCCACCAGCCAGATTGTTGGTCTGCACAATAGGGGTCTTGACTCATTTTACATCTAACCAAGAGAGTTTTGTGCTTGAAGGATATACAGTATTTTGCTTAAGTTTGACAGTATACAGTAGTTAGCTAAGCCGATCACACATATGAACCAAATGGGAAAGCTATCTAGCCACTGTTGGCGGTAACCAATGGGGTTTATATACATAATTGGTAGTACCAAATCAGAAGGAATTAAGGCTGCATTGATTATTCATTAAAATCGACTTCAATTAGAATTCAATTTGAATTTTCATAATCGAGGGCTCATCAAGATTTAATGTTAGCTACTTTTGCGTCCTCATATCCACTGGTTCTCTTGTTGTGTTTTTTGGTCTCTTATCTGGGTAGGCCACTTGATTTCGATATCTAAATAAAAGTGGACAGGCTTACATGCTGTTCGAACAGGTGCAGACAGACAGGAGGGTGCAGGCGCCAACTACATTAGATCCAAGTTGGCAGCGGCAAGACTTTAAATATAGATATTAGCAGGCCACTCACAAGCTTGTGCTTGAGACCTGTGTTTGTTTTCTGTAACGTAATGCATTCACCCTGCTACAAAAGCTCATTCATTGTTAGTAGATGTGCAATTGTGCATGGTTCTGGTAAAAAAAAAAAAAAAAACTATTATCATAGAAAGACAGAATATTTTATTAAGATCGTTTGTTGCAGCCTTACAATGATTTTAATTTGTTTTCATTCATTCATTTAACTGCCCGTCTGCCTAATGTCAGTGCAGTATGGAGTCACAGATGAAAGGTTCTCATAATCTTTATCTAGCTTGCGAATGATGATGCACTGGCAGTATTGTATAATTTTATTTATATCGAACTTTTATTTAGCGATATGGAGTGTGAATTAAATTATGTATTCATGATCTTCCTAGCTAGTCATCTAGTTGTAAATATTAACTATGAACAAGGACATTAAACTAATTCTAGCTAGCTATCAACATTAGCGCAGCAGAGCTAATTTTGCCTATCTAACAGAACACAGACATATCAATAGAAACAAAGCAAGCAACACTACTGCCACTTCTGGCCTGGAGTATTTTTGACCAGCCTGACGGCCGAAGTACTGTGCTATTTGAACACAGGAAAAAAACTACTACTGCCTATATTCTGGGCAGAGGTGCTAAGTACCATGACCAACAGTCTTGGTGGTCTGTCCAAGCCCTAAATCTGCAGCTCCCTCATGTCACACCCTCTGGACAATGCCAGTTGATGCCATATATGGAAACCAGAACTAAGGAACTTTGTCTGTTTTCTCTAGGAGAAAGAGATGATAGTGAACATGAATGAGGAAAATGGGAAACTGCTGGCAGAGAAGAGGGATCTGCTCAGAAAATTGAATGATGTGGAAGAGAAAACTAACAACAGTGTGCTTGCTGCCACTACCACTCAATGCAGGTATTCTGAACCCCCAACTAACACCACTCAGTACAGTACTGAACCCCACCAATACTACTAAACACAGGTACTACTAACCGCCTCCAATTTAGCACAGGAATGAGTACAGTTCCACCATTTAAGCACAGGAATGAGTACAGTTCCACCATTTAAGCACAGGAATGAGAGTACAGCCACTGAACCTCCTGTAGTGTTGGTGAGTGTTGGATGTCTTTGTCTGTTTCCTATCTTTTCATTTTCCAGTGTGGATTTCCTGGAGAAGGAAAGCAAGCACTTACAGGACACAATAGTGGAGATGTCCGGTCTGATACCTAATGGAGCAGCATTGCAGCGCGCTCTAAAGAATCTCCATAAAGCACACAGCGCTAATGTGCAGGTACATCGGGTGGCGTAGAAATGTGGATTGTTGTTTTAAGTTGTCAAAGTATCAAAACTATTTAGATTTCCCGTAGTCTGTATTCTTGGAAAGCCAGTCATAACTGGACTTCATACTTAGTGGCGTTAAAGTTGCATTCTGCAATTCAAACAATAACAAAGCGGCTCACCCTGCCACTGGTTTGGTAAATAGCTCAGGGAGACGGGAGAAACGTAACCACTCAAATTCATAGACAGAGCTATGGATGCAAGGCCTGAACATCCACTGTACGTGTGGTTTGTATTGTGTTTAAAATTGTCAAATAGAACGACAATCTAATCAAAATTACATTTTAACCATCTTTTGAGGCTATACAGTGTTTGCTTCCAAATTACATTGTTTATCATCAAGAGTAAAACAAGCTTGTTTTGGTGCTTGATGGGGTTAGACAATTTAACTAAGCTCATGAGGAATTTACAAGTCATATTCTTCAAGAGTCAATAGGGCATATATTGTGAATTTAAAAGTAAAATAATTTGATGTAGCAATCACAAGATTCCCTTAAAGGGGCAATGTAGCTGCTTGTTAAAGACCCGTGTCTACATATCTGAAAAAGGGTGTTTCTATGATCTGTGAGCTTAGTCTTCTTACCCTGGATGCATTCTTGCTATATGGAATTTATGTTATGATTTAATCCTGAAACACAGCACTGCACAGAACAGAGTTCAACTGATTGTGTGTGTATGAAGATGGATAAAGTTGTGTCTGGAGAATGCTAGCTTGGAGTGCAGGATAGGTTTAAAAGACAGGACATGAGGTTGACTTGAAAGTGGGATTTTGCCTCGCCATAACGTGACACATTTTTTAAAGTTTTTTTTAAACAGTAATTTAAGAAAATGTCCAATTTTGAGAGCACACTAACGTCTAATCACCCAGAAACCAGATAGAGAACCGTTCTGTTTCTGTTCTTGTTTTGTTCCAAAACAGCCATTGTCATGAAAGAATACCGTGCCATTTTTAGCACTGTATTGATTAACGTTTTCTGTGGTCAACAGAGTTCTGCTTGGAGCATTTGACATGAGAAGCCATTTGGACAACATACACTGCTCAAAAAAATAAAGGGAACACTAAAATAACACATCCTAGATCTGAATGAATGAAATAATGGATGAGCTGCACTACCTGAGCCACTTGTGTGGGTTGTAGACTCCGTCTCATGCTACCACTAGAGTGAAAGCACCACCAGCATTCAAAAGTGACCAAAACATCAGCCAGGAAGCATAGGAACTGAGAAGTGGTCTGTGGTCACCACCTGCAGAAGCACTCCTTTATTGGGGGTGTCTTGCTAATTGCCTATAATTTCCACCTGTTGTCTATTCCATTTGCACAACAGAATGTGAAATTTATTGTCAATCAGTGTTGCTTCCTAAGTGGACAGTTTGATTTCACAGAAGTATGATTGACTTGGAGTTACATTGTGTTGTTTAAGTGTTCCATTAATTTTTTTGAGTAGTGTATATAGCAGCAAGGACAGTCGCACAGAGGAAGCCATCTCTTCACTCACCTCTCCACTCCGACCATGCAGCCTGTGGAGATGGGCCATCTGAACCCTGACCTCATCCCCAGGGGTGTGGGACAGCAATCTGAACTTGACCTTCCCTCTGACCAGGGCTGACCACCACATCCTCTCAGACGCACTGAGCTCGCACGGGGACGAGGATAGGCGGATACAGCTAAACTTAGGAAGGGAATGCTGTAATGAATAATGCCATGACAGGAACAATATTAGAATTTTACATATTGTGGTTTAACAGTCTATTAAAGTTTATTTTGTGCCATTATATAACTTGTGATATTTTCACATTGTCAGTATTTTTTTTTACTTAAATCAATGGATATATACCCATTGATTCTTGAAGAATATAACAAAATGCCTCATAAGCTTAGTTCAACTGTCGTACCCCAATCAGAACCCCCAAATATAAGCTTGTTTTACTCCCAACGTTTGTAAACCAACACTACATAGCCTCAAAACATGGTTCAAACTAAAATGTTGATATCATGGATGGTCACTTGCATCCATAGCTCTGTCTATGCATTTAAGAGGTTAGATTTCTCCATCCCTCAGCTTCTCACCAAACGGTGAGGTTAGATTTCTCCATCCCTCAGCTTCTCACCAAACGGTGAGGTTAGATTTCTCCATCCCTCAGCTTCTCACCAAACGGTGAGGTTAGATTTCTCCATCCCTCAGCTTCTCACCAAACGGTGAGGTTAGATTTCTCCATCCCTCAGCTTCTCACCAAACGGTGAGGTTAGATTTCTCCATCCCTCAGCTTCTCACCAAACGGTGAGGTTAGATTTCTCCATCCCTCAGCTTCTCACCAAACGGTGAGGTTAGATTTCTCCATTCCTCAGCTTCTCACCAAACGGGTGTTTCAACTGCTGATTGCCACTTTAGGTTTAAACCAAGATAATTATAACAGTATTTAGACTTAGAAAACCAGTAATAACTTGTTGAAAGGGGAGTCGTTAGGATAATTTGTCACAGAGTAGAGAACATCAACGTTTTCACGCTATCCAATCGTAGCAGCAGAACCAACCTACCCCCCCCCCCCCCCTTCCCCCCCATTGCCATGGGTGGATCCTTCTGACAAGTTCTTGAAAATAATTACAAAAAAAAATACTTGGATAAGGTATACATGTTTATTTGTAAAATAAATTAAACACAAAACAATTTCCAATATCTAATAGAACTTTATAAAACTGGTTTTTACTTCATAATCCACAAGTAAATATAAACCATACAAAAGAAGCAGTGTAAAGCATAGACTACGTTAAATCATTTGCATACATTTCCCATTTGTCTGGACTAGACATGTCTACCACAACAGCTGGGTTTAACGGAAAATACCTGCCAGCCACAGACAGCAGGCTAGGTGGGTGGAGAGACAATATCTCCAGACAACTGAAGCAACACAGGAGAACCAAGAAACATACTACTTGGTAAGATCATGTTTCAACACACAAGCCAAAGATTCCAGTTTCATAGCTCCAATAGTCTTGACAGCCCATTGTGACATATTTACAAGCCTCATTGCCCTAAACAAGGCATGGACATAAGTCACATTGGGCTGTAGACTATCGCAGCTCCATACTGTGGACTATGTTTGAAGCTTCAGGGGCTTTTGCTCATTAGATTATTGCACAAAGGTTCCGATTAATCACTCTGTAACCCGAAGTGTGTCATATTTTTTCTCTGACCAGAGCATGCGGGTCACATGTATGTCACCACGGTAGCCGATGTTGCTGTCCCAGCAGTACTCAGGAGACAGCACTTTGCTGGGCTTATGGAGCCACAGGTACTTGTTGAGGTGACTCTCGTCATGCCACAGAGCCTCCACCTGGTTCTCCTTGTCCTCCATGATGGCCTGGTAACAGGCCTCCGTTATATTCTTCACTGTCTGCCACGAGCCTCCAAACACAGCAGCATGATAGTAGAAGTCCCCAGTCTCCATGTAAGCCCTGGACCTGGGGTTGCGGTCGTAGGTGTAGAAGCTCTGTGGTCGGTGGTAGTAGTAGGCGTGGAGCAGAGCCACAGAGTCTCCCAGTGTCTCGGAGCCGAACCGACCCACAAATACCTGGTCCACGTCAAAGCAGAAGACATAGCGGCTGTGGTGACGAATCTGTGACTCAATGGTATCTGCGATGGCACTCATACGCATCATGGAGATGTCCTGCCAGCGAGAGTATCTCTGTACCCTCACAACTTTCAGGTTACGCCCAGGACCAAGCAGGATGTCTGGTACCCTCTCGGGAACGTCCGTGAACACATAGTATGTCACAGGTAAAGCCACCATAAAGTGTCGCTCAGCTGAGAAAAGGAATGCCTTCAGGTAGGCATCTAGATACCTTGGGATGGGAAGGAGTAAAACCTCTCGTTCAAGAACATCTCCAAATATGTTGTTTAAGTGACTGAGAAGTGTTTCATAAGAATCGATATTAGAAATAACTGGTAACAGATGAAAAAACTGACCTGCCCACAGCGAATACGGTGAGAGACACAGAAGAGTGGTTCTTCCTGTGCTCCTGGTCGTAATGATCTGGGTCAAACATCCCATCCCAGATCACAGGGGCTCCCCAGTCAGTGCAGGTCTGAACATCACTTCTGGACCTGGTAGGAGAGAAAAGAACAGACTGGGTTTCAGAACAAACAGTGGCCAAAAAAACAATGGCTTCACTGTAGTGTTTGGTAAATGGTTCAGTGAGACAACAGGAGAAAGGATATAGAAGAGGGTAATAAACACCTTTTTCTAGAGACAGTGGGAGATATGAAGCAAGGTTAACATGCTGTCAATGCTCAAGGGGAGTGGCCCTTTTTAGTGCATTTGGAAAGTATTCGGACCCCTTCCCTTTTTCCAAATGTTGTCACATCACAGCCTTATTCTAAAATGGATTAAAAACAAAAACATCCTCAATCTACACACTACCCCACAATGACAAAATGAAAAACAAGTTGTTTAGACATTTTTAGAAATGTTTTAAAAAATAAATAAGTATTCAGAACCTTTGCTACGAGACTCGAAACTGAGCTCAGGTGCATCCTGTTTCCATTGATCACCTTTGAAGTTTCTACAATTTGAGTGGAGTCCATCTGTGGTAAATTCAATTGATTGGACATTATTTGGAAAGGCACACACCTGTCTATATAAGGTCCCACAGTTGACAGTGCATGTCAGAGCAAAAACCAAGCCATGAGGTTGAAGGAATTGTCCGTAGAGCTCAGAGACTGGATTGTGTCAAGGCACAGATCTGGGGAAGGGTATCAAAAAATGTCTGCAACATTGAAGGTCCCCAAGAACACAGTGGCCTCCATCATTCTTAAATGGAAGAAGTTTGGAACCACCAATAACTCTTCCTAGAGCTGGCCGCCCAGCCAAACTGAGCAATCAGAGGAGAAGGACCTTGGTCTGGGAGGTGACTAAGAAGCTGATGGTCACTCGGACAGAGCTCCAGAGTTCCTCTGTGGAGATGGGAGAACATTCCAGAAGGACAACCATCTCTGCAGCACTGCACCAATAAGGCCTTTATGGTAGAGTGGCCAGATGGAAGCCACTCCTCAGTAAAAGGCACATGACAGTCTGCTTTAAGTTTGCCAAAAGGCAACTAAAGGACTCTGACCATGCGAAAGACACTGGTCTGATGAAACCAAGATTGAACTCTTTGTCCTGAATGGCAAGCGTCACATCTAGAGGAAACCTGGCACCATCCCTACAGTGAAACGTGGTGGCAGCATCATGCTGTGGAGAGGTTTTTCATCGACTGGAAGACTAATCAGGATCGAGGGAAAGATGAACGGAGCAAAGTACAGAGAGATCCTTGATTAAAACCTGCTCCAGAGCGCTCAGGACCTCAGACTGGGGGCGAAGGTTCACATTCCAACAGGACAATGACCCTAAGCACACAGCCAAGACAACACAGTCTTCGGGACAAGTCTCTGAATATCCTTGAGTGGCCCAGCCAGAGCCCAGACTTGAACCTGATCGAACATCTCTGGAGAGATAGCTGTGCAGCGACACTCCCCATCCAACCTGACAGAGCTTGAGAGGATCTGCAGGGAAGAAACTACCCAAATACAGGTGTGCCAAGCTTGTAGCGTCATACCCAAGACGACTTGAGGCTGTAATTGCTGCCAAAGGTGCTTCAACAAAGTACTGAATAAAGGGTCTGAATACTTATGTATATAAAAAAAGAAAAAATACATTTGCAAAAAAAAAAAAAAAATTGTTTTTTCTTTGTCATTATTGGGTATTGTGCGTAGATTGATGAGGGGAAAAAAACGATTTAATACATTTTAGAATAAGGCTGTAATGTAACAAAATGTGGAAAAAGTCAAGGGGTTTGAATACTTTCTGAATGCACTGTATACACTGAAGCACTCAATTAAAATCTGGATCTCGAAGGAAGTCAAACTGTTTTTGTTTTTTTGTTTTTTCTCCTCCAACCAGGGACTGATTTAAACCTGGGACACAGGTAGGTGCAATTAATTATCAGGTAGAACAGAAAACCAGCAGTCCCACTGGGCACAGACATCAATTCAACGTCCATTTCATGTTGGTTCAACGTCATTTCGTTGACGTGGAAACAACGTTGAGTCAACCAGCGTGTGCCCAATGGAGCAGTCTAGACCTCATAGGGTAACATTTGAATACCTCTGCACGAAAGCATGAAGCATTTGACTGCTGACTGACTAGCTAATTCTTGTGCTATTCATACAGGGTCTAACAAACATACATACCTACAACTAAAACCACTGCCTGTTCTCTCAAATATACTGCCAAGTAGGTTGAAAAAGCAGATAATGTGGTTGACATTGCACTAAGAAACCCATTGGAAATACAGTGGGGAGAACAAGTATTTGATACACTGCTGATTTTGCAGGTTTTCCTACTTACAAAGCATGTAGAAGTCTGTAATTTTTATCATAGTTACTCTTCAACTGTGAGAGACGGAATCTAAAACAAAAATCCAGAAAATCACATTGTATGATTTTTAAATAATTAATTTGCATTTTATTGCATGACATAAGTATTTGATACATCAGAAAAGCAGAACTTAATATTTGGTACAGAAACCTTTGTTTGCAATTACAGAGATCATACGTTTCCTGTAGTTCTTGACCAGGTTTGCACACACTGCAGCAGGGATTTTGGCCCACTCCTCCATTCAGATCCTTCAGGTTTCGGGGCTGTCGCTGGGCAATACGGACTTTCAGCTCCCTCCAAAGATTTTCTATTGGGTTCAGGTCTGGAGACTGGCTAGGCCACTCCAGGACCTTGAGATGCTTCTTACGGAGCCACTCCTTAGTTGCCCTGGCTGTGTGTTTCAGGTCGTTGTCATGCCGGAAGACCCAGCCACGACCCATCTTCAATGCTCTTACTGAGGGAAGGAGGTTGTTGGCCAAGATCTCGCAATACATGGCCCCATCCATCCTCCCCTCAATACGGTGCAGTCGTCCTGTCCCCTTTGCAGAAAAGCATCCCCAAAGAATGATGTTTCCACCTCCATGCTTCACGGTTGGGATGGTGTTCTTGGGGTTGTACTCATCCTTCTTTTTCCTCCAAACACGGCGAGTGGAGTTTAGACCAAAAAGCTCTATTTTTGTCTCATCAGACCACATGACCTTCTCCCATTCCTCCTCTGGATCATCCAGATGGTCATTGGCAAACTTCAGACGGGCCTGGACATGCGCTGGCTTGAGCAGGGGGACCTTGCGTGCGCTGCAGGATTTTAATCCATGACAGCGTAGTGTGTTACTAATGGTTTTCTTTGAGACTGTGGTCCCAGCTCTCTTCAGGTCATTGACCAGGTCCTGCCGTGTAGTTCTGGGCTGATCATTCACCTTCCTCATGATCATTGATGCCCCATGAGGTGAGATCTTGCATGGTGCCCCAGACCGAGGGAGATTGACCGTCATCTTGAACTTCTTCCATTTTCTAATAATTGCGCCAACAGTTGTTGCCTTCTCACCAAGCTGCTTGCCTATTGTCCTGTAGCCCATCCCAGCCTTGTGCAGGTCTACAATTTTATCCCTGATGTCCTTACACAGCTCTCTGGCCTTGGCCATTGTGGAGAGGTTGGAGTCTGTTTGATTGAGTGTGTGGAGAGGTGTCTTTTATACAGGTAACGAGTTCAAACAGGTGCAGTTAATACAGGTAATGAGTGGAGAACAGGAGGGTTTCTTAAAGAAAAACTAACAGGTCTGTAAGAGCCGGAATTCTTACTGGTTGGTAGGTGATCAAATACTTATGTCATGCAATAAAATGCAAATTAATTATTTAAAAATCATACAATGTGATTTTCTGTATTTTTGTTTTAGATTCCGTCTCTCACAGTTGAAGTGTACCTACGATAAAAATTACAGACCTCTACATGCTTTGTAAGTAGGAAAACCTGCAAAATCGGCAGTGTATCAAATACTTGTTCTCCCCACTGTATGTGTTATAGAGCTGCGTTTTTTTTATTTTCTTTTTATTCTTTTACCTTTATTTTACTAGGCAAGTCAGTTAAGAACAAATTCTTATTTACAATGACGGCCTAGGAAGTGGGTTAACTGCCTTGTTCATGGGCAGAACGGGCCCAACACTAACCACAAGGCTACCTGCCGCCCCATTAAGCTTAGCCCCATACCTTTACCAGGAACACTGTTTGATATCAATGCACGCCATAAAAATATATATTGAGATTTAATTGTCAGCCTCCAACACAACACAAATAAAAGTAGTGAACCCAGTAAAAGTAATGTCATGCTCTGTGCATGTCATTGTGCAGACAATAATCAATTTTTAAAAGAAATGGCCTACCAGAGGTCTAGGGAGGCATCTATACTGTTCCCCAGCTTCAGTTTCTCTGCCGGGGCTAGAGGACATTGTCTCATGGGAATGTACCCCTCCAAGTACCTGCACCACAACACAACAACATTCTGGGTCAAAAATGTACACACCTTTGTGTTTTTAGGTGAAGTGTATGGATTGTTTTTATAGTGTGTGACTGGTAATGTGTTTCTGGTTATGGAAAGTTCACTAGGTAAAAACCATACATTCAACATATGAGATGGATTTAGTGAAATATACAGTACCAGTCAAACCCTTGGACACCTACTCATTCAAGGGGTTCTTTATTTTGAATATTTTCTACATTGTAGAATAATAGTGAAGACAAACTATGAAATAACACATATGGAATCATATAGTAACCAAAAAAAGTGTTAAACAGATTCTTCAAAGCAGCCACGTTTTGCCTTGACCGATTTGCACACTTGGCATTCTCTCAACCAGCTTCACCTGGAATGCTTTTCCAACAGTCTTGAAGGAGTTCCCACATATGCTGAGCACTTGTTTTTCCTTCACTCTGCGGTCCATCACATCCCAAACCATCTCAATTGGGTTGAGGTTGGATGATTGTGGAGTCCAGGTCATCTGATGCAGCACTCCATCGCTCTCCTTCTTGGTAAAATAGCCCTTACACAGCCTGGAGGTGTGTTGGGTCATTGTCCTGTTGAAAAACAAATGATAGTCCCACTAAGCCCAAACCAAATGGGATGGCGTATCGCCACAGAATGCTGTGGTAGCCATCTGGTTAAGTGTGCCTTGTATTCTAAATAAATCACAGACAGTGTCACCAGCAAAGCACCCCCACATCATCACACCTCCTCCTCCATGTTTCACAGTGGGAACCACACATGCAGAGATCATCCATTCATCTACTCTGCGTCTCACAAAGTCATGGCGGTTAGAACTAAAAATCTCAAATTTGTACTCCAGACCAAAGGACAGATTTCCACCGGTCTAATGTCCATTGCTCGTGTTTCTTGGCCAAAGCAAGTCTCTTCTTCTTATTGGTGTCCTTTTAGTAGTGGTTTCTTTGTAGAAATTCGACCATGAAGGCCTGATTCACACAGTATCCTCTGAACACTTGATGTTGAGATGTGTCGGTTACTTGAACTCTGTGAAGCATTTATTTGGGCTGCAACTTTCCTGTGGCGGTCCTCATGAGAAACAGTTTAATCATAGCGCTTGATGGTTTTTGCGACTGCACTTAAAGAAACATTCAATGTTCTTGACATTTCCGGATTGACTGACCTTCATGTCTTAAAGTAATGGACACCAAAAGATAAGTTTAGCAAATCACCTCAGTGTATTAACAACTTCGATGAACATAAATAACAAACCCATATCCCTCCATTGATAATACAGACAGTTGGTGTGATTACGTGTATGTGTGTACATAGGACGCAATCATGGTTTTAATGTTTTGTTAACTCTCTCAGTCAGGTTCGTTTGCGGATGATAGCTGGTGGTGAGTTTCTGGATGCTTCCCCACGATTTGCATAGTTCAGCTAGCACCTTGGATGTGAATTGTGCTCCCCGATCCGACACCAAGTATTTCGGCACTCCCCATCTGGTGAAGATTTCCTCTCGAAGAATTTTAACTATTTTCGGTGTCTTACTATCTCGCAAGGGGAACAGCTCTATCCACTTTGTGAAATAGTAGACAATCACCAGAAGGTATGTGTTTTGTTTTTTACTGAGAGGAAATGGTCCCATGAAATCCATCCCTAAAGTGTGTCCTGGATCATGAACTTGGGTATGCTGCAGGAATCCGCTAGGTTTCGTATGTTCATGTTTGTATTTTTGACAGATCTCACAACCCTTGACGTATTGCCATACGTCTTTACGGACAGAAGACCACCAGGCTACCTCCAATATCCGCAACAATGTTTTTAGTCGGCCCAGATGTCCTCCTAACGGGTTATCATGGAAGTAATGCAAAAAAACAGAAATCATCTCCTGAGGCACTACCAACTGGAATCTCTCTCCGGTATTCTTGACAGGTATCCGACGATATACCACCCCCTGGTGTTCTTCGAAGGTGATCCGTTGATCTTGAGCCTTACGTGTTTGGAGGGATCCCCGCAGGAGAGCAATGGCATTGTCTCGACTTTGGGCCTGTGAGTGTGAGGTATGTCTGAAGCACATTTGGGTGTAGTTATGGTCATACAGGGCACCCTGTCTCTCGCCAACGGCTCGTAAGCTCTAGACAAGGCATCTGGACCTAAATTGAGACATCCTCTACGATGATGTACCTGGAAAGTGAACTGTTGCAGTCTCAGCGTCCACCTGCCTAACCGTGAAGAGGTTTTGGGACAATTAAAGGCCCACGTAAGTGCTGAATGATCACTGTAAATGTCAAAAGGTCTTCCTTCCAGATAATGTCTCCATTTTTCCACTGCCCAGACCACGGCTAGACACTCTTTTTCCGATGTAGAATAATTTAATTCGGGTCCTCTCAAGGTTCTGGACGCATAGGCTATTACCCTTTCCCCCTCTGTTGTAAGTTGGGAGCTAATAGCCCCTAGTCCAACATCACTGGCATCGGTGTGTACCTGAAAGGGTTGACTGAGGTCTGGTTGCATTAAGACGGGTGGATCTTGCAACCTCCTCTTGATAGTCTCCAGACTGATTTGGCACTCAGGCGTCCATTCCCATTTTACTCCTTTCTTCTTTAAATGGTTTAAAGGAGCAGTGATGTCAGCAAAACGAGGAATGAACTTATGGTACCATCCCGCCAATCCCAAGAAGCGTTGGAGTGCTTTGAAATCTTTAGGAGGCGGATAATCAGCCACCGCCTGGGTCTTTTCCGGATCCACTTCTACTCCTCTCTCCGACACAACGTGTCCCAGGAAGTTTAGTTGCTGTTTAAAGAAGTGACACTTCTTCATGTTGAGAGTAAGTCAAGCCTGGTTGAGTCTGTGCATAATGGTGTTCAGGTGTTGTACATGTTCTTTTAATGTCCTTGAATAAATTATAATGTCGTCAATATAGACGAAGCAAATCTTTCCTCTCAATTCCGCTAGGATCTTCTCCATCAGCCTCTGGAAAGTGGCTGCGGCATTCCTGAGACCATACGGCATAGCGCGGAACTGGTAGAGCCCCTGGGTAGTGATAAAGGCAGTTTTACTCTTACTAGCCTCCTCCATTTCCACTTGCCAATATCCTGACCGCAAGTCCAATGTACTGAACCAGGAGGCGCCTTCCATGGATTCAAGTATGTCATGGATGAGTGGCATTGGATATGCGTCCGGTAAGGTTTTGCTATTAAGCCTCCTATAGTCAACGCAGAACCTGTCCCAGAAAGTCCCATCCTTTTTGGGGACCAGGACTACGGGTGATGCCCATGGAGAGAAAGAGGGTTCGATGAGGTTGTCCCTTAGCATTTGTTTGACTTGCTCGTCTATTATTTTTTTCTTGAATGGAGAAACTCTGTAAGCCCTAGATTTCACAGGCATCTCATCACTTAAGAGAATCTTGTGTTGTTCTACAGATGTTTTCCCGAGTAGCTTGGAAGTGGTATGAGGCCAGGTCTCGATCAGCTTCTGTAACTCCTCCTGGTTATCGGAGTCCCAGTTGGGAATAACTTCCGCGACCGGTGAATCGAGAGATGGTTGCCAGGTTGAAGGTAAGGCGTAATAAAGACTCACTGTAGCTGAAGTCTGTCCTCTTTCGCCTACCGGCATCGTAGCCACTCCTGGATTTATGTTAGCTGTTACAAAAGAGTGATACATAACCTTTGCCCACTTTCAGCCCATATCTACCTTGGCCTACATCCAAGATAGCTTCATTGGCTCTGAGGAAATCCAAGCCAGCTATCAAAGGAAACGCCAGGTGAGCATCCTTCATGATATACGTATCCACCCCACATACTTTCTCATGCCAGTTGTAACAGATGGTTTTCTTATTGAAAGCTTGATGTACCTGCCCGTCTGCCATAATGAACCGCTGCAGGGGGACTGTATGGTCAGCATTCTGTTCACCACCTAACTGTCTCCACAGGGTCTCACCTCTTGGCCCCTTATCGTTACAGACACTACCAGAAGGGAACTTATCGGAAGCGGTTGTACGATCGATAAGCCAGCCATAGTTTTATAGGTATTACGTTCATTTGGTCTCTTATGTGTCTTTTCTCTCTCATTCTGACTGTCGACCTTCTGCCAGTAATCCTTAGCTCCCATGCAGTCTTTTTCCACCATTGAACCCACTTTTACCAGTTGTTCCACTGTTTTCACTGTTCCCCTCAAACAGCCTGCAACCTTGGGGTTGGTGTTGTTGAGAATGCGGCTCACCATCTCTTCCTCAGACATTTGGGGCGGCAGGTAGCCCAGTGGTTAGAGAGTTGGGCCCGTAACCGAAAGGTTGCTGGTTCAAATCCCCGAGCTGACAAGGTAAAAATCTGTTCCTAGGCTGTCATTGAAAATAAGAATTTGTTCTTAACTGACTTGCCTAGTAAAATAAAGGTAAAATAAAAAATATCAGGTTTCCACTTAAGACAGAGAGCTCGGTACTCATAGGCAAAGTCTCTTAGGCGTTGACGTGGCTGCTGAACCAGAGACCTTAGTTTATCTTCCACCTCAGCAAGATAATAATCTGGTATAAATGCCTCTTTGAAAGATTGCCAATCAGTTACCTTACTCCTCTCTGCTTTCCACCAGCTCAGCGCGGGTCCTTTCAGAACCGTGCTCAGGGTGCCGACCAGTTCCACACTGGGAAGGGGCCTGATGTCGAGATAGTTCTCGCACTGTTCGATGAAATTGAGCACATCCGCAGTCTCACAGGACTCCCCAAAAGAAGGAAACTCCAACCGAATCGGAGGCCGACCGCAGAAGAATGAGATATTGGGAACCACTGGTTCGGTTCCTGGTTGGAACCGACTTTACAGGAGTTCTCTCATACATAGCATTGCTTGTCTTAGGAGGAAATTTGACTCTAGATGCTGACATGGAAGTTCTATAATCATGACCAGATGTTTCGGAGGTGGCTGGAGTGTAGGGCTGTACTCTAGAAAGAGCAGGGCTACTGTTGAATTGTAGTTTTTTCATTTGAGTTTCCCATCTTGCATCTCTTCTCAGGAAACAATCAGCAACCGCTCTCTCCAACTTTTCGATTGATCGGTGGAAATGATCTTCTAAATCTGCCAAACCAGCGTTCACTGCCTCACGAAAACTTGTCTCACGATTAAGTGCACTCTCCACTGAATGTTTAGTATCCTGTTCATTTGTCTGTACTTTAGCACTAAGGGCCAATAAATCTACTTTTTCATTCAACACATAACTATCATCATCATCTGAATTTCCCTCATCATCGGAAATATACAAAGAACTGAGCATAGACGTTAATTCTCCGGTAGGGTTACGTCTAGTAACGAATGGGCCTGCAGTAAAATCTGCAACTTGTGTCTCATCCGAAACCCTTCTCAAAACCGGTACATCATACTCAGGGTTATCTGTATTTATCGTCTGAGTATGGGTGTCATCATTCACATTCTGAATAAGTCTCTCAAAATTCACATTTGCATTTCCCTCCATCATTATGGACATACAAAAAAAATTATATCACAATGAAACAGTACTACCCCATACTGGCCACCACTATGTAACACTCCACTGTTAATTAAACAACTGGGTGCACACTATAAATTAGATCGCCTGTTCTCATTGCCTAGTCCCCATACAAATACCAGATTATTAAGAGATCACGAAAAACACCAAAAGATAAGTTTAGCAAATCACCTCAGTGTATTAACAACTTCGATGAACATAAATAACAAACCCATATCCCTCCATTGATAATACAGACAGTTGGTGTGATTACGTGTATGTGTGTGTGTGTGTGTGTGTGTGTGTGTGGGTGTGTGTTCTAGAACAGTCTGATAATCCCAGCGTGTATATACAGATGTAGGATCAGCCTCACCGGTAATAATGTCAAGTCCGTGAGCGTGATCAATGGAGTGGAAACTGTCCAAAGTCCTCCGAATAAAGTAATCCTGGCAACGAGCCACTGCAGTACTCCCAGGAGGAGCGGCGACGTGGCATCCACGAGATGATCCACATAAACCCTGGCAGGTTTGCCACTGTATGCCACTCCTACCTACAAAGGTAGGAGTGGCATACAGAAGATAGTATTGGTCTCCACAAAGTTTGCTGCCTCAGTGTTGATGATGGCAATTTGCATATACTCCAGAATGTCATGAAGAGTGATCAGATGAATTGCAAAGTCCCTCTTTGCCATGAAAATGAACTTAATCCCCCAAAAACATTTCCACTGCATTTCAGCCCTGCCACAAAAGGACCAGCTGCCATCATGTCAGTGATTGTCTCGTTAACACAGGTGAGAGTGTTGACGAGGACAAGGCTGGAGATCACTCTGTCATGCTGATTGAGTCAGAATAACAGACTGGAAGCTTTAAAAGGAGGGTGGTGCTTGAAATCATTGTTTTTCTTCTGTCAACCTGCAAGGAAACACGTGCCATCATCATTGCTTTCCACAAAAAAGGCTTCACAGGCAAGGATATTGCTTCTGGTAAGATTGCACCTAAATCAACCATTTAACGGATCATCAAGAACTTCAAGGAGAAGGCGTCAGGGCGCCCGAGAAAGTCCAGCAAGCGCCAGGACCGTTGATTCAGCTGCAGGATCGGGGCACCACCAGTGCAGAGCTTGCTCAGGAATGGCAGCAGGCAGGTGTGAGTGCATCTGCACGCACAGTGAGGCGAAGACTTTTGGAGGATGGCCTGCTGTCAAGAAGGGCAGCAAAGAAGCCACTTCTCTCCAGGAAAAACATTAGGGACAGACTGATATTCTGCAAAAGGTACAGGGATTGGACTGCTGAGGACTGGGGTAGAGTCATTTTCTCTGATGAATCCCCTTTCCGATTGTTTGGGCCATCCGGAAAACACCTTGTCCGGAGAAGACAAGGTGAGCGCTACCATCAGTCCTGTGTCATGCCAACAGTAAAGCATCCTGAGACCATTCATGTGTGGGGTTGCTTCTCAGCAAAGGGAGTGGGCTCACTCACAATTTTGCCAGCCATGAATAAAGAATGGTACCAACACATCCTCCGAGAGCAACTTCTCCCAACCATCCAAGAACAGTTTGGTGACGACCAATGCCTTTTCCAGCATGATGGAGCACCTTGCCATAAGGCAAAAGTGATAACTAAGTGGCTTGGGGAACAAAACATCGACATTTTGGGTCCATGGCCAGGAAACACCCAAACCTTAATTCCATTGAGAACTTGTGGTTGATCCTCAAGAGGCGGGTGGACAAACAGAAACCCACAACTTCTGACAAACTCCAAGCATTGATTATGCAAGAATGGCCTGCCATCAGTCAGGATGTGGCCCAGAAATTAATTGACAGCATGCCAGGGCGGATTACAGAGGTCTTGAAAAAGAAAGGTCAACACTGCAAATATTAACTCTTTGCATAAACTGAATGTCATTGTCAATGAAAGCCTTTGACACTTATGGAATACTTGTAATTATACTTCAGTGTACCATAGTAACTACTGACATAAATATCTAAGAACACTGAAGCAGCAAACTTTGTGGAGACCAATACTTGTGTCATTCTCAACTTTTGACCACGATTTGTTTAATACTATTTTGGTTACTACAGGATTCCATGTGTTATTTCATAGTTTTGATGTCTTCACTATTATTCTACAAATGTAGAAAATAGTAAAAATAAAGAAAAACCCTTGAATGAGTAGGTGTGTCCAAACTTTTGACTGGTACTGTATATAGCCATTTATTTTGGACTGGGAGGAATGTTCAATGTTTGGTTAGAGAGAGATGGGGTGTGGTGCTACTGTTTAGAAATTCCTCACCTTATTGATGCAGGTGTTAAGTAGGCTATGAAGAGCAGCACAGAGGCACATAATGCAAATGTTAATACACACTTTGCCTTGTACATTAATCTGCCGGAAAATAGACAAAATATTTTCAAAAAGGTGCAATTGGGAGTCAATGTAATGAATCATCAGTAGGCCTATATTTCCTGAAGACACGACAAAACGACATAAAAGACCAGGGCGGAAGTCTGTTCTGACAATTAAATACAATTATCCCAACATTGTGACTCTTTCATTTATTGGTCATCAATATTATTATTTCAGGGGTTATGAGAGGGATTATAAATGTATATATTTTTTTCGAGTTTCCTAGTTCCAACGAGCACGTAAACCCGAGGAGTTTGGATTCGCATGGTCCCAGTCAAGGTGTTTTAACTTTTTTCAAATTAACGAATACCCCAAAATGAATTTTAAATAAATAGAATGAACGGGTCATTCTTAAAATCTTAAATAAAGACGTCTTTTAACATTGGACATACATGCATCATCACAGAAGCCATAGCCTACCTCATTGTGTAGCCAATGCGGGTTTTTTTTTTCTTCAGAAGTTTGTTTCAGATGGTAAAACAGAGTCAAACGAATATGCTGAGGGAATTACAATTACATTGTTAAAGTTAATACCAAACTGACGTCACTATAGCCATAATGAACAGCGCATTATAAAGATAAGTCATTATTTACTTGGATTTAGGGTAATAAAGTAATACATTACATTTTGGCTATATGTGTATCGTACATCTATGATTTTAAAATAGCATAAATACGGTAGGGATAAGACACAAATATCCCCAAAATGTTAATTAGAAAGTTTACACAAATTAAAAACAGCAACAACCTCATCAGGTGTAGATTGAATGGTTGTCGCTTACCTGCTCTTGTAAGCACACTTGCTTGTTGATACGTCTATAATAAAACTGATGCCGCTTTCAAGTGCTAGTCAGAACAAGGAAACTAGACTTTTACCGACTTGCTAACTTGTTGTAGTTATATCGTTGGAAATGCGAAACTGTGAAGTTGTAAATCAGTCATGAACGTATTCACGTGCCTGTGAAGTCAGAACAATTCTTCAACCAATAAGATTTTAGCTAACTAAGTTTGATGAAAGAATAAAGTATGCTAGCTTGCTTAACATTGGTATATATTACCTTTATTATCCCAACATTGTGACACTTTCATTTATTGGTCATGGTATGGTTGTAGTTGTCAAAAACGGATTTGTTGTCATTTTGGTTGAACATGTAAATGGTGAAACGTCACAACTCGGCAACTCAGGTAACAAACATTTCTCAGTTTCCCTTTAATTACGATTTGGGCGGTCGTTAAAATGAAATGTCCCACTAGTAACTAGGAGATTCAGATAGTACGTGAACGCAGCATTTTTACTCACGTCAACATGACTCATCTTGACCAATACTAGGATAGTACTGAGCTCATTTGACAGAAATATCACACAACGGAGCGACATACTTTTGAGACATACTTTGGCGTGTGTGCCAAAACAACAAGGGAAAATAATTAAGAACAGGCTAAAATAAATTGCGAGCTATACCATCATCAAAGCGTGGTGCTGAACAACCAGGGCGTGTCTCAGAGTCAAATGTAAAATGCTTATTGGCATCAAAAGGTAATAGAATTGTATGGGAGTCAATTTGGGGGCATGAACATGCTGACCATTCCTGACTGCAGTAGCCTAACTGAAAAGTAAAGTATCTCCAGCATCATATAACGTTACCTATTTGAAATAAATGTTTGCCAAGGAACAACAGTTCTGTACGTTTTAAGTATCGTTTATACATTATTATGTAAGGACATATAAAAATAAAAAGAATCCCAAACATTTTCATACTTTTAATTTTTTGCTCATTCTTACACAAAGTCAATTCACTCTGTCTTGACTGCGTGCAATGTGTCTATGGTAACACAATGCATGGCAAATAAAAAACAAACAAATATTTTTGTAATAATTGCTAGACCTATATAATCATTTACTATAGAAAATGGGTTGACAGTTAATAGTTTATTTACAGTATATTCCATGCTATATGGGACAAATAAAATGATAATAAAGTTAAGGCTTAAATGTGTATAAAATTAACTAAAATGTTAACAATTAATATTTTAGACATGAGAGCAAAATGATAACAAGACAAAAGGAGGTATTTTTGTACATAAAGATATCTATACACACCCAAAAACAGGAAATTACTAATTTTCAACAGAGCTGCAGAATATAGGTACAAATAATCACTCAATAGAAAAGGAGACAGTGAAGAGGGCAGCACAGGAGTTTCACAGGTGTCAACCAATGAAAGGCCAGGAGGTATCACATTTTGTAATGTGCTCTACCATTTTCTACCAGATAGCACACCATATCCATCACTGGCAGAAATGGTGAAAATATAAAAATTAAAAAAGGATTACATTAATTTGGTTGCAAACCTGTGGATTCTCATATTTGTACTTTCCCTTCCTATTTCATAGGTCAACGTCAGTAAACAAATCTTTGAAGCACACAGGCAGAGCTCACGTATGTAATTTTACCACAACGTGACAAATGGTAGAGAGTTCAATAGAGTCACATTGAAAATGTTACATATAATGGAATGTGTGTTTGAAGAAATTAGTTGTCTGCCTCCATTAAAATCTTGTTGAAAATCTGTCAGGTAATGGAATGGCTTGAACCAACAAATATGTCAGTTCATATAATGGACAATATTTTGTGCTACATTTCTTCAATACATAAATTCGGCAAACCAAAAATATGTGTACTTTTACATGCGGAGTTTCTACAAATACCAACATCAGATTCAAAATATATTTTGGTGCTTTTCAGGATTGCCTTCAGCAGTGTCCTTTTTTAATACCATGGACAATAACATTAACAAGATGAAAAATACAACAATAAAACATAGGTATTGACCCTCCAATTGGAAAGTATTTTCTGTGCATTGTTGTCTAAGAGACATACTCAAAACGTGATAAAGCTTACATGAGAACAGTTCCAAAGTAACAAAATGATAAACATTGACATTAGGAGTGAAAAAGAATAACGCTTGGATACAGTGGGGAGAACAAGTATTTGATACACTGCCGATTTTGCAGGTTTTCCTACTTACAAAGCATGTAGAGGTCTGTCATTTTTATCATAGGTACACTTCAACTGTGAGAGACGGAATCTAAAACAAAAATCCAGAAAATCACATTGTATTCTTTTTAAATAATTAATTTGCATTTTATTGCATGACATAAGTATTTGATCACCTACCAACCAGTAAGAATTCCGGCTCTCACAGACCTGTTAGTTTTTCTTTAAGAAGCCCTCCTGTTCTCCACTCATTACCTGTATTAACTGCACCTGTTTGAACTCGTTACCTGTATAAAAGACACCTGTCCACACACTCAATTAAACAGACTCCAACCTCTCCACAATGGCCAAGACCAGAGAGCTGTGTAAGGACATCAGGGATAAAATTGTAGACCTGCACAAGGCTGGGATGGGCTACAGGACAATAGGCAAGCAGCTTGGTGAAAAGGCAACAACTGTTGGCGCAATTATTAGAAAATGGAAGAAGTTCAAGATGACGGTCAATCTCCCTCAGTCTGGGGTACCATGCAAGATCTCACCTTGTGGGGCATCAATGATCATGAGGAAGGTGAGGGATCAGCCCAGAACTACACGGCAGGACCTGGTCAATGACCTGAAGAGAGCTGGGACCACAGTCTCAAAGAAAACCATTAGTAACACACTACACCGTCATGGATTAAAATCCTGCAGCGCACGCAAGGTCCCCCTGCTCAAGCCAGCGCATGTCCAGGCCCGTCTGAAGTTTGCCAATGACCATCTGGATGATCCAAAGGAGGAATGGGAGAAGGTCATGTGGTCTGATGAGACAAAAATAGAGCTTTTTGGTCTAAACTCCACTCGCCGTGTTTTGAGGATTGAAGAAGGATGAGTACAACCCAAAGGGAACACCATCCCAACCGTGAAGCATGGAGGTGGAAACATCATTCTTTGGGGATGCTTTTCTGCAAAGGGGACAGGACGACTGCACCGTATTGAGGGGAGGATGGATGGGGCCATGTATCGCGAGATCTTGGCCAACAACCTCCTTCCCTCAGTAAGAGCATTGAAGATGGGTCGTGGCTGGGTCTTCCAGCATGACAACGACCCGAAACACACAGCCAGGGCAACTAAGGAGTGGCTCCGTAAGAAGCATCTCAAGGTCCTGGAGTGGCCTAGCCAGTCTCCAGACCTGAACCCAATAGAAAATCTTTGGAGGGAGCTGAAAGTCTGTATTGCCCAGCGATAGCCCCGAAACCTGAAGGATCTGGAGAAGGTCTGTATGGAGAAGTGCTGCAGTGTGTGCAAACCTGGTCAAGATCTCTGTAATTGCAAACAAAGGTTTCTGTACCAAATATTAAGTTCTGCTTTTCTGATGTATCAAATACTTATGTCATGCAATAAAATGCAAATTAATTACTTAAAAATCATACAATGTGATTTTCTGGATTTTTGTTTTAGATTCCGTCACTCACAGTTGAAGAGTACCTATGATAAAAATTAGACTTCTACATGCTTTGTAAGTGGGAAAACCTGCAAAATCGGCAGTGTATCAAATACTTGTTCTCCCCACTGTACATGATTTAGGAATTCGTCTTAATGGCCATTGGTCAGTTGAAGTTAAAAGTTCCCAATGTAAATATACTTTTGCAAAGAGTAAAGAGCTAAAAAAGACAATATAAAAGAAAGTAGAAGGGGTCCTTTAATACATTATAACACCAACGGTTCACTTGTTTAGCTGCCTGGAGCAATGCCTTTTAATGTCTTAGTAGACTAAAACCCTTTGGGCCAATACTATGAGGCCTGAAAGTGCTGTAAAATCTTTGGATGTCCCAAACATTACCCAACCACACCATATAGATGATAGGGAGGTGTAAAAATTAAATAAAAGTCTACCTCTTGATAAGGTACAAATACAGTTTGACACATTTTTTGGAACCCACATGGGGAATACAAACAAACAAACAAGTAAAAGCCAATATCTGGGATTGATTACGCTTAAGTGGAGGGGTAACCTTACAGGGGGTTCCTCCATGGGTGTCAGGGCGAAGTGCTCAGATGAGGGAGATCCGTATGGGGATACTGGGAGACTCGGTCCTCTGTGGAGAGTGATGGCTCACCAGGTGTTCCACCACCGTGTGTTTGGACATGTGTTTCATAAGGTAGGTCTCCTGAGGACAAACATCAAATAAAGGTTCAGTTAACACCAAGCCTCAGTAGACAACGAGGTACAAATGCTTCCCCAAAAGTGTCATTTTAAAAAAAAGTCTAGAGTGAAGATCTTCAATTTATATATTGATTGAGAATTAAGAAACAACACTAGGACTCTGTCGCTAACGACGTTGACAATGTTTGCCCACATCCTGTGAAAACATCAGCTCATGCTGCCCCATAGGCTACTCACTGAGGTGTAGGCTCTGCCACACATGCTGCAGCAGTAGGCCTTGGCGTTTTTGATGGCATGCGCAGACAAGTGGATCTGCAGTGAGGCGGAGTCCGAGTAGGCACGGTAGCAGTTCGGACACTTGTAGGGCTTGTCTTTGTTATGCTGTCTCTGGTGAGACTGAGGCAGAGAAACAGACGGACACAGTGTTTACATTACACGATTCACAGACCTATTTGTCTAGACTTAGGTTAGGGAAACTTTATCTTGCTGCAAATGCACTTCCTGTCAAACCAGGCCATCATCACCCTCTACACCTCAGATTTCAGATATAACTCTGAGACATGCCACCTACAGAAGTTCTCGGATGACTCTGCTATTGTAGGGTGCATCAGGGGTGGGCAGGAGGAGGAGTACAGGAGCACAATCAGTGACTTTGTGTTGTGGTGTGAGCAGAACCACCTTCAGCTCAACATCAGCAAAACTAAGGAGATGGTGGTGGACTTCAGGAGAACCAAGGCACAACTGACTGCAGTCCCTATAAAGGGGATGGATGTGGAAATGGTTGAGTCATACAAGTTCTTGGGTGTCCATATGGACAACAGACTGGAATGGGCTGGTAACACCGGGGCCCTGTACAAAAAGGGCCAGAGCCGACTCTACTTTCTGAGGAGACTCAGGTCCTTCAACGTGTGCAGTAAACTACTGCATACCTTCTACCAGTCTGTGGTGGCCAGTGCCATCTTTTTTGCAGTGGTGTGCTGGGGAGCAAACATCAAAGCCGGTGATGCTTCTCGGGTAAATAAGCTGATCAGGAAGGCTAGCTCTGTCCTGGGGATGAGCCTTGACACTCTAGAGGAGGTGGCGGAGAGACGGATCCTGGCCAAACTGCTGGCCATCATGGACAACGTCACCCACCCTCTGCACGCTATGGTTATGACGCAGAGGAGCTCTTTCAGTCACAGACTGATCCCACCACGGTGTGCCAGAGAGCGCTACAGGAGGTCCTTCCTGCCGGCGGCTATGAGACTATATAATGCCTCACCGGGGTGCCGTGCCGTCGGCAACATAGATCTGGAACTGTTGGGGTGCTAGGACCTAGTTTAACAATTATGCATCCATCCGTGAGTAACTCTGTTCCGTCAGCACTCATCCACTCAGGACCTACTTATTCATACAGGTCTGTATATACATACCCATGTACAGTTGTTATATTATATCACATGCAATATTGTAAGTAATTATTGGACCTAGGCATTCACTCAGGAATGCATATTAGTATCCTGCCAGTTGCACCTTTTCTCATTGCTTTTAGTATATCAAATGTGCAATAAGTGCAGTTGTCTGTAATTAAACCCTGCGCACTAAGGACTGTATTTTAAGGGAATTACTATTATTACCCCAATGATATCATACACACATTTAGCTATTAAAGTATCTCTTCCTGTCATTTACCTGTACAGTTTGTGTAAACATGCAAGTATTCACTTATCTGTAAATATAACTGTATACCTAACTGTACAGCTAATTTAACCATGCAACATTTTCACTTACCTGTTCATTTACCCAGTCTGTCTATTAAGTAAACTATTATTACCCTCGCTCATATCATACGCATTAGCTACTGAAGTATTTCTCTGCCATCAACCTGTATAGTATAGTTAACCATCCAACATCCACCAATGTATAGTGTACATATTCAGCCAACCACTCATACTATGCAATGTCCTTTTATAGCTTTTGTTTTTGCACTCCAGATATCCTGTATTTCTATACTTTTTCATACTGCCGCTCTATGTATCATGTACCGTGTATCTGTCTTTTGTGTACTTTCGTTGTGGCATTTTGCACCTGCCCTGTGTTTTTGTTGTAGCTGCTTGATAATGAAATTTCCCCCCCGGGGGATCAATAAAGTACCTATCTATCTATCTATCTATCTATCTGACCTGAGCTCTGACAGATGGGAATGGATGAATCTAATGCTAGTACAGTGAAAATAGAATTCTTTGCGTGTTGACAAACTCTTCACATACGCTGCTGCTACTGTTTGTTATCTATCCTGATTGCCTTCCAGAGGTGTGGATTTCATTGTACTTGTAAGGCGTGACTATATCAACCGTGACTCACCCCATAGTAAATTGTACCAAAACTGACTGACTGAAAGAGAACTCGAAACCAACGCTTCAAAACTAGAACAGGGGAGCAAGAGGTGTTAAAAGACACGAGCACGAGGTTAACTGAAAATCCCGTCCAGTACATACCTGCAGATTGGAGAGCTGAGTGAAAGCTTTTTCACAACCTGGATGGGCACATTTATAGGGCCGATCTCCAGTGTGAATCCTGTCAAAAGATATAGCAAAGAGGAGATTTAACGAAGCCGCAGCATCAGACACACGTCTACGGTGTCGACATATGTACAAATCCGGCCTACTGCCCTTTGACACAACCCCTCTCTGTCTTTCTCTACTGTAAGCCTATATCGGTTCAAAGTCTGAAAATACCTTAATACAGTTGAGGTCAGAAGTTTACATACACCTTTAGCCAAATATATTTAAACTCAGTTTTTCACTATTCCTGAAATATCCTGTAATATTAGTAAAGAATGTCAGTTAGGATCACCACTTTATTTTAAGAATGTGAAATGTCAGAATAATAGTAGAGAGAATGATTTATTTAAGCTTTTATTTTATTTCATCACATTCCCAGTGGGTCAGAAGTTTACATACACTCAATTAGTATTTGGTAGCTTTGCCTTTAAATTGTTTAACTTGGGTCAAATGTTTTGGGTAGCCTTCCACAAGCTTCCCGCAATAAATTGGGTGAATTCCTCCTGACAGAACTGGTGTTAACGGAGTCAAGTTTGTAGGCCTCCTTAATCGCACACGCCTTTTCAGTTCTGCCCACACAGTTTCTAAAGGATTGAGGTCAGGACTTTGTGATGGCCACTCCAATACCTTGACTTTGTTGTCCTTAAGCCATTTTGCCACAACTTTGGAAGTATGCTTGGGGTCATTGTCCATTCGGAAGACCCATTTGCGACCAAGTTTTAACTTCCTGACTGATGTCTTGAGATGTTGCTTGAATATATCCACATAATTTTCCTTCCTCATGATGCCATCTATTTTGTGAAGTGCACCAGTCACTCCTGCAGCAAAGCACCCCCACAACATGATGCTGCCACCCCCGTGCTTCACAGTTGGGATGGTGTTCTTCAGCTTGCAAGCCTCCCCCTCCTCCTTTTTCCTCCAAACATAACGATGGTCATTATGGCCAAACAGTTTTATCTTTGTCCCCATGTGCAGTTTCAAACCGTAGTCTGGCTTTTTTATGGCGGTTTTGGAGCAGTGGCTTCTTCCTTGCTGAACAGCCTTTCAGGTTATGTCAATATAGGACTCGTTTTACTGTGGATATAGATACGTCCGTACCTAATTCTTCCAGCATCTTCACAAGGTCCTTTGCTGTTCTGGGATTGATTTGCACCAAAGTACGTTAATCTCTATGAGACAAAACGTGTCTCCTTCCTGAGCGGTAGGCCTTGAAATACATCCACAGGTACACCTCCAATTGACTCAAATTATGTAAATTAGCCTATCAGAAGCTTCTAAAGCCATGACATCATTTTCTGGAATTTTCCAAGCTGTTTAAAGGCACAGTCAACTTAGTGTATGTAAACTTCTGACCCACTGGAATTGTGATATAGTGAATTATAAGTGAAAGAATCAGTTTCTAAACAATTGTTGGAAGAACTACATGTGTCATGCACAAAGAAGATGTCCTAACCGACTTGCCAAAACTATAGTTTGTTAACCGTGGTTGAAAAATTAGTTTTAATGACTTCAACCTAAGTGTATGTAAACTTCCGACTTCAACTGTATATACACAGAGTACAAAATATTAAGAACACCGGCTCTTTCCATGGCATAAACTGACCAGGTGAATCCAGGCGAAAACAATGATCTCTTATTGATGTCACTTGTTAAATCCACTTCCAATCAGTGTAGATGAAGGGGAGGAGATAGGTTAAATAAGTATTTTTATGCCTTGAGACATGGATTGTGTATGTGTGAGGCTGAATGGGCAAGACAAAAGATTTATGTGCCTTTGAACTGGGTATGTTATTTGGTGCCAGGTGCACCGGTTTGTGTCAAGAACTGCAACGCTGCTGGGTTTTTCACGATCAACAGTTCCCGTGTGTATCAAGAAAGATCCACAACCCAAAGGACTCCCAGGCAAGTTGACACAACTGTGGAAAGCATTGGAGTCAACATGGGCCAGCATCCCTGTGGAACACTTTTGACACCTTGTAGGGGGGGGGGGGGGGGGAACTCAATAGTATGAAGGTGTTCTTAATGTTATGTAGTGTATATAAAAAAGGTATAATCTATGAAGGCAAATAATTAACACTAGGGTATGAACATGTATGCCCTAACTAACTGTAAGTCGCTCTGGATAAGAGCGTACATGCAAACAGCATCATCAATACAGTATAAACCTAGTTGGTGGAAACAGTATCAAACTGATGATGATTTGACCTGGTGTGCTGCTGCAGGTGGGACAGCTGGCGGAAGCATTTCTCGCAGTAGGAGCAGTGATAAGGTTTGACGCCCAGGTGTATGCGGAGGTGCTGTGCCAGATAGGATGTGTTGGCAAAGGATTTGGAGCAGTGAGGACACTTGTGAGGCTTGGCCTCTGTGTGGGATTTGGAGTGGATCTGCATGTCTGACTTGGAGAAGAAGGTCAGCGGGCACGATTTACACCTGCGTAAAACAAGCACACACATGGAAGACACTGTAAGCAATCAATATGACAGTAAGACATTTGGAGTATAATCAATGTGTAGCAGTCTGTAAAAGGTTAATGTGTGCTCATGCCTGTAGCATTTGCCCTCTTTGGGGGTGATGGTGTGGCAGGATTGGTCGTTGCCTGAGGCTAGGATTGGGTAAGGCACCACCAACAGAGAGCCACCACCGTTCTCAGCTTTTATCTTCTTGCGCCCTTGCCCCTCCATCTTGGGAGGGGGTCCCAGCAGTCCAGCAAGGCCTCCGTTGCTTTTGATTTGCTCCATCCCAGGGCCACTGGCCAAGCCTGAGAGGACATGATGTGGCGAGGGGGCTCCACCTAGTCGGCTCTGGCTGTTGGAGGTAGGTGTGGTCAGAGTGACGGCCTCTGAGGTGTTATGGTTGCCCGTTCGAGAGGAAAGCGCCAGACCTGGCAAGTCAAGAGGTAAAAATGACTCACAAACTAGATAATCAGTACAGAATTATGTCACGAGTAATCTCCAACAGTTCCGTATGTATACTTCTTAAAATTGTGCATACTTTTTCAGAGACAATGCTCAAAATGAACTATTGACATGTTTCCTTTTGGTCATTCGCTCAACATACAAATACTCTTTGTACCTAGTTGTTGGCTGAGGTAGTTTGAAATCACGCTGATACGCCAAAAGTTCTGTCACATTTTGAGAGGTCTGGATTAGTCTAAAGGCCAACAGTACAAGATTCTTGGAATGGGCTATGGAAGTCTGCCTCTTTCCTTGTAGGGGAGAGTGGGGTAAGTTGAACCATTTTTTACATTCAGCACCGTCAAGAGAAATATAGTATTCGTTCTAACAAAGATATCTACATATATTTTAGGATGTTGTGTATCCCTGGAAATAATCTGAATTCATGTAAACATTACAGTTTTGAAAACATAACTTGTCCAAAAAAAGTGTTCTCTTGGCACAAATTACCCTGGATATGAGGGACACGGTAAGTAAAGCCGCCTACAAATGTCTGTACAGAATAAAATATTACCACTACCTTTTAAAAACCATGTCTTTCTTTATTTCCCAAACACAATTTAACACAATCACTTTGTTTTGTATTTTAATCATTTTAATCATCTTTCAACATAGGCTTAACACCTAACAAACATAGGCTTAACACCTAACAAACATAGGCTTAACACCTAACAAACATAGGCTTAACACCTAACAAACATAGGCTTAACACCTAACAAACATAGGCTTAACACCTAACAAACATAGGCTTAACACCTAACAAACATAGGCTTAACACCTAACAAACATAGGCTTAACATAGGCCAGGCCCTGTTGTTGCCTCGTATGCCTTGCATTACACCTGTGAAGAAAACGCTTCAATTTTCTCAACTTGCCATTGGCTCAACCATTGTCTCAACTTACCCCATGGCCATTGGCTCAACTTTCCCCATGGCCATTGGCTCAACTTGCCCCATGGCCATTGGCTCAACTTGCCCCATGGCCATTGGCTCAACTTGCCCCATGGCCATTGGCTCAACTTGCCCCATGGCCATTGGCTCAACTTGCCCCATGGCCATTGGCTCAACTTGCCCCATGGCCATTGGCTCAACTTGCCCCATGGCCATTGGCTCAACTTGCCCCATGGCCATTGGCTCAACTTGCCCCATGGCCATTGGCTCAACTTGCCCCATGGCCATTGGCTCAACTTGCCCCATGGCCATTGGCTCAACTTGCCCCATGGCCATTGGCTCAACTTGCCCCATGGCCATTGGCTCAACTTGCCCCATGGCCATTGGCTCAACTTACCTCATGGCCATTGGCTCAACTTACCTCATGGCCATTGGCTCAACTTGCATGCTAGGTTTAAGACCTCATATTGAAGCTTATAGAGATCACAACTGACGCATAGATAGATAGATAGATAGATAGATAGATAGATAGATAGATAGATAGATAGATAGATAGATAGATAGATAGATAGATAGATAGATAGATAGATAGATAGATAGATAGATAGATAGATAGATAGATAGATAGATAGATAGATAGATAGATAGATAGATAGATAGATAGATAGATAGATAGATAGATAGATAGATAGATAGATAGATAGATAGATAGATAGATAGATAGATAGATAGATAGATAGATAGATAGATAGATAGATAGATAGATAGATAGATAGATAGATAGATAGATAGATAGATAGATAGATAGATAGATAGATAGATAGGTACTTTATTGATCCCCCGGGGGGGAAATTTCATTATCAAGCAGCTACAACAAAACACAGGGCAGGTGCAAAATGCCACAACGAAAGTACACAAAAGACAGATACACGGTACATGATACATATAGCGGCAGTATGAAAAAGTATAGAAATACAAGATATCTGGAGTGCAAAAAAAAGCTATAAAAAGACATTGCATAGTATGAGTGGTTGGCTGAATGTGTACACTATACATTGGTGGATGTTGGATGGTTAACTATACTATACAGGTTGATGGCAGAGAAATACTTCAGTAGCTAAAAATGCGTATGATATGAGCGAGGGAATAATAGTTTACTTAATATACAGACTGGCTAAATGAACAGGTAAGTGAATACTTGCATGGTTACATAAACTGTACAGGTAAATGACAGGAAGAGATACTTTAATAGCTAAATGTGTGTATGATATAATTTGGGGTAATAATAGTAATTCCCTTAAAATACAGTCCTTAGTGCGCAGGGTATAGTTACAGACTGCACGTATTGCACATTCGATATACTAAAACCAATGAGAAAAGGTGCAACTGGCACTAATAATATGCATTCCTGAGTGAATGCCTACATAAGTTAAGTCCAATAATTACTTACAATATTGCATGTGATATGATATAACAACTGTACATGAGTATGTATATACAGACCTGTATGAATAAATAGGTCCTGAGTGGATGTGTGCTGATGGACCAGAGTTACTCACGGATGGATGCATAATTGTTAAACTAGGTCCTAGCACCCCAACAGTTCCAGATCTATGTTGCCGACGGCACGGCACCCCGGTGAGGCATTATATAGTCTAATAGCCTCCGGCAGGAAGGACCTCCTGTAGCGCTCTCTGGCACACCGTGGTGGGATCAGTCTGTGACTGAAGGTGCTCCTCTGCGTCATAACCATAGCGTGCAGAGGGTGGGTGATGTTGTCCATGATGGCCAGCAGTTTGGCCAGGATCCGTCTCTCTGCCACCTCCTCTAGAGTGTCAAGGCTCATCCCCAGGACAGAGCTAGCCTTCCTGATCAGCTTATTTACCCGAGAAGCATCACCGGCTTTGATGTTTGCTCCCCAGCACACCACTGCAAAAAAGATGGCACTGGCCACCACAGACTGGTAGAAGGTATGCAGTAGTTTACTGCACACGTTGAAGGACCTGAGCTTCCTCAGAAAGTAGAGTCGGCTCTGGCCCTTTTTGTACAGGGCCCCGGTGTTACCGGCCCATTCCAGCCTGTTGTCCATATGGACTCCCAGGAACTTGTATGACCCAACCATTTCCACATCCATCCCATGTATAGGGACTGCAGTCAGTTGTGCCTTGGTTCTCCTGAAGTCCACCACCATCTCCTTTGTTTTGCTGATGTTGAGCTGAAGGTGGTTCTGCTCACACCACAACACAAAGTCACTGATTGTGCTCCTGTACTCCTCCTCCTGCCCACCCCTGATGCACCCTACAATAGCAGAGTCATCCGAGAACTTCTGTAGGTGGCATGTTTCACAGTTATATCTGAAGTCTGAGGTGTAGAGGGTGAACAGGAAGGGGGACAGGACCGTTCCCTGGGGGGCCCCTGTGTTGCTAACTGCCCGTTCTGAAACACAGCTCTGTAGTCGCACAAATTGTGGCCTTCCGGTCAGGTAGTCCGTGACCCAGGAGACTAAGGGTGCTTCCACTTTCATCCTCCTCATCTTCTCACCCAGTAGCAGGGGCTGAATGGTATTGAAGGCACTGGAGAAGTCAAAAAACATAACCCTCACAGTGCAACCTGCGTTGTCCAGGTGAGGGTAGGCCCTCTGCAGAAGGTAGATGATTGCATCATCCACCCTGATGTTGCGCTGGTATGCAAACTGCAGGGGGTCCATTGATGAACACACCAGGGGTCTGAGGTGAGCGAGGACTAACCTTTCCAGGGTCTTCATGGTGTGGGATGTTAGCGCAACAGGTCTGAAGTCATTCAGGACAGTGGGGTGTGCCTTCTTGGGCACTGGGACGAGGCAGGATGTTTTCCACAGCACAGGGACCCTTTCTAGGCTCAGGCTAAGGTTGAAAAGACGCTGGAGTATTCCACACAGTTGGTCAGCACAGACCCTAAGCACTCTTGGGCTGATGCCATCAGGGCCCGCCGCTTTCCACTGATGTAGTCTCTCCAGCTCTCTCTTCACTTGGTTGGTGGTGAAAGCCAGCCCAGATGGGGAGGTGGGGGGAAGGGAGGTGTTGAGGATCAGTCCAGGGGGAGCAGAGCAGAGGTGGGGTCACTGATTGTCTCAGCAGAGGTGCTGTGAGCAAAGTGGGGGTGGGACAGCCGTGAGGGTGTGTGGTCTGGGGAGCTGGAGGGGAGGTGGACAGGGCCAGTATCAAACCTGTTAAAAAATTGGTTCAACTCATTGGCTCTGTCCTGGGTCCCCTCCGTCTGCTCACTGTTTGACTTTTTGAAGCCAGTGATATTTCTCATACCCTTCCACACCTCTCTCACCTGGCTCTGCCTCAGCTTGTCCTCCATCTTCTCCTTATACACTCTCTTCCCCTCAGCAATCCGCAACTTCAGCTCCCTCTGGACGCATTTCAATTTGTCCTTGTCCCTCTCCTTGAAGGCCCTCTTCTTCTCATTCAGCAGGGCCTTCAGGTCACTGGTGACCCAGGGTTTATTGTTTGGGAAACAGCGTACCTTCCTGGTGGGTACAGTGTTGTCTACACAAAAATTAATATAGTCTGTTATGCAGTCAGTGAGTCCATCGATGTCCTCCCCATGAGCCTCACAGAGCACATCCCAGTCTGTTGTTTCAAAACAGTCCTGTAGGGCCTCATTCGCCTCCGGGGACCATCTCCTAATAGTCCTGGTGGTTGCAGGCTGCTGTTGGACCAGAGGCCTGTAGAGTGGGGTGAGGTGGACAAGGTTGTGATCCGATCTACCGAGGGGAGGGAGTGCAGTGGAGTTGTATGCATCCTTCGCATATAACAAGTCCAGAGTTTTATTATTCCTGGTTGGGCACTTCACAAACTGTTTGAACGTGGGCAGCGTTGAAGAGAGAGATGCATGGTTAAAATCCCCCGAAATGGCAAAGAAAGCACTGGGATGCGCTGTCTGTAACCTCGCGATAACAGAGTGGATGACGTCACACGCTGCGTTTGCGTCAGCGGAGGGCGGGATGTAAACAATAACAGCAATGGCCGCCGTGAATTCCCTCGGCAAATAGTAGGGTCTCAGGCTAACGGCTAACAGCTCAATGTCCGGGCGACAAAACTTTTCCTTAAGAGTAATATGGTTCGGATGACACCATCTGTTGTTAACTAATAAAGCCAGCACACCACCCTTACTCTTACCGGAAGAGACGCGATCCCTGTCCGCTCTGATGGTCTGGAAACCGTCGATAGTGACGTTCTGTATGGGGATGTTATCGTTCAGTCTCAGTAAAACACATTAGGCTCGTTTCACGATAAAGTCCCTCTAACTCATCCATCTTGTTATGTAGACACCTCACATTGCCCATAATAATAGACGGTATAGCCGGCTTGTACTTGAACCTCCTCCGCTTTGCCTTACATTTCAATACCGCCCTGCATCCACGGCGTCGTCTTTTCAATTCGTCCGGAATATCAAACTTTTCCCTGGGGAGCAGCAGCGCTGCGTGGGCTAAATCCAGGAGCTGGGCTCTGTTGTAAACAATAACAGTTGACGACTCCTGTCGACGTTCAGCTGCGATAAAATCCATAAAATCCATAATCCTGAACTATTATAGTTCAACTGTAGCAAAATAAAAAATAAAACTAAAGACAAGAGACGAAAACGAACTAAAACAACAATTTATGCACAAACAACGGGAGCTGCTTAACAGGCGACCACTCAGGGCGGCGCCAAGTTGCTACAAGTCAGTTAAGAACAAATTCTTATTTACAATGACGGCCTACCTACAGGTTCAGCCCCTGGAGAAGAATTAGGGTTAAGTGCCTTGCTCAAGGACACATCGACAGGAATTTCACCTTGTCGGCTGGGGTATTCGAACCAGCGACTTTTCAGTTACTGGCCCAACGCTCTAACCGCTAGGCTACCTGCCGCCCCTATGCTTTCAATATTTGTCTATGAATTTCTACAAATTATAGTTGTTTTGAGGTTCTTAAGTTATTGAAATTTGGAGCTATTGAATTTTTACATATTGTCCCATGTAAAATGTGTAATTTACCGATGCTCCCTAACTAGCCCCATAGGGACATCCAAAGTTAACCCAAATTTACCACGGCATTACGATCGGGTCGCATGCGCTGCATTCTGAATTGATGATTACTTGTGTGCTGCCAGCTGTGGGCAGGATTGAAACAAAACCAGCCTTCATTTACGTTGTGATGTAGTCACGACAACAAGTCTCAAAAAACTCTGATTTGGACAAGACAGACTTTATGACCAAAATTATCCTATTTACCCTTTGTAGTCCATTTTGCCAGTAGAATAACTGTTTCTAACTCATATTGATCCCACATGGGCTGTTTTCTAAATGAGAAGTTTTTGGGGCAGTTGTTCTAAAGGTAGAATTTACATCAATGTCGTTCCTTCGTCTCCCCAATTTAAATTAAGCTTAAGATCTACCACAAACACTTTCAAATCATAATAACAAATGGGATATGAACAGGGACTGCTAACAAAAAAACACAACTGAGAATCAGCCGATAATCAAGTGAATGGATGAGTGTGACGTGATGTTGGTCATTCAGTGATCACGCGATTTGTTGCAATTTTATGAGACTTGCTTCCTGCATAAGCGTGGTCTCCCCAGAGGATGACGCCTGCAGCCCCAAGAACCACACTTTCCCCGACGGTGGAGACCAGGTCCCTCTGCAGAGAGATGCAATCATTCAAAATCTTGACCATAGAAGACGTACAGATTTAACACAAAGCACAGTCAGCACAAATCAGCCAATGGAAATATAACCAAAATGACACCGTGCGCAATTGTTCAGTGTTGTTCAATTGTTGCGTGTGAGTAGGGAGAAGAGGCCACAGAACCATATAGGCTTTGTGCACGTGACCCTTGTGCCCTCGTAAGGAAATGCACTATGGGGTGTTAGTGAGTAACATGATCAACACGTATACACACAAAAGAGAGGGAGTATTTGGGGTAATCTTCTGACAGAGCAGGAAAGGACTGTAGCAACAGATAAGGACAGAGGGTCATGATCATGGGTGGAGAGAGAGAGAGAGAGAGAGAGAGAGAGAGAGAGAGAGACTATCAACACACACACACACAGACAAAAGAGGGATTGTAAAACACACCCATTGATTAAACAGAGATTAAAGAGGGAGTATTGCTCTGATAATTGGAGCATTATTCTACAAAGATAAAATTGATCGAAACCTCAAAACATTCAGTGAATCGCAATCATCATTCAAATCTTAATAAAGATTTTATTAGGGCAGGTTTATAGCCTAGATAACTTTGTCACTGAATTGAGCTAGAATATGATACAGTATGCAGGATGGATTATCTGCCAAGTGGAAAACATACTGATCAAAAGGTCTAAAAATTCTCCTGGTTAGTTATTCTGGTTAGTACTATGTGACTGCCAGAGAAATGGCCCTTCACCTCTGTCAGCAGACGCATCCCCTCCTTCACAAGGTTCCGGACAAACTGCTGCCCAGAGGGCGAAGAGGGCAGCACTGTGCCCATGTAGACCGAAGGGAATTTCAGCATTTAATTCCGGGCCACCTCCACGTCCAGGCAGCGGCCTGTGTAGTTCTCCAGAGTGTTCCTGGAGTCGTGGTTGTAGCAGTCTGGGAACAGGTAGAACCCCCACAGCTGGTTGGGCCGCAGGCTCTTAGCCAGCCTCAGGGTCTCTAGCATGAACTTCCGGGCTGACATCTCCAACTCCTGCTGGGCCACCTTAGCCACACGCTCTGCAGGCCAGGCTGGGTTCTTCTGGGCCACAAGCTGCGGTACACATCCTTGACGTTCCAGTTGCGGATCCACAGTGGTCTCCACTCCTCCCAGTCAATAACTGCCAGTCCCTTAGCCCCTGCTTCGCGTATGTAATACTGAATGCCCACCGACATCTTCTCCAAGCATCAAGAAACTTCTAACAAATTAATTTGACGTGCTGAAAATCAATTTTGGACTTAACTTGCTTTAACACTTTATCCATGCGGTTTCTTTCTTCACAGACTCCATGAAATGATTACCTTTGTCAATGTACATTTTGTGTATGGTTTTCTAGAAACAAGGGTGGCTCAACGTACCCCCTTTGGCTTAACAATGACTGGAACGAATCTCACACCATCTCGCTCAATAACTTTAAGCATCAGCTGTCAGACCAGCTTACTGATCACTGCACCTGTATATAGCCCATCTGTAAATAGCCCACCCCACTACCTCATCCCCATATTTATTATTTTTGCTCATTTTGCACTCCAGTATCTCTATTTGCACATCATCATCTGCACATGTATCCAGTGTTAATGCTAATTTGTAAATATTTCGCCACTATGGCCTATTTATTGCCCTACCTTCCTAATCTTACTACATTTGCACACACTGTACATAGATTTTCTATTGTGTTATTGACTGTATGTTTGTTTATCCCATGTGTAACTCTGTGTTGTTGTTTTTGTCACACTGCTTTGCTTTGTCTTGGCCAGGTCGCAGTTGTAAATGAGAACTTGTTCTCAACTGGCCTACCTGGTTAAATAAAGGTGAAATAAATAAAAATAAATGAAACTAACCCCAGTCTCCCCTATGTGCTAGGCGGGCATTACTGTGTTAAAAAATTATGTGATTACCTGACAGGTGGTTCGTTCTAGAGGGTTGGTCTATGATTTGACGCAAATGCCAGTCTTCCCACAATCCTCTAGCTTTTATAGCCGTTTTATCATCCAGATTAAAGTTCACGTCACCAAGTATACGTCCTGTTAGAGAAGTGCAGAAATGTCACAGAATTTACAAAAGAAAATTAACAGGAAATAATAAAGCCTGTCTCATACAAGGCTCAATAACTATTTTCCCCATCCATCTATCGATAGGAAATAGGCCTATTACAGTAATTACAAGTGACACAAAAAGTACTTATAAAAAATTGAGGGGATGTGTGCCAATCAATTGATGATACTGAGGGGGTGTGATCACATGACATACAGTATAAATGCATTCTGATGTGAACTGCCTCTGAGAATGGAAGTGTGTGAGTGGTGGTGGTGGTGGTCAATGACAGTGGAGCCTGGCCTGGTGAAGTGAGGTGGGTTCTGTCAGGGTACCTGCAACAGAGCTGGAGGCCGGCCGGGCGTGCAGGGCAATGTCTGGCTGGGACGGGCTGTGGGCATGGAGTTCTTGTTGCATCTGCTGCAGTTTCTGAACTGACATCTGGACATGCTGCCCACCTTCTGTCTGTGCAGGATTCCCCAGCAGTTGCTGTTGGGAGGGAACTGTGGAAGGCGGCAGGTGAGGTGGTCTGATCTTCTCAGCCATCAGCTGTTCCTTGATCTTGTTGATCAACACAAGGTTATCCAGCTGACAGCAGGGAGACAGCAACACACAGAGACAGAAGAACAGTCCTTAGTGAACGTCTGTGTGGGTTTGCATTCATTTGTTCTGCTTTGGCTCCCTCCAATGGACTCAAAGGAAAATAACTCAGCAACGTAACCTAAGTAATTTTACAGTAATATATATGTCCTCTCTTCAAGTGATTCGTAAAAATTGTGGATTCTTTACATGGACATTTGCACGACAATCAAGCAGGCAAAATACCTTTCACTGCTCATGGGTCTCAATGTTACATTACCTAGAATAATACATTACCTAGAATAATACATTACCTAGAATAATACATTACCTAGAATTATACATTACCATCTTCACAATCTACTGCTCACCATCATCATCTTCTTCCTCCTCCCCTTTTTTACTAACCATCCTGTTGTTGAATGTGAGGGTAGAGTCTAGACAGTTAGTACTCACCTGGCCAGGCATGGTGGGTGGTGGAGGCCAAAAGTAGGGATTATTAAAACGAGGCTCAGCCATCCTGTGACAAACAAACCAGATTTAAATATTATATTCTGCACACTGTCCATATAAATAGATATAACAACAACAACACAGCCTATTCATCATCATACAATTAATTCAAATGTTTGCAGCACTTAATATGGAGTTTTACTTCATATGGAATTTATGAATCTACAATAGACTTATTGCAATAGACGTGTATAGTTAATGCTTGCCATTTACCCACTTGCCAAACACTGGGCTTATGTTTGTAAATGTGTTATATTTACGATTCAAAGTAAATGGAACTACTTTCTCTCCTCCTCTTCCTTCCTCATGTCCACCACAGAAGTTAGTTTCCAGTTCCACATGCACTGTAGCTAACTATAGAGCTTACCCGTCACACCTTTCTGAGTCACAACTCTCAACAGTCGCCCACAGACAGCTGAGAATTTCAATTCAGCAAGAAACTATTCTAAGAAGAAAAAACGTGAGTCCCAGGGATCCTCTCCTAGGAATGGAAATAGCCATGAGGCCTTGTTTATGCCTCCCTCTCTGTCAGCTCGTCAGTAGGCTCTCTAACCACCACACTGAATGATGGGCATCTCCCCAACGAACACCATAACATCACATGGTAGCAATAGCTTGTTAAGAAATGCTTAAACTGCAATATGAGAAAGCATACATGTTTATTAAAATGCACATGGCAGCTATAGCTTGTTAAGAAATGCTTAAACTGCTATCTGAGAAAGCATACATTTTTATTAAAATACAGAGACATCAGCTAGTCTCATGGGAAACATGACAGGCACATTGTCTCTCTCCCCTGAACACATCATCATGAACTGGACATGAATGATACTTCATAATGACAGCCAATAAAATGTGTTTGTTTTATGACAGGCAGCATATGTGATGGGATGCATTTGGACTGAGGCTGGTTGTATAAAATGTTTTTCATACAGTCTGAGCACAACTGAAACTATTATATGTGAACTATATAGAGGCATATTGGCAGTTTCCTATAACATTTTGTGATTAAAGATAGAATTGCATTGATGGTTGTGGCGTTGGAAAATATCTGGTATTTCTGTAGCCTACACTGTCTATGAGGATGTCAATATTTTCATAGGGACCAAAATAACCCACATCCTCGCTCCCTGATGCTCCATTGAATCCATTTAGAGTTAATGTCATTTAATTGATTTTCACTCCAATCTCTCTATGCAAAAGTCACATTTGGAAGTATTTGGGGCAAGTGGCATTGCTGCTCTCTGTCCCATGGTAGAGCCTGCTGCTCTCTGTCCCATGGTAGAGCCTGCTGCTCTCTGTCCCATGGTAGAGCCTGCTGCTCTCTGTCCCATGGTAGAGCCTGCTGCTCTCTGTCCCATGGTAGAGCCTGCTGCTCTCTGTCCCATGGTAGAGCCTGCTGCTCTCTGTCCCATGGTAGAGCCTGCTGCTCTCTGTCCCATGGTAGAGCCTGCTGCTCTCTGTCCCATGGTAGAGCCTGCTGCTCACTGTCCCATGGTAGAGCCTGCTGCTCTCTGTCCCATGGTAGAGCCTGCTGCTCTCTGTCCCATGGTAGAGCCTGCTGCTCTCTGTCCCATGGTAGAGCCTGCTGCTCTCTGTCCCATGGTAGAGCCTGCTGCTCTCTGTCCCATGGTAGAGCCTGCTGCTCTCTGTCCCATGTTAAAGCCTGCTGCTCTCTGTCCCATGTTAAAGCCTGCTGCTTGCTCATAGACGTCTGCGATCTGTGGGCTTTCTTTCCATCGCTTCTCTTTTCAATCCTTATTCCTTTCTTTATCTGACATTTTGTATTGAGTGTTTTGGCACGGTCCACCGTTCTGAAGTCTGTTTGACACAGTCCATTTGCATGAGCCAAAAGAAACAAAAATGATATGTCCAGTCGTGTGATATTTGACTAATGATGCCGACAGGGTGTCCATTTCACTTACTTGAGGTATTCTGAGTCTCCGGGAGAGAGTTGATCATCTCCCCCATATGACAGCTCAGTCTGTCTTTGATATGCCATGTTTGATGGTGGCGATAATAACCAACCAGCTTCATAGGCAACAGAGAAAAGTGTCAAACTATATTAAAATAGAGTCCTTTGTGCATTCGAGACGGACAAAGGGTAGAGCATCCTGCCTGATGGAGACTGTAATGCCTACAAAAGTATTACTTCCATAATCAACAATCAGACTGGAAAAAATCTGTCTATGCTATGGCTACCCCCAAAACCAAGACTGTATACTGTTTTATTATAACCAAATATTTTGTAACTTGTCTTTGTCTAGACTGGTCCCTCTTGTGTATGGTGGACGTCATTTTTAAAAAAAATCAATCACATTTCATTCGACACTGCTTACAGACTTTTTTAGGTTCTTTCAGGGAATGGTTGAGAATCGAGCCCTGGATCAGGTCCCCGGAATGTTTTGTGTGCAGGTTTCAATCTAAATCAATTACTCCTATTAGCAAGAAAATCTAATGGATGAAATCTTAACTATTCCAGGTAACTAAAGCAGAAAAGAGGGTAGGTGATTACGAGTGTTTTTCAGATAATAGGTTGCTAATCTGATATACTATGTTTCTTATCGGTATTCAACTGGAGTAAAATCCAACATAGTCCTACACTTTGGGTCCCCAGGATCAACGTTGGGAAATTAACACACTTCTCCCTAACGCGCCAAGTTCCCAATAAAGCCACACTCTGTAAGATGTGCGGACCACTGCGAAAATGTTTAACAGTGGAGCAAATGTATGCTATGACCTTTCCAAGTGATTTCTATTATTTTTATTTTATTTTTATTTAACCTTAATTTTACTAGGCAAGTCAGTTAAGAACAAATTCTTATTTACAATGACGGCCTAGGAACAGTGGGTTAGCTGCCTTGTTCAGGGGATTCGATCCAGCAACCTTCCAGTTACGGGCCTAACACTCTAACCTCTAGGCTACCTGCCGCCCCCTATTATGTATAAGTAGTGCTCAAGTTGCTATTCAAGGAGAGCAACATCACTGTTTAATAACAACAACTAATCTCACAGACTGTGGTTTTGAAATATTTTTTTAACACTCATTTTTTTACAATATACATTATTGAAACAATTGTATTGAGGAAGCAATGTCTTCAATTGAAATATTACAATATTTTGCATTAGTTGTTACAGACAGTGTGGACCACCTTATATATAAACTATTTGAGCCATAGCAGAAAAAGCTGCATGCTGAAAACATGTGGTGAGAATCGCCATCTGAAATGTGTCCACATGGATCAAATCAATTTGAACCGATATTAGTGATTTTATCCTTCTGTGTCATGCACCTTCGCAATAAAAAAAAACAAATACTGCTGTTTCGCACTCAAAATGGTGTCTTCTGCTTTCTAGACAGTCAGATGTACGATTGTTTTAATTACTGTAGCCTATAATAGACCGAAACGTTTAGGCTAGTCCTGTTCAAGGAAATTATCAATAGGCTGCAGGCTATCCATCTTCAGACAATTTGCGGCAAATTAGGCTAGTATGTCAATCGTGCAACATAAACCAATGTCATTTTTGCAATAAGAATAATATAGGCTATTATTTGCTCTATAAATCATTTTCTTTAAACAGATATGAAAATAAATAAGTAATCAAATAAAAAGGCTATAACAAGGGTAGACAAATCACTTGAGGCTGGTCTAGAACTAAAACAAAAGTTAGCTTACTTAACTTTTTCTTTATTCTATCTGGACCTTTACGTTCATTTCCAGATAAAAAAAAAAAAACCTTTAGAACTTAAAATGCAAACACATAAAACATCAAATAAGGAGCATTTTGACTGCAGACCAACTCCGATCCCCTGGTGCCTCGCGCCACAGCCTCTCCCACATTCTCAGACAGTTTTATTTAAAAAATTCAGACAAAAGAAAAACAAAAATGGCAGCCTGTCTTATTTTTATAAGGACAGGACGCCATATTCTGCAGATTCCCAATTTACGGTAATAATTCTCCTAAAAAAAAGTAGACCGGTCTCGATGCATGCAAATTTGTCATCAATTTCTTTGCATTTACGTAAGTGTTCCAATAATTGTTTACTTAGATGTGCAGGTTTGAATAGCCCGGCTCGAGGAAGAAGAAAAAAACGAGACACTTCCTACAACAATTATGCCTTGCAAAATGCACCACTGGGTTATCTCGCGATGCAAATCCACATTTTAATTCCAGAATAGTAGCATAACTGCATCTCATCTGCCGCATTATGTGTGCTATGCACTGGTAATGGCTAGTATTTTTTTTTATTTGAACTTTTTGACGACTCAAATGTTAGCGATAACTGCTTTCAAAATAGCATTGAGGCCGAACGTTTTTAAAATGGCAAACAAGAGAAGGGCAAAAAATGTATACAAACCTGACACCTCGATGGTATATTTGATGATATTGTATAAAATAATAAGATGTTCCTTTTGCTTGCCTTCAGTTGGAGTTCAGACCTTCCGGGTCACCTACTGTTCACTTCTGGGTGCTGCAGGCTAGGAATTGCTTTCACTGAAGCAGACAGATTTAAGAAATCTAAAAACTACAAATAGGCCTAAAGATATTCAGAATTGACATAATTGCCGCGATATAAACTTGGTTCAGGAGATTCCTCATTGTAATGACATAATTGGTGACAGCTTTTGGTGTGACAGGCTGTCAACTGTCTGCACCATAATATCATCATTTCTCACCTGCTTTATGTGACCAGGGATGGAAAGAAATAAGCTATAATTAATGGATACAATAAAATAATGTTCAACCAATGTTGCAACAATTGACCATCCCGCCCTGAATTATCGCAGACGGAACAATTGTAACTTGTAGCCTACAGGTTCTGCTCTTTTAAGGCATGCGCTAGCGGGGCCGCATATCCTATTGCTCTTTGTGACTAGAAAAAAAATAGCCATTGGAGGAGGTTTCAGGTAGCAAACATCCTCATAGTAATAAGCTCTCACTGCCCATGGCACCCCTATGGCGCAAAGTATAATATTTGGTGTTTTACTCTGAAACAATAATAATTATACTACAATGAAGAAGGGATATACATTTTGAAAAGGCCTAAATATAACGTATTACCATACAGACACTCTTATCCAAATAGCTAGGTGAGACAACAACATATCACAATCGTAGCAAGTACATTTTCATAAGCTCCATAAAGCTGGTCAAGCACAAGATATGGTAGCCTAACACATTAAACCATATTTTCTAACTAACAGAGGGGGCTGCAGGGCTGGGGTCAATTCGAATTGAAGGCTGTCAATTCAGGAAGTAAAAAAAAAAAGATAAACGTTTGAAATAAATAGCTTCTACTCGTTGGTTGAGAAGTCATTGTAAATTGATTGTTAATTATAATTTTTTTGTTACTTCCTGAATTGACGGCCTTCAATTACAATTGACGTGCAGCACTGCTGCAGAGATATAGGGTAACCTGAATGCTCTATACATGCTTCAGCAGGAGATGGCAGTACTGTATTATTAGATAAGAATATCTGAGTGATGAACGCCTGTGTGTGAGATCACATTACAGACATGTAAAACAGTGGTCTACTATCACTGGCAATGTTGTCCAAAAACAATCTTTAATTTCTCTATTTCTCGTTACAGACAGATGGAGACAGACAAACACACACACACACACACACACAGAGAGAGACACAACAAATCAAATTGTATTGGTCGAGTACACATATTTTGCAGATGTTATCACAGGTGTAGTGAAATGCTTATGTTTGTAGTTGGAGGTAGAAGCTGTTTTTCAGTCTCGCGGTCCAAGCACCTGCAATGTCTCCGCCTTCTAGATTCTATGGTAGCGGGGTGAACAGGCCGTGGCTCGGGTGGCTGAGGTCCTTAATGATCTTCCTTGACACCGGGTGCTGTAGACGTCCTGGAGGGCAGATCCAAAAGAATAGCAGACATTCGAAAATCTTCGGCTGCGAGTAATGGAAAAAAATCGTCCTCAAAGAAAATGACTGGAAAGATTAAATTGATATTTTTGGTACAAGGGTAAAAATGAAAGTGTCGTTTTAGGAATTAAAACATTTGAATTCTATGGGAATTGTAATTTTGGGCTCGGCTTCAGCTAAAATGCAGTACCGAAAGAGCCCTCTGAGTACAAACCGGAACCCTGCCCCCCTGGCCTGAACATATTCCACAGGGGGAAGGGCGTGGGGAGGTGGATGTGAGCTGATGTGCTGTTTGCCTAACACTGATGTGCTGTTTAGCTAACAATGATGTGCTGTTTGGCTAACACTGATGTGCTGTTTGGCTAACACTGATGTGCTGTTTGGCTAACACTGATGTGCTGTTTGGCTAACACTGATGTGCTGTTTGGCTAACACTGATGTGCTGTGCTGCTGGAGGTGGCTGTATGCACAGGTAAGGCACTAATACAAACTTCACAACTATTATTATGCAAACTCACTCCTTAACTGAATTGGGACCATTGACCGACCACCACTATGCCTTGGGCTGTAACTTAGACTAATCTGTTCGATTGTTATTAGGACTTAAGATGGTGGAGATGGGCTTGAGTGTCAGTTTGTAGTTATGGCGTTGAGGCATAATTCAAAACAAGTCAGACATGAGGAGTATCTGTTTGTGTGCAAGAGTTCTCATGCCATTTGCACAGTGGCTTCATTTCAGCTAAACCTAGGGTATGGCAAAGCTACAATCTTCCCATGACGTGCAAGGACTGTGTCTAAGAGACCATCCCCTTAATGTCAAACAGAGTTTAACCAGAACGTGATTACTATGTTCTCAGAATATTCAATAATAATGTTTTAGACACGTTTTATGGGAACGATGCATGCTCATTCCTGTGTCAAGGGCTAGGAAAATATCCCATCAACGTTCCACCAAACATACATAGAACATGGTTGTCATGTTCTCAGAATATAAGATATCAATGTTCTAGACGTGTTTCATGGTAACGTTGCATGAACATTCATGTGTCCAGTTTTATGTGGGTTAGGATAATATTCCATCAATGTCTCATGAAGAATATGATTTAAAACTGAAATTAAAATGAAAACGAATCATGAAAAAAAACGATTTAATAAACTGAAATAAAATAATTAACAAACCCTTTGAAAAAAATATATTATACTGAAACTATTATCTTTGACTCCAAAACCAACTAAAATAAAATTAAAAACACCATTATGTTCAGGTTTAGTTATTTTGGGGGGAAAAAATCAAATGGGGTTTTCAATGGGGTTTTCAGAATCTCCCGGGTCTCATTGTCTTCATAATCTAAAGGTAGACTCAACGAGATGAGGTTGACACGAGCAGCACCGCAGATATTGTGAGCGTTTAAGCGGTAAGGCCAAAGCAACCGACTGTAGACGAACGTCGAGGAGTGAAGTCGGGGGAGGTTCATATGCGACAGCCGAAAGTCGGACACTATTGTGGTTTTCCAAAAGTAAGGCTCAGGTCAACATGGCAGTGTAGCCATCGTTTACAAAAGGGTAGTCGAAATAACATGTTTCCCCCGTGCACCCCCTGCCGAACCACTGCGCCCCTCAGTTTGTGAACAACAGTGTTGTACCTTTCAACAGTCAACAACCAGACAGTGATATTGATAGAACCATCTCAGAAGAGTACAAAGTCATTATAGCTGTCCAATGATGATGTGATACTGACAACACACACACACACACACACACACACACACACACACACACACGTCTCGGAAGGGTACAAAGTCATTACATCTCTCCATTGATTAGTGTGACATCAACATTTGAATCACTTCAGGATTCTAGAAGGGAGAGAACACAGACATACACTGCATAATACAGTGTTCTATTCACTGCTTTTCCACAGTTCTGTTAACATTACGGCATCAGAGAAGTGGCTAGCCAGCTAGCTAGGACACCGGTACACAGTGTCCTTCGCCCCAGCCTGCCGAGCACTGCTTTTAACGTATTGTATATATCTCTGTGTTCTATCCCCTCTAGAATCCTGAAGTGAGTAACCTGTTGATGTCACACTGGTGTTAACATCACACCATGAGCTTGTATGTGTTTTCATTTCGAGCTAAAAGACAGGATAGATAAAATGGACGTTTTCCTAAAATGGCTTTATAAATAAGAATGTACCAGCGTTTGACCCTGCGTGTTGCTACTGATGTCCACCCGACATCACTGTAGAGATCACAATGGTGAGTTAGATGTCTCTGATTGGTGACAAAATGAAGGGCTGTATGATATACAGGAATGGAAGTGGAATTGTGGTCATGATTTGTGCTCAAGGTGTAATCCTGCACATTTCAATTTTTCAATGAGATATTCATTTAAATTAGATCAGTTAGGTGTGTTCTAACTGCTTCCAAATAATTACAATAACATATATTGCTAAGAAAGTGAGAGGGGTGTGACTCCCCTGGCGGGTCTCAAACACAGGCCAAGAGCACCATAACAAATGCCCTAAGCAATGTCCCAATAAGGGATGTCTCTTGGGTGTGTGATTATTGGGCCAGTATAGATATGCCCTGTCCAGAAGCAAACCCTAACCCCTTCTCCTGAGGCACTTGTGTAGATATGAATTGTGTAGACTGGTTAGACGTAAGCAATAGAGTGAATGTACTTTAAAGTAAATATCAGCTCTATTAAAAGTAAGAAATCTATTTTATTGATTATAGCGATTCAAGACTTTGAAACAGGATAATATGCTCCACAAACATTAGACAACCACGCAAAAAGCCCTAAAATTGCCTTAAAATAGTAAATCAAATCAATGTTGAGACAATAGTCAGATTAACTGATAATTGACACAGAGATGGTGGCGTGGCAAGAAGATGAGAATGTTGTGAACCAAGAGGTTGTGAGTTCAAATCCCAGGTGGGGGCCTGTAAATAATAATTACTGTATAAAGGAACAAGCACAATGTAATTATGTATGTCAAATATGTCAGTTGAAAAGACTGACGACAGACAAAGAGCTGTGAATGGGGCCAATCAGTGCCCTGATGAGCTCTGCCAAATTGGAGAGTTTCTTTGCAACTTCCTGAGGACTGATACACAGGAATGTTCTTGCAACATTCCCATGTAATGTGTCTAGGACATTAATATCTTATATTTTCAGAACATGGCAAACATGTTCTGTGTATGTTTGGTGGGAAGCAAAGTTATTATAGTTTTGTGTTTTTATATTATTTTTTTGTTTGTATTTACTTTTAGGTTTTGTAAAAATATAACTATTTTGTTTAAAGTTTAGAGTTGCAGACATAAAGTAGCCTATGTGTGGGACGCTATGAGCCATTTATGTTTTGGGGATGTCACTTCCTGCCACTGTGGGGCAGTAATGCATAAGATGATGGGTCAGGTCATAGGCTAGGTTCTGTTTAATCGGGATTGGAAGAATTCATGTTGCCTATTTTTAATAGTTAGTTAAGGTATGGCGTCTGCCATACTTAATTGAAGCCTCTGCATTTACATAGTGGATGAGTTTAGTTTTTGTGCACATGCTAAGTAAAAGATAGTGAAACTACACTCTCAGAAATAAAGGTTTAGATTGGTTCTTAAAGGGTTACAAACGCTTGTCACTGTAGTGCAGGGGTATTCAACTCTGTTCTACATGATAATGTATTGCACCCACCTAGTGTCCCAGGTCTAAATCAGGTCTGGAGCCTGCTGGTTTTCTGTTCTACGTGATAATTTATTGCACCCACCTAGTGTCCCATGTCTAAATCAGGTCTGGAGCCTGCTGGTTTTCTGTTCTACGTGATAATTTATTGCACCCACCTAGTGTCCCATGTCTAAATCAGGTCTGGAGCCTGCTGGTTTTCTGTTCTACGTGATAATTTATTGCACCCACCTAGTGTCCCATGTCTAAATCAGGTCTGGAGCCTGCTGGTTTTCTGTTCTACGTGATAATTTATTGCACCCACCTAGTGTCCCATGTCTAAATTAGGTCTGGAGCCTGCTGGTTTTCTGTTCTACGTGATAATTTATTGCACCCACCTAGTGTCCCAGGTCTAAATCAGGTCTGGAGCCTGCTGGTTTTCTGTTCTACATGATAATTTATTGCACCCACCTAGTGTCCCAGGTCTAAATCAGGTCTGGAGCCTGCTGGTTTTCTGTTCTACGTGATAATTTATTGCACCCACCTAGTGTCCCAGGTCTAAATCAGGTCTGGAGCCTGCTGGTTTTCTGTTCTACATGATAATTCATTGCACCCACCTAGTGTCCCAGGTCTAAATCAGGTCTGGAGCCTGCTGGTTTTCTGTTCTACATGATAATTCATTGCACCCACCTAGTGTCCCAGGTCTAAATCAGTCCCTGATTAGAGGGGAACAATAGGGCTACAACCAAATGGTGAAGCATCTGAGGATCCCAGAGGAGAGGTTTGAGAACCACTGCCGTAAGGTACATCCTTTGTACCTTGCAGTTCGTACCTTAAAAGAGCCAGTAGTCTACCTTAGCGACAAGATGGTACAGGTACAAAAGCATACCTTTGGAAAAGGTACAAATGTGCCTTTTTAGGTTACCACCACAGTGTCAAAGTTTCTTTTAAGTGGCAAACATGTTCCTCTAAAAGGGTTTTTGGGTGTTTTTTACATTGTAGGATGTAAAATATTATTTGCATATTTCCTAGGATGCCTTTCAAGTTAATTTTATAGTTACCAGTACCACCCATGACTGTTTGCTAGTGACAGAGACATAGTTGTTGCATTCAATGGCATTCACACCTGTAGCCTTAATCAAGTGAGTGCCTATGTAAGTGAATATTTTATAATTGAAATTAAACTCATGACAATACATTACATACTGTATATCATACTTTGACAGTTTTACCCCAACACAGTGGTCTGAAACTCCTGGTTTCCAGACAACATTGTCACATTATGCTGGCTTGCAAAGATATATGTAATTGCTATTGGAATCCAGCCAGAGTTGGGATATCCCAAAAATGTTACATTTAGTCACCCGCAACCTGCATTTAGAATGACTGCCAAGTTGGGGAAAATGTATAAATTAGACTACCTAAACCATTTAAACAGGAACAACCATCTCATGTTATTTATATTTGTGTAGCATAAGAAGAGTGATTGAAATTAAAAGGCAATGTTCCCGCCTTAGTGGAGACTGCATTCACGCCGGTAAACACTGTAATTGTCGGCTCAATAGGAAATTACCTTTAAAAACACTTCAGCGATACAGATTGAATAGAGCTGCAACACTGTAAAAGTGGGAAAACATTTGATCAGTGTTATTTCCTGACAGTTGCTGGTTAAAAATACAATATACACAGGACCTTCTAATCAGCACGTTGTGCATGGGTGGAGTTTGGCTTGCCTAATGTCACCAGGTGGTATAAGTTTTAATAGACCAATAACAAAGAGAGTTCCTAATCTCTCTGCCAATAACAGCTTTTAATTTTTTTCAGTTGTCCCCTCCCCACTCAGAACACCAGACAATCCTAGCAAAAATCTTGCTTGAGAAATATTTTTTTGCTAAAAAGCTATTTTTGCTTATTTTTCCACAATTTTTATGGAAAACTATTACAGTAAGGTACTAAATTGAAATGCGTCCAGAGGGAGCTGAAGTTGCAGATTGCTGAGGGGAAGAGAGTGTATAAGGAGAAGATGGAGGACAAGCTGAGGCAGAGCCAGGTGAGAGAGGTGTGGAAGGGTATGAGAAATATCACTGGCTTCAAAAAGTCAAACAGTGGGCAGACGGAGGGGACCCAGGACAGAGCCAATGAGCTGAACCAATTTTTTAACAGGTTCGATACTGGCCCTGTTCACCTCCCCTCCAGCTCCCCAGACCACACACCCTCACGGCTATCCCACCCCCACTTTGCTCACAGCACCTCTGCTGAGACAATCAGTGACCCCACCTCTGCCCCTGCCCCCCCTGGACTGATCCTCAACACCCCCCTTCCCCCCACCTCCCCACCTGGGCTGGCTTTCACCACCAACCAAGTGAAGAGAGAGCTGGAGAGACTACACCAGTGGAAAGCGGCGGGCCCTGATGGCATCAGCCCAAGGGTGCTGAGGGTCTGTGCTGACCAACTGTGTGGAATACTCCAGCGTCTTTTCAACCTTAGCCTGAGCCTAGAAAGGGTCCCTGTGCTGTGGAAAACATCCTGCCTCGTCCCAGTGCCCAAGAAGGCACACCCCACTGTCCTGAATGACTTCAGACCTGTAGCGCTAACATCCCACATCATGAAGACCCTGGAAAGGTTAGTCCTCGCTCACCTCAGACCCCTGGTGTGTTCATCAATGGACCCCCTGCAGTTTGCATACCAGCGCAAAATCGGGGTGGATGATGCAATCATCTACCTTCTGCAGAGGGCCTACTCTCACCTGGACAACGCAGGTTGCACTGTGAGGGTCATGTTTTTTGACTTCTCCAGTGCCTTCAATACCATTCAGCCCCTGCTACTGGGTGAGAAGATGAGGAGGATGAAAGTGGAAGCACCCTTAGTCTCCTGGGTCACGGACTACCTGACCGGTAGGCCACAATTTGTGCGACTACAGAGCTGTGTGTCGAAACGGGCTGTTAGCAACACAGGGGCCCCCCAGGGTACGGTCCTGTCCCCCTTCCTGTTCACCCTCTACACCTCAGACTTCAGATATAACTCTGAGACATGCCACCTACAGAAGTTCTCGGATGACTCTGCTATTGTAGGGTGCATCAGGGGTGGGCAGGAGGAGGAGTACAGGAGCACAATCAGTGACTTTGTGTTGTGGTGTGAGCAGAACCACCTTCAGCTCAACATCAGCAAAACTAAGGAGATGGTGGTGGACTTCAGGAGAACCAAGGCACAACTGACTGCAGTCCCTATAAAGGGGACGGATGTGGAAATGGTTGAGTCATACAAGTTCCTGGGTGTCCATATGGACAACAGACTGGAATGGGCTGGTAACACCGGGGCCCTGTACAAAAAGGGCCAGAGCCGACTCTACTTTCTGAGGAGGCTCAGGTCCTTCAACGTGTGCAGTAAACTACTGCATACCTTCTACCAGTCTGTGGTGGCCAGTGCCATCTTTTTTGCAGTGGTGTGCTGGGGAGCAAACATCAAAGCCGGTGATGCTTCTCGGGTAAATAAGCTGATCAGGAAGGCTAGCTCTGTCCTGGGGATGAGCCTTGACACTCTAGAGGAGGTGGCGGAGAGACGGATCCTGGCCAAACTGCTGGCCATCATGGACAACGTCACCCACCCTCTGCACACTATGGTTATGACGCAGAGGAGCACTTTCAGTCACAGACTGATCCCACCACGGTGTGCCAGAGAGCGCTACAGGAGGTCCTTCCTGCCGGCGGCTATGAGACTATATAATGCCTCACCGGGGTGCCGTGCCGTCGGCAACATAGATCTGGAACTGTTGGGGTGCTAGGACCTAGTTTAACAATTATGCATCCATCCGTGAGTAACTCTGGTCCGTCAGCACTCATCCACTCAGGACCTATTTATTCATACAGGTCTGTATATACATACTCATGTACAGTTGTTATATTATATCACATGCAATATTGTAAGTAATTATTGGACTTAACTTACGTAGGCACACTCAGGAATGCATATTAGTATCCTGCCAGTTGCACCTTTTCTCATTGCTTTTAGTATATCGAATGTGCAATAAGTGCAGTTGTCTGTAATTAAACCCTGCGCACTAAGGACTGTATTTTAAGGGAATTACTATTATTACCCCAAATGATATCATACACACATTTAGCTATTAAAGTATCTCTTCCTGTCATTTACCTGTACAGTTTGTGTAAACATGCAAGTATTCACTTATCTGTAAATATAACTGTATACCTAACTGTACAGCTAATTTAACTAATTTAACCATGCAAAATTTTCACTTACCTGTTAATTTACCCAGTCTGTCTATTAAGTAAACTATTATTACCCTCGCTCATATCATACGCATTTTTAGCTACTGAAGTATTTCTCTGCCATCGACCTGTATAGTATAGTTAACCATCCAACATCCACCAATGTATAGTGTACATATTCAGCCAACCACTCATACTATGCAATGTCCTTTTATAGGTTTTTTTTTTTTTTTTTTTTTTTGCACTCCAGATATCTTGTATTTCTATACTTTTTCATACTGCCGCTCTATGTATCATGTACCGTGTATCTGTCTTTTGTGTACTTTTCGTTGTGGCATTTTGCACCTGCCCTGTGTTTTGTTGTAGCTGCTTGACAATGAAATTTCCCCCCCGGGGGAGCAATAAAGTACCTATCTATCTATCTATCTATCTATCTATCTATCTATCTATAAAATATATGATATTGAGATAAAAATGGCTGTATTGGGCCTTTAAATCATTCCAGGGGCCTAATACAATGAGTTTAGATGCTATGTTTTGTGCATAAAGTAGGCTGTCTCAAACAGTGAATGTTGCCCTCGAAACTCTGTTTTGAAAGTCAACACCCAGGTCCTATATAGTGAAAAGACCTGGGTGGTGATCAGTGTAAAAGTCAGAGAAATAATCCAGTCATAATCCAATAATGGTTTGTAATATAGTCCTCCGTCTGTGTTGTTTTGTTTTAGCCATGGATGGTGTGTTGGAGGGAGCAGCTGTGGTGTGTGTGTGTGTCAACTTGCCTGTAGTCTTCTCTTCCTGCCCCTGGTCACTGCTTCTCTCAGTGCGTTCAGCTTCTGCTGCAACTGCCTGCTGCCTTACACAGATCTCATAGTCACAAGTAAGTGTTCATCTCAAACCCTATTTCTGCTGTGTACATCAGAGCTACAACTAAACAGAAAGGACAGCAGTCGTTGCTAAAGTCCATGAATAAAGTACATTTTGAGCACCTTTGAATTTTAAAAGCCTGGTGTACAATACATCCAATTCTTTATATGAATAAAGACTTGCTAAAGTGCCAAAAATCTGCATGTTTATCTGCCTTTTAGGAAGATTTTAACCCACTTAAGCCAACTATTTCTCCAAGTTTTCACAATCATTGTAAAGCCCTAGTCATGTTCTTGCTTAGATAGTCATTTCTGAAGATTATTATTTATTTAATTTGGTTAGTGATTCATTTATGTCTGTCCATCATTTTAAGGTCGACAGTTACATGAACTGAACTATTGTTTTAATATGGTGAAACTATTCCTTTTCAAATATTTTTTCAAAAGCAACATTGAACATATAATAGGCAAGTCATAGTGTAAAAACAGATGAGTTGGTTCTACTCTTTTTGGCCATTGTCTGGTGTTTCGCGGTGGAAAACTGAGCGGGTCGAGCATAAGACTTCAGCAATGTTACCCATACATAGGCAGGCTAGAAATCTTTTAACAGTTTCCATTTTTTTTTGTGAAGCTTGCATTCAATCGTCCTCCCTGTTGCACACAACAAGCTTCTAATCCTCCTGTCACAACAGGATTTATGGCTGATTTAAGATGAAAATCTTAATCCTGTTACGGTCAACCCTGTAACATTAATTCACTTCCTTGGCACTCACTATAGTCCTTTTTTTATTTAACTATTTGAGATAGGAAAACATGTTTTTTTATGAAGTTGAACGTGTGCTCGTTATGACAGAATGTTACAATTAAGTGAAATTAACCCAAAATGTACTCTATTCGCAAAACAACCCCAATCCGGTTTATTACAAGTTCCAACAGGGCACAGAAGCAGCCTGTAAATCCACCACAGAAGAAAAGAAAATGCCCCTGGAGACAGGCCCTTCGTAGGATGTCAAAACAAAAGGCGGTGACTTTGAACAGCTGCTACAGAATCACACAGTGTTCACAGGATGTCATCAATACAATACAAACAGTGAATAGACAGTGTGTCTTCGGTCCTTGTACATCCAGTCTGGCCTCAACCACAATCAACAGATATGATAATAATCCATAAGATTCAGTATCAAGTCTAGTGACCATCAACCCACACCTTCAGTGTCTTAAACACTGGGAATTAATTATGCATATTACAGAAAGGGAAAACATATTGTGCTAAACATTATATTAATCACAGAATATTAACTTTAGTGATCTTACATTTAAAAAGGAGCTCTTTACATTCCTATGGCCTACTTCCGTGTCCCAATCCTCATGCTGCTAGTCCCATCCTCCACATTTCTCTATTTGATTGATTGGTCTTTGTTGTCCCCCAGCTATCCTGGTTGTCCTCTGGTTTTCAGACCCCTGGCTACCTCAGTTTTCCACGTCCTCAGATGTCATCGACCTGCACTTCCTGCTCTCCCTCAGCCACACCTACTGGGCGGTGCTGCTGATGACCACTCCTCTTGTTGCTGTGGAGACTGCCATGAAGTTGCAGTGGCCCCAGGTCCATTGTGGTGGAGGTAGAGCAGTGGATGGAGACACAGACGAACAGAGTAAAACTCTGGGCTCTAAAGCTCCTTCGACAGTGGAGGTAGAGAATGGGCAGAGCAAGGACACAGACACCCAGAGAGGAGGGAGAGAGGACCAGGAAAGTGTCTGCCCCACATCATTTACTTCCTCTGCTATCTGCTGGTGGGGGTTCTCTGTGGCGTCTTCGGGGGTCAAAGTTGGAGACTTTGGGTGAAGGTCTGCATGGAGAGGTCCAGCTCCCTCACTCTGTGCCTTCCCAGCCTCCCCAACAACGACCTGTCTCCTCTGGGTGAGCCCTGCTAGGCCCTGGCCACCGTGACTTTGGCCCTCCTGCTGGTGCTGACGGTTGGCTAGGGCCTGCTCAGACGACGAACAGAGACGGACCCACATACACCCGCAACGACATACAAGGGGGAACATGGCACTGACATTCAACTGCACCATGCAAGGCTATGAACCCTGTGATGTCAGCGGTGTCAGCCTCCATAGACAGCATGGTCCAGATGCTCCCTTTGCAGCCCATGTTCCGGGAACAACATAGAGCTGGTCACTGTCTCGCCATGGATACTCTGTCCTCTTATCGGAGTGTTTGTCAGCAGACAGACAAGAGGAACACAAGGAGACTAAAGGACTAGGAGAGTCCTCAGTACTTCTGTGGAGGAACACACAGACTCTACCTACCACAGGAACCAGTTTGGGTTGGGGCTCAGGCAGTGGGGATTTCCCTGCCTGCGGGTAAATGTAATGACAGGGTTTGTTCGTCTGCGCTCACCGTCTGTGTGTTACCTCTAAATCTCAGTGTGAACATCCTACTGATAAGGCGCATCGAGACAATTCTGGAGTTTGAAGCTCTTATTGTTTCGTACCCCATGAAGTCACAGACAAGAGGGCTCTCCCAGTCAATGTAACACAGGCATAAAGTCAGTGTACTGGACAATAAACCTGGATGGGGTTAGTGTTAGATTTTTTTATTTAACTAGGCAAGTCATTTAAGAACAAATTCTTATTTACAATGACGGCCTACCTACAGGGTCAGCCATAGTAGTACAGCGCCCCTGGAGCAAATTAGGGTTAAGTGCCTTGCTCAAGGACACATCGACAGGTTTTTCACCTTGTCGGCTCAGGTATTAGAACCAGCAACCTTTTGGTTACTGGCCCAATGCTCTAACCGCTAGGCTACCTGCCGCCCTACTAAAATGTGGCTTGGGAATGGGATTGTGTTGAGAGGGATTTATTAGGTATTGTCCGGGGGTGGGACCAGATGGATATTGCATGTAGACAGCTGGTCTACCTGTCAATTATATTAAGTAAACAATTCCCCTATTGTGACTGTCTTTTCATGCGTGCCAAGTGATTTCTGGGAAACTGCTCAGGAGTGCTGAAAAAAGGCAGGTTGAGGCTTGCTTGCCAGATCTATAGACATGCAACCTAATAATTTGTTTGCTAAAACCGTATTGGAATACAGTAACAGTACATGGGGGTTCAGTTATCTGGAGTGTGATTGAGATTAGTTTGATTGGGGATTATCTGACTTCACCTTACCTCAGCAAAAGGCAAGTGATTATAATGTACACTTGACAAGAAGTGGCTCTAAACACTACTGCCATTGGGCTGTAGCTATAAATAAAACAACAAAGCTTTCTCTTTACTCAGGGGTTTTCAGAGTCAAGGAATTTGATTCCACTTGATCACAGGCACAGCAGGGAGATGAATAACATCTGAGAAATTCAAGGTATTAAGACACACACGAACAGCCATGTTCATACAGGTACCAGGGATGTATAAAACCCTGTAACGTCCCCTGCCTCACTTTGCAGACACATGCTGATTACCTCCTAACATCAGTTCAAATGTCTCCAGAGTTCAGAGGAAACACTGATATTACCCAGGCCAACACCATAGGGCAGCCTGCAGCCAGAAACAACCCAAGGTAGCTCACAACGGAGACCTCTGAAGTTCCCATGCTAGAATGTGTATTCTATACAGTACATTGAAACAAGAGATGGAGAGGGGATTTCTCTGAACAAAGGAGTAATGTTTAGGTTATGCTCCCCTTGAGAGAGCCAGAGGGCAAACACTGACTCAACAGCAGGTAGGCTTAGTTAGCTACATCTCCCCTGCTGCCAAAGTGTTCAGACCTGTACAGACAGATACACCACAGAATAGTGATTCAGCCAGGAGCTCAGAACAGACCAAAATGAGGCTGAGTTCACTCTCTAAACTCTCTGACACTGGATATAGATTGGTATTGATGTGTGTATATAATATAATATATATATATATATATATATATATATATATATATATATATATATATATATATATACATAGCGGGTGAAATAAGTATTGAACACGTCACCATTTCTCTCAGTAAATATATTTCCAAAGGTGCTATTGAGTTATGTACTAAGTTATGTGTAATAATGTGAAATGACACAGGGAAAAAGTATTGAACACATGAAGAAAGGGAGGTGCAAAAAGGCATGGAAAGCCAAGACAACAGCTGAAAACTATCAGTAATTAAAAAGCAATCCAGCCCCCCGTCAGTGCAAATTAATATCAGCTGGTTCAGTCCCAACTGATGGCCTACAAAAAAGTCTCATTGCCAAGGTGTCACACAAGACACAGCATCTCAAGACATCAGTCAAGAAGTTAAAGCTTGGTCGCAAATGGGTCTTCCAAATGGACAATGACCCCAAGCATACTTCCAAAGTTGTGGCAAAATGGCTTAAGGACAACCAAGTCAAGGTATTGGAGTGGCCATCACAAAGCTCTAACCTCAATTCTATAGAAAATTTGTGGGCAGAACTGGAAAAAGGGTGTGTGAGCAAGGAGGCCTACAAACCTGAGTCAGTTACACCAGTTCTGTCAGGAGGAATGGGCCAAAATTCACCCAACTTATTGTGGGAAGCTTGTGGAAGGCTACCCGAAACATTGACCCAAGTTAAACAAATTAAAGGCAATGCTACCAAATACTAATTGAGTGTATGTAAACTTCTGACCCACTGGGAATGTGATGAAAGAAATAAAAGCTGAAATAAATATTTCTCTCTACTATTATTCTGACATTTCACATTCTTAAAATAAAGTGGTGATCCTAACTGACAAGGAATTCGTACTAGGATTAAATTTCAAGAATTGTGAAAAACTGAGTTTAAATGTATTTGGCTAAGGTGTATGTAAACTTCCAACTTCAACTGTATATATATATATATACACACATATATACATACATACATACATACATACATACATACATACATATATATATATACAGTTGAAGTTGGAAGTTTAATTTCATGTATATTTTCATGGAAAACTTTTGAACGGTAGTGTGTATATATATATATATATATATATATATATATATATACACACTACCGTTCAAAAGTTTTCCATGAAAATATACATGAAATTAGTTGCAAAATGAATAGGAAATATAGTCAAGACATTGACAAGGTTATAAATAATGATTTTTAATTGAAATAATAATTGTCTCCATCAAACTTTGCTTTTGTCAAAGAATCCTCCATTTGCAGCAATTACAGCCTTGCAGACCTTTGGCATTCTAGTTGTCAATTTGTTGAGGTAATCTGAAGAGATTTCACCCCATGCTTCCTGAAGCACCTCCCACAAGTTGGATTGGCTTGATGGGCACTACTTACGTACCATACGGTCAAGCTGCTCCCAAACAGCTCAATAGGGTTTTGATCCGGTGAATTTGCTGGCCACTCCATTATGGACAGAATACCAGCTGACTGCTTCTTCATTATCCTGTTGTTGGAGGAAATTGGCTTCAATTAAGTGCCATCCACAAGGTATGGCATGGCGTTGCAAAATGGAGTGATAGCCTTCCTTCTTCAAGATCCCTTTTACCCTGTACAAATATCCCACTTAACCACCACCACCCCCTCCACCATGCTTGACAGGTGTCATCAAGCACTCATCCAGCATTTTTTCATTTGGTCTGCGTCTCACGAATGTTCTTCTTTGTGATCCGAACACCTCAAACTTAGATTTGTCTGTCCATAACACTTTTTTCCAATCTTCCTCTGTCCAGTGTCTGTGTTCTTTTGCCCATCTTAATCTTTTCTTTTTATTGGCCAATCTGAGATATGGCTTTTTCTTTACAACTCTGCCTAGAAGGCCAGCATCCCGGAGTTGCCTCTTCACTGTTGACGTTGAGACTGGTGTTTTGCGGGTACTATTTAATGAAGCTGCCAGTTGAGGACTTGTGAGATGTCTGTTTCTCAAACTAGACACTCGAATGTACTTGTCCTCTTGCTCAGTTGTGCACCGGGGCCTCCCACTCCTCTTTCTATTCTGGTTAGAGACAGTTTACACTGTTCTGTGAAGGGAGAAGACTGACGAGTTTCAGAAGAAAGTTCTTTGTTTCTGGCCATTTTGAGCCTGTAATCGAACCCAAAAATGCTGATGCTCCAGATACTCAACTAGTCTAAAGAAGGCCAGTTGTATTGCTTCTTTAAATCAGCACAACAGTTTTCAGCTGTGCTAACATAATTACAAAAGGGTTTTCTAATGATCAATTAGCTTTTTAAAATAATAAACTTGGATTAGCTAACACAACGTGCCATTGGAACACCGGAGTGTTGGTTGCTGATAATGGGCCTCTGTACGCCTATGTAGATATTCCATAAAAAAAATCAGCCGTTTCCAGCTACAATAGTCATTTACAACATTAACAATATCTACACTGTATTTCTGATCAATTTGATGTTATTTTAACGGACAAAAAATAGCTTTTCTTTCAAAATAAAGACATTTCTAAGTGACTCCAAACTTTTGAACGGTAGTGTATATAAAATACATACATCTGTAATAATTATAGGTATAGTTGCGGCCAAATATATTGGCACACTTGCACTTAGAAAATATATAAATATGTCTCCACGCCCTGTTATTTGATTTTCAACATAGCAGAACTTAAGTTTACAATTTATAAGAAAAATGGCATTGAGAACATTATTGCTACCCGAGAGCTAGTACTTGGTTGCACAGCCTTTGGCCAAAATAACTGCCACAAATGCTTATTGTAGCCATTGTTGGACACGATTTGACTTGAGCAGTTTTAGTTGCATAATGAGCCTGTTTATAATTGCATAATCTGCTTATTAGTAGTAATAGCTTGTTATTGGTTAGGATGTTGGAGCTGGAGAGTGTTATTGCAGCGGCAAGGGGAAGTAGAGAAAGTCTCTCTATGTCCAGATATGTTATTACTGTATATTAATATTTCTAAGGAAGTAGGTAGAGCCACAGTCGAGTCTCAGTTCCTGGTAAGGTCAGGCTAGTTTCTGTAGAACTAGGGCAGGAAGTACAAGGGGGTGACTCCTCCTAATCGCAAGGTATAAACAGGGGCGCAACTTTGGTTTTAGACGTTGGGGGGACATACATTATTATATTTTTTATCCAGTCCAGATAAACACTCCAAAACAGCCTAACGAACGCTCATCATTGTAAATAAGAATTTGTTCTTAACTGACTTGCCTAGTTAAATAAAGGTTAAATAAAATAATAAAAATAAGAGGTGTCAGCATGGTCCTAAAGCGCACTGTTGCCTCGTTTTGTATCACAGTCCTATGATAAAACTGGGGGGGGGGGGGGGGGGAACCCTGGGTATAAACAGATACGTGTGTTAATTGTATGTTGTGCTATGCAGCTGTAGCATCCAGTTTAGGTGTAATAGATCTAGTCTGAGCTTCCTTTAGTGTCCAACTGGATTCTGTACCAGAACTTATAACCTAGCACTACCAATGAGCGTGCTGCACCTTTCTACTGGCAATTTGCCCCACTCTTTAGCCGCAAAGCTATAGTTCTGCTGTTTTCTGCTCTCGCCACAGGTTTTGGATGTGATTCAGATCTGGACTCATTACTGGCCACTCCAGAACAGGGTGCCAAATTGTTAGTACAAAGGTGCAGCGAAGTTCAAGGCGAAGGGTAGCTACTTTGAAGAATCTCAAATATAAAATAGATTTTGATTTTGTTTAACACTTTTTTAGTTACTACATGATTCCATACGTGTTATGTCATAGTTTTGATGTCTTCACTTTTATTCTACAATGTAAAAAATTGTGCAAATAAAGAAAAACCCTTGAATGAGTAATATTCCAAACTTTTGACCGGGGGTGTACATACACACACTTACTTTTGAAAGACAAAGAGAGAGAGTGTGTGTGTGTGTGTGTTTGTGTGTGTAGCACTGACAATGTGAAGTAAAGGAGCTGATGAAATTATGAGGAAATATCTTGGCTGTTACTACTGCCACAGGGCAGTTTGACTCAATCAAGAATTCTGTGATTCTGTTCATTTCCTTGCTAGCTGAACATAATATCAATACCCTGTCATAAATTATGTATTCAAAAAGCTTAGAAGGAATGTGAGTCCCAGGCATGAAGCCTAGTTAAATGAAGGTAAAAAAATAATAATAATAATAATAAAAAATGTGTTACATGCATTGGGGAAAGGTTTTCATTCCACAACATACCAACTCCCAAATATTATGCTAATGTAGACATGCACAATACTGCTATCAGGGACGTGTGTGGTTAATTCTCAATACACTGTGACACTGACACATATCTAACAAATCCAGGTGATATTATAAAGAAATGGTATGACATTTTTCTCTGTATCTTAAAATAATTCCATTCTGTATGGACGATAGACATCGTGGCAGCCGAGAAATGTATGAACGGTGGAACATTATGGAATGTTAGTGTTGTGTGTTTGTGAAAATCCTACATTGAATTATATGTGGATTTTTTGTTCTTTTCTTATTTCTGAAGCACATCATTTGTGTTGAGAAAAGGGTTTGTGTAGGGTTTATTTAAATACATACTTGAATTGGCAAATCACCTGCTACGTTCCCGTATTTTTTGTTGTTTTTGCTATAAGTCCTTTTAAAAAGTATGTTAAGTATGGTGTCCTCTTTGTCATCTTTCTCAAGGTCACGGTTTACTCTGTATTCGTTTACTTCCCGATCTAAACTCCAGCCACAAACACACACTATCTGGTCTTCTCATAATGTCTATGGCATCATTTGATTTTATAGAGTGAAGGTGCTCTCTCCAGCTCATTCAGTCACTACAGTTATGGTACCTGCGAGAGAACAGCCCTACTTACCATCAGCTCACTGTTCTTAGAGGGCAGTGAAGCCAAAAGCTCACACTACACCCGTACCTGAGCCACATTGACCTGTATGAAATTGTGTGGGTTTCATACGGATCTCCCCATGGCAAAATATCCCTTTAATTTTAAATGGACAACTTCTCCTGAGGTGAAGTTAAATAGTCTGCTCCATTACAGGAAGTTACATAGTCTGCTCCATTACAGGAAGTTAAATATTCTACTCCATAACAGGAAGTTAAATAGTCTTATCCATTACAGGAGTGTAAGTGAGAGGAGAAAACTATACTGTAGAGGAGAAATACAGAGATCTTGTTCTGGGGGTCTGACTGACTGACAACATGAACAAAGGCTCTCGGTTGCTCTGATCCTTTGCCAGATCCACAGCTCCTCTGTAATAATGATGCAATTGGAATCAAATCGGCCCTGAATTAGCATGTAGAATAGAGCATGAGGTAACGTCACGCTACAAGCATAACCTTTCCTCCAACAACGGCACCGATATCAAACAGCCGGCTAACCAATTGCTTCAGACGTTCACGTTATATAATGGTTTCATTAAAAATTAATGAGTGGGCTGGCCTTTTTAGAAGGCATTTTCCAATCTCCAGGCATTCTCACAGACAGCAGACAGAGAGACAGTGAGTGAGGAATCAGCCCTGCATACGGAACAGTAAGGCCCTCCCCTGCAGTGAGGTTGTCTTGTGTTCCGACAGCGTGATCCATCACAGGGTTACTCTCAGCTTTTTATTAATCTGGTTTAGAAATGCCTCAGCATGAGAAGGGGTGGAACAAAGGGAGCATAGTCTCTGGCTTGCCAGGGAGGCTTTCACAGGGCTGGGACTTGGCACATCTCAGCTGAAATATGCACCTTTACACAGAATGTACGCCAGCAAGCATTGGCTTCCACAGGCAATCTCTCATACTGTACAATTCTGATATGTTCTCGCCGCTCTCTAGTAATGAGTTCTGTTAGACATTCAGTCTGCGGAAAAGCATCTCACTTGCATATTGTCGAAGGACTCTGAGCCCCAACAAATGCATTAGAACGACACGCCAATGTACTAGTATGTTTCAGTGTTTCGAAAAGAAAAATCAAAACAGGCATGTTGGTTTTTACCCGTCTTTAATTGTACATTAAAACATTTCTCATGAAAAGTGGTATTATAATCATCATCACCATTATTATGATCACCATTATCACCATTATTATGATCACCATTATCACCATTATTATGATCACCATTATCATGATCACCATTATGATCACCATTATCATCATTATTATGATCACCATTATTATGATCACCATTATTATGATCACCATTATCATCACCAATACCAGTTACCCACCACCACCACCCCACAATAATAATAATTATAATCTTCTGCTTCGTATCCATATACCTGACAGGGATCTGCATCATTACTGCATATACGCATCAGAACACACCAACAATGCATCCAAAGAAAGCAGGGCACTGCCCCAGTTCTTTAAAGTGGACAACACAGACACAAACACAACGATGCAAGAGCAGAGAGAGGCAGGGATATAGGTCGATATTTTATCACTTCACCTCACAGACAAGAGGCCAGGACATACGGTGCCTTCAGAAAGTTTTTTTTTTTACACCCCTTGACTTTTTCCAAATGTTACAGCCTGAATTAAAAAATGATTAAAATTGAGATTTTTTTGGCCACTGGCCTACAAAAGTGAAATTGTTTTTAGACATTTCTCCAAATGAATTACAAATGTAAAGCTGAAATGTCTTGAGTCAATAAGTATTCAACCACTTTGTTATGGCAAGCCTAAATAAGTTCAGGAGTAGAAATTTGTTTTAACAAGTCACATAAGTTGAATGGACTTACTCGGTGTACAATAACGGTGTTAAACATGATTTTTAAACGACTACCTCATCTTTGTACACCACACATACAAATATTTGTAAGGTCCCTCAAGTTGAGCAGTGCATTTCAAACACAGTTTCAACCACAAAGACCAGGGAGGTTTTCCAATGCCTCGCAAAGACATTGATGGGGAAAAAATAAACAGAAAATCTACTTGAAAATCTATGGTAAGACTTAATGGTTGTCTGGCAACAATCAACATCCAATTTTGAAAATAAATGGCCAAATGTTGCACAATCTAGGTGTGGAATAGCTCTTAGAGAGACTTAAATCACAGCCAAATGTGCTTCTACAAAGTTGAATACTAGATATCTGTATTTAATTTTCATTAAATCTGCAAAAATTCCTAAAAACATGTTTTCACTTTGTCATCATGGAGTATTGTGTGTATAATCGGTAAGATAAAAATCATATTATTTTTTTTTAAATACAGGCTGTGTAACAACAAAATGTGGAATAAGTCAATGGGTAGGAATACTTTCTGGAGGCACTTTACATATCCCATCAACATGCGCACACACTAACATACAGAAAGACAGTCCTCTGGCTCTAGGCTCTCTGCATGCTGGACTTGGCTAAGGGACAAGGGCTTCTTACTATAGAATCTGGAGGACTTGTCTTAAACCAGGGGATCACAAGAGCGCTTGGGGTATGTGGGGCAGAGGAGCCAACACATAACTGGGCCTCAGAGAATATATATTGGTGTATTATGTTTACACTGCAACAATGGCAACAACAGCCTTATGGCACCATCACTTATGGAACTAAATGCAACAAGGCCAACAAGATGCCAACAGTCCAGGCCAGGGCAGTATAACAATGTAGTGTAATATCACTGTCCTTGTCCATTTCCATATTCTTAATGTTGTTATTAAAACTACACTGAACCAAAAATACAAACGCAACATGTAATGTGTTGGTCCCATGCTTCATGAGCTGAAATAAAAGATCCCAGAAATGTTCTAAAACGCGCAAAAAAACGTATTTCTCTCAAATGTCGTGCACAAATTTGTTTACATCCCTGTTAGTGAGCATTTCTCATTTGCCAAGATAATCCATCCACCTGACAGCTGTGGCATATCAAGAAGCTGATTAAACAGCAAGATCTTTAAACATGTGCACCTTGTGCTGGGGACAATAAAAGGCCACTAAAATGTGCCGTTTTGTCACCACATAATGCCACAGATGACTCAAGTTGAGGGAGCGTGCAATTGGCATGCTGACTGCAGGAGCTATTATCAGAGAATTTCATGTTCATTTCTCTACCATAAGCCACCTCCAACTTTGTTTTAGAGAATTTGGCAGTACGTCCAACCGGCGTCACAACCACAAACCACGTGTATGGCGTTGTGTGTGTGAGCGGTTTGCTGATGTCAACGTTGTGAACATGATGGCGTTGGGGTTATGGTATAGGCAAGCATAAGCTACAGACAACAAACACAATTGCATTTTATGGATGTCAATTTGAATTCACAAAAATACCATGACAAGTTTCTGAGGCCCATTGTGAGGGACATTTTCTAAAGGTATCTGTGGCCAACAGATGCATATCTGTATTCCCAGTCATGTGAAATCCATAGATTAGGACCAAATACCTGTATTTCAATTGACTGATTTCCTCCATATGAACTGTTACTCAGTAAAATCAATGGAAGTGTTGCATGTCGCGTTTATATTTGTTCAGTATATTTAGACTGACCATATTATTTTCCTTAAAACAAAGAAAACATTTTGTGTCCATAGCATTTACTATCTTCATTTCATGAAGAAGAAAAAAACAAGAGGCAGAATGAATAAAAACCCTTCCACAGCTCATTAATTGCAGGGTCATGCTGCTCGAGTCGAAAGTGGTCTCTGCCCCATAGGCCAACTGTAATTTAGCAGATGTCAAGATTCCTTTATTCTGATTAACCAATGATACAATGCGATGATGAGACATCATGGGAGGGAGGGAGGGAGGGAGGGGGATGGAATCAGGAATGTACGCGTGCTAACCAAAGGTTTTTGGGTCAATGGCATTCGATCGAAGTTTCAATGAGGTTTCGGGAAAAACAGCATGGCACTTCCTACTGCAGCAACAAAAGTTGTTACGGATATTATTGATGCCATGGACAAGAAACGGCGCTGTGTCTCCCCCCTTTCAACAAGCTTTCCAGAGCATCCGACACCGTCGATCAACACGTTGCAAAGACTTGGTTAGGAGATTTTTATGCTGACGACAGTTGTTTATTTTCTTTGTGCTGTTGAATAAGGCCTTCGAAGAGCTGCAGTCTGACTCTACTGTAGTCCAGACTAAGCTCTGTCTGCTGAAGTTCCTTTTAAAATGCTGGACAGGACAAACTTCATGGTTTTCACATAATCTAAGATGAAACCTCAGACCCTTCCACATATCGTCACTATGCCGGACAAGCAAATGGAAAAAGTATAAACTTACAAGTAGTTGGGTTTCTTGATAGATGAGTGTCTCACCTTTAACCCCCACATCGAAGGTCTTGTGGAAAAGGCTCAAGTTGGGTTTTTATTTTCGTAATAAGTCATGTTTTTCTTTTTTTGACATGAGAAAGAGGCTATTTTCCCGCTACTTTCGTGGCTGTAATTAATTATGGTGATATTTTGTACATGTATGCCCCTGTGACGTCATCACGTATACGGGACACTGAGTACCATGGGGTGCTGAGGGAAAACTTGAGGGAAAGGAATCAAGAGCTGCGACATCACTTCCACCAGTAAAGGTACACAGAATGACATGGAACAGCGCTCACCGCCACGACGACAGGCTTTCACTCACAAGCTCACAACCGCTAACTGTGACAAAGAAAAAGGAGCAAAGTGTTATCAGACACATTCCACAAACAAGCCAAACTAAAGAAAACTGACCACCAGTGTCAAATGTCTGGCTGCTGAGAGAGACAGACAGAGCAGCCGTCTGTCAGTCAGTCTGGAGCCTTGTAAGGAGCAGAGCCCTTGTACCCGTGCAAGGTGGGCCTCAGACAGTCACAGCACAGAGATCCCACTACTAAACCATGGTGGAACGACAGAATAAAGCCCAGAGGGGCTTCGCTCTCTGCTTACACCACTGCAGAAGCTAACCAGGGCTCCAGTTGAAACCATGATGCCACAGCAACCTCCGCATAGTCCCTCCCCGGTGAGATCAGTGAGGAGCCACACCGACAGGCAAGAAAAAAACAGCGACCCGGACAGAACACCAGACCAAAAGAAATTTCATAGTCACACACCTTGTTTTTTCCCCCTCATAATTCTAAAAGGAGCCGTCATTAGGATCTTCGTTATGTCATCATTGTTGGTATCCTATCCTCAGGGAGGTGAGTGATCTGATCTGTAAGTGACCCTTATAGGCGAACAGTGTTGATTCTCAGCGGCTGGACGTTCTTGCCGTTGGCGTGGCTCTGCCCGGGGCTGAAGTAGGGGCAGAGCTTGGCCGGGAACGCCTTCTCCCTGTAGGTGTACAGCCAGGACATGTCGTCAGCATTGTAGAACACCAGCAGGCCCTTGGGGTAGTCCAGGTACACGCCCACCTTCTCCAGCTTGCTCTTGACGTTGAGGCGGGTCCAGGGCTCGGTGCAGGCGCTGTACTGGTTACCGTCGTGCATGACGATGCAGTAGAAGCCGCGGCTGGGCTGGATCTGGATGCTGCCCTTGCGGCTGACCGTTTCGTTGGCCACGCCGATCATCCACTGGGTCTTCTCCGACACCATCACCTCCCAGTAGTGCACCCCCGAGCCAAAGCCCTCGGCCCCCAGCACAGACACCTCGACATCGAAACGCCGTGGGGAGTCCTGCAGGGGCTGGGGGTGCAGGTTACCATAGGCTACGATGGTGCAGTCATCTGATAGGATGAGTCTCTGGTGGGCTGTGATGGGGTCTAAAGTCAAAGCTGCTGGCACTACGGAGAGAGAGAGAAAGGACATACTTAGCATGAAGACAGTTCAAAAACACACCAGAGACAACCTGACAGGGCTAGCCCAGATAAAGCCAGTTAGACAGGATACAGATAAGGACATATTCTTGCCATACGGTTTACCAATAGAGAGAAACATAAATATGTTATGAGGACGCTCCCTCTCAGACAGAGACTAGTTCAGAACAACGGTGTCATTCGTTGCACTCCATTTGTCACCCTCATCGCTGTACTGTCTGAGTTTTATGCTGAGGCAGTGAAAACGTCCTGGCATCCTGTTTCAGCCAGTCACTGAACTGAAGAGGGGATCTGAAGGCAAGTGCATACAAATTGTTTTTCTAAATGTTATCTTTAAAAGCGATTCATCAGACGGCTGGAAGAGGACCAAGGACATTCTGTTTGGAGGGAGGAGCTGAGTCACTGGCACGGTCTCCGTCTGCAGTGGTCAGTCAGTGTAGGTTTACTGACTGTGGCTGGTATTTCTGCTCTACCAATCATATGAGCTGGTGCAGCTGAAGGACCCTATCAGGAGGAGAATAAGGGACTGTCATGGTGTTGGGATCTGGGATGACTGACGGGTGGACTAATAATCCACTCTTGTAATACAACCTACTGTAATCTAGTGTTATCATATTTCAGGAAATTAAGACATCATGAAGACTATTTACATGAGCCATGTTTGGGACTGTTGGTTCATACACTTTGACTTTACGCTACAAAGGGAAACAGCTGATGGAGTATGCATTAAAAGTACCTCGGCCTCCACTATTTGATATTGTGCTCGGCAACAATGTCATGCAAAACTATGGAAATAAATAGGAGGAGCATGTCTCTACAGTTCTGTGTTGGCTTGGCAGGCCTGGAGGCAGCTAGCTACATGTCGTTTTGTGGGTGAACTATGGGTTAGGGAGGGAGTGTGGTTGTAGCACTCCACCCCTACCTGCTCCACCACTAAATAGCACTGGGTTCAGTCCTTTTGGTTCTGTCATTATGGAAAAATTTGCCAGGAGAACAATAGTGGCTTGCTCTCCTCCCTCACTGCCATACATGGAGTCGATTTAACATGGAACACAACAGAGAAATTAATTTCACAAATCTTTGTTCCTCAGTGTTTAGATCTCACAGTATAAACAGGAGACCTTGCCACTAGCCAGCAGGCAGGATAATGTCTTCAACACGCAATGACATTGCCAGGCAATGTGTGTGTGTTTCAATCAATTCATTAAAATGTCATAATCTCTAGCTGCGTCACTACAGATTCTGGTTCGATCCCGGGCTGTGTCGCAGCAGGCCGCGACCGGGAGACGCATGAGGCGGCGCACAATTGGCCCAGCGTCGTCCGGGTTATGGGAGGGTGCGGCTGGCTGGTATGTCCTTGTCCCATCGCGCTCTAGCGACTCCTGTGACGAGCCTGGCGCATTCACGCTGACACGGTCACCAGGTGTACAGTGTTTCCTCCGACACATTGGTGCGGCTGGCTTCCGGGTTAAGCGAGCATTGTGTCAAGAGTTGTAGCAATGGGACAAGACTGTAACTACCAATTGGATATCACGAAATTGGGGAGAAAAAAAAAAACATGCATTCATACACTCAAGTCATGCACACATATGCCATTTTCTAGTTGGGAACATGAATGAAAAAGGGCACTGGGTTTGAGAGAAGACTACTATTAATCCCCTAAACTATCATCTGCAGAGAGAGAGGGATGATGGGAGAAAAGGCTTTGTGCTGTCACCGTGGCAGCCAGTGGTGATGGATCTGAAAAAATTGTTCCATTTGGCACGCAGTCAAGGGAGGCCAAGAAACCACCCTGCCTTCTCCTCAGCTACAGGAGCCCAGAGAATTTACTAAAAAGGAGTGAACTATTCCTCGGTGCATTCTTTTAAATAACCTTCTCTGAGAGTGACTGATGGCTGTGGGCTCAGGGAGAAGAGGAGGGGAGATCTTCATCAGCATTCCTAACAGCGAAGGGCATCTCAACCCTCCAGCCACCATTTTCTCACAAAAGCTCACAAACATCCCAGATATTTTAATACAGTATTAGCTCACACTGTGTGAGTCTTTTCCAAGGTTGCCATTATTTACAAGGCATCAATCAAAGCCCAATTTAAAAGTAAATCTATGCTACATTTTACATTTGGGCCAGTTAGCAGAAGCTCTTATCCAGAGCGACTTACAGGAGCATATTAGGGTTAAGTACCTTGCTTAAGAGCAGCCTTTGGAGTGAAAATTCATGGTGGAAGACAATGATTTGTTTCATTACTGAATGATGTGCTGAGGTATTTGGGTGCATCCAACAATTCATAAGAGGCACCTGGTGAAGCCCACACTGTTACACAGTTGAATTGTGTGAGGGTTAACGTAGGTGGTGCATACCTGGTGATATATCCTGAAATAAAGACTTCCATATTGTGTACTGCAGGGGCCCCATGTACTTGGAGGTCGGGAAATCTTCATATGTTAGATTGGTCTCATGTATCTTTCCTTTTATCCTGTGGGTGGAGAAGGACGATCAATGTCAATGTCATTTGTCAATTATCAATCTACTTTTACATTCACTTCTCTCTTTCGGTGAGATGTCTCTAGTGACTGCTCTATTTTCTCTGTTGTTGTTGATAAAAGCCCCTGTCAGACTCTGGAAGCTCACGTAATATTCTACAGCGGTGTAGATTGATATGGGTGATGGAGGGGCTCAGCTGTGATGCAATTACAGTATCCACCCCCACATTAGTCATTCCTCCCACATGTATCCTTGGGTTCAGGCAGGAAAAGCAGGTTGACTTTGAACCCCCCCCCCCCACCTCTCAACCCTGCCTGGGAACCATAGGGCTGCACAGCTGTACACCGAAAATCCTGAGGAACATTGAAACATTTAAATAAAAAAATCATGCAAAGCTAACCATTCACCTGCTGTGAGTCTAAGTGAGAGTTCGCCGGGGGGGGGAGAAACCACAACCTTGTCAAGCCTGTTCTCACATTTCCCAAGGGGTTCTGCCAGTACTACACTTCCTGGTATCTTTGTAACTTTGTGAGAAAGCAGACATGTACATCAGTTCATTCTTCACTGATTCCTGTCAATGCCCTCTAGACCGGTTGTTAGAAGGAATTCTGATGCAACTTCCTCAGTCCGCCTTATCAATCCCTTCGAAGATCTTTAACTCAAACTCACTATTGCTGTCAGTATCGCTATCACTATCACTATCAGTATCCTGACGATGAGCAGAATGGGTTACATTCAATACATTCAGGGGATGGTCTTATGTCGGGAGGGTATTATAACATAACAGAACCTCAGACAGCGTACTATCTTACAAAAGTTTAGGACTGTGGCTTTTTGGAAGAAGAGCTGATCCAAGGTCAGTCAGACAGTAAGCAGAGCACCTCTCGGAGGTGAGGGCCACGCCCTCCAGGAAGTCGTGGCGTCCCGTCTCGTTGAGACGCTCCTGCAGGATGCCAATGCCCTCCTTGACGTCACGCAGCTGCTGGCTGAAGCGCTGGATCTTGTGCTCGATGTCGGTGAGCGTACGCGCCGTGTCTGACTCCAGCTCCTCCAGCATGGCCTTCTGGCGCTCTCGCAGGAACCGCTGCAGACGTTCGAACGCCTCGCCGATAGTCGCGCGCAGGCCCTTGGCCGACGACTGGAATGAGAGCGAGAGAGGGACAAGAGAGAGATGAGGTTGTTTATATCAGGATTAACGTACTAGTTGTACTCCAATCATTAAAACACATCAATAGAAAACGTATAACTAATCAAGTGCCTCGCTCTTAGTTGGATGAAAGTCAGCCACCCCGGGGCTTATAAACCTTTTATCACCTAGCCTAACGATTATTTAAATGTGAACTCTTTGATTGAAAAAAAAATCTGTCTAGCATAGTCAAAGGCAGGGCTTTTAAGGACAGGAAATTCCCGTCTGCTGTTATAGATCCTCATTAACTCAATACGAAAATGTGCCATCATACGAACAGCCCATGCAGATAGCATTAGGATAACAGACAACAGTGGAAGAGTGTGGGCGTTTTAATAGTGGCGTTGCTATTATAGAAAGAGCAGGAGCAGAAGCTGAGGAGAGGAGAGAGTTGGATTAATTTATTTATAGTGTAGCGGAACTTAAATCACCTCCAATGATAACAGCAGTAGCAGCTGCAAAGAGAGGAGATCTATACGCTCAGTTCAGTAACAACTGGAGAGGGAGCAGCTTCTAACTCGGGGCTTGTCTGTCTGTCTGTACAAAAGGAAATATTATCTTTGTCGAACATTCTAAGCTCTGTTGTAGTCAGGGTTGCAAAGCTACCGGTAATTTACCAAAGTTACCGGAATCTTCAGTAATTTTGGTAATTAACTGAAAATCGATGTCATTCTATCGTAACTTTGGTAATTTATACCTGAATAACTTTTTATTTATTTATACCCGAATGCTAGTCTACATGAGATTATTATGGTTAAGAGCGAGAATATTAAAATTTGTCAAACAGCAGTCAAGCATCGATCATCATGTCACCAGAATAAGACCCTTGATATTTATTGCAAAGGAGCATCAAGATCACCGTACACTTTCACCACCCTGTGAAGTTCATCCTAACTTATTTCATCTGTAGCCTAATAAACTGCATGGTTTCCCGTGTCGTAGTGGGAGGACCACACCATATCATCCCGTGAATCCAAGTTTACTTCGATATTTGCGCATAAAGAAATTTCCACCATCATCTCTCGAATAATACATTTTACAGACACAAAAAGATCCCGATGTCAAATGAACAAATGATCTGTCGGCATTTATAAAATTGTACCGAAACTTTTTCCATCACACATTATTTTTACGGTATGACTTTGCTCGCAAAAAAACTGTGGACGGAAATGTGGTAAAATGTAAAGCCCTAGTTATTTTTGTTCTACTTCTAAAACTTCTAAAGGTTATTATTTATTTAAATGTGATTAGTCATTCATCTAATCACATGATATGTCTGTCTGTCATTTTAAGGTCAATCTTGTTATGTGAACTGAACTCACGTTTTAATACGGTAAAACAATTCCTTTAAAAATATATTTTTCAAAAGAAAAATTGAATAGTCAACAGTCAAATCATAGTGTAAAAGCAGATGAGTTGGTTCTACTCTTTTTGGCCATTTTCTGGTGTTTTGTGGTGGGAAACTGAGTGGATCGAGCATAACACGTCAACCCTGTTAACCCCAAATGGACAATTAAAAATGTAATTACTATGATTTTTTTAGTTTGCATTCAATTGCACCGCTCTGTTACACACAACAAGCTTCCATTCTCCTTGTCACAAGAGGATTTATGGCTGATTTAAGATGAATTGTCAACCCTGTTACGTTCAACCCTGTTACGTTCAACCCTTTTTACGTTCAACCCTGTTACGTTCAACCCTGTTACGTTCAACCCTGTTACGTTCAACCCTGTTACGTTCAACCCTGTTACGTTCAACCCTGTTACGTTCAACCCTGTTACGTTCAACCCTGTTACGTTCAACCCTGTTACGTTCAACCCTGTTACACTATTTTGCGCGTAATATGCAACTACTATAATATATATTTTTTTAATTTAACCTTGAGATGGGGAAAAACGTTTTTTTGTTTTATTTAAGTTAAACATGTGCTCTTTATGACAGAGCGTTAAAATGAAGTGAACTAAAACTACACTACCCAAACGGTACTCAATTGGTGGAATGACCCCTCTACTCCTCTCCATCACAGGGGAGTACAGGGACAGCAGCATTTTAATCCAGATTTTATTACTACTTCCTGCGATCAATCAAATCTCCCTCCAGTAGGAACCTAGAAGCAGGCAGATATTATCTCTGTGCTGCTGGGAAGCGTTCAGCCTATTAAGATCCTTCATCTTCAGTACAGAGCAGGTCAGGAGTAAGAGGTGTTTTTAAGATGGGCTGTGGGCTGCTCTCCTCCACCTGGTGACAGAGAGAAGATGACAGTACTGATGTGGCCTGCAGCAGTGCAACACTGATGTTCTCAGTCCCAGCAAGGTGTATTTAAAGTCCATATTAAGCCTACAGGGAGAAGAGGCTGGGTCTCAGAGCAGCAGCATGTGCTTATCAGGCGAAACCCCACAGGCTTGGGAATCAGACAACGTCTGCTCTTCAGACGGACCCAAGGCTGGAACCCATATAAAATCAATTAACTGACAAACAGCAGTGTTATGGGACATTTTCAGTGTCATACCAAAAACAAGGGTGAAGGCGGCCTCACACCACCCTGCTGAAAGTTTGTTTCAGCACCTTCATGTTGCCGGTGAGAGAGGAGAGAGGGTTAGAGAGGATTATGGGTGTTTTGAGTGTTTGATCCTACTAATCAATTGTCCTTTGGTTTCTGTGTGAGGTCAAGCAGGAAGACCAAGAGAACAACAGAGCAATTCATTGTCATAAACCTAAATGCACCTGTGAGACCGAGAGATGGATTTACAGCCCTCTTCCAGGCAACGCATTTCACTTCGGACAAATGGATGCAAACCTTAATGAGATGGGATGATTTATATTGGAAATCTCCATCTGGCAGTCAGCTGGAGTTGATGGCAGTGGAAGCAGGCAGGTCAGCCTCTCTGGGCCAGAGCCAGGGTAAAGTAAAGTCCTGCGTTGCAGAACTCAAGCAGACAGGACAGAACTGGACAGGAAGACGGGAGGGTGCTGGCTTGGCTGGTATGCCAGTGGACAGACAGCATGTAAACAGCAGGAAGAACAATGCATCCCAAATGACAAATACCGCTGATGGCAAAAACCCTATCTGTCAGAGAGCCCTCCCTCTCTGACAGCTACAGCTCAAAGACACTTAAGGGGGAAGAGATGAGACAGAAAGAAAAGGAGAGGAGAAGCTGTTGTGACTGGCTCCGCTGGTTAAAACAAGGTGTTGAGATTAAAGAGATGCTCAATGAAACAATTTGTTGTTTGGATTCTCACTGTAAGTTGTGGGAGAGACTGAGGTAGAAAGAAAGAATGAGAGAGACAGGACACACTGGTGCTTCACCTTGGTCTCTAATAGGTTAAAAGGCTCTCTATACTGCCAGTTACTTTGGTCTAAGTGAATTTGTGTGCTTGGTGTGTGTTGCCTTGGTCTCAGTGAGTAGAGAAGTGTGAGTTACCTCGGCCTCAGTGAGTAGAGAAGTGTATTTTACCTTGGTCTCAGTGAGTAGAGAAGTGTATTTTACCTCAGCCTCAGTGAGTAGAGAAGTGTATTTTACCTTGGTCTCAGTGAGTAGAGAAGTGTATTTTACCTCAGCCTCAGTGAGTAGAGAAGTGTATTTTACCTTGGTCTCAGTGAGTTGTCTCTGCAGTAGCTGCAGGGCCTCTGTGTGTCCCTTCTCACTGTCCTGCAGAGTGGCCAGCTGCTCCTTCATCTCCCTCTGCAACACAACAACAACATATTAGCAACCACTGACTAGAGAGACACACACATACAGCATTGTTCCTAGTTTACTAACGAGGTGAATTACTGATATATCGGAGCACAAATTTCATAAAGTTCCTCTGTTGAATCAAATTGGTGCATAACATTAGATTAAGTCCATTGATTTAATGTTGACCAATTGTCCTACAGCAGCATAGGGAACCATTCCTTTCCTTCCACTTGCTGTTGGGAAACACAAACTCTAAATTCAACTCAAAGTTGTCGTCAGACTTCTACTTCGGTTTAAGCCTCAGTGGGAGGTTCAGGTATCTCAGACACCTCCTCCTCCTCCTAATGGCCTAAAAGCCTTTTATGACTTATTGATTAAGGAAGGCTGTATTAGAATAGCCTTCTGCGGTCCTGCCTGAGCAGTGAACACTGGGAGTCTGGGACAGCAGGTCTACACAGAGGGCATGCCAGGTTGAGGAGAGGAACTGTGGGGGGATGACGACTAAGTCTTTTAGAGAGAAAATGGGTCTTGTCTCCTCCGGGGCACTCCCTCCATGGCAGAACCAGGCAGTCTCTCTTTCTCCCTCTAATCAACCTCCAAGTTTCCTCAGGCAGAAGGAGGACACCAGGCAGTGGAGCTGGATCTGCTGTCACCAACAGGCAACACAGGGCTATACAGAGGTCCCTTGAGTCCAGGCCACCGCAGACACACAGTGAACAGAATCCATTTATCAGACAGAGGCAGATCCTCATCTGACGGAAGATGCTTAGGTGCCAGAAGAGGGGCAGGACTTCAGGTGCAGGGCTTGATAATATCATGCTGCCTGTGAAGGTCATATTTAAGCTTCCCTCCAGTCCCAATCTTCTAGAGGGATAACAGAAGTCTGAATGGGATTGACAGTAAAGCAGGTCAGACAGGGTCATTACAACAGCTGTTATTTATTTGCTTCTGCAGAAAGTACTCTGAGGAATATCAATGCAGTTCTGGAAAATTGCTTCCTGTTGACTATATCGAGTCAAATGGCCAAGCCAAATAGCCAAGCCATCAACACTCTTCAAAATAAAGTTCTCTGCTCTTTGGCACAGAAACAGGCCAGGCAGCCGCTCCATGTAGTTTGGTTTACAATGTAATGACGGAACAAGCCCATGTCCTTAATAAGCTACAAAATAAATGTAAAACAGACAAATGTGGGTTGTTTCTATACAGTTTTGAACAGAGCCTATTCAAGGACCTGGACTAAGGAAAACAATCTCCCAGTGCTGTGAACAAAGCCTCCCAGACAGAAGGTGACTTTACATTTTAACGATAAGAAGACTGCAGTTTGATCAGCAGGTTCCATTTCTCTCAGGGCCAGCTCCAGCCTGCAGTAGGATCAGCAGGTTCCATTTCTCTCAGGGCCAGCTCCAGCCTGCAGTAGGATCAGCATGTTCCATTTCTCTCAGGGCCAGCTCCAGCCTGCAGTAGGATCAGCAGGTTCCATTTCTCTCAGGGCCAGCTCCAGCCTGCAGTAGGATCAGCAGGTTCCATTTCTCTCAGGGCCAGCTCCAGCCTGCAGTAGGATCAGCAGGTTCCATTTCTCTCAGGGCCAGCTCCAGCCTGCAGTAGGATCAGCAGGTTCCATTTCTCTCAGGGCCAGCTCCAGCCTGCAGTAGGATCAGCAGGTTCCATTTCTCTCAGGGCCAGCTCCAGCCTGCAGTAGGATCAGCAGGTTCCATTTCTCTCAGGGCCAGCTCCAGCCTGCCGTAGGATCAGCAGGTTCCATTTCTCTCAGGGCCAGCTCCAGCCTGCCATAGGTCAGAGCACACTCCTCTCCCAGGCTGAGGACCAATCCTGAGAAGAGGAGCGCCATTTATTCAGGCCTCTCCACTTCCAGGGCCCTCATTCTGTTGTCCGACTGCTGACAAGTTTACTTTAATCCAGTGTAATTGGAACTGAACTTGTTAGATCAGTGTATAGGCCTATAGCATTGAAAACTTCAGAATCATCTTGATCCAAGATACTAACAGAGAGCGGCAACACTGTTTGGTGCGGTTTGAAAATCCAGTCTGTCGGTCTCCTCTTCGGAGACAAACCTAGACTCTACCCTGTCCATCTCAGCAGGCGGACCAGATACCGAACGGCAGGGAACAGGGTCGCGGCTGGTTGGACGATTATTAACACATTTCCTAAACATGCACAGGGGCTTTTTATACATTTCCCCAAACATTCCTCAGAGCTGCAGGCCTTATTAATTACAGCAGAGCCTTGCTCAGGAGCTAAAGAGGGTTATTGGCTTCCCACAGGCTCCCTGCACTGACCAAGACAGGAACAAAACATCCCCAGTCCTAGCATGAATAATGAGCTGCTCACAGGATGCCGAGCTGAACACGTCCTCTGGATCCCCGCAGAAACACACACACAGCTTACTTGGGATTTCATTGCATTCACTAAAGTAAAGCCAAGAAACACAGAGCCTAGTGAGCTTAGATTAATACATGTATAGATTTTCAACTGCAACAGGTTGTCCTGTACAGAATCATATCCACATAGACAAAACCCTTTGACCTGCTAATCGTTACATATCACACACACACACCGAACAGGAATCTACTTTACTCAACTACCTCAAAGCGTTACCTTGCTCAAGCCAGGTTCATAACTCTTCCAGGCAGCAGACACGGAGACTAAACACAAAGCACACAGCGACCAGTACAGCCGTCTACTTTATGGGCCCTGTTGTGTAAACCAGTGTGAACAGGGACACGTCTCTGCTCTCAGACACAGATACAGGCCTGGAATAGGTGAGTCACAGGGTTGAGAAGAAACTAGGAGTCATCAGCACAGATCTTCCGGTTGTTTGTCTTCTTGGCTGCTTTCACCGTGAGGGAGGTTTTGTACACAGGAGGACATCAAGTAGTGATGGGGAAAACAACTGATACGGTTACATACACTATATATACACACAAAAGTATGTGGACACTCATTCAAATTAGTGGATTTGGCTATTTCAGCCACACCAGTTGCTGACAGGTGTATAAAATCGAGCACACAGCCATGCAATCGCCATAGACAAACATTGGCAGTAGAATGGCCCCATACTGAAGATCTCAGTGACTTTCAATGTGGCAACGTCATAGGATGCCACCTTTCCAACAAATCAGTTCGTCACATTTCTGCCCTGCTAGAGATGCCCCGGTCAACTGTAAGTGCTGTTGTTGTGACATGGAAACGTCTAAGAGCAACAACGTCTCAGCCGCAAAGTGGTAGGCCACACAAGCTCACAAAACGGGACCGCCGAGTGCTTAAGTGCGTAAAAATCATATGTCCTCGGTTGCAACACTCACTACCGAGTTCCAAATTGCCTCTGGAAGCAACGTCAGCACAAGAACTGTTCATCGGGAGCTTCATGAAATGGGTTTCCATGGCCAAGCAGCCGAACACAAGCCTAAGATTATCTTGCGCAATGCCAAGTGTCAGCTGGAGTGGTGTAAAGCTCGCCATCATTGAACTCTGGAGTGATGAATCACGCTTCACCATCTGGCAGTCTGATGGACGAATCTGGGTTTGGCAGGTGCCAAGAGAACGCTACCTGCCCCAATGCATAGTGCCAACTGTAAAGTTTGGTGGAGGAGGAATAATGGTCTGGGGCTGTTTTTTATGGTTTGGGCTAGGCTCCTTAGTTCCAGTGAAGGGAAATCTTAACACTACAGCATACAATGACATTCTAGACAAATCTGTGCTTCCAACTTTGTGGTAACAGTTTGAGGAAGGCCCTTTCCTGTTTCAGCATGACAATGCCCCCATGCACAATAAGAGATCCATACAGAAATGGTTTGTTGAGATCAGTGTGGAAGAACTTGACTGGCCTGCACAGAGCCCTGACCTCAACCCCATCAAACACCTTTGGGATTAATTGGAATACTGACTGCGAGCCAGGCCTAATGACCCAACATTAGTGCCCAACCTCACTAATGCTCTTGTGGCTGAATGGAAGCAAGTCCCCGCAGCAATAATCCAACATCTAGTGGAAAGCCTTCCCAGAAGAGTGGAGGCTGTTATAGCAGCAAAGGGGGGACCAACTCCATGTTAATGCCCATGATTTTGGAATGAGATGTTCGACGAGCAGGTGTCCACATAATTTTGGTCATGTAGTGTATCAGGATATAACTTTTCGCAATATTATTTTTGCGCTAGTCCTCGTCCCTGCACCAAAACTCTAGTATTTTTCCTATATATTGTAGCTTGTTCTCCATCTTCTTTTTAAATAGTGAGAGAATTTGTTTCCAGCACTTTTCAAAACATGTTCTCATGGCTCTGTCTTGTCCCTCTGCAGCAGACATATGGTGAGCAACATGTTTGGAAGATTGAATGGCAAGATATAGAATAGTGAGAATGTCAATACATATAGTATCAGCGCCTAAGTATTGTGATAATATCATATCGTGAGGTCCCTGGCAATTCCCAGCCCTAACAGCAAGTGTGTCAGACGGCAGGTAGCCCAGTGGTTAGAGTGTTGGGCCCGTAACCGAAAGGTTGCTGGATCGAATCCCCGAGCTGACAAGGTAAAAATCTGTCGTTCTGCCCCTGAACAAGGCAGTTAACCCACTGTTCCTAGGCCGTCATTGAAAATAAGAATTTGTTCTTAACTGACTTGCCTAGTAAAATAAAGGTAAAAAAAAAAATAATAATAAATAAAAAAAAGACTGAAAAGTATTGATTTCTGCAGATCTTTTACACCCAGGGAGGGGATTCAGGAAGTTGCCACAATCTAAGTGACAGAGCAATGTACATTTTTGTCAACTGTGGTTTTAGGATCACATCCCTGTCTTGATGTGAAGAGGTTATCCCTTTCCATGGATTGTTTCAACTGTCGCTTTGATCAGTTTAGGTAGTACAATTCAGGTAGTTTGAGTCAGTTGCTGGGGAAAGAGGCTGTTTATCATTGACACGGCTGTCTGCACTGTCTGGCAGCTCTCTGTTGAAGCAACAGGTCATCCTCTGAACGTTTACCAAACACCCCAGATCTATTCTTCAGCCCTCTTCCAACAAGACAGGTTCCCCCCTGCCTTGACTTCCATATTCCTGCCAGGATCCCTCTCTGTGATCATGAACATACAGCTCTATAAGGCTATTCGTATTAAATTAAAATTGAAGTAGAGGTAGCGCAACGAGATTTAAATTTATAAATATGTACTGTACATTAACTTTTCAGTTGACTTTACATCCTTGCCTTAGCTTTTGTTGTGGCTGGCAACATGACATTCTTGGTCTGCAGCTCCAAAATTTACCATACATTTTCAGAAGTAGCCACCAACTAGCCAGTAAACTTGCAAACTATAGTGTACCACAGTATGAGGTACAGGGAAATGTTTCCAATCGTTTTTCCACCATTAATTTTTTCCCATAGGGGATTTTAAAAACACTTCAAATAAGGGCTGTGTTTCATGTAGGCTTACCCTGGACAAGGTGACTTTTATCAATATATTTAAAAAATATGATCTGGACGAGACTGCCAAAACGAGGCAAAAGGTAAGAATCTCTGGATTAACTATTGTTAGCGAAATGTAGTAATGAATAAATTGACAAATTTTGTGAAAGTTTTAAATGGACGCAATAGCTGTTAGCAAAGGTGTCAGCTAGAGATGACGTGCAGGAGCTTGCAGGGATTTGTAGTTTTGCATGATGTCTATCTACATTAATGCCAATTTGCATTTTTTGAAAGTCACCTTGTCCGAGAGATTTACATCGTTATAAAAAACGTCATGGCAGGGTAAGCCTACACGAAACACAGCCCTTATTTTATGTTTCTAAAATCCCTTATGGGAAAAATAGATGGTGTAAAAACAATTGGAACCATTTCCATGTTTGAACACATTAGCTAAACTCTTGAATAATACAACAATCCAGCTAGCTAACGGTAACATTAGCATATGAAACATCAACGTTTACCCCTCTAATACGAATATATATGTACAGATTCAGCTTATTAAAGTTACCTTAGAACAAACCAGGCTTCATTTTATCAATATCATGGAAGTCATTATGAGGTAAAGGCAAAAGTGTGACTGAAAAACTTAGATCCTTTCCCTGGTGAGTTGATCAGCTTCTTACCTGGAGAAAAAAAAAAACGCAGTTGAGTTTCCATTTCCACAGCTGTTACTGAAATTAAAATTGTCTATACATTTAAGCCGTTTCAAAAACGTTGCTCTGCTATTAGTATCTTACTGTATAAACACAATTCTGTTTACACTGCCCTGCTTAGAGGGAAACTATCAGGCGAGTGCATCCTCCAGTGGTAGCATTAGAGACGTGAGAAATACGCAAGTTTACATTACAGTAATGTCTCTCGAGAATCGATACCTCTTGAGAATCTCTGGAAATTCTCGTCAATGAGAATAGACCCTATAACACCATTCCTGGAAGCCTCACTAATAGCCATCTTTAAACTCTGCTGCCCTTACACTGCCGCTCTGCTCCCATGTTCAAACACCAAAGCCCTTCAACATTGTATGATCTCATTGTAACACCTCATGTGTTTCTTGCAGTTGGAGGAGGTAGGCTAGATGTGGAGCAAGCTCGGAACATTCATCATTCATCATGACTTGCCCTACATTCTAACCACTGGAGAAAGCAAGCATCACCACTTACTCTCTTTTCCTTTCAACTCTCCACAGCCACACAATTTTCTAAGTTTCCAAGGAGCTAAACTCGATTTGGTCTAATTCGACAAGGCGTGTGTGGTGTGTGCACGCGCAATGTTGTTCAGCAAGCAAATTGTGTTGGGCTCCATTGTCTGTTGGTAATCTCGTTAGTGGGCATATCATTCAGTAGCGAGAGCTGGGCAGTGAGCTGGTCACAGCAGCCACTAAATGACTCCAGCCCGGTTCCCTCTCCAATCTCCCATCTGACTGCTAGAAATGACTAAGTCACTGGGCCCTCCATCTGCTCTGGGGGGGGGGGGGGGGGTAGAGTCAGAGACAGAGGAGGAGGAAGGTCCAGGCCTGTCTCTGTGAATCTCAGCCTTGCCTAGTCACAGTCATACACAATGACAGACAGGGAGGTCTGTCTATCAAAGCCAGTAGGTTACATGGGGTGGATGTTGCCTCCAGCCCCAGTCTGCCCAGTCAGCTGGCTGCTGCAGCCTGTATGCTACTGCTGTACCGTTTAGACTGCAGGGACAGCCCCCCTCTAGAGAGGCTGTGAGTAGAAAATGAGGGACTGGGATTTTAGGCGCAGCTTGAGCACATTTGGATGTTCACGAAAAAAAACCTGCTGTGGCCTGACCCAGTATGTTGGTGAGAGTTGGTTTTGATTATATTTCCCTGACTGCTTACCAGGCAGTGGGAGTGTATTGGCAGCAACCAGACTGTTGGCATCCTTTTTATGAGGCACAACTGTTGGCTGATCTCACATTTACAATTTTTAATAGCTACTTACAAATCATGAATAAAAACAATCTTCATATTTTTATGATTTGGTTTGGCCCATTCTCGTGCACTGTAGCTAAGCTCCTCGATCATAGTCTGTAATGGTCTCCTCCTCACGTCTTTCAGTCAGCTACTCTGCCAGGGACTTGACAGAGCGGGGTGTGTCGTTTCTCTCATTGTATTGGGAGCAGTGGAAGGGTCGTGCTCTGTGAAGGTATGGCAACCCCAGCCTGCTAGCTAGCTTGTCGGCTGGCTCTGCATCATTGGTCCCCATGTTATCCGGGGAAAAAAAAATAAAAAATCAGCTGACTAGGTTGGTTACACTTTCGGTACTTCTGTAAAATGAGTCTCACGTCGTCTACTAATTGAGAGAGGATCAAGTCTGTATCAGCGCAGCCGATGTCCCCTTATAGTGCGAGAGCACTGTGCCTGCTCCACTTACTCATTGCTAGTTCTAGCCCGTCCCACTGCACGCATTGGGAGTCTGGGCTGCACCACAACTTATGCTGCACAGAAGTTAACACTGAATAATGCAAAACGGCATGGAGAAATTTTTAACTGTTAATTACGGTTTACAAAACAAATTATAGGCTAGAACACTTTACAATGCAAGAAGATAATGGTAGCTTACAGCTTTGTAGGCTACTTTCCTTGCTAGCTTACAGCTGAAGCTAACATCAATTCACTACCCTAGTACTTTGTTTGTGATAACATGCAAACATTAACGCAAAATCTTGCTGATTTCAAAGCCGATTGTCACCAAAACATTTTATTCCTTCACTTCATCTCCCCCGCCTCATGTCTCTCCCAGTAAAGACCATCTTTGCCTCAAACTGAATTCTTCCGCTGCTCTTCAGTCTGACTTTTATTTAGTTGATTTTTTTCAGTCCTCACACCCAGAGCCCAAGCCAGCCCCACAGCCTGAAGATGTTAGCCTCCAATTTCAACAATAGCAAAAATGCAACCTAAGAATTATAGCAAAATAATAAAACACAGGTTAAACTAAGAAGACGTTCTTAGTTGTACAAAGTCCCAAATGGGAGGGAAACAGATTGCTTTTCATCTGTAGCCCCATGAAATCAGCCAAAACAAGCTCAATGCAGGCACACAGTCTTACGGAATATGCATTCACGTGTAAGTGTGAATAGGCCTAGGCTACATCTTGATTTACCCAGTTGATCAATAGCCTAAAGATTTACCATTCAAATACATTATTACCATCATGTTGTAATGTAGATAGATTGGCAAAAAAACGTCCAATTGATTGCACAATTGTTTCAATAAAGCATACATTAAAAAAATCTCAAAATCCAAATGTGATGTTATTGAACTCAAAGTGCTATTCTGACGTGATACTAAACCTAGTATCAGTATCTAAGTCAAAATTCTGGTATTGTGACAACACTACTGCATACTGTGTCTGGGGCCCAATGTTCTGTACAGCAGCAGACAAGACGCCACTGGCTATTTACAACTGACTACTGCTGTGTCGCCTCCGTCACCACCACCTTTACCCATATCCACATGTTTTTATTTATTTGTTATTTTTATCAATCCATTTATCAAGGGTATCAATCCATGCTTCATCTAGATATGTTGGTGCCACTGAATGAATTGAACATTTTGATGGGAGATTCTGTTACAGAGGAGTGTAAATGTTTTTTTTTAGGCTGGATCATGTTGTTTAATTGTGTTGTATTGTTTTACGTTTTAATTCTGTAATGTATGGATTGTTGCTGCCTTCTTGGCCAGGTCTCCGTTGAAAGCGATACTATGGGTCTCAATGGGCTTTTCCTGGTTAAATAAAATAAATTAGCTTTGTACATTACATAATAACTGAAATGCATTAGTGGGGTTCATAAAATTAGTCTTCAAATTAATTCCAAAGACGGGGTCATTAGCAGAAGCGACTAGATTTGTGTTGTCTTCCACCCGCACATGCAAAAACAATTACACCAAACAAATGCATGTATGAAGAGGACAAGCTTAGGTTTTCAAGAAAGCGCCACTGCTATTTCAGACGGGATGTTCAGTGACTTGAGGAGGATCTTTAAAAGGAATACAGCATCCTGAGCCTCAGATCTCCTTGACCAGGGGGATTATCACCAAAACCAAATATAACCATGTCATCTTAAAAATAAAAAAAAAAGCTTCTTAGGATTAGGCAAACGCTCTGAGAGTGAGCATGTTGTTCATTTAAAACCATGTATCCAGTATGTGTAAGAGAGACAAATCTCCATGGAGAACATCCTGTCATTACATGCTACGTGCAAACAGACTACAGAGTTAACAAACACATTGGTTTAGCTTCTCCATCTTGGCTGCCCTGGACACAGCTGGGTACCGTCGTTTCTCTGTTGCTTGCCAGCATTTCTACTTCATGTAAACCCACTAGTGTGTGTGTGGACTTGTACACACACACACACACACACACACATTAATTTGCGCTCATACAGTCACTCTGTAGCTCCCAGTCCATCGATTCACTTTCCATCTAGTCAATAAATACAGGGGTGAACCAGGTCATACCACAATGCTGAATGTTTGGTCAAAGGGATGCCCCGACTTCAGCTTGAAATGTACACTGAACAAAAACAGGTCAAAGTGGCCACTGGCTGGGCAGAGAGTCTGCAGTAGTGTAGTGTTCCGTCTGTGGCATGGACAGGGACCGTTCCATCTGAGAGCCAACTGGCCTGGGGGTGCAGAGCGGAGTGGAACGCAATGAAGGCAACGCGGCGAGATAAGAGAGGACAGTGTCACTGCATTGATTAGTCCCATACAGTGCACAGACCAGACCAGGACCAATAACAGGAACACACTCTGAACAACAAAAACATACTCTCTACGGGAGAAACTTCATCCTCTCTCCTTCCAGAGCTGCTTTAATATTCATCTTGGTTTCACACCTCATTAATAATCCAGCCAGGTGTTGAAGGAACTGTAGGGGGGGGGGGTTCCCTGGTGCACCTGCAAGCCTGCCGGAGCCGTTCCCTCTCCCATTCTACTGCGTCTTCACTGAGTAAACAGAGGTACTGTACAATAATAGACCATGTCAATATCTAGGCTAGTACACGGCAGGTAACAGCACGATACCAACCTCACCGTGCAGGCTCCACCCCCCCCCACACCCGGAACACCATTAGAGTGGAGGGGTTACGCTGTGAGGCAGTAATGAGGACTCCTATCAACAGCACGTCTAATTAAATCATCTGGAGCTAATCACAGACACAGGGAATTACAGGAGATTATGGCCCATGACTAGCCCTGGCCCCTGAACAATGGCCTGTAATCTGGGTTTCTAAAATCCCAAGATAATCAGGAACGCACAGCTCAGAGCCTCAGGGCTGGGCGGGGGGTGTCTGCGGCTGTCCGGCCACAAACACACGCATGCACACACTATGCAGCTCAATAGTAATTACATTGTGGAAATGCTTACCACTCAGGCTGCACTAAAGAGAACTAAAAGGAGGGCTATGTCTAGGCTACCACAACTTCCTAGTAGTCCACTAAACTAGCATTTAATATCAACTCTTTGTACTCAGATTGTGGTTGTCTCAAATGATCCCAATCTCTGTAAAACAGATTTCCTTGCGGATGTGTACAGCAACATCGTGTTAGGAAAAGGCGATTTCCCTGCGGAATTACACTGACTGTTGTGGATAAGACCTTACTGTACTTTAAACTGTCAAAGTTAGGAGACAGCACTTCCCCTTTCATAGCCAGGCAGACATGCATGACCAGCAAATCCTCCTCCCTCTCCCAGACCTTTACACACACACACACACACACACACACACACACACACACACACACACACACACACCGACTATATCAACATCATTACACATAACTTATCCTAAGATATTCCACTGCCATAGTATGGGCCTGTATAAACCTACATTTTTATTGGCCTATTTCTTCCTGCTTTTCTTAGACATTGTACAGCAAAAGGGGGAGTGAGTCGGGCTGTAATAAAACAGATTTGGGGACCTAAGAACGGCCTCAAGAGAAAAAGGAACAAACAGCCAACAGAGAGTGGAGACAACGGTCCAAATCGGAACACTGGGGTGACCTCTCCTTCAGTGTAAACAAAAAAATAATGAATGCAAATCTCCTACTTTAGTCAATACAGAACAAGCCATCTACTGCAGCAGTCAACGTATTGTCTCAACACCTGCTCAATTCAATTCAGATCAGCCCTCCAGGACGCCTACAGTACACCATGTCACAGGAAGGCCAAAAAAAGATCATCAAGGACATCAACCACCCGAGCCACTGCCTGTACACCCAGCTGTCATCCAGAAGGCGAGGTCAGTACAGGTGCATCAAAGCCGGGACCGAGAGACTGAAAAACAGCTTCTATCTCAAGGCCAGACTGTTAAATAGCCATCACTAGTACATTAGAGGCTGCTGCCTATAGAGAATGGCCACTTTAATAATGTTCACATATCTTGCATTACTCATCTCATATGTATATACTGTATTCTATGCCAATCTGACATCGCTCTTCCATATATTTATATATTCTTAATTCCATTTCTTACTTTGATTTTTTTGTGTATTGGGTATAGTTGTGAAATTGTGTAGATATTACGTAACTGTCGGAGCTAGAAACACAAGCATTTCGCTACACCCGCAATTACATCTGCTAAACACGTGTATGTGACCAATATGATTTGATTTGAAAAGACAAACGTGCAGTGAAATGAAGAGTGGAGCTAGTCATATTCTAGCTTAATGCACAACAGAGTCTAGCTTAATGCACAACAGAGTCTAGCTTAATGCACAACAGAGTCTAGCTTAATGCACAACAGAGTCCAGCTTAACGCACAACAGAGTCCAGCTTAATGCACAGCAGATGAACCAACATCCAACTCATCCACTGGAAACATACAAAAAGTCCTCTATAAAGGCATGTGTAGAATTACCGTCTGCTGTCAGATAACCCATAGCAAGGTTTTAATCACACTTTCTAGGTAGGTTTACACAAATCAGTTTTAAAAACTCACTTTGGGAGCCCTCAGCAGAGCTCCGCTAAGCAAGCAGCTTCAGTGGTAGCAGCAGTAACAAAGTGAAATAGATGCAGTAGCCTATAGCCTATCCCTGTATGAGGATGTTAGGTCTGTATACATCGAAGAGGACATGACTGTTCTGCCTTTCCCATGGCTCTGTTTCCACATGAATGCACCCGCGCTCTCTCTCTCTCTTTCTCTCTCTCTCTGCAATGCTACCCTGATTGACAGCCAGTCCACTCAAACTCATTTGTTATTAAAAAGAAAGAAAAAAAACCTGTCTGGCTCTGGGAACCACCTTTCTCAGAAGAATTATATAACGAGCTATGTAATAAAGCACATATTGTGGGAATGAGGAGAAAAATAAGGACGGATGAACCAAGAGTGCGCTGGAGTGGACTGGGGCAGGACACAGGAGAATTGGTAGCCATGATGGGTGCCCTTGAAATTGCCTGACTCATTACTGCAGCAATGGCCCTGTGTGTGGAAAGGGAGCTCAGAGAGAGCCGACAGAGTGAGAGAGACAGAGAGCCCTGGTTAACCCCTGGAGGGACACTTCAAAAAGGCCCACATGCTCCTCTCTTTCCACCGCCTCAAACACCACACAGTGGAGCAGATAAGAGGAAAATGTTAGCACATTGTTATGCTTCAACTCAGTGTTCTGGACCAGATAAGGATGAAATGATAACTGGGAATATGGCAGGTCTAATGGAGAGTGGAATACAGGAGCTCCCTTTAACGGACAGACCTTGCTGGAGGTTCAGCACTACGGTACACACATAGACACCTCTACCACAGCCTCTGGCCCATTCCTAATTTACCAATGTCTTAGTCTTTTTTCATTCAAATTTTTCACCCGGATGCTATATCTGGACATGGGTTCTACAGGACCTCCACCAGCCGAAAAAGTTAAGTAGTAACATTAACGCTATGCCATCTAATTGCAGTCACTGTACTTATAATATAAACAAGAACTTTAGCCTTATGATGAGGATAGCAGAGTTGCAAGCCCAGCTTCAGACGCAATCGCTAGGCAAGGGCAATTTAAGTGTAGGAAAGAATGAAACAGCGTCTGTCACCAGTAAGTACAGCTAGTAGTATAAATCCCCCCCCACCCCCGCACAGTCCCCGCAGCCTGAATTTTCTCAAGGCTTCTGGAAAGAAATGCTGTAAGCATGCTCAATCTGTGTCGCTCATTCAGCCGACAGAAACTTAACTGGTTCTCCCCATTAAGCAACGAGTCGGAGTCAGAGGCCGAGCCTTCTCAGGTCTCTCCTCCACCCATTACGGGGTCTGAGCCGCCGAAGTCTTCCACCATTAGCTCAGACAAATCGAAAACCCTAGTCATTGGCGACTCCATTACCCGCAATATTAGACATCCAGCGATCATACACTGTTTACCACGTCGGCACCAACGATGTTAGGATGAAACAGTCAGAGGTCACCAACCGCAACATAGCTTCAGCGTGTAAATTAGCTAGAAACATGTGTCGGCATCGAGTAAATGTCTCTGGACCCCTCCCAGTTAGGGGGAGTGATGAGTTCTACAGCAGTCTCTCAACTAAATCGCTGGTTGAAAACATTTCTCTCTTGGCCCCCTTTCTGGGACTCACCCACAAACAAGACCAAGTCTGGCCTGCTGAGGAGTGACGGACTCCATCCTAGCTGGAGGGGTGCTCTCATCTTATTTATCAACATAGACAGGGCTCCAACTCCTCTAGCTCCACAATGAGATAGGTTGTAGGCCAAGCAGCAGGCGGTTAGCCAGCCTGCCAGCTTAGTGGAGTCTGACACTAGCACATAGTCAGCTTAGTTTTCCCCATTGAGACAGTGTCTGTGCCTCGATCTAGTTCGGAAAAATCTAAACATGGTGGTGTTGGCCTTAGCAATCTCACTGGAATAAAGACCTCCTCCATCCCTGTAATTTTTTTAATAGACTGTGATAATAATAACCTCACAACTCAAAATAGGACTACTTAATGTTAGATCCCTCATTTCCAAGGCAGTCATAATCAATTAACTAATCACTGATCATAACCTTGATGTGATTGGCCAAACTGAAACATGGCTTAAGCCTGATTAATATACAGAGTTAAGATTCCTCTCCTCCAGGTTGCATTAGTATCCCCCGCGCATCCTGCAAAGGCGTAGGTGTTGCTAACACCTTTGACAGCAAATGTCTATTGAAAAAAAACACAAAAAAACAGTTTCTAGTCATGAAATCTACGCAGCCTACCCAATCACTTTTATAGCTATTATTTACAGGCCCCCTGGGCCGTATACAACATTCCTCCCTGAATTCCTATCAGACCTTGTAGTCATGGCAGATAATAGTAACATTTTTGCACCATTATAGCATCAAACAAACATTTTTGGCAACTTCAATATTCACATGGAGAAGTCCACAGACCCACTACAAAAGGCTTTCAGAGCCATCATCGATTCAGTGGGGTTTGTCCAACATGTCTCCAAACCTACAGACCAAGGCTCTGCATCTGTCCTCGTGCTCCTAAAACTTTCACTGCTATGTGGACGACACAGAGCTGAATATTTTGATGAAACCAAAAAAGGTGCTGACCTGTTGCACCCTCTACAAGCACTTTGATTATTATTTTACACTGCTGGTCATCTATGAACATTTTAACATCTTGAAGCACGATCTGTCCTTAATGGCCATGTACTCTTATAATCTCCACCCGGCACAACCAGAAGAGGACTGGCCACCCTTCAGAGCCTGGTTCCTCTCTAGGTTTCTTCCTAGGTTCATGCTTTTCTAGAGAGTTTTTCTACATCTGTATTGCTTGCTATTTGGGGTTTTAGGCTGGGTTTCTGTACAAGCACTTGTGACATCTGCTGATGTAAAAAGGGCTTTTAAAATACATTTGATTTGATCTGCACGCCGACAGACCAAATCCCAATTAATGGACTGACATTAGTGACTTCAATTTGTCAGAGCTAAATGTGCCTACAATAAAGTATACAGCGCATTCGGGAAAATATTCAGAGCCCTTCCACATTTTGTTACAGTACAGCCTTACTCTAAAATGTATTACATTATTTTATTTCCTCATCAATCTACACACAATACCCCATAATGACAAAGCAATGTTTTTGCTAATTTATTAAAAATAAATAACAGAAATAACTCTTAATAAGTATTCAGACCCTTTGCTATAAGACATGAAACTGAGCACAGATGCATCCTGTTTCCATTGAGATGTGTCTACAACTTGGAGTCCACATGTGGTAAATTCAACTGATTGGACATGAGGCACCCATCTGGAAAGGCACCGGTCTATATAAAGGTCCCACAGTTGACAGTGCATGTCAGAGCAAAAACCAAGCCATGAGGTCGAAGGAATTGTCTGTAGAGCTCCGAGACAGAATTGCGTCGAGGCACAGATCTGGGGAAGGGCACCAAAAACATTCTGCAGCATTGAAGGTCCCCATGAACACACTGGCCTCCATCATTCTTAAATGGAAGAAGTTTGGAACCAACAAGACTCTTCCAAGAGCTGGCCGCCCGGTCAAACTGAGCAATCGGGAAAGAAGGGCCTTGGTTAAGGAGGTGACCAAGAACCCGATTGTCATTCTGACAGAGCTCCAGAGGGACAACCATCTCTGCAGCACTCCACCAATCAGGCCTTTATGGTAGAGTCACCAGACGGAAGCCACTCCTCAGTAAACAGCACATGAGTTTGCCAAACGACACCTAAAGGACTCTCAGACCAAGAGAAACAAGATTTTCTGGTCTGATGAAAGCAAGATTGAACTCTTTGGCCTGAATGCCAAGAGTCACGCCTGGAAGAAACCTGGCACCATCCCTACAGTGAAACATGGTGGTGGAAGCATCATGCTGTGGGGCAGGGACTGGGAGACAGGTAAGGATCAAGGGAAAGATTAACAGAGCAAATACAGAGTTATCCATGATCGAAACCTGCTCCAGAGCAACAACCCTAAGCACACAGCCAATACGATGCAGGAGTGGCTTCGGGACAAGTCTCTGAATGTCCTTGAGTGGCCCAGCCAGAGCCCGGACTTGAATTCAATCGAACATCTCTGGAGAGACTTGAAAATAGCTGTGAAGCGACGCTCCCCATCCAACCTGACAGAGCTTGAGAGGATCTGCAGAGGATAATGGGAGAAACTCCCCAAATACAGGTGTGTCAAGTTTGTAGTGTCACCCAAGAAGACTTGAGGCTGTAATCGCTGCTTCAACAAAGTACTGAGTAAAGGGTAGAGCACTTATGTAAATGTAATATTTCAGTTTTTATTTTATTTTAGCTTTGTCATAATGGGGTATTGTGTGTAGATTGATGAGGGGGAAAAACGATTTAATCCATTTTAGATTAAGGCTGTAACGTAACAAAATGTGGAAAAAGTCAAGGGGTCTGAATACTTTCTGAATGCAATGTACATTCACAGCAGCCATACATGTCTGATATAGTCTTGTAAGCCCGACCCTAGGCAAGAGTAAATAGGGTCTGGTTTCAATGATGGACTCTTTTGGCATAGAGGAACTACGTCACTGCCTAAGTCGTTACCTTATACGCTTGAAAAAATAAAAATAAAATAGTAGTTAGCAATAGGACTGTGACTGTCATGGAATTGTGGATGCTGGTAATTGGTCAGCCAAATGACCGGTCACCACAGTAACCGTTCGAATAGCACAACAACAAATGTCCTCCTCTGCTCCTGACAAATGTCCTCCTCTGCTCCTGACTGCGTGTGCTGCCATAGAAATAGAATGAATAGAACAGGGATCCCCATTCAAGTCATGAGTGAATTTCGCAAGTGGCTAGTTTGCATCAACTACCTTCACTAAATCTACTGGAAAGGTTTTGCCTGCAAACGTTAGATTAAACATTTTTAAATAAATCCTTATCGAAGTTGCCAAAAGAGTCCAGCATTGAAACCAGAACCTAGTCACTGTTGCCTAGGATCGGGTTTCCGCGACTAGGTCTGATAAGCTGTGTAGTGAAAGATAGTTGGAACATCCATCCACAAACAAAGCATAAGCAATCTCCCAGTCTGTTTCAGACGGCACTAACATGGAAAGCAAAGCCAGAGATTGCACCATTATAGCATCAAACAAACAAAGACTAATAAGGCTAAGCCAATGACCAATTAAACATGATTTCCAATTTTGTATTTGTAAAGGGGTAGTGCAGCTCTGAAGCATTGGTGAGATGCGATCATGCTAGCCATGCCATCCTGTGTAAACAGAGGCATAAAAGCCCCTCCCACTTAGAGTGCATTAGTTCCATCTGAATCTTTGCTCCCTCAAGCAAATGGCAGATCTGACAACAAATCCTTCACTATCCCACCTTCATATCCTTTACATTGAAAAGCACATGCAGACAGTGTGTATGTATGTATGTATGTATGTATGTATGTACGTACAGTGGGGAGAACAAGTATTTGATACACTGCCGATTTTGCAGGTTTTCCCACTTACAAAGCATGTAGAAGTCTGTAATTTGTATCATAGGTACTCTTCAACTGTGAGTGACGGAATCTAAAACAAAAATCCAGAAAATCACATTGTATGATTTTTAAGTAATTAATTTGCATTTTATTGCATGACATAAGTATTTGATACATCAGAAAAGCAGAATTTAATATTTGGTACAGAAACCTTTGTTTGCAATTACAGAGATCATACGTTTCCTGTAGTTCTTGACCAGGTTTGCACACACTGCAGCAGGGATTTTGGCCCTCTCCTCCATACAGATCCTTCAGGTTTCGGGGCTGTGGCTGGGAAATACGGACTTTCAGCTCCCTCCAAAGATTTTCTATTGGGTTCAGGTCTGGAGACTGGCTAGGCCACTCCAGGACCTTGAGATGCTTCTTACGGAGCCACTCCTTAGTTGCCCTGGCTGTGTGTTTCGGGTCGTTGTCATGCTGGAAGACCCAGCCACGACCCATCTTCAATGCTCTTACTGAGGGAAGGAGGTTGTTGGCCAAGTTCTCGCGATGCATGGCCCCATCCATCCTCCCCTCAATACAGTGCAGTCGTCCTGTCCCCTTTGCAGAAAAGCATCCCCAAAGAATGATGTTTCCACCTCCATGCTTCACGGTTGGGATGGTGTTCTTGGGGTTGTACTCATCCTTCTTCTTCCTCCAAACACGGCGAGTGGAGTTTAGACCAAAAAGCTTGATTTTTGTCTCATCAGACCACATGACCTTCTCCCATTCCTCCTCTGGATCATCCAGATGGTCATTGGCAAACTTCAGACGGGCCTTGACATGCGCTGGCTTGAGCAGGGGGACCTTGCGTGCGCTGCTGGATTTTAATCCATGACGGCGTAGTGTGTTACTAATGGTTTTCTTTGAGACTGTGGTCCCAGCTCTCTTCAGGTCATTGACCAGGTCCTGCCGTGTAGTTCTGGGCTGATCCCTCACCTTCCTCATGATCATTGATGCCCCACGAGGTGAGATCTTGCATGGTGCCCCAGACAGAGGGAGATTGACCGTCATCTTGAACTTATTCCATTTTCTAATAATTGTACCAACAGTTGTTGCCTTCTCACCAAGCTGCTTGCCTATTGTCCTGTAGCCCATCCCAGCCTTGTGCAGGTCTACAATTTTATCCCTGATGTCCTTACACAGCTCTCTGGTCTTGGCCATTGTGGAGAGGTTGGAGTCTGTTTGATTGAGTGTGTGGACAGGTGTCTTTTATACAGGTAACGAGATCAAACAGGTGCAGTTAATACAGGTAATGAGTGGAGAACAGGAGGGCTTCTTAAAGAAAAACTAACAGGTCTGTGAGAGCCGGAACTCTTATTGGTTGGTAGGTGATCAAATACTTATGTCATGCAATAAAATGCAAATTAATTATTTAAAAATCATACAATGTGATTTTCTGGATTTTTGATTCCGTCTCTCACAGTTGAAGTGTACCTATGATAAAAATTACAGACCTCTACATGCTTTGTAAGTAGGAAAACCTGCAAAATCAGCAGTGTATCAAATACTTGTTCTCCCCACTGTATGTATGTATGTATGTATGTATGTATGTATGTATGTATGTATGTATGTATGTATGTATGTATGTATGTATGTATGTATGTATGTATGTATGTATGTATGTATGTATGTATGTATGTATGCATTCGAGCACATGCCATCTAGCACATTATAGATTTGACTGCATGTATGGATCCACAGGGGAAAAGGATGACAAACTGTAGGAGCAAAGCCCCCGGACATCAGCAACAACAACCAACAAGACTGTTGGCCTGCCCGCCCGAGGTCAGAGCAGTGGAGTGAAATGCCAAACTAAGGAGATTACACCCTCTTTCTCCCAGCCCAGAGAGTAGCTCCTGCCATGCCTGCCACACGCCAACCAAAAACCTGGCCGTGCTCATCTGTGGCCAGGACAGGCAAACAGACAGTCGACATCACTTATCTGGCTCAACATATAGGCTATTTTATCATCTTTAAAAGCACTCAAGTGCAAAACCAAAACGTTTACACCACTTTCTATGGTAAGTTGCTGTGTAAACAACAAGGTAGCCAGAGATGTTCTGCTCTATCCTCAGTCTTCCAGTAAGGGAATGGGCAATACAGCAACAGTATGATGTAACCTAAAAGCAAGTAACGCTGGGCAAATGACTGCGCCAACCTCTGATATATTTTGAGAGGTGAATTGAAAAGCAATGTTTTAACCCAGGGCAGTAGACCTGGTGGATGAATCAGTCGATCAGCCTTGAGCTATTTTTTTTGTGGTCCTGTATGGCTCAGTTGTTGCTTGCACCGCCAGGGATGTGGGTTCCATTCCCGGGGCCACCCATAGGTAAAAATGTTTGCATGCATGACTAAGTCGCTTTGAATAAGCGTCTGCTAAATGTTATATATATATATATATATATATATATACACACACACACAATTATTATAAGTATACATTATTATTATATATTATTATAATATGTTATTATCCTCCTCGCGGTGGCCTATTGTACAGAGGAAGGCTCTCTGTCTCTCTGACTGAGAACCTCCTCATGGAGCTGCAGTGTCATTACAGCCAGAGAGAGAACTAGAGGAAGAAAGGTATGTGTGTGTCTCCATCAAATTCCATCCCACCCAGCAACATATCCCCTTTGGTCTCAGCTGACAAAACCTGAGATCAATATCATTCAACAGAGACCTGTTGAACATTGCTTTCAGGTACCTTTGTTCATCACACTGTGACACTTTTTACTCAGCATTATCAGGGCTTGTGTTCAATGTGGAATTTGTATCCACAGGCAAAACCCTTGCATTACACGAACCATTTCAAACTGGTGTTTGTCAGCTAAAAATCAGTGAAAGAAGAAACAACAATGAAACTGAAAGACAGAACGTGTCGGCCATTAAGTCGAGAAACGTTCCTGTTCCTTTCGTTTCACTGAGCTTAACAAGAAACGTTCCTTTCCTTTCCTTTCACTTAACACGAAACGACGACGACGACCCGTGCACAACACTTGAAACAGAAGTGTGCCAAACTCATTTGTTTCCAATGGAGGCTCTGAGTAACTCTCTTCTCTCCCGAGTCCTGTAGATCTGGGCAACTTCTTAACCTCCCGCCGTAATACTAAATGTCACAACAGTTCCTGTTGGAAAAGGCTCCAAGGAGAGAAACAAACTGTCCAAGAATGTTGTAGTCCCGTGTAACTCAGATGGTAGAGCATGGCGCTTGCAACGCCAGGGTTGTGGGTTCGATTCCCACGGGGGACCAGTACGAAAAAAGTATGAACATGTATGCACTAAATTAACTAAGTCGCTCTGATTAAGAGCGTCTGCCAAATGACTAAAATGTAAATGTAAAATGTACCAAATAATTCTGCATTGAGATTACACTGCCCTGACCTTTGTTCATGCTCCAAGGCAGCCTGGATACATCAAGACAGACAGTTGAGAATTGTCGAGCTCAGCTCAGTTCATAATGTTATAAGCAGTCAACAGCAAGTAGACTATTTCTATTGAACTAGAGAGAAGGACGTGAAATAGGGTACAAAGCTTTTTACTCTCACGTACTCAACATGAATATATTTTTAAAAAAGAGGTTCTCTCTCCTCCAGAGTCAAAGACACATTCAGTAAGCAATATGAGGATAACAAAGAGCATTCAGAGCCTGCAGCTATCCCACAGATAGGGAAGAGCATTCAGAGCCTGCAGCTATCCCACAGACAGGGCAGAGCATTCAGAGCCTGCAGCTATCCCACAGACAGGGCAGAGCATTCAGAGCCTTCAGAAGCAGGATTGAGGAAATACTTTCAAAGGGCATAAAGACATAAGAACTCAGTTCTGGTCATGCATTGTACATATACACTCATGCAGCACATTCCTCTCCCACGTCCCCTTCCAGACTCCCAGTTGATACATATAATATATTTCCTTTATATTTCTTGACATCTTATCAGTGCCCAATTTAGCACAATTTGCCAGTTAGATATCAGACCTGGGCTACATATGTCTGAGTATTTGTCATTTAAAAATACTAGTTTCTGTGTATTTGAGTATTTTCTAATAATGTGGCTTGAATCACTTACTTCCATTTTCATTTAATTTCCTATAGATAACCTGCTATTTGAAAGTATTTTCAAATACTCATTTCAAATACCTGGGTTAAATGCATGGGAGTGTGTTTGAGTCAGTGTATTTGGGTATTTTCAAATATATTTAAATATTAAACTACTTGCCATTTCAAATAAATAGTGAAATACTTACTTCCAAATGCCTTTGAAAGTAATACAAATACCCTAAATAGTATTTCAACCCAGGTATGTTAGCTACTAGACTAACTGACCTTCACATCATACCCAACACCATAAAAGTGTACGCAATTATATAGTACCCTCTTCTTAAAATACCCAGTACACTGAGCAGCATAATAGGTGTGGCTATGCAAGACCGTCATACTGTAGTTCTTATTAGAAACAAGATACTGTACTACCATATTCAATCCCTAAAGACTTAATGTGTCAGTGTGAATTACTGCAGTCAGGAGATGAGGTAACCCCTTCAGACGAGTGTTGTTAACCATAAGCACTCAGGTCTGGTCTTTATCAGAGCTCCCTCCCTGATGTCAACCAACTACAGTGTGAATCAAGTGTTTCAGTTCAGCAGTATCATAACTCTGCTCTAGTCTGACAGTGGCTCGGGGGACAAAGAGTTGGTCTCTGTAGCCGCCTTGAGGGTTTGACGGATTTAAGGGTTTAATACACAAAACAAATGGGACTGGACTTGTACTGTTATGCATACTGTACTTCAATGGAGTGCAAAGAAAGAGAAGATGGCAGGATTAGGCTGACTGCTATGCCAGAGTTATGGGATTGGGTCTAAGTGTGGAAGAAAAGGCCAACGATATTAATTGACACGAGTTCAAAGGAAAATACATTTTAATTGTTGCTTTGTACTCTAGCATTAGTCTATACAGAGATGCTATTCTGAATTTCTGACCACATTTGTAATGCCATATCTTTAACTAGGCAAGTCAGTTAAGAACAAATTCTTATTTACAATTACGGCCTACCTACAGGGTCAGCCCCTGGAGCAAATTAGGGTTAAGTGCCATGCTTAAAAAAACGTCGACAGGTTTTTTCACCTTGTCGGCTCGGGTATTCGAACAAGCGACCTTTCGGTTGCTGGCCCAACGCTCTAACCGCTAGGCTACCTGCCGCCCCATGTAACTAAATCAGCCGAATCCTCATTGCGAGTCTAAATGAAGGACAATTGGATTACTGATTGCATATTATAGCGATGGACATTTAATGTAAAGACAGCCAACTAGGGTGGGGGAAACAGTTTGGTGGGATTCATAGCGCCGGATTCAACATTGATAGAAAACCCCTCAGTAGGAAAATCTCATATGGCCTTATTTTATCTTTCTTTGTTTACTCTGCCTGAGGGCAAAGACTGTGTTATTTTGCAAATCAACGGTTGGTCCTCTATCCTTTGGCAGAAAACGTTTGTTTATCAAAATAAATGTTTGACAATGGAGTTCCGATCTGAGTCTGTTCCACTCCACTCCCCCTTAACTCAACCCCTGGGCCCTGATTATGACCAACACTGTTACCACTTATAATTCTGGACGCCTCAGGGTCTGGACTGGAGGAGAAAGGATGACCAGTCAAACTGACCTGTATCTCCTCGTAGGCCTCGTCAATAGTGGTGACCTGGTGCTGCTCGTGTAAGGCTGGCTCGTCACAGAAGAAGCACACCAGGCTCTTGTCGCTGAGGCAGAAAAGCTTGACCTTCTCGTGGTCCTTGCAGGGATAGGAACTCCTCTGCGCGTTGAGGATGGCGTCCAGCGGGAAGGCTGAGTAGCGCTCCACGATGTTGGACAGCTTGAGGCTTGGGGAGAGAAGAGGGTCTGCGAAGGTCCTCCTGCACTCAGGACAGTCTCGTACACCGTGGTGCTCCTGTCTGCTCCAGTGCTCAGTGATGCACTTTCGGCAGAAATAGTGCTCACAGCCGAAACTGACAGGGTCCTGGTAGATACTCAGGCAGATGGAACACAGGAGCTCATCCTTCAGACAGCAAGCCATTTGCAAACACAGAGGTTGAGCTGCATTTAACTGCACACTGGCTATACTTTTTTAATACAATGCTCTGGCCTGTGAGAGATCACCTCAGGGTTTTGTTCTTGTTCATTGACACCCACTTCAGAATCCTGGCCACTCTTCTTTGATTTTCCTGTAGAGGGGAAAAAAACTGCCATATCAATCTGAAAGAGCTATCCAACAAGCAACAATTCACATATATGGGTATGCAAAAAACAGATACATAAAAGTACATCTAATAAAAGGGATCAAGGGTACTGGCATTTCTGACTAGCACTAAATGCAGTAAACCAGTTATCTTTGCCTTAGTCTATTGGTAAACAATAGCCAGCAAGGATAGGCTGGTTGCTGGAAGTTAAGTTATGATTTTACCGCTTGTTAATGCTATGGTTTATGGCATCTGTGTTCAATCAAAATTATAGAGATGTTTTAACAGCAGGTTACATTCATTGTCTTCTAGCTACGAAGATGGAGTGTCGCTCACAGGAACTGCAGTATTTTTACAATTGATTTTGTTCTGTCCTCCCTTCGACACTGGTCATATAAGCTAGCAACCTAGCTATGTTTTGTAGCTACCGAGCTAATGTACGGCTAACAAATCGACATGTTTATAAAAAGTGAGAAATCAGGCTCCCTTCATTTGACATACAAACTTATTTAGCTAACGTTAACGTTTGCTACCTGGATATTTATCTACTTTACATCGCTTGTCAGATAACTCACCGTTAATATTGTGGCGAGCTCAGCCAGAAGAAGATGGCAAGAGACAGAGATTGATTTTACTGGAGAGTTCCTGTGCCCCATACACCGCACGACTCCAGGAACGTCACCCTTTATTTTCTTACCTCCTTCAACGATCAACAAAGAACACATCCTCCGGCCATGCAAGGCTCGGTCACGGTAGGCATTTTAACATTCCCCCATAACCTGAACTACGACAACTTAAAGAAACATAAACACATAACATTAGCTTAACTACTGAAACGTAAAGGCATACCACAACATTTTTAGAACCGGGACATGAGCTACCCACAATCCCTAGCGCTCTTCGCTGCCACGCAACGTGTGGCTAGCGTATGCCGGGCAGATCGCTACATAGCCCCCACCAGAGGGGTCAGTCGCCCCCGACGACCCAATCTCTCAACACAAAGTCCCTCAAGTGTTCAGGACGCCTCCGCCGTGCAGTCTCGGCCCGGCATGCGCACCCTGTACCCACCCCCGATAGTCGGCCCAAGATCTCCCCGGGCCCCTGCCAATGACTGCAGAGCTTGGGAGAAACACCCTTTTGGGGCATCGTAGGTCTGCTTCTGTCTCGCCCCGGAGTTGGCCTGGGCTGGAGCTCCCTGGCCCTCGTCACCCAAGTATGGGGGGTAGCGTGGTCACGGGCTGGGCCCCTCCTACGGGGGTACCGCCTGTAGCGGTTCCGGCCAGCGGCATACTTGCTCCCCTGGACTGAAACACCCGCTGGGCCGGTCACATTGGCTGCCTCTGCTCCCTTTTCCCCTTCAATCACATCAAACTCCACAGTTTCTCCATCTCCAACACTGCGGAGGTATTTCCTGGGGTTGTTTTTCTTTATGGCGGTCTGGTGGACAAAGACGTCTTCTTTTGTGTCATTTCTGTTGATGAAACCGTAGCCATTTCGGACGTTGAACCATTTGACCGTCCCCAAGACCTTAGTTGGTTGTGTTTCGGCCTCCTCTCGTCTTTCTGTCGTCTCGGCGGAGGGAAGGGCAGCAGACACAGTGGTTGGGGCTGAAGCGGCCTGATGCTGGTTGGGCCCACGGGCAGTGGAAGGCCGTTTGGGCTGTCTGGTCGCTGCTCGACGACTGGCTCGCCTGTCTTTGGGCCAGTCCTTCTCTTTACCAGACTGGAGCGCCACGGTCTCCGTGCCAAGAGTGATAGATGTCCCTGACACATTAACACGGGCGCCCCAACGACTCAGCAGGTCCAGGCCAATGATGCATGCGTCACGGATGTCGGCAAGCCAGAACCCGTGCTCCAGCTCCTGGTCTCCAACCTGGACTTTTACTGGCTTCTTCCCTCTCATGCCAACCTCTTCTCCCGTCACTGTGACCATCTGCGTGGTGGTTGGCGACCAAGCCTTGGAAGGTGGCCCGGTGGTATTCGGAAGGACGCCAGGTCGCACCAAGGAAATGGTTGACCCCGTGTCTACCAGTGCTCTACAAGGTCGGCCGTCCAGTCGACATTGCAAGTACAGTCCCTTGGTGTGGCCGAGGCGTCCGACCACAGTGCATCGGCCCTGGAGGGGGGATGGAGACCGGAGTGGTGAACCCCTCGTTAGACCACTCCTCCGTCGTTTCCCCCAAACGGAGAAGCTCTGGCTTTTGGCGCTGGTGCTGGGCAGTCGCGGGCCGTGTGCCCAGGTTCGTCGCATCTGTAACACCGGTCTGTAGACCAGGGGGGGCGTCGCCTGGGTGGTGGAGTCTGGTGCTGGGATCGTCGTAGCGGAGGCCGAACTTGACAGACCTCTTCTGTCGTTTCCCCCTCGTCGTAGTCGGCCACCCGGACACATGGTTGGCGTGATGTGACCCTCTGCTGGGTGGGCCACCTGGAGAGTACCCCTTCGGCTTGTTCGGCCTCGTGGAGTGCCTCACTGAGAGTCTTAGGCCTGGCGAGGCAGACATGTTGCCGCAGCTTCTCTGGTGCGAGCCCCCGCAGGAAAGCGTGGAGGGCCAGCTCCTCTTGTGCAGCTATTTGGAATTCGGGGTAGCCCTGTCGAGTGTGTAGCCGCACATCTGCAGCGAAGGTGCCCAGGTTCTCTTCTCCTTGGCGATGGCGGCTGGCCAGTTGCTCCCTGCTCTGGTCCGCGAAGAGTCTCCGCCCAAACCTCATTTCCAGCGCCCTGGTCAAGGCTTGGAGGTCCCGTTGTTCCGCTGGGGCTAGGTCGAGAAGCACCTGTACTGCGTTCCCCTCTAACGCTAGTGCCAGGTGAGTAGCGGCTTCCTCACTGCTCCAGTCGCTGTGTCGGACCGCCAGGTGGACTTGGGCGAGGTAGGGCTCTAGCTGCGTCGTCCCGTTGTACTTGGGCAGCTTGGCGGATGATCTTGGCACCCCTGCAGAACGTGGTAGGCTGGGCGTGCCGAGGAGGGGTTGTTGCAGCTCTGGACTGGTAGGTAGCATGACGTTGCTGGTTGTAGCCACGGGTTGTGGGCGTGGTCTTGCAGTACCCTGCTGGGGTAGCCGTGGGACACTGGCACCGTCGGGGCATGCCATGTAGCCACCACCTCTGGCAGACTCCATCTTCTGCCGCAGTAGGCTCGTTAGGTGCCCCTGGGTCTGTGCGAGTGTCCTCTCCAGCTCGTCAATCTCTCTCTCCATCTTCCTCTGCTCGCTAATCCCACTTCTGACACCAATGTGGCGAGCTCAGCCAGAAGAAGATGGCAAGAGACAGAGATTGATTTTACTGGAGAGTTCCTGTGCCCCATACACCGCACGACTCCAGGAACGTCACCCTTTATTTTCTTACCTCCTTCAACGATCAACAAAGAACACATCCTCCGGCCATGCAAGGCTCGGTCACGGTAGGCATTTTAACATTCCCCCATAACCTGAACTACGACAACTTAAAGAAACATAAACACATAACATTAGCTTAACTACTGAAACGTAAAGGCATACCACAACATTTTTAGAACCGGGACATGAGCTACCCACAATCCCTAGCGCTCTTCGCTGCCACGCAACGTGTGGCTAGCGTATGCCGGGCAGATCGCTACAATATTTTCAGTTGTCAAACGTTCGCTATCTGACGTTAATTGGCTAGCTAGCGAGCTAGTTATAGCTAACGCTAGTTGCCTTGCTGGCCAGCTGGATTTGTAAACATATCTATCATCTGCCTCCTCCATAGCATAGGGAAGATAATGTGATAAACTTACCTTAGCAATTCTCCTTCGGTAACGTAACTTCAAATCAGTGCGCTTTAAACGCAACCCCTGTCTGACCTTTGCCAAAACAGTCAAAGAAGACCGCTCCACATCAAATAAATAATATCAGACAACCTCAGTCACTGCACTGCTGTCACACTGACATGCACAACTCCTGACTTTCTGCTCAGTCCCTTTCAGGAAGGAAAGGACACAGCCGCACAGATAGAACAATGAGCCAGATGTTTCACAGATGTAGACACATGAAGCATCCGGTTGGCGTTTCCACTCACTACCAAATATGGTGATGAGAGGAATCCCAGTTGCCAGCAGAAGGGAGACATTTTGTCTGACGTTCTGCTGTTTCTCACCGATGAAACATTTGATCTCCATACAGTTTTCTGTTTCCAAACATATAATCTATAACAAAGAGTGGACTGCGTTTTGTAGAACCTTTGCCTAAGTTTCTAAAAAATTGCGTTGTTTGGAAGGGGTGCAAGGGCGAGTGGAGTTATTGCACTTGCGCACTTCACAGAGTAGGCGTTCCCCAACGGAAATATTCAAATAAACGCTAGAATGCGCCAATAGGATCTCACTAGCTCGTGCTTAGCTCTGCCCAACTCCTTGCTTGTTCTGCCCACTATGATTAATTTGTTCCCATTGGAAACGACAGACTATGGTCTATCTTGGGTTAGTTATAAAAAACAAAAGAACAAATCAACTATTCTTCTTCTTTGGTATCATGGTGTTCGCACATTTTGTTTGTGTATGCCTCCACCTACTGTGCGATAGTGTATGTTCAACCACGTTACATTTGTCTGTTTTTCTTTTAAATAAATAATAATTGCACCACCAACCAACCCTACACCTATTTCATAAAACATCTAAAAACATTGTATAACTCTTCTGCAGTAGAATCTTGTACACATCTACATTTATGTAATTTAGCAGACACTCTTATCCAGAGCAACTTACAGCAATGATTGCATACATGTTCATACTTTTTTTGCATTGGTCCCTCATGGGAATCAAACCCACAACCCTGGTGTTGCAAGCACAATGCTCTACCAACTGAGCTACACAGGGGACCAGTTACTTATCTGCAACTGCCACCTATACTCATTTTTTTTTAAACACTACCCCGTCCACTTCTTTGAACCTATTTGCTCCTTCACCATGCCAACGGCCTGGGAGGACTGGACACCCCCACTCGATACACCCCGTAACTCTTCTGAAGTCAAATCTGGTGTACCCAAATACTTATCTGCAGCTGCCACCACAAATTACATTTTTTATGATTTACGTTCTATTTCTTCACTAAGAAGCCAACCTTACTGAACCTCAAAACACTATGACCCTGCACCATGCCCTCCTGCACACTTCCCACATCTTGGAATCTCCCTCCTACACACTGCTGCAACATGAGCATAAACATTGCACCTGAAACAGGGCAATAGATTTGGCACAAAAACTCTAACTGGATAACTGATGCATCCTAACATGACTGAGACTGACTCAAAACTCAAAAGGACTGACAGTGACTCCTCTGTTTCACCACACTTAACGCTACCCCATATATCCTGCCAAATATATGAACACATTAGACACCCATATTTCCCACAGATCACACAGACATACAAAGAATTTGAAAACAAATCAAACATTGATAAACTCCCATATCTGTTAGGTGAAATATTGCAGTGTGCAATCACAGCAGCAAGATTTGTGGCCCATTGCCATGAGAACAGGGTATCCAGTGGAACACAAACAACATTGTAAATACAACCTATATTTATCTGTTTATTTATTTTCCATTTCATACTTCAGCCTATGGCGGTTTCTCTCAATAGCAAGGCTATGCTCACTGAGTCTGTACATAGTCGAGGATTTTCTTAATTTGGGGTCAGTCACAGTGGTCAGGTATTCTGCCACTGTGTACTCTCTGTTTAGGGCCAGATAGCATTCCAATTTGCTCTGTTTTTTGGTTGATTCATTCCAGTGTGTCAAATAGTTTTGCTTTCTCATTTTGCTTTCTCATTTGATTGGGTCTAAATGTGTTTCTGTCCTGGGGCTCTATGGGCTCTGTTTGTGTTTGTGAACAGAGACCCAGAACCAGCTGGCTGAGGGGACACTTCTCTTGGTTCATATCTCTGTAGGTGAAGGCTTTGTGGTGGAATGTGTGGGCATTGCTTCCTAGGTTGTTGTAGAATTTAACAGCTATTTTCTGGATTTGATAACTAGCGGGTATGGTCCTAATTCTGCTCTGCATGCATTGTTTGGAGTCTCTCTCCCTCCCAGACCTGTTGTTTCGACCTCTGAATGCATGGCTATGAAAAGCCAACTGACATTGACTCCTGAGCAATGTTCCCTCTAAACTGTGCGTGTGCGCTGGCACTGCTGGCACGCAGTAGCCCTGCTGCTCAGCTCCCCGGGACTGCCGCACAGAGCACAGAAGAACTATCAGCCCAAGGAGAGAAGCATTGTGACATTGAACTTTGAACTTCAACATTCTAGAGTTTTCCCCGTTAGTTAACACTATCAAAATGTCCCTTTACTCTGGCAATTGTGATCGAATCAACGCAATATTAGCCACTTTCAATGCAACATACCGAAACAAAACAAACTAGTTGTTGTAGGCAGAACGCATCGGAGTTCGATTCTATTGCGCAAGACTCAGCCCATACTCTACATAGACAGGTGCGGCATAACCAATTAGCATTGTAGTAGGCCTATATGTAATTATAAACTGGGTGGTTCGAGCCATGAATGCTAATCGGCTGACAGCCCCTGGTTCAACCGTGATCTTGCAGTGTTCCTCCACCTCAAGAATTGCATTTGGCGAAAGGCTCGGCTCACACATACTCAGGCTGAAAGGCTCTCGCTCAGGCAAACGAGAAATAAGTGCACTCAGGCTATCAGGAAGGCCAAAGTTAGTTACTTTAAGGAGCAGTTTTCTCTCTGTGGGTCTAACCCCAAGAGGTTCTGGAAAACAGTTAAAGACCTGGAGAATAAACCCTCCTCTTCACAGCTGCACATGTCCCTTAAAGTTGATGATGTGGTTGTTACTGACAAGAAGCACATGGCTGAGCTCTTTAATCACCACTTCATTAAGCCAGGATTCCTATTTGACTCAGCCATGCCTCCTTGCCCATCCAACTTGTCCTCATCTCCCACCCCCTCTAATGCGACTACTCCCAATGCTCCTCCATCTTTTTCCTCTACCCCGCTACAAAGTTTCTCCCTGCAGGCGGTCACTGAGTCCGAGGTGCTAGAGGAGCTCCTTAAACTTGACCCCAAACCTTTCTTCTTTAAGGTTGCTGCCCCTATCATCGCCAAGCCTATCTCTGACCTTTTTAACCTGTCTCCTCTCCGGGGAGGTTCCCATTGCTTGGAAGGCAGCCACGGTTCTTCCTTTATTTAAAGGGGGAGGTCAAGCTGATCCTAACTGTTATAGGCCTATTTCTATTTTGCCTTGTTAATCAAAAGTGTTGGAAAAACTTGTCTATAAACAACTGACTGGCTTTCTTGATGTCTACAGTATTCTCTCTGGTATGCAATCTGGTTTCCGCTCAGGTTATGGATGTGTCACTGCAACCTTAAAGGTCCTCAAAGATGTCACCATTGCCCTTGATTCTAAGCATTGTTGTGCTGCTATTTTTGACTTGACCAAAGCTTTTGATACGGTAGACCATTCCCTTCACTGCACTCTGCATGTATACCTGTTGCAAGACCCACTGGTTGATGCTTATTTATAAAACTCTCTTAGGCCTCACTCCCCCCTATCTGAGATATCTACTGCAGCCCTCATCCTCCACATACAACACCCGTTCTGCCAATCACATTCTGTAAAAGGTCCCCAAAGCACACACATCCCTGGGTTGCTAGTCTTTTCAGTTCGCTGCAGCTAGCGACTGGGACGAGCTGCAACAAACACTCAAACTGGACAGTTTTATCTCAATCTCTTCATTCAAAGACTCAATCATGGACACTCTTACTGACAGTTGTGGCTGCTTTGCATGATGTATTATCATCTCTACCTTCTTGCCCTTTGTGCTGCTGTCTGTGTCCAATAATGTTTGTACCCTGTTTTGTGCTGCTACCATGTTGTGTTGCTACCCTGTTGTGTTGCTGCCATGTTGTGTTGCTACCATGCTGTTGTCATGTTGTATTGCTACCATGCTGTTGTCATGTTGTATTGCTACCATGCTGTGTTGTCATGTGTTGCTGCCATGCTATGTTGTTGTCTTAGGTTTCTCTTTATGTTGTGTTGTCTTTCTTGTCGTGATATGTCTTTTGTCCTATATTTTTATTTAATTTATATTTATATTTTTAATCCCAGCCCCCATCCCTGCAGGAGGTCTTTTGCCTTTTGGTAGGCCGTCATTGTAAATAAGAATTTGTTCTTAACTGACATGCCTAGTTAAATAAAGGTTAAATTACAAATACAAAAAATACATGGTATATGTTCGATTATTTTTTATGTATTTTTTGTATTTGTTATTTAACCTTTATTTAACTAGGCATGTCAGTTAAGAACAAATTCTTATTTACAATGACGGCCTACCAAAAGGCAAAAAATACATTAAAAATATCAGAACATATACCACAGGATTGTCAGGTTCTGACTGAGGCCAGGTCTCTGGCTCCCTCTAGGGGGAGCTGTAAGGTTCTGACTGAGGCCAGGTCTCTGGCTCCCTCTAGGGGGAGCTGTAAGGGTTCTGACTGAGGCCAGGTCTCTGGCTCCCTCTAGGGGGAGCTGTAAGGTTCTGACTGAGGCCAGGTCTCTGGCTCCCTCTAGGGGGAGCTGTAAGGTTCTGACTGAGGCCAGGTCTCTGGCTCCCTCTAGGGGGAGCTGTAAGGTTCTGACTGAGGCCAGGTCTCTGGCTCCCTCTAGGGGGAGCTGTAAGGGTTCTGACTGAGGCCAGGTCTCTGGCTCCCTCTAGGGGGAGCTGTACGGTTCTGACCCCAATGGACTGGGGTGTTTTGGGGATTCTATTTATGTTCCACTGTTTTCCACCTGTGTGTGGTTTCTTGTGTGGTGTTCCTTGTTTTTGTTCACGCCAGTTCACGGTCGCTACCTCGCCTTTGTTTTAGGTTTTTGTTTATATTATAGAAAATAAAGGAATGTCTGTCAACTGCAGCTGTGCGCCTCGTTCTGTACACACTCACAGTGACATGACAAAACATTTATTTTTACTGCTCTAATTATGTTGGTAACCAGTTTATAATAGCAATAAGGCACCTCGGGTGTTTGTCGTAAATGGCCAATATACCACGGCTTAAGCACTGTTCTTAGTCACGACGCATTCTGGAGGGCCTGGACAAAGCCCTTAGCCGTGGTAAAATCCCTCAAAATCTGCCGTTGTCGCCCATTCAAATTAGCCTCTTGTTAAATCTTGTTCATTCTCTTAAATTAAATACCATTACTGTTTTTTCATTAGCTGGGAATGTTATTTGACATGTCTTTTGATACAACATTCTTTGGTAATGTTATCAACCTACTGCATACCCCTTAAAAATAAAATTGTTCGTGTGCAGGGTGTGCTATTAGCGTGCTAACACTCATTCGGACAATCTAGCATAGCTAACCATCGCTAGCATTCACTGGTTGAAGTAACTTGAGTGAAATGGAGTTGACTAGTGTCTATGACATGTACAGTATGTGTGTAATTATTGCTTGAAATCAGGCTTGGCTGCACTGCTTTCCCCCCTCACGTGAATTTAGTTGAAACATCATTCACACTTTTCATTTTAGTTTTTACTGTCGACCACTCTAATTATGTTAATCCAAATATAATAATTACTGGATAATACTAAATCATATTATGTGCATAAATAAACTGAAAAAAAAAAAAACTTAGTTCAACCAGTAGGTGGTGATAGTATTATATAAAAACAAAACCCTTTATACAAAAATGATCATCATTCATGAATTCTAGTTGAGCTTATGTTTTGAACGTATTACTCATTATCTGTTACCAGTCAGTTGCTGCTTATTTACAGAGAGAATGCACACAATTCAACAGGTGTAGGCCCAAAAAGCAATAAACAAAGCAGTTTCATTAAGTCTACAATTTCAGTTTATCAAAATAGGGACAAAGCACCCTTACACTGGAAAGTATAGGCATATTCTTCTTGTCACAACCTGGCTCTTAGATGTTGACAAGCAAGGGAGTCCACACGTTGACAGTTAAGGGATTACAAAAATATTTATAAAAAAATAAGTGTAAAAGTAGGCATATGAGGGGTGTAATGGAGATGCATGAATGAAGGTAAAATGTGTGTGTGTGTGTATGAGTTGAAGGGTGCACCTCGTCGAAAAGCATAATCAACCAAATCAAAATGGTGCTTGTGGAGGGGAGGGGAGGGGAGGTTGAGAGAGAGTCAGGACTGGGCACCAGGAACTTTTATCTCCTAGTTGATCCCAAACCCAGGTGCAACTGGTCACCTTCACGACCCAATCAGCTCCACCTGTCTCCAATCTGAAAATAGAAGCACAAACACAGAGGAGGCAGGGAGAGCGAGGGGGACGTAACATTCTCTTATAAGAATACAAATCAAATTAAATCTTCTCATACGGCACAGGCCTTAATGAATTCAAAATAAAATAATGGTATGTATAGGAAAGGTTATTGCCCACCTATGATAAAAGGTTTTGGGATACTTTGAGCCATGTAACATTCACAGTAATTACATACATTATTCACTTATCAATAATTCTTCAAACAGTCTCCGACAATCTAAATAAGGTGCTCAAGGCATTCCAGCACAGACATTACATTATATCAGGGTGGGGGGGTTGGGAAATCCTACCTGAGGCACATGAACAGTCATTCTGTCTCTCTCTACCAACACAAAGTCAGCACCAGTACTTAATGTAGCAATCATATAACAACATAGACAACAGTCACAGTGAAAAAACATCACTAAAACACAACATATTGTCTGATGCTCCCCTATAAGCCTCCCAGTCCTCATACATCATTTCCAATCTCCTGCACTGCCTTAAGTGCCTCTTTGCCGCCCTCTTGCTGTGGCATGTTCACATACACCTCCTCCTCCTCCCTTGATAAAGGGGCCTCTGGGTCAGCTTGTGGTGAGTCTAAGTGGGTGCTGGTAGGTGTGGAGCATAAGCCATTTCCTGTGTTCACAGGGTAGGTAACAGTGATGTTGACATTAACTAGGGGGATAGATGCCATAGGGCTGGTGTATTGGGGGCTGGGCTGGGGGGTGTTGGCCTGGATGCTGGGCTGTGGAAGGTTGGACTGGATGGGGCCTATTGACAAGTCCTCCAGGCTGTTGAAGCACCAGGTCCTACTAGCATCCTGCTGGATCTCTGCCTGACTGGCATTACTGCAATCTCCTTTTCCCAGCAGACGCTGCTGTTCCTGAAATGTGGTGATGAATGATCTGTTCTGAAGAACCATTGGAACGCCACAATCAAACTGAGATAAATATATATAGAGAGAGGGGGGGGGGGGGGAGAGAGAGAGAGAGAGAGATGTAATATGTTTGAGTTGAAGCTGTTGAAATGTTCTTGCCTCCAACATGCGTTAGTAAGGTTAAATGGCAAAACAAATACTCACTTTAATGGCGTCCTTCTCAGAATTTCCATTTATATCTTCTGTAGAAGATACACATATGGACTCAGTGTAGGCTGTAAGAGAACATAGTAAACCTACAGTAAAATGTTGTCATATTCATAGCCATGTTTTGCAATCAATTAAAGGGCTTTATTACAATCAAGTGTTTAAACTCTCTTTAAAGCTTCACCTTTCTTGTAAATGATAGTGCCTACGATCAGTAGCAGGAACAGAACACCTCCGATAGCACCTGCAGCTGATAGATACAGGAGCAGGGGTGCAACAAAGCGGCGTCAGTATAAGAGAGATGACGGTGGAGAAATATTCAAATCATGAGTCTCCGACACATGGACTATATAGCTGCCTGTAGTTACCTATCCCAAGGTCAAAGCCTGGTGATTTTTCTTCTGTTGGAGCGATGACCATTGGATCAGAGGGACTAGGTGTCAGCTTTGAGCCTGGGGCGGTTGGTAGTGTAGACATATGCTTGCTCTGTAGACTTGGCGTGGTATGCCCTTTACCAGAGCGTGGGACTGTTGTCGGTGGGCTGGGAGGTGTGGTGGTATGGAGGTTGGAGACCAGTGGTCTACTTACCTTCAGTCCACACACTGCATCTGAGGTGGCGTTACCGTAAGTCAGTACGTCCCTCCCCTGAGACACACAGCTGAGGAGACAGTGTCACAGTCCCATTGTTAACACCAATACCGACAGACCAAATAATTGCTGTGTGTGTGTGTGTGTGCGCGTGTCTGTGTGTGTGCGTGTATGTGTGAGTGCTTGTATGTGTGAGTGCTTGCAATCACTCTCTGTGGTGCTGGCAGATCTGGGTGTAGGAGTGCTGGTCAGAGAAGGTTCCATTGGGGCATGGTGCACATTCCACATCTGACTCTGCTGTCCCTAAAAAAAATACACCACGACACACAAACACATATACTCATACTCTTACAGTGAACAGTTACATTCAAACATTCATTATAATATTTGAGGAGGCCAGAATGTTGAATTTGTTGTGTCCTACTGGCCTGTCCAGCTGAAGTACCTTCTACAGAGACCCCGTGGCCAGGCTCGCAGTCTGTATAACTGGCACACTCCTTACATTCTGGGTGTTGGTCCAGTACGCAGTACATCCCAGTCTGGCATCCACACTGGGTCTTGGTGGTGCTGGAGCACATCTGAATATACTGCAGGCCTTTGTCTTCACACATAAATAAATAAAATGCTCATTAAAGACTAGCTGAGTCACTGTAATAATAACACAATGAAGCAACTACTGCAATAATATAACCCACCCACCTGCTGAACACTTGGGACATCTGAAGCAATTTGGGAAGTAATTCATGTTCCCGCTGTACTGGCCATGAGGACATGGTTCACACGCCGTGTCTGAGGTAGAGCTGCATTCAACTTTCCGCCGCGTCCCTGTAATTGGGCGGCAGGTAGCCCAGTGGTTAGAGTGTTGGGCCCATAACCGAAAGGTTGCTGGATCAAATCCCCGAGCTGACAAGGTAAAAATCTGTCGTTCTGCCCCTGAACAAGGCAGTTAACCCACTGTTCCTAGGCCGTCATTGAAAATAAGAATATGTTCTTAACTGACTTGCCTAGTAAAATAAAGGTAAAAATAAAAAAAATGACATAAATGTCTAATTTACAGTAATCATCTCAGTACATGCACATTTGACAGTACTGTAAAAGTATTGTAATGTTTCAGGTGGTCATATTTAGTGCTAAGATTCTAAGGATGTCCTCTCCTCTCAGTTTCATTAGGTTTAGGACTACACCTTACCAGAAGTGCATTTGCTGCAGCACAGGTTAACATCTGTGTTGTAGTATTCAGCTGTTAAGTTGCGGCAGGATCCTTCAGGGTCTGGAGTGTATGGCGGAATGTACACCTGTAGAGACAAGGAGACCAGGAAGTACACCTGTTCAGGAGGAGGAGTGATGAGTAACATGCCCCACTAAGAGCCTTCTATTTAAACTTCAAGTACACTCTTAGAAAAAAAGGGTTCCAAAAGGGTTATTCAGCTGTCCCCATAGGAGAACCCTTTTTGCTTCCAGGTAGAACCCTTTTTCTCGTTCCAGGTAGAACTCTTTTGGGTTCCATGTAGAACCCTCTGTGGAAAGGCTTTTACATGGAACCCAAAAGGGTTCTAACTGAAACCAAAGGGTTCTCCTATGGGGCAGCCGAAGAGCCGTTTTAGGTTCTAGATAGCACCTTTTTTTTCTAAGACTGTACATCCTGGGGGTTGGGTATTGTGTCAGAAAAAAAAAAAGGTGGGGACAGGAATATACACTGACACATCTGTGGTATAGTCATTGTTTGCCAATAGACACAAGACACAATGTACAGACAGTAAAATAAATGTAAAAATACCCTATCTGTCAGTCTCCAGTGTTTCATGTTTGACAGGAAGTGGTTGAGGAGATAGAGCCTTCAAATAAGTTGCCAAGGACTGGCTATGTGATCTGAACAACTAAGATATGCCGCTACCAAGACCTCTTACTATCATCCTCTCTTGCAGCTTTTTGTACAATGAACAGAATGGGTCCAACAGCCATTTCCTGTTAGACTCAACTGAGTTTTGAAAACAGAGTTTTCCAGATTTAATGTGTTTGGTTTTGTGAAACACTCGAGTTAAGACTGAAAATTAAATATTGATCTTTACAAAAATTATTTGTTTGATGGTGAAATTAGTAATTAATTAAATGCTTTTGCACCTAGGTGCTCTGTGAAATAGATTTTTTCCAAACAAACAAATAATAATATATCTTTTTTTAAATCAACGCTGCAAGCATACTATACAGACCATAGGTTATCCGATTTGAGATCATGTTATCCCGAAACCAAGATAGATTTCTTTCAGATGTTGGAGGAAGTGAAGGTGCTACAATAAATACTATACACATAATTTATAAGTCATAGGCTAGTATGTGTGGTATTGATAGGCTATAAAAGATCATTACATCTGGTGCTATGTCAAATTTGATGCATAGCCCCTTTGCCATGCTTTATATAGCATGCCATTGTCTTATGTACGCTTTCAGAAGCATCTTGATTCTTCTTATAACAGGTTGATATACTTTACTCAACCCGCTGTCCTGGTGCACCACTAATAAGAAACTACCCACTGAGTGCACCACGTCATTACAACATGGACATTTGAGTAATATTTGGTTGAGACGTTGATCAATGAGATTTCAACCTTTATTCACCCACTCAAAAAGACAGCCAAAAGTTTGTTGAATTCCCAACGTGTTATCACTGTGCTTCGTCTAATAGCACAACCAAATCTCCTAGATTGTAGTTGAGATTAGGCTACATTAAAAGTACATGCTCAATGTATCACAGATTATTATAGCAGTTGTGAACATCTCCGCAGACCTTCAGCCTTTGCATGCTATCTTGAACATGCACACTTTCTATGATTATACAAGAAGACATTTACAGTTAGGCTACAGTAGGCAGTAGGCTAACCTCCATGGATGTGTTTGTCAGGCTCTGGCCATAGAGAAGCAAATAGGCTTCTGTATGTAGTTATGGTCAGAGTCTGACAGTGTCGTTCTTTTCTGTTTCTGTGTGGGGTTTGGGTTGGATCCCTAATTAGAGGCAGCTGCACAGCATTGTCTCTAATTAGGGATCCCATATATGTGGAGTCTGTCCTTCACTCTGGTGTGGGTCGTTGTTACGGATACAGGTATCCTGTGTGTGTATTTGTTTTCGTTCCTTCTGCCCTAGTCACAGGTGTCACTCATCAGCAGTTATCAATCACCAATCAGTCCCAATCAGAAGACACACCTGCTCCTTTTCCCTTACCCAATCACATCCCCTTTCCCTTGGTTTAAAAACCCCACAGTTGTCTCTCTCAAGAGTTCTCTCCACACCTCTCTGTTTGTTAAGGATTTGCTGAACAGCAGTTGCTGTTAGTTTGTTTGTGCGCTCTCTCTCTCTCTTTTGTTTTTGCGCCTAGATCTCACATTAGATGTTGTCATGTGAGTATGTATTGCTGTGTGGTATTGTTTGTTTGTTGGTGGTAAAAGGGGATAACCAGACAAGTCGCCCATGGGCATACATTACCCGTAGGAAACCTGTTGTCTAAATACATTAGTTAGAACTGGGCGGACCACCCACTGTATTTAATTGGTTAGTTAGCTAGCTGTTCGTGACGCAGGTAGACTAGCTTAGGGGTTTTTGAATATTTATTATTTCTTTCCTTGGGTCCAGCTCAGCCCCTTTTCCCCACACCCCATTACCGTGTGTTTGGAATAAACCAATAGTGTTTGACGGTAGATTTTGGTTGTCTGTGTTTTATTTATATTCTCACTGTTACTTTTTCACTGGGATAATATGCATGAGATATGTTACGGGTCTCATTTCCATCCCCCTAGACTACAGGGCAAAAGGGATTCGTAACAGTCGTTGTTGATGTTATCAATGTATGTCGCGGTCACGGTTGAAGTAAGTGTGTTTTTTACGTCCGTTCATGGGTGTGTTTTTTTAACGTGACGTTAGTCTATTCGTGTTTTTGTGTTCTGTAGTTCGTCATTCGTTGTACTTTATACATAGTATTTAATTTCTTACATAGTATAAATAAAGATACAATGTCGAACTACTATCCCTGCGCTGCGCCTTGGTCATTCAACACACACGTTCGTGACAGAACGACCCACCAGAGCCAGACCAAGCAGCGTAACTGGGGAGAGAGGGAGAGAGAGGAGGTGCCGCCGCGTTATGCGCGACGCGCAAGACGAGGCAACGCCCGCAAACAACCCCAAGGTAATCTTGGGGGGGGGGGGCTATGGGGCTGGTCAGGTGTGGAAGAGGAGGCACCAGTCCCACTTTCCAGGTGGCATTCGCCAGACACGGAGTACGTGGGGGAATACCGACGGAGGGAGGAGTATGAGATGATCATGGAGCTATGTTGGCTAAATATGGAGGAGTGTGAGAGCGAGAGGAGGGAGCTGGCTCTAAAGGTGCCCAAGAGGAGCATCCCCAGTCCAGGTCCGGTCGTCTACTCCACCCTCATGCCAGAGCAGTCCGCTCCACCGGTACCCAGTCCGGGTCCGGTAATCTACTCCTCCTCCCTACCAGAGCAATCCGCTCCTCCGGTGCCCAGTCTGGGTCCGATCGTCTACTCCACCTCCATGCCAGAGCAATCCGCTTCTCCAATGTCCAGTCCGGGTCCGGACCTCTGCTCTACTCCCCGCACCCGACCTCCGGTGCGTGCGCCCAGCCAGGTGTTTCCAATTCCGGCTCCACGCATTCTGACTTCCGGTGCACCTCCCCAGTCCGGTACATCCCGTGCCGGCTCCCCGCACTCGACCTCCAGTGCATCCGTCTAGCCAGGTGCGTCCCAACCTCCAGCGAAGGTCCGCAGCCCGCAACCTCCAGCGAAGGCCCGCAGCCCGCAACTTCCAGCGAAGGTCCTGAGCCTCCAGCGAAGGCCAGCAGCCCTGAGCCTCCAGCGAAGGCCAGCAGCCCTGAGCCTCCAGCGAAGGCCAGCAGCCCTGAGCCTCCAGCGAAGGCCAGCAGCCCTGAGCCGTCATCCACGGCCCGTAGCCCGGAACCTACAGCGAAGGTCCGTAGCCCGGAACCTCCAGCCGTCTGCTCCGCCTCAGTGCCAGAGCAGTCCGCTCCACCGGTGCCCATTCCGGGTCCAGCCGTCTGCTCCGCCTCAGTGCCAGAGCAGTCCGCTCCACCGGTGCCCAATCCGGGTCCAGCCGTCTGCTCCGCTCCAGTGCCAGAGCATTCCGCTCCACCGGTGCCCATTCCGGGTCCAGCCGTCTGCTCCGCCTCAGTGCCAGAGCAGTCCGCTCCACCGGTACCCATTCCGGGTCCAGCCGTCTGCTTCGCTCCAGAGTCAGAGCAGTCCGCTCCACCGGTGCCCATTCCGGGTCCAGCCGTCTGCTCCGCTCCAGTGCCAGAGCATTCCGCTCCACCGGTGCCCATTCCGGGTCCAGCCGTCTGCTCCGCCTCAGTGCCAGAGCAGTCCGCTCCACCGGTACCCAATCCGGGTCCAGCCGTCTGCTCCGCTCCAGTGCCAGAGCAGTCCGCTCCACCGGTACCCATTCTGGGTCCAGCCGTCTGCTCCGCCCCAGTGCCAGAGCAGTCCGCTACACCGGTACCAATTCCGGGTTCAGCCGTCTGCTCCGCTCCAGTGCCAGAGCATTCCGCTCCACCGGTGCCCATTCCGGGTCCAGCCGTCTGCTCCGCCTCAGTGCCAGAGCAGTCCGCTCCACCGGTACCCATTCCGGGTCCAGCCGTCTGCTTCGCTCCAGAGTCAGAGCAGTCCGCTCCACCGGTGCCCATTCCGGGTCCAGCCGTCTGCTCCGCCCCAGTGCCCGAGCAGTCCGCTCCACCGGTGCCCAGTCCAGGCCCGGTTGTTTTCCCCGCTCCATGGCCGGAGCCGTTTGCCCCACCGGTGCCCAGTCCAGGCCTGGTTGTTTTTCCCCGCTCCATGGCCGGAGCCGTTTGCCCCACCGGTGCCCAGTCCAGGCCCGGTTGTTTTCCCCGCTCCATGGCCAGAGCCGGTTGCCCCACCGGTGCCCAGTCCAGGCCCGGTTGTTTGCCCCGCTCCATGGCCGGAGCCGTTTGCCCCACCGGTGCCCAGTCCTGGCCCGGTTGTTTTCCCCGCTCCAAGGCCGGAGCCGTTTACCCCACCGGTGCCCAGTCCGGGCCCGGTTAATTGCCCAGCTCCATGGCCGGAGCCGTTTACCCCACCGGTGCCCAGTCCGGGCCCGGTTGTTTGTCCCGCTCCATGGCCGGAGCCGTTTGCCCCACCGGTGCCCAGTCCTGGCCCGGTTGTTTTCCCCGCTCCATGGCCGGAGCCGTTGGTCCCACCGGTACCCAGTCCGGGCCCAGCTATAAGGAGGGGCCATGGAAAAAAAACTGTCCACTTCGCCAGAGCCGTCCCCAAAGGACTAGTTTTTCCCTCCCTAATTAACCCCCCCTTGTTTTGTGTGTTTGTTTTTTTTGGCATCCGTGAGTCCGAGCCTTGGGGGGGGGGGGGGGTACTGTCAGGCTCTGGCCATAGAGAAGCATAGGCTTCTCTATGTAGTTATGGTCAGAGTCTGACAGTGTCGTTCTTTACTGTTTCTGTGTGGGGTTTGGGTTGGATCCCTAATTAGAGGCAGCTGCACAGCATTGTCTCTAATTAGGGATCCCATATATGTGGAGTCTGTCCTTCACTCTGGTGTGGGTCGTTGTTGATGTTATTGATGTATGTCGCAGTCACGGTTGAAGAGTGTTTTTTTACGTCTGTTCATTGGTGTGTTTTTTGAACGTGACGTTAGTCTGTTCGTGTTTTTGTGTTCTGTAGTTCGTCATTCGTTGTACTTTATACATAGCATTTGATTTCTTACATAGTATAAATAAAGATACAATGTCGAACTACTATCCCTGCGCTGCGCCTTGGTCATTCAACACACACGTTCGTGACAGTGTTACACATTTTAAGGTTGAATAAATACTGTTAGGCCTAGTTTGTAAGATAGCCTTAACTTTAGGCTATTTAGTGTATTATTGTGTTTGGTTAGCAAGGCAACCAAATTTCAACACTTATCTAATGCTTGGATAGTTTCACCTGAGCCACTGGCTTAATCCTATTATCCTATTCTATTCAGTTAGAGATGTGAATCCAACATACAGATGTAGGATCTTAATTTGAGCTAGTCTGCTACAGCAGGAAAATAATCTTGCAGCAAAAGGAAATGTGGATTATAATTAATGAATTGAGTTTATGCATTTTTCGTTAGGGCAAATCAAGTCTGACATTTTAAAGTGTAAATTACAAACATGAGAAGCCTTTTTAAAGAGTGAATACACATTTCCTGCTGTGCAGGACAATTCTCAGCAACAAAATAGTGCTAAAATTATGATCCTATATCTGTATAATGTGTTAACTTGTCGACAAGTTAATAGGCTTTTTACTGTTATTGCAAAAGGGACATTGAATTTTGTTTGGTTTTCAACACAACCAAATATCAACATTTGAAGGAGAAGTCTATTTTGTGCTACTGACTTACAGTAGTATGGCTTTGATTCAAGTTTGTCTGCAATTTAATTATTGATATGTTGGATTCACGTCTTCATTGCAACCAAGAATCAAAGTAAAATAAATGTTGCTTAAATCAAATCAAACTCGATTTAAAGTGCATTCTTTAACTTTTTGAGTTTTGGTTGAGATGGAGACAAACTGGGATTAGAGCCAGGCTAAGTCAGTGGCACAGATATGAACTATCCAAGCAGAAGATACATCTGATATTTGGTTGGGTTGACAAACCAAACACAATTCAATATGCAGCTTATCTACAAATGAATAATTTACATGGATCTCCATCTCAACCAAACATCTAAGTTAAATAATGGGACTAAATCTAATCTAATAATTTTAAATGCACTTTAAATAAACTTTGATTTTATTCCTATTCTTTAACTTAGATTTTTGGTTTAGATGGAGATGTGAATTAACTTGAAGATTACATTTGAAATCAACCAAAGCTGGAAAACCTAGGCCTATATGTAGTCTATTTTTAGTTGAACCCTGGTTTGGATTGAAACAATAGTTGTTTTTTGGTATTTTATTAGGATCCCCATTAGCAGTTGCGAAAGTAGCAGCTACTCTTCCTGGGATTTCACACATAATATTAACACGACACAATATTGAACATTAATAGACAAGAACAATGTTGACAACTTTGCAAATGCTATATACAGTCATATGAAAAAGTAAGTACACGCCCTGGAAAGTTCTTTTATTTCTTTTTTTTTTTACATATTTGGACAGATGGATATGTAATCTCACTTCAACACTATTGACAGAGAAAGGTTACCCAATTTAACAAATCACACACAAAAAAAAAAACACGTAAAATGTTACGCAATTAAAATAAACAAAAATGCCTTTTCTTTATGGAGAAAAAAAGTTAGTATAACCCTACCTTTACCATCCCATAAAATGTCTAAAATTTGAATTAGGTACAAAAACAAGTACAAATGATAAGAAAACATTAGAGTAACTTGTAACTTAGGAGGGTCCAGCCTTCCATAAAGATAAGAACATTGGTCTGGTTTGGTCTTAACCATATGGGTGTGGTAACACATCATTCAAAGATCAAAAGACCTACCCGAGGCCCTCAGAAGAAAGAGTATGAGTATGAGTCTGGGAGGGGTTACAAATCCATTTCTAAGCAATTCGAAGTATATCATTCCATTTCCAAGCAATTTGAAGTACATCATTCTATTGTCCAACGAAAATTCCAGACCACTGGCAAACTACCTAGGACAGGTCGTCCCACCAAAGTCAGCCCAAGAGCTGACCGAAAGAAGCTCATAGAAGTCTCTAAGAACCCCAGGGTAACATCAAGGGATCTACAGGCCTCTCTTGCCGCAATCAATGTCGAAGTGCATGGGTACACTGTCAGAAAGAGACTGCACAAACTTGGCCTACATGGGAGGTCAGGAAAGAAGAAGTCTCTGCTCTCAAAAAAGAATATCAAGACACAACTGACTTTTGCCAGACAACACCTATTTAATGAAGCTGCCAGTTGAGGACTTGTGAGGCGTCTGTTTCTCAAACTAGACACTAATGTACTTGTCCACTTGCTCAGTTGTGCACCGGGGCCTCCCACTCCTCTTTCTATTCTGGTTAGAGACACAGCATTGTATGAGATCTTCAGTTTCTTGGCAATTTTTCGCATGGAATAGCCTTAATTTCTCAGAAGAATAGACTGATGAGTTTCAGAAGAAAGTTCTTTGTTTCTAGCCATTTTGAGCCTGTAATCAAACCCACAAATGCTGATGCTCCAGATACTCAACACGTTAAAGGCCAGTTTTATTGCTTCTTTATTCAGTTTTCAGTTGTGCTAACATAATTGCAAAAGGGTTTTCTAATGATCAATTAGCCTTTTAAAATGATAAACTTGGATTAGCTAACACAACGTGCCATTGGAACACAGGAGTGATGGTAGCTGATAATGGGCCTCTATATGCCTATGTACAGTTGAAGTCGGAGGATTACATACACTTTAGCCAAATACATTTAAACTCTGTTTTTCCTGAAATGTAATCCTAGTAAAAATTCCCTGTTTTAGGTCAGTTAGGATCACCACTTTATTTTAAGAATGTGAAATGTCAGAATAATAGTAGAGAGAATGATTTATGTCACGGTTGGGTCTCGCTGGTGAAGTGTCATCCTTTTTATTTTGGAGATGGTCTCACGAGGCACAAAATAACAAAGGAGAGTTTAAACAAAATATGAAACACAGTAACTTACTTGCTGTGAGCAAAAAGCAGACAAGCCGGAACAATGATCCACACACAGGTGGATGTGTATGAAGATTAAATACTATCCCCAATCAGAGACAACACTAGACAGCTGTCTCTGATTGGGGATCATTAACTTCCCCTAACTGATGTGAGGACTGGATTGTGGCTCTTCTACTCCCCCTGGTGGGAGTCAGCGGCCTAACCACAACCCAGCCCTTACAATTTATTTCAGCTTTTATTACTTTCATCACATTCCCATTGGGTCAGAAGTTTACATACACTCAATTAGTATTTGGTAGCATTGCCTTTAAATTGTTTAACTTGGGTCAAACGTTTCGGGTAGCCTTCCACAAGCTTTCCACAATAAGTTGGGTGAATTTTGGCCAATTCCTCCTGGCAGAACTGGTGTAACTGATTCAGGTTTGTAGGCCTCCTTGCTCGCACACGCTTTTTCAGTTCTGCCCACAAATTTTCTGTAGTATTGAGGTCAGGGCTTTGTGATGGCCACTCCAATACCTTGACAATGTTGTCCTTAAGCCAAGTATGCTTGGGGTCATTGTCCATTTGGAAGACCCATTTGAGACCAAGCTTTAACTTCCTGACTGATGTCTTGAGATGTTGTTTCAATATAGCCACATAATTTTCCTTCCTCGTGATGCCATCTATTTTGTGAAGTGCACCAGTCCCTCCTGCAGCAAAGCACCCCCAAAAAATTATGCTGCTACCCTCGTGCTTCACGGTTGAGATGGTGTTCTTCGGCTTGCAAGCCTCCGCCTTTTCCCTCCAAACATAACGATGGTCATTATGGCCAAACAGTTCTATTTTTGTTTCATCAGACCAGAGGATATTTCTCAGAAAAAACAATCTTTGTCCCCATGTGCAGTTGCAAACCGTAGTCTGGCTTTTTTATGGCGGTTTTGGAGAAGTGACTTCTTCCTTGCTGAGCGGCCTTTCAGGTTATGTCGATATAGGACTCGTTTTACTGTGGATATGGATAATTTTGTACCTGTTTCCTCCAGCATCTTCACAAGGTCCTTTGCTGTTGCTCTGGGATTGATTTGCACTTTTCGCAACAAAGTACGTTCATCTCTAGGAGACAGAACTAGTCTCCTTCCTGAGCGGTATGATGGCTGCGTGGTGCCATGGTGTTTATACTTGCGTACTATTGTTTGTACAGATTAACGTGGTACCTTCAGGCGTTTGGAAATTGCTCCCAAGGATGAACCAGACTTGTGGAGGTCTACAATTTGTTTTCTGAGGTCTTGGCTGATTTCTTTTGATTTTCCCATGATGTCGATCAAAGTGTCAATTAGCCTATCAGAAGCTTCTAAAGCCATGACATAATTGTCTGGCATTTTCCAAGCTGTTTAAAGGCACAGTCAACTTCTGACCCACTGGAATTGTAATATAGTGAATTATAAGTGAAATAATCTGTCTGTAAACAATTGTTGTAAGAATTACTTGTGTCATGCACAAAGTAGATGTCCTAACCGACTTAATACAACTATAGTTTGTTAACATGAAATCAGTGGAGTGGATGAAAATGAGTTTTAATGACTTCAACCTAAGTGTATGTAAACTTCCGACTTCAACTGTAGATATTCCATTAAAAGCCGTTTCCAGCTAAAATAGTAATTTAGAACATTAACAATGTCTACACTGTATTTCGGATCAATTTGATGTTATTTTAAAGGACAAACAAATTCCTTATCTTTCAAAAACAAGGACATTTCTAAGTGACCCCGAATTTATGAACGGTGGTGTAGGTTCTACGTCAAAACACATCCAAACAAAATCCAAGACAACACAACATTCTCTTGCACACACATACAATTCATTAACCTAGATAAGATCAAGGGTTAACAATAAATTATTATGATTGGCTATTTAAAATCAGACTGATGATCATACAACACTGCAAAGAGTATCCCTTTAGCTAAACATTAGTCATGCTGCACCAGTTACACGCAACTGTTTCTCGTTGTCATGATCGCGCCACTCAACATTTAAGTCCGCAGGACACTTACCATGTTCTCAACAGGCTGCACCATGATCGCTAGAATAATCCTTACTGTAAGAATACCACTCACAGTCCTTAGTATCATGATTGGTTAAACTATTACTGACCCTTTAAGATATTGAGAAAACGTCCATACTGAAACCGTATAGGTAGCCTACAAAATAATACTCGAATTACAGGCCGGAAGAAAAGTGCACGTTTCCTTGAACTACTGGGTGAGGAAAAGGAGGGCGTCTATGTAATGCAGTAACCTTTGAGTAACATTTCCTCAAGTCATGTACCCATTGATTGTACCCAAGAGGCAGTGTCAAGCAGTAACACTTTTTCTTTCAGTAACATAATAAACATACAGTACAAGTCAAAACACACCTCCTCATTCAAGGGTATTACTTTTTTTAAAATACTATTTTCTACAAAAAAATTGTGATTTCTAGAACCTAAAAAGGTTATTCGGCTGTCCCCATAGGAGAACCCTTTGAAGAACCCTTTTTGGATTCAGGTAAAACGCGTTTTCGGTTCCAGGTAGAACCCTTTTGGGTTCGATGTCGAAAAGGGTTCGACATGGAACCAAAAAGGGTTCTCCTATTGGGACAGCCGAGTAACCTTTTGAACTTTTTTTCTAAGAGTGTATAAACTCAGTTCCAATTGCGTCTGAAAGATGAGAGTCTCAACTTGGTAAAGAGCCATTGACTGGAATCTAAATATGTACTTACTTTTTAGATCTTTTTGAGTTATAGTTACAGATTTGCCCCAAGGGGACAAATCTGTGGGGCTCTATATTTATCTTTTCAGGGTACATAGATCTACCTCTGTGCCAAATTTGGCATGTTTATCACAAAATGTTGAGTCCATTTTTATTCCTCCATACTAACACAGACATCATTGTAAATGGTGGGTTTTTTTGTCTGTAAATAGTTGCTTGACAAAGTTATAGAAAAAATATTTTGAAATTAGGTAATCTTTTACCCTTTTTGGGGTTACTAAAACAGTACATGCTATGGCATAGCCTACAGCACATGCATTTGTCCAACAGACAAAATAGGACATTTGTTCATTACAGTGCGTGATTACCAGACAGTGATTGGCTGCACATAGTCATAGTCATCTACAGTTGAAGTCGGAAGTTTACATACACTTAGGTTGAAGTCATTAAAACTCATTTTTCATCCACTCCACTGATTTCATGTTAACAAACTATAGTTGTATTAAGTCGGTTAGGACATCTACTTTGTGCATGACACAAGTAATTCTTCCAACAATTGTTTACAGACAGATTATTTCACTAATATTTCACTATATCACAATTCCAGTGGGTCAGAAGTTTACAAACACTAAGTTCACTGTGCCTTTAAACAGCTTGGAAAATTCCAGAAAATTATGTCATGGCTTTAGAAGCTTCTGATAGGCTTATTGGCATCATTGAGTCAATTTGAGGTGTACCTGTGGATGTATTTCAAGGCCTACCTTCAAACTCAGTGCCTCTTTGCTCGAAATCATGGGAAAATCAAAATAAATCAGCCAAGACCTCAGAAAACAAATTGTAGACCTCACAAGTCTGGTTCATCCTTGGGAGCAATTTCCAAACGCCTGAAGGTACCACATTCATCTGTACAAACAATAGTACGCAAGTATAAACACCATGGGACCACGCAGCCGTCATACCGCTCAGGAAGGAGACGCGTTCTGTCTCCTAGAGATGAACGTACTTCGGTGCGAAAAGTGCAAATCAATCCCAGAACAACAGCAAAGGACCTTGTGAAGATGCTGGAGGAAACAGGTACAAAAGTATCTATAACCACAGCAAAATTAGTACTATATCGACATAACCTGAAAGGCCGCTCAGCAAGGAAGAAGCCACTGCTCCAAAACCGACATAAAAAAGCCAGACTACGGTTTGCAACTGCACATGGGGACAAAGATCGCACTTTTCTGAGAAATGTCCTCTGGTCTGATGAAACAAAAATAGAACTGTTTGGCCATAATGACCATCATTATATTTGGAGGAAAAAGGGGGAGGCTTGCAAGCCGAAGAACACCATCCAAACCGTGAAGCACGGGGGTAGCAGCATCATGTTGTGGGGGTGCTTTGCTGCAGGAGGGACTGGTGCACTTCACAAAATAGGTGGCATCATGAGGAAGGAAAATATTGTGGATATATTGAAGCAACATCTCAAGACATCAGTCAGGAAGTTAAAGCTTTGTCGCGAATGGGTCTTCCAAATGGACAATGACCCCAAGCATACTTCCAAAGTTGTGAACAACGAAGTCAAGGTATTGGAGTGGCCACAAAGCCCTGACCTCAATCCTATAGAAAGTTTGTGGGCAGAACTGAAAAAGCATGTGCGAGCAAGGAGGCCTACAAATCTGACTCAGTTACACCAGTTCTGTCAGAAGGAATGGGCCAAAATTCACCCAACGTATTGTGGGAAGCTTGTGGAAGGCTACCCAAAACGTTTGACCCAAGTTAAACAATTTAAAGGCAATGCTACCAAATACTAATTGAGTGTATGTAAAATTCTGACCCACTGGGAATGTGATGAAAGAAATAAAAGCTGAAATAAATCATTCTCTCTACTATTATTCACATTCTTAAAATAAAGTGGTGATCCTAACTGACCTAGGACAAGCAATTGTTACTAGAATTAAATGTCAGGAATTGTGAAAAACTGAGTTTAAATGTATTTGGCTAAGGTGTATGTAAACTTCAACTGTACATAAGTGGTTTCACCATAAAGAGTTGAAATAGTTTCTTAATTTGTATACATTTCTGTCAAGGAATATACTGGAACAGATTGCTATTGTCTGTTATCAAATCATCTTTCTTCTGTCTTCACTCTGTAGATCGCACATGTACTGTAGGCTACTGTACATAGCAATGTCTTGATCATAAATCCACAGAACAAAGATTATGACCAGTGAACTTGGCTATGTTTCAGTTTAAATTGCCCAGATAGTCTCTGTATTACTTCACAATGCACTTTACAATTCACACCCCAACCCCTACTTCATGGTTATAGAACTTACTTCACACCTCATATGAATTGCTCGTCTTTGCTGTTTCTGTGGTTTGATACAGTTTACTTTGAGCAGAACTCTGATGGCGGCTCTCACACTATCAAGCACAATTGTGTACACGCACCCAATCATGGGAAACTCCGACTCATAGTGTCGACACCCCATATCAAACAGACCGTGCATTGCTCTCACATACTGTTCCAGCAGTGAATTTGAAACTGTGCTAAGACTATTACATACAGTTGGAACAAAGTTGTCACTTTCATAATAGAAGACCCATAAGGGACACCAGTGGATTTGGCAATCCTTTTACAGAAGGAAGCCCTCCATTCTCTTTACAGTAGCAAATAATAATCTGTCTGCACTCTTCCCCTAGAGATTGTATTTGATATTGAATTAACTTGCTCCTCCTCAGGCTTTTTCTATAGTTCACCCTCAATTTCCTATTTTCTCTAGTTCTCAATTGCTGGTGGCTGGGATGGGGTAGCTCAGCTCTTTGCAAGTCTCCTCCTGTGTACTCATTCTCTCTGGCCCCAGAGCGGGGCCCTCTGGGATGGGGCAGGAGGACTCCTGCTGGGGTGTGCTGTTGAGGGGACAGCCCTCTACTCCACTCTCCAATTGAGCCACCTTCTTCTCTGATTTGTTGTATCCCAGGACAACCGTCCCCGGAGAGTAGATGTATATGGACCCTGAATCAAACACCAACAAGCACAACCATTATTAGATTAAGCTATTGAAACAGGTGACACATAAATTCCTATCTATTATGCACAGTAAATGCTGATATAAAACCTGGTGGAATCAGTAGTTTAATAAATGTACAGAGAGGCAGTGAAAAGTTGGCCTTACTCAGCAGCATATAGACCCTGTGTTTATTTTCTGTGTTTACAAACATTGCCACAGGAGGGTGATACGCACAAGTTGGTGGCAGAACAGGGGGGAGTTCTTATAGAACGCCAGCAAAATAAGGCTTTATTTACATATTAGTGCATTTCACACTACTTTTGGATTAGAATCGGATTTTAAGGCTCCTATGAATGTCCTGCTTAATATAATGTTTGTGTCATCGTCGCAAATCAACTGCATTATACTTAAACACTTCAACATGGCTAGCTTTGGCTACAGCCTATATCAATGAGCGTTAGCATTCTAGCTAACAACTGCTGCATCCAAAATAGTTGTTTCGCAAAGATCACAACCAAATATAATCTTAGCGTATGAGAACCCCAAAAAGGTATTTTGAATGGGTGCAGTCGCACGCATCTGTGTGTCGTGTACTGGAAAAAGGTCTATACATGATTCTATTTCTGTGTGCTGGTTGGGGTTTCCTCACTAAATGAATCTCGGACTCTGCTTTATACACTGCAGCACTGCACTGGTGCTACTTTGTCTTGGCAGGGATACTTTAACAGGAAGTTAAAAATAGAAGAAGTACAATATGTCAACTGGCAGCCAAACAAAACAACTGGAAAGGGAAATGTGAACTCGGTGAGATTAAACAAATTTCCTTGCGAAGAACATTGAGTTACACATTTTTTTCCAGACCTCACGTTTTTACGGAACTCTAGGCCCCAAGTTATCTGACACGGTAGCAGAAATATGTCTATCCAAATGTGGCTGCACAGCACGCAAACACAAGATATATTGTAATAATATGACATCCATACCGTTTAATAATATCAGTACCAGTGCGGAGCGATGCTCTACACCTACCCACTGTGTTGCTAATGTTCTCTCCTCCAGAGTGGTCCACTGTGACCTGCTGCATGCCCCCTGGAGGTAGCAACCCTGCACCATCCTGTCTAGGATTTCCCCCAGTCTCACTCTGCAGAAGATGTTGGGCCTCCAGGTGTGGGCTTCTCTCTTGTGGTGGCTGGGCCTGTATATAGGAAGCCGTCTGTAGGGCAGCAGGACAACGCATTATAGCTCCCTCTTAAACCTCCCTTACAAATCAAGGATGGCTCTCCCACGCATTATAGCTCCCTCTTAAACCTCCCTTACAAATCAAGGATGGCTCTCCCACGCATTATAGCTCCCTCTTAAACCTCCCTTACAAATCAAGGATGGCTCTCCCACGCATTATAGCTCCCTCTTAAACCTCCCTTACAAATCTGCTCATCCTAAAAGTAGAGACACATTCTCACACAGTGACCCGTTTGACTTTCTAGAAGTCAATGTTTATACTTCTAGCAACAATGGACAGAAGTTCAATACACACATTTATGCAAATAGAGAATTAGTACTGTACTCACATTTATACCAAATATCGGACCTAAAGGAATAAGAGAAATCAAGAGATCAAAATGCATATTTTATATGCATGTATACACACAACTGTCTCAATACAATCATTGTACGTGTGTTTATTTACTGTGTCTTAAAGAAAGGGAAATGTGATCTGACGCATCACTGCATAATTCCTCTGTGTTATTTAACCATTTTACTCACTCACCTTTCCACTTGCACATGGAGTCCAGTGACTTCCTCCTACAACACACAAAGTAGCCAACCAGCAGCAGGACAGCCCCACCTATCAGCAGCAGCCAAGTGAGAGTGGGCGGGCTCGGCCCAGTTTCTGTGGCTGTGAGATGAGGTGAGTCTGGGGTGAGCAGAGAAAAGGCACTGCATCAGTGTTATGGAGAGGCGGAGATACAGGAGCAGGAAGCCTGTAATGCTGAAACCTGTCAGTGTTATGTTACTTTTACTGAATATAACAGATCCTTTTAGGGGCCCACACAAACTAAAAAATGTATTTCTGTAAGAATTCATAATCTAGTGGAAATGGAGAGATGGGATACTCTAGTCTTCTGAGAACCGTACCATTGTCTTCTGTGTTAAGATGAGGTGCAGAGACGGACAGAGAAGACCTGGTGAGTAAGGCTGGTAGAGGGTCTGCAGATGCGTAAATTGTGGCTATGGGAAAGGCTGGAATAAACAGAGAATGAGTGTGATTAAAGGCAGGACAATGCAACATCTAGTGCTGGACTGGTTGAAGAATGTTAAAGCACTCCAGTGGACAGGTCAGAAAATGTTTGGATTCACTCAAGTGAGAGAAAGCTCTCATAAGAGCCATACCATCAGGAGATGTAGACCCCACCCGTCTAAATGGGGATGCTATGATGAGGAGTTTTCGGGTGGTGCCGACTCCACTGGAGGTAGAAGAATGAAAACCTATCTCTGAGCTGTGGACAGTTGGAGGTGCAGTGGTTGTAGGAGAGTTAGGGGAGGTCTGGGCACACACACGATCCTTTGAGGGAGTGCCCTCTGTCACCATGGTCATTCCCTTATGGCCACAACTGGAGAGAAGCCAGGAGAACTTGTGAGGTGGTTTATCTAAATCATAAAGTACAGTGTTGCATACTAGTAGTAATAATAATAACTTCATTTACTGTTGTTTGTTTGTAATTTGCTTGTAATCAGTACAATGCTCAGCACCAGGGCTGTATAGCTGTGGGCTTACTCTGTGTGGGATTTACAGGCCATGGTTAGGTTTGGTTTATTGGAGAAGGTGCCGGGCGGGCACGGCTTACACTTCCTGCAGGTATACTGGGCAGGGATCGCACAGAAAAAGCCACTGTCACAGTGGCACTCACGGTTTGAGTCCCGGCCGCATTCCTTCACCTGTATCAAGTGCTGATCAACTTTGCCCACAAAAAAAAAGACACACAAATTATCTATGAGACATTTGTTCTCAATATGTTTGTCCCTTTTTATACAACTAAATGTAAAATAATGATGGCATTTTATACTCAACTATTGTTCCCAATATGCATACTGTATTTCCTTGAGGTAAACAATACATTCTGGGTATGAAGTTCAGTGTAGAGGAATAAAAGGACACAATGAAATGCCGAACTGTAAAAGGTACCTGAGCAGGCTTCGCTGCATTGGTCACACTTCGGGAGTCTGTTCTGCATGTACCAGTAGAAGCCATCGCGACAAGGGACACACTTACACTTGTCAATGATGAAGCCTGCAAAGACAAATGACAGAAGGTGTTCACATAGGTATTAACATCCTGATTACACACCTGCTCCATCGCTGACTCTTCCTTTTTTCTCTTTTCAGTGCATTTACAGTCACTTTAGTACGTACCATGGATTCGCAGAAGTTAGGAACCAGGCATGGAAGATAAATTAGTCCTAAAAGACTGTTCTGAATGTGGAGAGTTGCCTGCCATTACAGTAGACTGACCAAACTCAAAGGATAGTCACTCTCGAAAGCATGCTATATTTATGACGCCAGTGCAACGTCATTTCACTTATTTTGTCATAAAGAAATTATGTGGTAGGACGAGATGATGAAACATTAAGTTGAAAAGGAAGTACTTAAATGAGTTCCAGGAGCTAGGTTTCCATACAATTAGCGAGAGATTTTCATGCAAATATTCTAGAATCCCATGAAGAAAATAAGCATTTTTCCACCAACGGAAAAAAAAAAATCAGTGCGTGATGATGTACCGAATAAAAATCTTAAATTCAATTTGTTTCCATCGCAATTTCAACTCTACTGATAGTTTTGTCACAAAAACTGTTGCGTTAAAGAGCAAATGTGCCCACTCTGGTCTTGGTACGTGCGCTTTAGCCAATAGCTTGCAGATACTGTAGGCTAGTCTACATGATAAGATTATTATGGTTAAGAGCGAGAAGATTTTTATTTGTCAAACGGCAGTCAAGCATCGATCATCATGTCACCAGAATAAGACCCTCAATATTGGTTGGAAAGGAGCATCAATATCACCGTGCACTTTCACCACCCTGTGATGTTCATCATAATTTATTACATCTGTAGCCTAATAAACTGCATGGTTTCCAGCCGTAGTGGGAGGACCACACACCATATCATCCCGTGAATCCAATTTTACTTCGATATGATGGGTATTATATCAATATTTGCGCACAAATGCGTTTCCACCGCCATTTCTCACCTAATTCATTTTTATTGACACAAAAAGATCCGACCATGTCGGATGAACAAATTATCTATCAGCGTTTTAATTTTTTTTTAACCTAAACTTCCTGTTTCCATCACAGCTATCATCGTTTTTAAAAAAAGAATGTATGACTTCACTTGCATGAAAACTGTGGTTGGAAATATGGTTTGTGTGATAGCAGTCTCTCTTTCACATGGACAGAGAGCTGACTGTCTTATCATCTTTATAGGTCATGTATTTGCATGTCAGTGGGTCAGAACAAGAACTACAACAAGGCCATCTCCCAAAATCTATTCCCAATGATGTGACAGACAGACTGTTTAGTCATCAAAAAGGTCATTGATAGCATCCTTATCTACCAATATCACATTTCACAGAAAACGATATACTGCATATGCTCAGCTACTTCCTGTGCCAAGACATTTTATCACAGGCTCCAGAGTGAACTCAGACCCACGAACCACTGTGATGAGTTCTGTTGAGACAATAAGCGAACCCCTCCCCACCTCCGCCCCAGCTCCCTCTGGACTGATCTGCAACACCTCCCTTCCCCCCACCTCTGGACTGATCCTCAACACCCCCCTTCCCCCCACCTCCCCACCTGGGCTGGCTTTCACCACCAACCAAGAGAAGAGAGAGCTAGAGAGACTACATCAGTGGAAAGAGGCGGGCCCTGATGTGTACATCACTGGACCCCCTGCAGTTCGTATATCAGCGCAACATCGGGGTGGATGATGCAATCATCTACCTTCTGCAGAGGGCCTATTCTCACCTGTCCTGTTTTTGACTTCTCCAGTGACCTCAACACCATTCAGCTCCTGCTACTGGGTGAAAAGATGAAGAGGATGAAAGTGGAAGCACCCATAGTCTACTGGGTCATGGACTACTTGACAGGTAAGCCACAATTTGTGCGACTACAGAGCTGTGTGTCAGAACGGGCAGTGAGCAACACAGGCGCCCCCCCAGGGAACGGTCCTGTCCCCCTTCCTGTTCACCCTCTACACCTCAGACTTCAGATATAACTCTGAAACATGCCACCTACAGAAGTTCTCGGATGACTTTTGTGGTGTGAGCAGAACCACCTTCAGCTCAACATCAGCAAAACAAAGGAGATGGTGGTGGACTTCAGGAGAAGGCTAGCTCTGTTCTTGGGATTAGCCTTGACACTCTAGAGGAGGTGGCGGAGAGACGGATCCTGGCCAAACTGCTAGCCATCATGGACAACCTCACCCACCCTTTGCATGCCATGGTTATGATGCAGAGGAGCACCTTCAGTCACAGCCTGTTCCCACCACGGTGTGCCAGAGAGCGCTACAGGAGGTCCTTCCTGCTGGCGACTATTAGACTATTTAATGCCTCACCGGGGTGCCGCGCCGTCGTCAACATAGACCTGGAACTGTTGGGGTGTTAGGACCTAGTTTAACAATTATGCATCCATCCGTGAGTACCTCTGGTCTGTAATCACTCATTCATTCAGGACTTATTTATTCATTCAGGTCTGTATATACATACTCATGTACAGTTGTTATCATATCACGTGCAATATTGTAAGTAATACTTGGACTGAACTTACGTAGGCATTCACTCAGGAATGCATATTAGTATCCTGCCAGTTGCACCTTTTCTCATTGCTTTTAGTATATCGAATGTGCAATACGTGCATTTATCTGTAATTAAACCCTGCACTAAGAACTGCATTTTAAGGGAATTACTATTATTACCCTAAATTATATCATACACACATTTAGCTATTTAAGTATCCCTTCCTGTTATTTACCTGTACAGTTAATGTAACCATGCAAATATTCACTTACCTGTAAATGTAACTGTATAAAGTCGTGGCCAAACGTTTTGAGAATGACACAAGTATTGGTCTCCACAAAGTTTGCTGCTTCAGTGTTCTTAGATATTTATGTCAGTAGTTACTATGGTACACTGAAGTATAATTACAAGTATTCCATAAGTGTCAAAGGCTTTCATTGACAATGACATTCAGTTTATGCAAAGAGTCAATATTTGCAGTGTTGACCCTTCTTTTTCAAGACCTCTGCAATCCGCCCTGGCATGCTGTCAATTAACTTCTGGGCCACATCCTGACTGATGGCAGGCCATTCTTGCATAATCAATTATTGGAGTTTGTCAGAAGTTGTGGATTTTTGTTTGTCCACCCGCCTCTTGAGGATCGACCACAAGTTCTCAATGGGATTAAGGTCTGGGGAGTTTCCTGGCCATGGACCCAAAATGTCGATGTTTTGTTCCCCGAGCCACTTAGTTATCACTTTTGCCTTATGGCAAGGTGCTCCATCATGCTGGAAAAGGCATTGGTCGTCACCAAACTGTTCTTGGATGGTTGGAAGAAGTTGCTCTCAGAGAATGTATTGGTACCATTCGTTATACATGGCTGTGTTCTTAGGCAAAATTGTGAGTGAGCCCACTCCCTTGGCTGAGAAGCAACCCCACACATGAATGGTCTCAGGATGCTTTACTGTTGGCATGACACAGGACCCATGGTAGCGCTCACCTTGTCTTCTCCGGACAAGGTGTTTTCCGGATGTCCCGGAAAGGGGATTCATCAGAGAAAATGTGTACCTTTTGTAGAATATCAGTCTGCCCCTGATGTTTTTCCTGGAGAGAAGTGGCTTCTTTGCTGCCCTTCTTGATACCAGGTCATCCTCCAAAAGTCTTTGCCTCACTGTGCGTGCAGATGCACTCACACCAGCCTGCTGCCATTCCTGAGCAAGCTCTGCACTGGTGGTGCCCCAATCCCGCAGCTGAATCAACTTTAGGAGACAGTCCTGGTGCTTGCTGGACTTTCTTGGGCGCCCTGACGCCTTCTTCATAACAATTGAACCTCTCTCATTGAAGTTCTTGATGATCCGATAAATTATTGATTTAGGTGCAATCTTACCAGCAGCAATATCCTTGCCTGTGAAGCCCTTTTTGTGCAAAGCAATGATGACGGCACGTGTTTCCTTGCAGGTAACCATGGACCACCCTCCTTTTAAAGCTTCCAGTCTGTTATTCTGACTCAATCAGCATGTATTTTCGTTCTGGCATTTTGCACCTGCCCTGTGTTTTTTTTTTTATCTATCTATCTATCTATCTATCTATCTATCTATCTATCTATCTTTCTTTGTGGCCCCCACCCCCATCAAAGTTTCCCATCCCTGCACTAGATGGTTGAAAGTAATTTTGCGGTATGAAAGCAAGAAGTAAATTCACCTTGTAACACTGTGAGACAAGTATAATCTTTCACAATCTAGTTCAGAGGGATAAACTGATGACTTTACCTGGGTCACAGATATGAGGACAGCTGGACAACAATACAGAGCATACCTGTGAGTGAGTGAGTGAGAGAGAGAGAGAGAGAGAGAGAGAGAGAGAGAGAGAGAGAGAGAGAGAGAGAGAGAGAGAGAGAGAGAGAGAGAGAGAGAGAGAGAGAGAGAGAGAGAGAGAGAGAGAGAGAGAGAGAGAGAGACAGAGAGAGAGAGGGAGAGAGAGAATTATTTTATTTTGCAACAACAGAATATTCCAGTTCCCAGAGAGAAGGCCAGCCATGATCTTGAAGATTTACTTTCCCCCAGTCCTCTGGTAGTAATATCTCATGTACTATGCGCATCAGACCAAATTATTCTCTAGGTAAACCTGAGATTACTCTGCCAGTAAACAGATGATGAACCTTGCACCATGGAAATGCCAATGCCTCACAAAGAGTCAGTTATCTACACTACACCTACACTTCCTGGCATAGCACCCTACTTCCCGTGTCTATGCTTCTTGGAGACCAATATCCAGTTCAGAAAAGACTGACTGTCACAGAATGTACCAAGAAATACCTGGTAAAACACCCACACAAACAAAAACTAGTATAAACTTGGCTAAAGTTTCAGCTTTACACACATGTTCACGTTGACACAAAAACAGAGTTTATTTAGGCTGTACTGGAAATAAAAACAGCAACATTGTATGTTTTAAACTTTATTTAACTACACAATGACGGCCTACCCCAGCCAAACCCTCCACTAACCCGGACGACGCTGGGCCAATTGTGCGCCGTCCTATGGGACACCCGATCATGGCCAGGTCTGTAACATAACAATCACAATTTAATCTGTTCTAATAACTGTTAATTGTAGATTCACAAGCTATATATAAACTAATAATTAACAGTAAAAAAAACGAACCTCCTGATGTTAACAAAACTATTATGAGAGCATTCTTGATTTCAGTGAATTAAATGCTCTATAAACCTTTGCACAATACTAGAATTACTACATTTACTGGCAGTGTAGGACCACCACTAGGGTTATGATAAAAAAAAGGTTTCAGTTTCTGTAACTAGTCATTGTTTTATGTTCCTTTGTTGACTTTCATTATTCATATCTAAAAACTAGACTACACCTATCAACTGAGAGAGGTTTTACATTTAGAACCTTTTTGATACTGCAATTTACAACATAACATATGCTAGACTACTGTAATAACAATTATAAAATATGTATCATTAACACAAATAATAACAGCAATAACAACAATAATAATATCATTAGCATAATATAATAATCAACCTCCATCATCATCTCCAGAATAATCATTAACAGGTAATCATAATAATGCTAATTATCCAAGTTTCTCATCATCATAAAAACAACAACATAAATACAGTACCTAAAACAAAACGCAATCACATCTGTAAAACATACAGTAGGCCTACTTTACCAGATTAAAAAGGCAAAGTATTCTCAAAGGACATGAGGTAATGTGGCGTTGATAATCCATTTCACACTACAGGAGAAGTCAGCTGTTAAATGTAGTCTTTCAAAAGAAACAAGCAGAAAATTGTTAAACTACTATGCCTGGTTGAATCTCTGGTCAAGGTGCAGCGGAGGTTTTGTTCATGTTCGTGATTAGCGGGGTTACGTCGTCAGTGGGTTGCCCAATAAAGAAGCAGATAAATATAGCGCGCTTCTTGGCCACTTTCACCTGTGGTAATCTCTCGTAGACAGACGCACGTAATATAAGTGGCAATGGATCATGTCTAGATGGAATACAGTTGTTGTCAAATACATTTATTTTATTTTTTTTGCATTTTCGCTAACCCTAACTCCTTTCTAACGTTAACCTAATTATCCTAACTTGCTGCATAAATTCTATAAACCTACCTGGTATGAAAAATACATTTAGACAAAAGCTGTATCCCTTCTAGACAAAACCTTGGTAATGGAGAAATTGTATAAAAAATGCCCAGTTGCCCATTATTTTGGTTACAATGGCTAGAAGAGATCTCGGTGACTTTGAAAGCTGGGTCTTAAAGGTGCATAGCGGGTTTAAGGGGGGTGTCTCAGTCACCAGATCTTAACCCAATTGAACACTTATGGGAGATTCTGGAGCGGCGCGTGAGACAGCATTTTCCATCAACAAAAAAAATAAATTATATAATTTATTGTAAAAGATTGGTGTCACATCCCTCCAATAGTTAAAATAAAAAGCCACTTGTAGAATATATGCCAAGACGCATGGAAGCTGTTCTGGTGGCCTAACGGCCAGTTAAGAGCGGTATACTAGCGGTTAGAGGCGCGCCAGCAGCCGAAGGGTTGCAAATTCTAATTCCGGGTCTGACTGGAAAATCTGTTGGGAATTGACTTGGCAACCAGATGGTTACTGGTATCAAATCCTAGATGCCATTGCCTGCCGTTATGCCCTTGAGCAAGGCACTTAACCCCCCCACAACAACGGGTGCCCAGTGTGGCAGCTACCAGCACATAGATAGATAGATAGATAGATAGATAGATAGATAGATAGATAGATAGATAGATAGATAGATAGATAGATAGATAGATAGATAGATAGATAGATAGATAGATAGATAGATAGATAGATAGATAGATAGATAGATAGATAGATAGATAGATAGATAGATAGATAGATACTTTATTGATCTCCCGGGGGGAAATTTCATTGTCAAGCAGCTACAACAAAACACAGGGCAGGTGCAAAATGCCACAACGAAAGTACACAAAAGACAGATACACGGTACATGATACATAGAGCGGCAGTATGAAAAAGTATAGAAATACAAGATATCTGGAGTGCAAAAAAATAAAAGCTATAAAAGAGACATTGCATAGTATGGGTGGTTGGCTGAATATGTACACTATACATTGGTGGATGTTGGATGGTTAACTATACTATACAGGTCGATGGCAGAGAAATACTTCAGTAGCTAAAAATGCGTATGATATAAGCAAGGGTAATAATAGTTTACTTAATAGACAGACTGGGTAAATGAACAGGTAAGTGAACATTTTGCATGGTTAAATTAGCTGTACAGTTAGGTATACAGTTATATTTACAGATAAGTGAATACTTGCGTGGTTACACAAACTGTACAGGTAAATGACAGGAAGAGATACTTTAATAGCTAAATGTGTGTATGATATCATTTGAGGTAATAATAGTAATTCCCTTAAAATACAGTCCCAAAAAACGTGAATGTGTGTCTTTCGGAGGGGTTGGTTTGAAAACGGAAGTCACATTTCGGTTGAACCTTGTGTGCAACCTTTGCGCACATACAATTGACCAATAAAGGGATCTTAATCTAGGACACTATGTTGGTGTTTCCTTTATATTGGAAGTCACCTGTAGGCAGTGGTGTAAAGTACTTAAGTAAAATTACTTTCAAGTACTACTTAAGTAGGTTTTTTTGGCATCTGTACTTCACTATTTTTTTATTTCTGACAACTTTTACTTCACTACATTCCTAAAGAAAATAATGTACTTTTTACTCCATACATTTTCCCTGACACCCAAAAGTACTCGTTACATTTTGATGCTTAGCAGGACAGGAAAATGGTCCAATTCACACACTTATCAAGACAACCTCAGTCAACACATACAGTTGAAGTCGGAAGTTTACATACACCTTAGCCAAATACATTCAAACTCAGTTTTTCACAATTCCTGACATTTAATCCTAGTAAAAACTCCCTGTTTTAGGTCAGTTAGGATCACCACTTTATTTTAAGAATGTGAAATGTCAGAATAATAGTAGAGAGAATTATTTCTTTCAGCTTTTATTTCTTTCATCACATTCCCAGTGGGTCAGAAGTTTACATACACTCAATTAGTATTTGGTAGCATTGCCTTTATATTGTTTAACTTGGGTCAAACGATTCAGGTAGCCTTCCACAAGCTTCCCACAATACGTTGGGTGAATTTTGGCCCATTCCTCCCGACAGAACTGGTGTAACTTGAGTCAGGTTTGTAGACTCCTTGCTCGCACACGCTTTTTCAGTTCTACCCACACATTTTCTATAGGAGTGAGGTTAGGGCTTTGCGATGGCCACTCCAATTCCTTGACTTTGTTGTCCTTAAGCCATTTTGCCACAACTTTGGAAGTATGCTTAGGGTCATTGTCCATTTGGAAGACCCATTTGCGACCAAGCTTTAACTTCCTGACTGATGTCTTGAGATGTTGCTTCAATATATCCACAACATTTTCCTTCCTCATGATGCTATCTTTTTTATGAAGGGCACCAGTCCCTCCTGCAGCAAATCACCCCCACAACATCATTCTGCCACCCCCGTGCTTCACAGTTGGGATGGTGTTCTTCGGCTTGTAAGCCTCCCTCTTTTTCCTCCAAACATGGTCATTATGTCCAAACAGTTCTATTTTTGTTTCATCAGACCAGATAACATTTTTCCAAAAAGTACATCTTTATCCCCATGTGCCGTTGCACACCGTAGTCTGGCTTTTTTGGAGCAGTGGCTTCTTCCTTGGTGAGCGGCCTTTCAGGTTATGTCGATATAGGACTTGTTTTACTGTTTATATAGATACTTTTGTATCCGTTTCCTCCAGCATCTTCACAAGGTTCTTTGCTGTTGTTCTGGGATTGATTCACACAAAAGTACGTTCCTCTCTAGGAGACAGAACGCATCTCCTTCCTAAGCAGTATGACAGCTGCGTGGTCTCATGGGGTTTATACCTGCGTACTATTGTTTGTACAGATGAACGTGGTACCTGAACGTGGTACCTCACCGAATAGCCGCCACGATATGCAACTTTTCAGGGAAACCAGGAACAAATATACACAGTCAGTTAGAAAAGCAAAGGCCAGCTTTTTCAAACAGAAATTAGCATCCTGTAGTACTAATTCCAAAAAGTTCTGGGACACTGTAAAGTCTATGGAGAATAAGAGCATCTCCTCCCAGTTGCCCAGTACATTGAGGCTAGGAAACACTGTCACCACCGATAAATTCACGATAATCGAAAATTTCAACAAGCATTTTGCTACGGCTGGTCATGCTTTCCACCTGGCTACCTCTACCCCGGCCAACAGCTCTGTACCCCCCGCAGCAACCTGCCCAAGCCCCACCCCGCTTCTCCTTCACCCAAATCCAGATAGCTGATGTTCTGAAAGAGCTGCTAAATCTCGACCCTTACAAATCTGCTGGGCTAGATAATCTGGACCCTTTCTTCCTAAAATTATCAGCCAAAATTGTTGCAACCCCTATTACCAGCCTGTTCAATCTCTATTTTGTATCGTCTGAGATCCCTAGAGATTGAAAAGCTGCCGCGGTCATCCCCCTCTTCAAAGGGGGAGACACTCTAGACCCAAACTGTTATAGACCTATATCCATCCTGCCCTGCCTTTCTAAAGTCTTCGAAAGCCAAGTTAATAAACAGATCACTGACTACTTCGAATCCCACCGTACCTTCTCTGCTATGCAATCTGGTTTCCGAGCTGGTCATGGGTGCATCTCAGCTACGCTCAAGGTACTTAACGATATCATAACCGCCATCAATAGAAGACAGTATTGTGCAGGCGTCTTCATCGACCTGGCCAAGGCTTTCGACTCTGTCAATCACTGCATTCTTATTGGCAGACTCAACAGCCTTGGTTTCTCAAGTGACTGCCTTGCCTGGTTCTCCAACTACTTCTCAGACAGAGTTCAGTGTGTAAAATCGGAGGGCCTGCTGTCCGGTCCCCTGGCAGTCTCTATGGGGGTGCCACAGGGTTCAGTTCTTGGGCCAACCCTATTCTCTATATACATCAACGATGTCGCTCTCGCTGCTGGTGACTCTCTGATGCATCTTTACGCAGACGACACCATTCTGTATAAATCTGGCCCCTCTTTGGACACTGTGTTAACTAACCTTCAAACAAGCTGCAATGCTATACAACACTCCTTCCGTGGCCTCCAACTGCTCTTAAATGCTAGTAAGACTAAATGCATGCTTTTCAATCGAAACGTTGCCAGCACCCGCCCACCGGACTATCATCACTACTCTCGACGGGTCTGACTTAGAATACGTGGACACCTACAAATACCTAGGTGTCTGGTTAGACTGTAAACTCAACTTCCAGACTCACATTAACCATCTCCAATCCAAAATTAAATCGGCTTCCTATTTCGCAACAAAGCCTCCTTCACTCATGCTGCCAAACATGCCCTTGTAAAACTTACCATCCTTGACTTCGGCGATGTAATTTACAAAATAGCCTCCAACACTCTACTCAGCAAATTGGATGTAGTCTATCACAGTGCCATCCGTTTTGTTACCAAAGCCCCATATACTACCCACCACTGCGACCTGTATTCTCTCGTTGGCTGGCCCTCACTACATATTCGTCGCCAAACCCACTGGCTCCAGGTCATCTATAAGACTTTATTAGGTAAATCCCCTATCTCAGCTCGCTGGTCACCATAGCAACACCCACCCATGCGCTCCAGCAGGTATATCTCACTGGCCACCCCCAAAGCCAACACCTCCTTTGGCCGCCATTCCTTCAAGTTCTCTGCTGCCAATGACTGGAACGAATTGCAAAAATTCTTGAAGCTAGAGGTTCCTATCTCCCTCACTAACTTTAAGCATCAGCTGTCAAAGCTGCTTATCGATCACTGCACCTGTATATAGCCCTTCTGTAAATAGCCCACCCTACTACCTCATCCCCATATTTATTTTTTACTTCCGCTCATTTGCACTCCAGTATCTCTATTTGCACATCATCATTTGCACATCCATCATACCAGTGTTAATGCTAATCTGTAATTTATTTCGCCACTATGGCCTATTTATTGTCCTACCTTCCTCACCTTTCTGCATTTTGCACTACATTTGCACTCTGTATATAGATTTTCTATTGTGTTATTGACTGTACGTTTGTTTATTTCCCATGTGTAATTCTGTGTTGTTTTTGTTGCACTGCTTTGCTTTGTCTTGGCCAGGTTGCAGTTGTAAATGAGAACTTGTTCTCAACTGACCTACCTGGTTAAATAAAGGTGAAAAAAATTGGAAATTACTCCCAAGGATGAACCAAACTTGTGGAGGTCTACAATTTGTTTTCTGAGGTCTTGGCTGATTTCTTTAGATTTCCCCATGATGTCGAGCAAAGAGGCACTGAGTTTGAAGGTAGGCCTTGAAATACATCCACAGGTACACCTCCAATTGACTAAAATTATGTCAATTAGCCTATAAGAAGCTTCTAAAGCCATGACATCATTTTCTGGAATTTTCCAAGCTGTTTATTGGCACAGTCAACTTAGTGTATGTAAACTTCTGACCCACTGGAATTGTGATATAGTGAATTATTAGTGAAATAATCTGTCTGTAAACAATTGTTGAAATAATTACTTGTGTCATGCACAAAGTAGATGTCCTAACTGAATTGCCAAAACTATAGTTTGTTAACATGAAATAAGTGGAGTGGTTGAAAATGTTGTTTTAATGGCTTCAACCTAAGTGTATGTAAATGTCTGACTTAATCTATATGCCAAACAAAACAACTGGAAAGAGAAATGTGAACTCGGACACAAGTGAGATTAAACAAACTCTGGTGTTTGAAATGATTTATACATTTACTTTTGATAGTTAAGTATATTTAAAACCAAATAATTTTAGACTTTTACTCAAGTAGTATTTTACTGGGGCACTTTTACTTGAGTAGTTTTCTGTACTTTTACTCAAGTATAACAATTGGGTACTTTTTCCCACCACTGCCTGTAGGTGGTAATGAATTAACACCATCACCACAAACACCTTTCTGATATAGACTTAAATATCTTACCAACATGTTTTCCTGAATGTTGATTTTGAAATATAAGTCCATATCCAATTTTGTAATAATGGGCAGTTTCCCTAGCCAACCTCTATAGCTTCGACCTATCCAATTATGTCAGATCAAGGAAAGGTGCGAGGGTTTCTTTTTAAGAGTATTCAAACAGTTTCTTCCATTATTTTAATGTATTCATTTTATAATGAGTCAAGTCAAATTGTCTTTAAGGGATGCAAAACACTTACACTAATGTCCACTATTTGTCCCTCTGAAGCCCCAGAAATCACCACAAACCCCCTAAAGACGTCAACATACATTCATAAAAAAATAACAAGGTGAAATCTAATTTAGTTTGTCAACCATGGTTGGTAAAATTCTAATAGTTAAAACAAGCAATGTATAGTGTAGATAATCATTGTACCATCCTAAGGCACTGCATCACAGTGCTTGAGGCGCCACTACAGATCTGGGTTCGATCCCGGGCTGTGTTGCAGCCATCCGCGACCGGGAGACCCATGAGGCGATGCACAATTGGCCCAGCGTCGTCCGGGTTAGGGGAGGGTTTGACCGGCCGGATGTCCTTGTCCCATAATATAATACAATATGTTTGGTTATTTCAAAGATATTTCATAGTGGTTTAGATGCTGGAATGATTAAAAGAAATCATATCCAATTGGTAGCTTCTCCCAAAGTTTGTGATACCCAATTGGTAGTTACAGGAGAGGCGAAGGTCGAGAGCCATGCATCCTCCGAAACCCGACCCTGCCAAGCCGCAATTCTTCTTGACACACTGCTCGATTAACCCGGAAGCTACCAATTGGATATGAGGAAATTGGGGATTAAAGGGGGAAATAAATACTGTTAGGTTGTCAGAACACAGGGTAGGACGGGCTGTGAGGTTTGCTGTTGGGAGGCAGGCGCTGGAAACGGTAGCGGGCCGAACGAGACACGTCGAGCAGCTGGTCAGAACGCTGACTGCCAGACACTCTGGACACATCCTGAGAAGAAAAAAAAAAAAAACAGAAAACCAAAATCAACCAGACCCACACATGCCAGTATGCCAAACAAACAAACACACACTAAGACACAGAAATATGCAATGGCTCACCAGCTGCTCCTTAGATTGTGGCTGTGCAGAGGGGACTCCACAGCATGCTGCCTTCGTGTTCACAGAGCTCCTCAGATCCAGGCTGCTGAGCTGGGGCCCAGTGCTGGGGACTGTGTTAGACCAGCCTGACAGACAGTGCTGTAGGGAACATCGAATCAAAGGCTTGTGACACAACTAGAGCTAAGACCTTATTACAGTGTTTGGGCAAACTATGGGCCAGATAAGCAAAGAAAATGAGCAAGATGACAAATAACAGAACAGTAGAATTCAGGTGATTGAGGAGTGCGTTTCAATGTCAAAAAACCACAATGGGTGGAGAGATGTAGTAAGTCTTCTCTTATTAACACATACAGGCCACACCTACCGATGGTAGACCCAGGCTGTCGGAGGGGTCGAAGCTGCACCTCCGATGGGCTTTGTACTGGTAGGCTGGCAACAGCGTGGAGCGAGGGATGCTGACCCTGGGACAGAAACAACAGCGTGTTCAGTATGACGAGGAGAAGTGTTATAACGGGATGGTATTAAAACACCATCCCGGTTAGCAATGGACTTCACTTTGGTAGAATTTGAGGATCAGCAAGATGAAAAGTGGTCTCTCACCTGATAAAGGCTGGCTCAGCAGCAGTGTGGGGAATTTTGGATTTGGGCTTCTTACACACGGGGCATGACTCCTGAGAATCCAACGGGGTTGGGAACAGTCGGCTGTTGATCCTGTAACAGAAGGTACCTAAACAACACGGAGAGACAGAGTCAGACAGTTACCAGTTACAGTATTCAGGGTCTCTTCTTAAGTAAGCAATAGTGACATTATGTAGGTCTAATACAAAATCTTGCTATGGTTTCTTATACACTGGTGAGTGTCCATAGAGTGCTGTTGGTCTTCGTTCTCTATTGAAAGTGGTGGGGGTGAGAGGTCCTCTTCAGATAACCTGTGAGGAGGGTAAACCCACAGTCATTCATTAAATAATAATAATGATCTGTTTCAGTCACAGCCCTCTTTATAGTCTAAACTTTTGGTTAAAAATACTTGAAACCCAAATCAAAAATCACAGCTCAAGAAAAATATATGACATTAAGTGAATGCACTTACCCTGCTTGTTGGCTGTGGACACACTCATCTCTGTTGACCTGTCGGAAAGTGCGCAGATCACTGAAGAACTGCTCCGAGCGCTCCGTCAAGGAGCTTTCTGCATCCACAATCCCTAAGCGAGGAGGAGAAAACAGTGTCAATTTCATATTGAGTAACACTTTAGCTGCTAACCCAACAAGGTGTGCTTTATTTCTCCATAGAACTCATTTCTTGGCATACCTGCTATCCAGTCATAGCCCAGTAAAGGCTGCAGACGCTGTCTGTCTGAAGCTGATGTCTGCTCCAGTCCAGGGGATTGAAATGTGACTTTACCCACCTCCCTCTATGGACACAAGCAGAGGGCACCATTTTTTTTTATGAGACTATTAAAGGTGAAATGTGTTGCTCAATAAAAACACAGCAGTGAGTGCAATGTTTTTTATTGAACTTTTTAGTTAACCTTTATTTAAGTAGGCAGGTCAGTTAAGAACAAATTATTTTTTACAATGACGGCCTACCCCAGCCTCCCCTAACCAAGGCGATGCTGGGCCAATTGTGCACCACCCAATATGTTTTTACGCCACTTGGGCGCAAAGATTTTGTATAACTAACCCAAGATAGATCACAGCCTGTCGTTTCCAATGGTAGGAAATTAATCATAGTGGGCTGAACAAGCAAGGAGGTGGACAGAGCAAAGCACGAGCTAGTGAGATCCTATAGGCGCGTTCTAGCATGCATTTGGATATTTTTGTTACACGCTGACCATTGAATTTGTCCACCCACACCAGACGCGATCAGGACACAAAGGTTGAAATATCAAAACAAACTCTGAACCAACTATATTCATTTGGGGACAGGTCGAAAAGCATTAAACATTTATGTCAATTTAGTTAGCTAGCTTGCGGTTGCTAGCTAATTTGTCCTGGGATATAAACATTGGGTTGTTATTTTACCTGAAATACACAAGGTCCTCTCTCTGACACTTAACCCACAGATAAAATGGTAAACAGAGTTAGCTTCTAGTCATCTCTCCTCCTTCGGGCTTCTTCTTCTTCTTCTGACTTTATATGGCGGTTGGCAACCAACTTTAAGGTGCATTACCGCCACCAACTGGACTGGAGTGTGGACCTCAGTTCATCTTTCAATCACCCATGTGGTTATATGCTCCTAAAAACCAATGAGGAGTTGGGAGAGGCGGGACTTGCAGCACATCATGCGTATGCCATGCGGGCGGTGTGGTCAGCATGTTAGGGAACACCTACTCTGAAATGTGCAATAACTCAATTTGCCCTTGCATTCCTTGTAAACAAAGCAATTTTCTATAACACTTAATGCCAACCCGGATGCTTCAGCTGGTAAACATCTGGCTAATTTTTCTATCTGTGGTTGAACTGCCCCACTTTGATAATACAGTGCCATCTAGTGGGAGATGATATACTTTTGTGTAGTAACCTTTCTTTCTTTCTTTCTTTCTTTTATATATATATATATATATAGAAAGAGAGACAGAGAGAGAGAGAGCGATTAATAGGGTAATTGCTACAGTAACAACTTTGTTGAACAGAACAGTCCATACATGTAATAACAATTTCCCTTTTTACTTTGCTCACCCGTTCACTCTCCTGAATATAGCGAATAGGCCTGGTATAGGGCCTCCTAATATCCAGTGATCTGAGAAGACTTGCAGGACGGCCGTTGCATCGGTCTTGTACTGCAGCTTGGCCTGGTTTAAGCTTGGGTCCCGTGATAAGGTATGGTGTAGAGGTCTGACAGAGGGTGACTTTCACAGATTCCAATGCCTCACCTGAGGAAAAATGGGTTCAGCATTATTTCTATGGAAAATCTTATGATAGATAGATAGATAGATAGATAGATAGATAGATAGATAGATAGATAGATAGATAGATAGATAGATAGATAGATAGATAGATAGGTACTTTATTGATCTCCCGGGGGGGAAATTTCATTGTCAAGCAGCTACAACAAAACACAGGGCAGGTGCAAAATGCCACAACGAAAGTACACAAAAGACAGATACACGGTACATGATACATAGAGCGGCAGTATGAAAAAGTATAGAAATACAAGATATCTGGAGTGATGTGACTGATATGCCAATATTAGTTTATGTCAGCAGTTCCTTTGCATTCCATTGGCATATCTAGCTTGTTAACGTTACCTACTTTCAATTCTCAGTGGGGCTGTTGCCTGTGTTTCAGTGTTGTCTCTCTCCTTGAACTGTACAGTAGGTTTGCTGAGAGCAGACCTGGCAGTACCTAAATCACCATTTATCAGGGTCACCATGTTCTCCAGTGCAGGCGGCTTTTTTTCTTTATTCTGACCTGGGTTTTTTGTTGTGTTGTTTTGTGCAGTCCGGTTTGAATCATTCTCCGAGCTGCCTTTGGTGCCGGTGATAGTCAGTAGTCTTTCGGTTTGGTGCCTCAATTGCATCAACAAGTCTTTGTTGCGCTCTCGCAAGGCACTCAACCGCTCGGTCGAGGCCATTAGCTACTGAACAGAGGAGGGAAGACTAACGTTAGATATCTGACTACTACGCTAACTTAGCTTGCTAGCTTGAACAAAAGTAACGTTAAGAGCAAAGTGCCAGTCTTGGCCAATTCTGAAGACAAAAAAAAAAGTTAGAAAATTCGCTGGCTAGTTCGTACAAGTTTTACACATAAGTATAATCATTGATAAGCAGACATAACGCAAGTTTGATCAGTCTCCTATGTCTCCAGGTTGACTTTACACCCATAACAACGCATCAGCATACAAAGCATTTGATTGGCTACTGTGATGTTAGTTACCCATAATGCACCACGCAACCGTTTTAAAGAAACACACATTACTGAAGAAAAAGTGGCGCAGCACTGCATCTCAGTGCTAGAGGCGTCACTACAGTCCCTGGTTCGAATCCAGGCTGTATCACATCCGGTCGTGATTGGGAGTCCCAGGGGGCGGCGCACAATTGACCCAGCGTCGTCCAGGTTTGGCCGGGGTAGGCTGTCATTGTAAATAAGAATTTGTTCTTAACTGACTTGCTTAGTTTAAACAATGGTAAAATAAAAACCATTGCACTCACTGCTGTTTTTTTTATTGAGAAACATATTTCACCTTTAATATTTGTGAGTATTCATCCACTGCTTACTGACAGGAGGAGATTAGTTTATCTACAATTAAACCTGTCCATCCGTGGTGACACTAATCATGGCACTGCCGGTGGCAGAGGGTCATAGTCATAATGATATGCATGCTCCCGTTTTGAACGGTGCTGAGCTGTGTGGGCGAGCTGCTACTCTATATTCCAGTCACGGCTCGTTTGCATTGAGATGTGTACCAGCCAGTCCAGTGTGATTGGCTGACCACATTACTGTGAGTTGCACCCCATTATCATTAAATGGTGCCAGTTAGATAGTCATATACTCCTCTGTGTCCCTGTAATTACTCTTCCACTGTTGTGCTCCAGGCAATTACTGCCTGCTGCCGGAACACCACATGTCCATTAACCACTGATAACGGACATCACAACAACAACAACAACAACAACAACAACAACAACAACAACAAAAACAAAAACAACAACAAAAGAGGGAATTACACAATATTTACAAACATATCATTATTAGAATGTAGAATAAATTGGAACCTTTATTACTGTAAAAGCCCTGGTTCATTTGACAGTGGTAATCATAGGATAAATGTGAAGCAATTCTGTCAATACTCAACAGGACCAGAGATCTGGGAGCTTTATTTGACCAGAATCAGAGAATATCACTTTCACATCTGGAATATTATAAATGTCATACCCTAGAGGGCGATATGTGACTTTAAATAACTATTTTAGATAAGAAGGAACTGTAAACGTCAATAACAAATGAAAATATATTTCACAAGAAGTGTTCTAGCAACAACAAAAACAGGACACTGTGTTTTACGTAACCAATGTTACAACTACATTCAAATCCCAGCTGGAGTCACTGAATGTATTGATCTCATAATAGTTTTACATCGTGTAGAAATACTGTGGGTCCTTCCCTGACAGATGCAAACCTTGGATTTATATAGCTTTTTAAAATTTCTTCTGAACTGAAATTCTCTGTGGGCTGCCCTGCTGCGAGAGCTGCAGGCATCACAGTGGGACTACGGAGACCAGTTGAAGTCGAGTACATGCAAAGAAAAATAAACCAAAGCCAAAGTAAATACTGAGTGTACAAAACATTAAGAACACCTTCCTAATATTGAGTTGCACCGCCATCAGAAAAGCCTCAATTGGTCGGGGCATGGACTCTACAAGGTGTCGAAAGCATTCTACATGTTGACTCTAATGCTTCCCACAGTTGTGTCAAATTGACTGGATGTCCTTTGGGGGGTAGACCATCCTTGATACACACGGGAAACTGTTGAACGTGGAAAAACCCAGCAGCTTTGGTGCTACTGCGCCCCCGGTGCAAATTAGGGTTAAGTGCCTTGCTCAAGGACACATCGACAGATTTTTTGGCTTGGGGATTTGATCCAGCAGCCTTTCAGTTACTGGCCCAATGCGCTGACCACTAGGCTACCTGCCGCCCTACAAAAACATCCAGGTACTGGCTTTGATCCACCATCCTATAGAGCCCTGAGTGTCAGAGATTGGTAAGAACACATAGAAAAACAGAACCATAGCAAGGTAGCACTCTTTAGCTAGTATTTTGGTGTGCTGGTGCTACCAAACATTTTCCAGGAATGGAGTGCTTATCTGTGTACATTCATTCTAGATCCTTTGTATCTCAGAAAAGGAAAAGTGATAGCATCTCCCTTTCCACGCTATCACCTTTCCTTTTCTGGAATAACAAGGATCTGCAAGCACTCTTTAGCTACTTGCATTGTGGATCCTTCCAGCACAGCGTTCACCTCTGAGATTTCACCCTGGGGATTTTGTGTATCTTGTATGTTGTGCACCTGTTACAGAGTGAGATGCTTAACACTTTACTTGACACCCATTGTCATAACACGTTATTATAACACCATGTCGTAATATGTCATAACATCTGACATAACTTGTCATAACCTGTCATAATATGGTCATTACCTGTCATAATATGGTCATAACACTGTCAGGACACATATATTTAGACCTGTTGTGACACATATTGCATTATTTTATGGCTGGTTATGACACCTACATAAGAATGTCAAAACCCACAAAACATACCACACAAAGCAAAACACTCCATTACACCATAGCCTACTTGTTAACAGTATGTTTATGTTTTAAATAACATTTTCTGAAATTGACCATATTAAATTATCATTGTAATTACACACAAATTGACATGCATCTACCCCAATGGTCTGTTGCTGAATGACTGGGATGAATGCAGGAGCAGATTTTAGGATCAGGACAAGACACACTCTTTTTGACTGATGACTGACATAATGGCATGTAATGATAGGCCTATCTGGCTTATATGATTATGATGTCATAATGCTTCTTGACTGTGTCATGAAGTGTATTTTCTTATTTCAAGTAAAGTCACACAGGATGGTTATAATGCCTCATAGTGCCATAAATGTATTTTCTGGAAGTTATTTAAAATAAAAAATACATTTGAATAAATGTGGGCTTTGACACTCTTATGTAGGTGTCATAACCAGCCATAAAATAATGCAATATATGTCACAACATGTGTAAATATATGAACAATGTTCCCTCTATTTTTTTCCGGCACTGAGCAAATTTCAGGTCTGCTGAGTGCAAACATAAATGTTGTGAAAATTGTGCAACTTACTGTGAACACTGAGGCTGCACCCCCCTTTATGTACAGTTTTAACAGTGGTCAAGTAGGCTCCTGTGGCTATTTGATCATAATGTAGGCCTACCAGAGTCTCCTACCATCGGAAATAAAGGAGAAAATGCATCCATAACATTTTAACATGGAAATAGCAAAATTTTGTTGTATTGTTTTATACAAGAAACTACTTTACAAAATAAAATGTATTATTATTCCCATACCATTAGTACAGAGAATCAGACAAATTATGATAACCTCTGCCTATTGGCTACTTAGCTTATTCAAGCGTGTCTCAAATACAATACTGCCCCTTTAAGACAAAAATAAGCACTTTACTTGACTCGCTTTACAAAGATGGCTAGAAATGCACACGTTTTGTGCTCTTGTAAGCAATCACTCCCCCATTGCTGACTACAAATGATCTATTACTGGGCTAATAACTCACTAATCTCAAAACAAGCGCATCTACTCTTAAACACAGTCTAGTTCAAAGTGAATGGCACAGATAAATACATACAGTGGGGAGAACAAGTATTTGATACACTGCCGATTTTGCAGGTTTTCCCACTTACAAAGCATGTAGAAGTCTGTAATTTTTATCATAGGTACTCTTCAACTGTGAGTGACGGAATCTAAAACAAAAATCCAGAAAATCACATTGTATGATTTTTAAGTAAATCATTTGCATTTTATTGCATGACATAAGTATTTGATACATCAGAAAAGCAGAACTTTATATTTGGCACAGAAACCTTTGTTTGCAATTACAGAGATCATACGTTTCCTGTAGTTCTTGACCAGGTTTGCACACACTGCAGCAGGGATTTTGGCCCACTCCTCCATACAGACCTTCTCCAGATCCTTCAGGTTTCGGGGCTGTCGCTGGGCAATACGGACTTTCAGCTCCCTCCAAAGATTTTCTATTGGGTTCAGGTCTGGAGACTGGCTAGGCCACTCCAGGACCTTGAGATGCTTCTTACGGAGCCACTCCTTAGTTGCCCTGGCTGTGTGTTTCGGGTCTTTGTCATGCTGGAAGACCCAGCCACGACCCATCATTAATGCTCTTACTGAGGGGAGGATGGATGGGGCCATGTATCGCAAGATCTTGGCCAACAACCTCCTTCCCTCAGTAAGGTGCAGTCGTCCTGTCCCCTTTGCAGAAAAGCATCCCCAAAGAATGATGTTTCCACCTCCATGCTTCACGGTTGGGATGGTGTTCTTGGGGTTGTACTCATCCTTCTTCTTCCTCCAAACACGGCGAGTGGAGTTTAGACCAAAAAGCTCTATTTTTGTCTCATCAGACCACATGACCTTCTCCCATTCCTCCTCTGGATCATCCAGATGGTCATTGGCAAACTTCAGACGGGCCTGGACATGCGCTGGCTTGAGCAGGGGGACCTTGCGTGCGCTGCAGGATTTTAATCCATGACGGCGTAGTGTGTTACTAATGGTTTTCTTTGAGACTGTGGTCCCAGCTCTCTTCAGGTCATTGACCAGGTCCTGCCGTGTAGTTCTGGGCTGATCCCTCACCTTCCCCATGATCATTGATGCCCCACGAGGTGAGATCTTGCACGATGCCCCAGACCGAGGGAGATTGACCGTCATCTTGAACTTCTTCCATTTTCTAATAATTGCACCAACAGTTGTTGCTTTCTCACCAAGCTGCTTGCCTATTGTCCTGTAGCCCATCCCAGCCTTGTGCAGGTCTACAATTTTATCCCTGATGTCCTTACACAGCTCTCTGGTCTTGGCCATTGTGGAGAGGTTGGAGTCTGTTTGATTGAGTGTGTGGACAAGTGTCTTTTATACAGGTAACGAGTTCAAACAGGTGCAGTTAATACAGGTAATGAGTGGAGAACAGGAGGGCTTCTTAAAGAAAAACTAACAGGTCTGTGAGAGCTGGAATTCTTACTGGTTGGTAGGTGATCAAATACTTATGTCATGCAATAAAATACAATGTGATTTTCTGGATTTTTGTCTCTCACAGTTGAAGTGTACCTATGATAAAAAATTACAGACCTCTACATGCTTTGTAAGTAGGAAAATCTGCAAAATCGGCAGTGTATCAAATACTTGTTCTCCCCACTGTATATTGCAATGGTCTATTTGTATATAGGCTTACTCCAGTCTGTGTTGAGTACTGCCCTGAGTCGTGCCTGTCAATGCAATAGAATCTTTGATTCGTTCTGCCTACAACAAAATCTCTTGCATAATTGGTTTTGCATAGTTTGTTTTGTTTTCCTATGTTGCATTGAAGTGGCTAAAATTCTAGAAAGTTGAGTGAAGTTCAATCTCATGCTTCTCAATGTGGGCTGATATTTCTTCTGTGTGTGGCAGTGCCAGGGAGCTGCGTGTCTATGTTATGACTCTGGGTGTCAAGTTAAGTGTTGGCACGAGATGCAATGGTAGCCGTTTTAAGGGCTCCTGACCAATTGTGCTATTTCTTTAAGAAAAGAGCTTCTGGATTGTAAATAATATTTTTTCTTAACTGACTTGCCTAGTTAAATAAAGGTTAAATAAAAAAAAATGTATTATAATAATAAGAACAGCGATCACTAACCTCGATTTGGATGAGGATTTCTACTTCAACGAATCGGAGATGAAGGACATACTGCTCATCCCGGACCAATTCCGAGACACTCTGAAAGACACAGTGTGTCCGAGACACTCTGAAAGAAAGAGGCAGAGTTATATAGGCCGGCGTGCGGGATACCTGACGAGACTACGTCGGCGAGTGGATAAACCGCCTCTACCCTCCGTTCTATTTGCGAATGTGCAGTCACTGGAGAATAAACTGTATGAGCGCCGTTCGAGACTATCCTATCAACGTGATCTGAAGAACTGTAATATCCTATGTTTCACTGAGTCATCGCTGAACAAGGACATAGAAAATGTAAATCTAGCTGGTTTTTCTATTCATCGGCAGGACAGAACGGGAACGTCGGGTAAGCTCAGGGAGGAGGTGTGTGTCTTTGAAAACAACAGCTTGTGCTCAATCTCTAATTTTAAGGAAGTCTCAGGAGTTAGAATACCTGATGATAAGCTGTACATAGCAATTACCCATTTTCATCTATATTTTTCGTAGCTGTCTATTTACCACCACAAACCGATGCTGGCACTAAGACCGCACCCAACGAGATGTATAGAGCTATAAGCAAACAAGAAAATGCTCACCCAGAGACGGCACTCCTAGTGGCCGGTGATTTTAATGCAGGAAAACAAATCCTAATTAACTCATTTCTGCCAGCATGTCAACTGTACAACTAGAGGATAAGAAACTCTAGATCAACTTTACTCCACACACAGAGACACATACAAAGCTCTCCCTCGCCCTCCATTTGGCAAATCTGACCATAACGCTATTCTACTGATTCCTGCTTACAAGCAAAAACTCAAACAAGAAGTAACAGTGACATGCTCAATATGGAAGAGATCCAATGATGCTAAGCTACAGGGCTGTTTCACTAACACAGACTGGAATATGTTCCGGGAGTCACCCGATGGCATTGAATAGTTTACCACATCAGTCACCGGCTTCATTAATAAGTGCATTGACAACGTCGTCCCCACAGTGACCGTACGCACATATCCCAACCAGAAGCCATGGAGTACAGGCAACATCCGCACTGAGCTAAAGGCTAGAGCTGCCGCTTTCAATAAACAGGACAGTAATCTGAAGGTTTATAAGAAATACAGGACTAAGATCGAATCCTACTACACTGGCTGTGACGCTCGTTGGATGTGGCAGTGCTTACAAATTACAGTGGCAAGAAAAAGTATGTGAACCCTTTGGAATTATCTGGATTTATGCATAAACTGGTCAGAAAATGTTATCTGATCTTCATCTAAGTCAAAACAATAGACAAACACAGTCTGCTTAAACTTATAACACACAAACAATTATACGTTTTCATGTCTTTATTGAACACACCGTGTAAACATTCACAGTGCAGGGTGGGAAAAGTATGTTAATAACTGGTTTACTCTCCTTTGGCAGCAATAAACTCAACCAGTTGCAGAACAGACCTGCACAATGGTCAGAAGGAATTTTGGACCATTCCTCTTTACAAAACTGTTTCAATTCAGAAATATTCTTGGGATGTCTGGTGTGAACCGCTCTTTTGAGGTCATGCCACAGCATCTCAATCGGATTGAGGTCAGGACTCTGACTGGGCCACTCCAGAAGGTGTATTTTCTTCTGTTGAAGCCATTCTGTTATTGATTTACTTCTGTGTTTTGGGTCGTTGTCCTGTTGCATCACCCAACTTCTGTTGAGCTTCAATTGGCGGACAGATAGCCTTACATTCTCCTACAAAATGTCTTGATAAACTTGGGAATTCATCTTTCCGTCGATGATAGCAAGCTGTCCAGGCCCTGAGGCAGCAAAGCAGCCCCAAACCATGATGCTCCCTCCACCATACTTTACAGTTGGGATGAGGTTTTGAGGTTTGTGTGCTGTGCATTTTTGTCTCCACACATAGTGTTATGTGTTCCTTCCAAACAACTCAACTTTAGTTTAATCTGTCCACAAAATAATTTGTCAGTAGCGCTGTGGAACATCCAGGTGCTCTTTTGTGGACTTCAGACGTGCAGCAATGTTTTTTTTGTACAGCAGTGGCTTCTTCCGTGGTGTCCTCCCATGAACACCATTCTTGTTTAGTGTTTAGCGTATCGTAGACTCGTCAACAGAGATGTTAGCCTGTTCCAGAGATTTCTGTAAGTCTTTAGCTGACACTTTAGGATTCTTCTTAACCTCATTGAGCATTCTGCGCTGTGCTCTTGCAGTAATCTTTGCAGGCCGCCCACTCCTAGGGAGAGTAGCAATAGTGCTGAACTTACTCCATTTATAGACAATTTGTCTTACCGTGGACTGATGAACATCAAGGCTTTTAGATATACTTTGTAACCCTTTTCAGCTTTATGCAAGTCAACAATTCTTAATCTTAGGTCTTCTGAGATCTCTTTTCTTCGAGGCAATTCTCATCTCTACTGGACTCCAGGTTAGCTGACTCATGACTCTAATTAGCTTTTGGAGTCATTAGCCTAGGGGTTCACATACTTTTTGCAACCTACACTGTGAATGTTTAAATTATATATTCAATATAGACGAGAAAAATACAACAATTTGTGTGTTATTAGTTAGCACACTGTGTTTGTCTATTGTTGTGACCTAGATGAAGATCAAATAATGTTTTATGATAAATGTATGCAGAAATCCAGGTAATTCCAAAGGGTTCACATACTTTTTCTTGCCACTTTATAATGGATTACGAAGGGAAACCCAGCCGCGAGCTGCCCAGTGATGTCAGCGTACCAGATGAGCTAAATGCCTTTTATGCTCGCTTTGAGGCAAGCAACACTGAACCATGTATGAGCGCACCAGCTATTCCGGATGACTGTGTGATTATTCTCTCCGTAGCCAATGTGAGTAAGACCTCTAAACAGGTTCACATTCAGACGGATTATCAGGACGCGTACTCAGAGCACGCACTGACCAGCTGGCAAGTGTCTTCAGTAACATTTTCAACCTCTCCCTGTCTGTAATGCCTACATCTTTCAAGCAGACCACCATAGTCCCTGTGCCCAAGAACTCCAAGGTAACCTGTCTAAATTATTATCACCCCATAGTACTCACATCTGTAGCCATGAAATGCTTTGAAAGGCTGGTCATAGCTCACATCAACACCTTCATCCCAGACAGCCTTGACCCACTCCAATTTGCATAATGCCCCAACAGATCCACAGATGACGCAATCTCTACTCCACACTGCCCTTTCCCACCTGGACAAAAGGAACAACTACGTGAGAATGCTGTTCATTGACTATAGCTCAGCCTTCAACACCATAGTGCCCTCCAAGCTCATCACTCAGCTAAGGATCCTGAGATTAAACAGCTGCCTCTGCAACTGGATCCTGGACCTCCTGACGGACCGTACCCAGGTGGTGAGGGTAGACAACAACACATCCACCACACTGAACCTCAACACGGGGGCACCTCAGGGATGCGTGCTTAGTGCCCTTCTGTTCTCCCTGTTCACTCACGACTGTGTGGCCACGCACGACTCCAACACCATCATTAAGTTTGCTGACGACACAGCGGTGGTAGGCCTGATCGACGATGAGACAACCAATAGGGAGGAGGTCAGAGACCTGGCAGTGTGGTGCCAGGGCAACAACCTCTCCCTTAATGTGAGTAAGACAAAGGATCTGATTGTGGACAACAAGAGATGGAGGGTCAAGCACACCCCCATTCACATCGACAGGGATGTAGTGGAGTGGGTTGTGTCCACATCACTATGGACCTATCATGGTCCAAACACACCAATACAGTCCTGAAGAGGGCACGACAAAACCTCTTCCCCCTCAGGAGGCTGTAAAGATTTGACATGGGCCCTCAGATCTTCAAAAAGTTATACAGCTGCACCATTGAGAGCATTTTGACCGGCTGCATTACCGCTTGGTATTGCAACTGCTTGGCATCCTACCACAAGTCACTGCAGAGGGTAGGGCGTACGGCCCAGTACATCACTTGGGCCGAGCTCCCTGCCATCCAGGACCTCTATACCAGGCAGGAAGGCCCTAAAAATTGTCAAAGACTCCAGCCACCCAAGTTCTAGACTGTTACCGCAAGGCAAACAGTACCGGAGCACCAAATCTGGGACCAAAAGGTTCCTGAACAGCTTTTACCCCCAAGCCATAAGACTGCTGAACAGTTAATCAAATCTTTATCCAGACCACTCTAACTCTCTTGCACTGGCTCTATGCACACTCAGTGGACTCCACCCTCACACTCACACATACTACACTTATACTCCAACACACATACACACGCTCACACATACACACACTCTTTCACACTCTTCACATACACTGCTGCTACTCTGTTTATTATCTATCCTGATTGCCTAGTCACTTTTACCCCTACCTACACGTACAAATTACCTCAATCACCTTAACTACCTCGTACCCCAGAACATTGGCTCGGTACCGGTACGCCTTGTATATAGCCTCATTATTGTTTTTTTTGTTTTTTATGTTTTCAGATTTGCTAATCTTTTCATACTTTTTAACTCTGCATTGTTGGTAAGCAAGCATTTCACGGAGGCTGACCTTGGAACGGGGACACTCATCATCTCTCAATGTCCCCCTGAGGACAAATTATGGAATAAAAGTATAGAAAACCGAAAGTAAGCTTGTAATTACATCATACACTGATTAATAAAAAAGAAAACCGAAAGTAAACTTATAATTACATCATACACTGATTAATAAAAAAGAAAACCGAAAGTAAGCTTATAATTACATCATACACTGATTAATAAAAAAGCAATTACACCATTGATATTTCAATAGAACACTCGCAATAGCACTCCTCTTTTTATCCATCAATTGACCCCCTGGATTCTGTTTAACGGCATAGTTATAGCACTTTTCTCCACTGGAATACAACAGACACACACAGAAATGCCTGCAGAGCACAGGCAAATACAAAAGATATACACACACACGTACGCACACACACACACACACACACACACACACACACACACACACACACACACACACACACACACACACACACACACACACACACACACACACACACACACACACACACACACACACACACACACACACACACACACACACAGTCACTCACAAGCACACATATAAGCACAGTCACACTTAGCCAAACATTATCCTTGATACTCAATGCCCCTCATGAGGACAACTCTCGGTATTCACAAATTGCTGGCTATAATCAAAGTAGTTATGGGTTTTGCCTCAGTAAGAGAGGCATTAAAGACTGCTCAGATAGGTTGTCTTTCCTGTTATACAAGCTAACGGGCAACAGGCAATGAATGTACAACAACCCTTACAGATACTCAATAATTAAGTGAATCATAACCAGAAGAGAGCTGTCGAGAGAGCCTGGAGAGACCAAGATGAGGAGGAGAAATCGTATCAGTTAGTAGTGGGCCTGGAGAGATGTGTTGACTAGGACCTGTTACGAGGGTCTATCTTGACTGAAACTTTGCTGATAACTACTTTATTGAGGGAAAAGGTACTTACTATGATGTGATATGCAGTTGTCATACCTAGCTATGCTGAGATGAATGTACTAACTAAGTCACTCTGGATAATAGCTTCTGCTAAATGACTAGAATGTCAAATGCTAACGTAAGGTGAGTTGATAAACCTGTAAAGTCCTTGGTCTCTAGCTAGTGTTAGACAACCAGGTAGTAAATCTGTAGATGGAGAACATTGTGGTTAAACACAGCAGAGCCAGAACATCAGGGGGGGGAACATCAGCTCGTTAATCTACAGCCTGCTACAACCCTAACAGCCAGTCTGTAGGGACGACTAACTAACGCTGTAACACCAGACAGACAGACAGACAGACAGACAGACAGCCTCAACATCCACTCCTTTCAAAACAGAAACATTGGCTCTATTTTACCAGCTCTTAAACAAGGACATCATGACTAAATTGGATTCACATTTAAAACAATTCTTATTCTAAAGTTATGCAATGATAAGCACATATATGGTGTGTTAGCTGGGGACATTCAGAGAGCAATAATCCTTTATAGTTCTGTAGGGATGTATTAATAAATTGCAGAAAATGGGAAATCTGCAAATGGTGAGTACAACCATTTTCATAGGCTTATGAAATATGTGTTCCAGCAAGAAACAAAACAATTCCAGAAAATGAAATGGCATATTAAATAAAAAATACATTCATTTTTGTTACCAAATTACTATAATAGGAAGAGAACATGATGAACATGATGAAAATTATCTTAGTTATCATAAATGTGCAGAATGGAGGAGATTTGATTAAACGGAATAAAACATTTAATAATTTTCATTTGTTATATTAAAGAGACAGATAAATGTCCAGTATTTTCTTGGTAAAAACAACAACTGTTGTTAATACTACAACCCAGGTGACCCTATCTTTCAATTTACCACACAGAGCTCTGTCTGCATTTAAGAAATGAGAATTCTAGTGCAGCAGGCTTTTAGAAAACTCATGCAAAAGTTCATTCCTAATAGCCCAATTAAAAAGCTTTCAAAGCTAGTTTTTCAAAAGCTTCTAATCGTTGAGACAGTGGAACTATTTACTTATGGCCTGAGAGAGCGCAAACATACATACACTGCCTTATACACTTTACACAGCAAATAAATCTAGAGTGATTGAATTTGAGCTCCTGCACTTTAATACAATTGGACATGCTTTTGCCCAGCACTGGGAGCAGTCTCTGCTCCATATACATATGGAGGACAGAGCGCATCAGACAATCAGCCATATAAGGAATAATAAGCGTGACAAGCCATGTCTGGTAAACAGCCTGTTATCGCTAAGACAAACTATCAATATATAATATAGTACATATCAAGAAGCTGCCTGTTGGCTACTGAAAAACAAAGGTCGCAACTCCCTGAACCCTTAATTTGAACAAACTATTCAAACGTTTTGTGGGCGTGCCAAACAGCCAGACATTGTACCTGTAGCTACTGTCCTTCACCAGCTGTCAATAGTCCTCCCTATTAAGTTAACAGTAAAACAAATGTACACTGTAGTGTTTAACTGAGTAACAGCATGTACTTATGAAGTTAGAAAATTGGGGATGCTTACCCAGGGCACAACTCCTGCAACTCCTGGCCCCTTCTTTACCCCTTAACCTGAAACCAAGAGCGTTAACAAAATCTCAGCGAAAAGAAACCTTCCAATAATACGCACACAGAGCATATTATCATCCATCTCAGAGTTGGAGTTTATTTATTCATGTAGCTATCGACGGTTCTGTCACTTGGGGGTTGTATGATTTCTGAGTTATAGGAACACATTCTCTCAAGCTAAATTATTTCAGAATTATGAGCTCATTTACAAACCTTGATTTCCCAGGCCCGGGGCCTAACTAATGGAATGGAATGGAAATATTACATATATTTAGTTCCTATGGCCTGTCTGTTGCATCAGAGGCGTCATGCCCATAGGGGGCACAGGGGGCACATGCCCTCTCAGATTTGTTCTGTCCTGTTTTGTTGTTGTTTGTCTATAACACTACTAGCCACCTAGCAATTTGATAAAGTTGGTTTTAGCTAGCCCAGATGGGTTACCAATCTCCCAACCTCATAACTAGCTACCGAGAAGCTATTTCAGGCGTTAATCAAGTTGGAGTAGCAAGCTTGTCTAACTATCTTAGCTGGCATGCTGGCAAGGTTGGTAGACTTTAGAAAAGCAAGCAATTACTAAATATACTGAATAAGAATCACATTCCTTCCAATCTTTTACCCAGATTTTAGCAGAGATGCAGCAAAGCATATTTAGTTTCTTTAAAAAATAAGCACCAGTCAGGAGGATACAGACAGCTCAAGAGGTATGCTAAGATATGCATAAAAATAAACATGTTTTTTTTTTTACATAGAATTAAGCATAATTATTATGGCTCTAGATTACAGGAAAACCAACCCCAGACATCCACATGTACTTTCTGCTCCCTCAGATTTTTGGGGTGCATGATGCCGTGTGTTGCATATTCCTTCCAATCAAATGCAGTTGGTATTTCCTTGATTGCCACAGGGCATATGAAAAATATATTTTGGCCTTTCATCATCTGGTAATGAATCTCCAGTGTGTGTCCTAGTTTGCGTGATAAAAATTGTTCACAGCTAAATATATACACTGCTCTCTACATGATCTGATTTCATAACATTTTTTAATCAGCAACACCAAACTGTCATGGACAGCTGGACAGAGAAAAATATGTTAGCTGGCCAAAGTGGCTCCCATTCTCTCTAATATCAGTTGAATTATTGTGGTTAATCAGCCTGATAATGAGCCTGGGCGCCATGCCATTTCAATGTGACACCAGGGCAGGGTCATTCCTCAGCCAGCAGCGGGACCAGGCAGCAGCCAACTAACTTCCCCAAGCAGCAGTGTCCTCCCTTGGGCTGGAGAGCATGGTTTTAACCTGCTCATAGGGCCTGGGACACTGAAGAGTCAATATTACATTCCATACACTCCCTCCACAGATTCCTGTCAGCCCATGCTTTTCTCCAGTTGCTCTCCCAGGCAGCTTCCCCTTTCTCAGAGTTCCTTTGTCCTTTTCACTGATTCACTCAGCAGCTGGGCGGGATCCTTCAATAGAGAGCTCTGTAAGAAAATGAAACACTGAGGAAACTGATGCCTACTATACCCTCCTCTCTCTCTCTCTCTCTCTCTCTCTCTCTCTCTCTCTCTCTCTCTCTCTCTCTCTCTCTCTCTCTCCTCTCTCTCTCTCTCCCTCCTTCCCAACAGTCTTCTTCTCCTCATGATTTCTTATTAACACTGTCACTATCTCACTGGCAGCCGTCTACCATCCATACCTCTACCCCTCCTCTCCCCTCAACTCTCTCTTACATCCCTTACAAAAGAAACATGTACAATTTGCAGCTTCCTGTTCTTTCTTGTATCTCTCCAAAACCATTTTTTTTACTATCTATTTTTCCATGTATGAATCTGCTATTCAATGCAGTTTCTATGGGCTAATAGCGATAAAACCGATATTTTATTTTGTGGGGATAAAGGGGTTCAAAAATGTCAAATCAAATAGCTGAATGATCCTTGGTATGACTGTATTCCATATGTTAGCTTAGTAGAACTCCCCCCTCCCCCGGCTTAGACTATAGAAGGTTTTAATGGATCATGTTCAAATGGCGACATACACTGAGTATACAAAACATTAAGAACACATTAACCTGGTCTTTCCATGACATAGACTGACCAGGTGAATCCAGGTGAAAGCTATGATCCCTTATTGATGTAACGTGCCTTTGAACAGGTTATGGTAGTAGGTGTCAGGCGCACTGGTTTTTGTCAAGAACTGCAACGCTGCTGGTTTTTTCACGCTCAAAAGTTACCCATGTGTATCAAGAATGGTCCACACACCCAAAGGACATCCAGCCAACTTGACACAACTGTGGGAAGCATTTGAGTCAACACGGGCCAGCATCCCTGTGGAACGCTTTCGACACTTTGTAGAATCCATGCCCCGACGAATTGAAGCTGTTCTGCGGGCAAAACTCAGAACAAGGCACCTCAATATTAGGAAGGTGTTCCTAATGTTTGGTATACTCAGTGTAGTTCTGCTGTATAAAGGTCACTGCCTGTTAAAGGGGCAATCCTTAGTTTTTACATCCATATGTAACCATTGATTCTTGAAGAATATAACATAAATGCCTCATGAGCTTAGTTAAACTTTCGTACCCCATCAGAAACCAAAATATAAGCTTGTTTCACTCCAACGTTTGTAAACAAAGTACATTTAAACAACCACTGTTTAGCCTAAAAACATTGTTAAAACTAATATTTTGATATCATGGATGCTCAGTCCTTGCATCCATAGTGTGGTCTATGGATTTGAGAGTGGTTACATTTCTCCAGCCCCATCCCTAGGCTTTTTACTGAAACTGTGGTGGGGAATACACCTTGTTAATTTTAAATTAAGGTTTGTTGATTTAAACATGTTTAATAGCGTAATGGTGTTATTATATGGTGCAATCCTCTAGTGAGTGAGTTAATTTTGTGCCATTAATATCAATAAAAACTTCTGAAGTCGAGAACCAAATTCTTAGTATTGCAAAAAAAAAAAAAAGATAATGAAAGCAAAACATAAACCCAAAAGTATTGATAGCAAAAATAAGATATTGCAAGGAAATAATTTCTAAATGTGAGAGCAAATGAATTGTTAATGGATGCAAAAAAATTGTTTTTTCACATGATTTTATTAATGTGTTTTTTTTGTAAGGGATACTCTCTACCTCTCTCTTGCTCCCTCTCTCTTTCTCTCTCTCTTTCTCTCTCACTCTCTCTCTCACTCTCTCTCTCACTCCCTGAGCTGCAAACTGGACCAGATAGTCTCTCTCCAGCATCCAGCGCCACAGCGTCATTTCTTCACACACCAGCTCTGGATGACAGCTCAGTAGGGGTGCTGTGAGGGACGTCTCAGGGAGTTCTACCGTCTAGATACAGGTAAGGAGCACTGCCTCACAGGAACTCCCTTGCTAAACACATTTGAACACATTGAACCAGGACAGGTACATTCACAGATATATCTTTATAGCTGCTATTGTTAAGTTTTAATAGGATTTAAAATGCAGTCTCATTTGTAGGATCTTTGCTGGTTACTTTTTTATGTCAAAATGTACACTAATTTTGCTACCAGTCAGATAACAATTTTCTATTTTTATCTTGCATGAATACTGTATCATGCATGTAGCCTACTTTATGGATTGTTTTGACAATGAACGCTGCATGTATGCATCCTAGAAATACCCCCAATGTCTTAACAATCTAGACACAAAAACAAAACATTTTAAATATTCCAAATGTTCTTTGTCATTATACAGATACACTATTTATACAAAGGTATGTGGACACCCCTTCAAAAATGAGTGGATTCGGGCTATTTCAGCCACACCAGTTGCTGACAGGTGTATAAAATCGAGCAATCAGCCATGCAATCTCCATAGACAAACATTGACAGTAGGATGGCCCTTACTGAAGAGCTCAGTGACGTCATAGGATGCCACCTTTCCAACAAGACAGTTTGTCAAATGTCTGCTCTGCTAGAGCCGCCACGGTCAACTGTAAATGCTGTCTAGGAGCAACAATGGTTCAGCCGTGAAGTGGTAGGCCACACAAGTTCACAGAACGGGACCGCCAAGTGCTGAAGCGCGTAGCGCATACAAATCGTCTGTCCTCGGTTGCAAAACTCACTACCGAGTTCCAAACTGCCTCTGGAAGCAACGTCAGCACGAGAACTGTTTGTCGGGAGCTTCATGAAATGGGTTTCCATGGCCGAGCAGCCGCACACAAGCCTAAGATCACCATGCACAATGCCAAGCGTCGGCTGGACTCTGGAGAGGAGGAAACGCGTTCTCCGGAGTGATTAATCACGCTTCACCATCTGGCAGTCCGACAGACGAATCTGGGTTTGGCGGATGCCAGAAGAACGCTACCTGCCCGAATACATAGTGCCAACTGTAAAGTTTGGTGGAGGAGGAATAATGGTCTGGGGCTGTTTTTCATTGTTTGGGCTCCTTTGCTCCAGTGAAGGGAAATCTTAACGCTACAGCATACAATGACATTCTAGACGATTCTGTATTTCCAACTTTGTTCCAACAGTTTGGGGAAGGCCCTTTCCTGTTTCAGCATGACAATGCTCCCAGTGCACAAAGCGAGGTCCATACAGTAATGGTTTGTCGAGATCGGAAGAACTTGACTGGCCTGCACAGAGCCTTGACCTCAACCCCATTGAACACCTTTGGGATGAACTGGAGCGCTGACTGCGAGCTAATCGCCCAACATCACTGACCGACCTCAGTAATGCTCTTGTGGCTGAATGGAAGCACTGCAGCAATGTTCCAACATCTAGTTGAAAGCCTTCCCAGAAGAGTGGAGGTTGTTATAGCAGCAAAGGGGGGACCAACTCCATATTAATTCCCATGATTTTGCAATGAGATGTTCCACGAACAGGTGTCCACATACTTTTGGTCATGTAGTGTATAAACAATATGTGTAGACGTGAGTATCGTCGGAGTTCAGAAACATGGAGTAAGTTCATACTATTGGCATGACACACAGGCAGGCACTAATCCCTAAGTTTAGAGAAGTGGCCATGGTACCAGTCACCAAACATGTAATCCCAACTAACAAGAAAAGGTGCTTAGAGCAAAGAAAGTCTAAATCCATTACATTTTCAACCCAAAGGTTTCCTTTTGACGTCTAGTCACCATAACATTGCATCATTGCTCTAATTCACAAAGTGAAACGCTGCTCATGGTCTAAATAGAAGGACTCTTTTAAAGATGACTAAATCTCATTTATTCACCAAGACATTTTAGGGTAATACCTATTACTGAACAAAAATATAAGCGCAACATGTAAAGTGTTGGCCCCATGTTTCATGAGCTGAAATAAAAGTTTATATGCACTAAAAGCAATTTTGTGTACAACTTTGTTTACATCCCTGTTAGTGAGCATTTCTCATTTGCCAAGATAATCCACCCACCTGACAAGTGTGGCATATCAAGAAGCTGATTAAACAGCATGATCATTACACAGGTGCACCTTGTGTTGGAGACAATAAAAGGCCACTATAAAATGTGCAGTTTTGTCAAACAGGACAATGCCACAGATGTCTCAAGTTTTGAGGGAGCGTGCAATTGGAATGCTGACTGCAGGAATATCCACCAGAGCTGTTGCCAGAGAATTTAATGTTAATTTCTCTACCATAAGCCGCCTCCAACGTCGTTTCAGAGAATTTGGCAGTACGTCCAACCGTCCTCACAACTGTAGACCACGTTAGATGTTGTGTGGGCGAACGGTTTGCTGATCTCATCATTGTAAACAGAGTGCCTCATGGTGGCGGTGGAGTTATGGTATAGGCAGGCATAAGCTATGGACAACTAACACAATAGCATTTTATCGATGGCGATTTGAATTCACAAAAATACTGTGACGAGATCCTGAGGCCCATTGTGAGGCCCATTTGTTTAAGGTATCTGTGACCAACAGATGCATATCTGTATTCCCAGTCATGTGAAATCCATCGATTAGGGCCTAATTAATTTATTTAAATTGACTGATTTCCTCATATGAACTGTAACTCAGTAAAATCAACGAAATTGTTGCATGTTGCATTTATATTTCTGCTCAGTAAATAACAACGGAATTGAATTCATAAATGACCACAGCCGTTAGTAAGAAAAGGTCCTTGACGATGACAGGGCAACCAAATAACTACTAGATATCAAATATGCAATATCAAAATAACGAATTCGTTGTATATTCTGTCCGAGGAGTGAAAGCAGATTTAGGCGTACCACAGCAACCTGGTCTTGTTGACTACAGAGATAAGTAGCCCCCACATCACAGCAGTGCCGGACATGTGCCCATGAGTATTCATCAGCAGGAGCTAATGAGACATAACAACATGAACCTCTGATTTACAGCCCGGCCTCCTGTTACTACTAATAGAAGAACAGCTAGAGAAAGTGTGCAACAGGCTGGTATGGGAGGAGGAACAGGTGTTGACAGGAGTGAAAAGATGCAAAGTGATGCTGAAAGGTATGAGTCATTGGGATTTGTTCCCCAGAAAATGCTAATTTGCAATATTGTGTTCAGGTAAAACATTGTGATGAGTAGGAAATATCGCTCTGGAGGTGTACATTTTTTGTACTAAAAGCAAATGCATAATTTAATTCAAAATGCTTTAAATATGAGTGGGTGAAGAAACACACGTTATATCTAACATTAAACTTAATATGACCACTTGTAAGGCTATAAACGTATCCAAAGTCAAATTAGCAAATATTATGTCCCAAACTAAGAATTTTCTCAAAAAAGTGAAGTAGCCTATCCAAGCTTACAATTTGTTGTACGCATCGGGTCTGGTCATATCACAGAATCAGTCAAGGGAACATCATGGTCACATCGAACATGTCCAATACTTTATTTACATTTGCTTGGTAGGCCCAATGGAAAGGTGTGATTCATTAGGCTAAAATCAGACTATTAGCATAGAAAGTAGCTTTAGCATAGAAAGGAGAAACTTTCATACGAATGAGATATGTTGAAGGTTCAACTATGTTTTCTCTCACTCGGTCTAGGTCACTTGAGCGACTGGCATATAGCACTGCATCACTTTGCACAGCCCACTCTCAAACGGGTACGCAGGCTCTCTGCCTGTACCCCGTCCCCCCGTACCCACCCCCCCGTCACTCTGCACGCTAATTTTCCAGAGAGCCCGGAGAGGTGAGAATGGGAAAATCCGAAAGCCAAATGGATATTATGGAAAAATCAACCAAACCAGGGAAGCGCCGTTGGACTGTTGCAGAGATCGGGCTGTCTGTGCTGTTGTTGCTGGTCAGCTGTGCTCTAGCTGGACTGTTAGTCCTCTACACTTCGGCTCTGAAAGGTAGGCTCAACCCAACGACCGAGGACTAGTCCCCTAATCAATTGCTAAATGCATTGCCATTTGTAAAGTAAATTGCGTAATTTCCTGAATTGGTCTGTGACCCTCTGATTTCCCCCACTTATGGTAATGCTATTTAAAATTTTTAACGGGTATGTCAAATTGTGTATGGTTTGACTATAGTTGGGCAATGGGCAGTAGAAATACAAATACAATTTGACCTCCACTAATTACACTCACCTCTTACTTGAAATGATTTACCAGAACATGTTTGATATTTATCAGGTTTTCATGTTATGATTAGTCTAGTTGGAAAGCACAAAGCCAAGCAGTTTTTGGAAAACCTTTATGAGCATCTTGTGACAACTATTCCAGAGTGTTTTCTAAAATATATTGAGGCATAAATAGGCAACCAATTTTCCAATAGCATAAAATGTCTCAATATTGAGGTAGGCAAAAGCATTCCAGCCTACTGTAATAGTAACTGTTCTGATCAAGCGTTTTGTTATGTTTATTTTCTCTCCAATGAAGAGCGACATAATAGACCTGGTGTGTCAAGGAGCTCAGTCACTGAGGGTGAGTCTTGACACTTGAGTCGAAATATGTGATTATATCCATGTTATAGGATACGGTACGATGTAAACTGGCCAGAGGATGTGCCCCTTCTACTTCCCTCGGACAAAAGTCAGAGAATAGTCATCGCTGATACAGCCATTTCAGAGAGACCAGACAGACTGACAGACACACAGTATCAAGCCATGACTTGCCAGAGAAATCTAAAGGCTCCTTGATGCTGCTGTTAATAAATTCATACTCTGCCAGGAATGAAGATAGTTGTTTTTTTATTAAAAGTTCCTCTTATATCAATTCACTTGTTTTCAGGGCAGCAGTATCGTTCTGGCCCCAGCAATGTTTGCACAACTCCTGAATGTGTTACTGCAGGTGAGCATTCCGCCTTCATATGGGGTTGTCCGTCCTCCCAAAACAAACTCATCACTCAATATTATATCAACATCACAGACACCTGCATCACAAGTTTCCCTTTCCTGCTATGTAATCCCATATTCCCGTCTCTTGTCTCCTCATCTTACTGTGGCCCCACAGCTGCTCGTCTCCTGCAGAACATGGATGCAACGGTGGAAGCTTGTCAGAACTTCTACCAGTATGCCTGTGGGGGCTGGCTGGAGCGCCATGTCATCCCAGAGACCAGCTCCCGCCACAGTGTCTTCGACATCCTCAGAGACAAGCTGGAGATCGTGCTTAAAGGTCCAATGTAGCCATTTTTATCTCAATGTCAAATAATTTCTGGGAAACATTTAAGTATCTTACTGTGATTGTTTTCAATTAAAATGGTCAAAAAGAAAAAAAATAGCTTCTTAGCAAAGGGCAATTTCTCAAGCAAGAATGTTGCTAGGACTGTCTAGGAGTGGTCTGAGTGGGGAGGGGAAAACTGAAAATTAGCTGTTATTGGCAAAGAGGTTTGGAACACTCTTTCCTATTGGTCTACTAATTAACTTATTGCATGGTGATGTCACCATGGAAGGCCAAAACTCCATCCAACCAAAACAGGCTGAAATTTTAGGCAGTCTTTTCACCAAAAAGGCATGATTTATAAAATGTATTTTAACCTTTATTTAACTAGGCAAGTCAGTTAGAACAAATTATTATTTACAATGATGGCCTACCCCGGCCAAACCCTCCCCTAACCCGAACAACGCTTGGCCAATTGTACGCCACCCTATGGGACTCCCGATCACGGCCCGTTGTGATACAGCCCAGTGACGCCTCTAGTGACGCCTCTAGCACTGAGATGCAGTGCCTTAGACCGCTGCGCCACTCAGGAGGCAATGATCATAACCTCATAGGGTGTAAATATATGTAAAACACAGGAAAATCATATTTTTAACTGCAATGGGCCTTTAAAGGTCAGTCAGCAATATATTTCCATAGTAACCTCAGGGTCAGCCATTATGTGATAAAAGGGACCCATGGTCAGCTACTGTCTTGTATGCAGGATTACATGGTGTTATCATCAACTTGCTGTGTTAGATCAAATCAATGAACAAAATAAGGACAAACTTTGTGATGCTGTTGGTTATCTTCTCACAGGGGTTTTTGAGACTGAGAGTGATCAGGACCGTGACGCCTTCAAGAAGGCCAAAACTCTCTACAGCTCCTGCATGAATGAGAGTGAGTAGGATTTCTTTCATCTAAACTCCTACTAACTCAACAACAGTTGACACTATTACACAGATCTTTGGTCTCATAAGAATTAGTTGCGTACTCTGTAATATTCATCAACAGTAAGTATTGACTCACAGTGCATTAGTAATGGTGTTACTGTGTTGTCTGTGTTGTCTCCTGTAGCTCTGATAGAGCAGCGCGACTCCCAGCCTCTCATGCGTCTCATCGACAGCATAGGAGACTGGCCTGTTGCCTCAGAGGACTGGAACAATGCTACAGGTACTGGTACACACACACACACACTAGCTGAAATGATGAGTGATATGAGTGTGAGTGACATGTGACATGCTCTTCCAGCCTGCCCCTCCTCCCGGCTCTCAGGTGTTGTGATTGGCGGGGGGGGGGGGGGGGTGGGGGTTGTTGAGCAGGCAGCGGAACAGCAGAGCAGCTCCTCAATCAGGACTGTGACTGATTCTTAAAATAGACCGCTGTGCTCTGCGCCAAACCTCCTGCCTGCCGCCAGTATAATTAAATATAATCAAGGACGGTGGCTCAAACGGAATTAACCCCGTGTAAGTGCATCTGGTGACTGCTCTGTAAATTTTTGCGGCAGTGGCCATCTACAGTGCTGTGCCTTCAGAAAGAAATTCACAATCCTTGACTTTTTTCACATTTTGTTGTGAGGTTTTGTGTCACTGAGCTACAAAACACTGTAATGTCAAATTGGAATTTTACAAATTAATTTCAAAGCTGAATTCTTGCATGGACTCACTCTGTGTGCAATAACAGTGTTTAAAATGATTTTTGAATGACTACCTCATCTGTGTACCCCACACATACAATTATCTGTAAAGTCCCTCAGTCTAGCAGTGAATTTGAAACACAGAGTGAAAAGAAGGAAGCCTGTACAGAATAAAATTTTTCCAAAACATGCATCCTGTTTGCAACAAGGCAAAAAAAATTGGCAAAGCAATTAACTCCTGAATACTAAGTGTTATGTTTGGGGCAAGTCCAACACAACACAATGTTGAGTACCACTCTCCGTATTTTCAAGCAGAGTGGCGGCTGCATCATTTTATGGGTATTCTTGTAATCGCTAAGGACTGGGGAGATTTTTTAGGATAAAAAATAAATGGAATGGAGCTAAGCACAGGTAAAATCCTAGAGGAAAACCTGGTTCAGTCTGCTTTACACCAGACACTGGGAGATTAATTATCCTTTCAGCAGGACAATAACCTAGAACACAAGGCAAAATCTACACTTGAGTTGCTGGGGTATTGTGTGTAGATGGGTGAGGAAAAACATCTAAAGTGGGGAGAACAAGTATTTGATACACTGCCGATTTTGCAGGTATTCCCACTTACAAAGCATGTAGAAGTCTGTAATTTTTATCATAGGTACTCTTCAACTGTGAGTGACGGAATCTAAAACAAAAATCCAGAAAATCATATTTGCATTTTATTGCATGACATAAGTATTTGATACATCAGAAAAGCAGAACTTTATATTTGGTACAGAAACTTTGTTTGCAATTACAGGGTTCAGGTCTGGAGACTGGCTAGGCTACTCCAGGACCTTGAGATGCTTCTTACAGAGCCACTCCTTAGTTGCCCTGGCTGTGTGTTTCGGGTCGTTGTCATGCTGGAAGACCCAGCCACGACCCATCTTCAATGCTCTTACTGAGGGAAGGAGGTTGTTGGCCAAGATCTCGCGATACATGGCCCCATCCATCCTCCCCTCAATACGGTGCAGTCGTCCTGTCCCCTTTGCAGAAAAGCATCCCCAGAGAATGATGTTTCCACCTCCATGCTTCACGGTTGGGATGGTGTTCTTGGGGTTGTACTTATCCTTCTTCTTCCTCCAAACACGGCGAGTGGAGTTTAGACCAAAAAGCTCTATTTTTGTCTCATCAGACCACATGACCTTCTCCCATTCCTGCTCTGGATCATCCAGATGGTCATTGGCAAACTTCAGATGGGCCTGGACATGCGCTGGCTTGAGCAGGGGGACCTTGCGTGCGCTGCAGGATTTTAATCCATGATGGCATAGTGTGTTACTAATGGTTTTCTTTGAGACTGTGGTCCCAGCTCTCTTCAGTTCATTGACCAGGTCCTGCCGTGTAGTTCTGGGCTGATCCCTCACCTTCCTCATGATCATTGTTGCCCCACAAGGTGAGATCTTGCATGATGCCCCAGACCGAGGGAGATTGACCGTCATCTTGAACTTCTTCCATTTTCTAATAATTGCACCAACAGTTGTTGCCTTCTCACCAAGCTGCTTGCCTATTGTCCTGTAGCCCATCCCAGCCTTGTGCAGGTCTACAATTTTATCCCTGATGTCCTTACACAGCTCTCTGGTCTTGGCCATTGTGGAGAGGTTGGAGTCTGTTTGATTGAGTGTGTGGACAAGTGTCTTTTATACAGGTAACGAGTTCAAACAGGTGCAGTTAATACAGGTAATGAGTGGAGAACAGGAGGGCTTCTTAAAGAAAAACTAACAGGTCTGTGAGAGCCGGAATTCTTACTGGTTGGTAGGTGATCAAATACTTATGTCATGCAATAAAATGCAAATTAAGTATTTAAAAATCATACAATTCTGGATTTTTGTTTTAGATTCCGTCTCTCACAGTTGAAGTGTACCTATGATAAACATTACAGACCTCTACATGCTTTGTAAGTAGGAAAACCTGCAAAATCGGCAGTGTATCAAATACTTGTTCTCCCCACTGTATTTAATCCATTTTGAATTCAGGCTGCAAAATGTGGACTAAATCAAGGGATATGAATACTCTCTGAAGGCACTGTATACTTGGCTGTGTGAGAGGTAGTCAGTATACTCTCTGCAAGCCAGATGTTTAATATTATATTAAATGGCCTCGTGTATAAGTGTTTAATGTTATTATCCCAGAAGAGGCCTGGAGCTTGGAGGACACTCTAGCCACCCTCAACTCTCATTACCACAAGAAGGTAATGCTGGACATGTATGTGTGGACGGATGACCGCGACTCCCGCCGTCACATTATCTACGTAAGGACAGTGTCTGAATACACAATTTTCCCAAAGTTCCGTGTTTTTTTGTTGTTGTCAATCTTCACCAATACTGTTTTGGTGATAGAAAACTGACATGTGTGTTTATATTTTACAGATTGACCAGCCAGGACTGGGAATGCCATCCAGAGATTATTACTTCAATGATGGAAACTACAGAAGGGTACTTTAATTAACAGGGTACTTTCATTGCACTAGGAAAGACAAGATCAACTTTGCATTTATGTGTCATATGGCTCTTTAGGTGCGAGAGGCCTACTTGCAGTTCATGGTTTCCATGGCGAGGATTGCTCGCGAGGACAGGAACTTGACCCAGGAAGATAACCGTGTGGTGGAGGAAATGGTGCAGGTGCTGGAGCTGGAGACAGATATTGCCAATGTGAGTGCCAACCGGCCACAATAGGAACCAGAACTGTGACAGAGATTAAAAAGAGACTTCAATGAATTAGTCTACAGCAAGAAACATCTAATAGAGACTCATGAAATCAACTATATTGTACTTTATGTTTTCCGCATGTTAAAAACATTATGAATATGAATAGATCAATAGTACGTCTAAATACAGTTTGTCACCTCAAATGATAATACATCAGACATTACTGTAAACCTATGCTTTCTGTGCTGTCGTTTCATAGGCCACATCCCCTCCAGAGGAACGTCAGGATATCACGATTCTCTACAATAAGATGACCCTTAGTAAGCTGCAGGAGTCCTTTAATCTCAACGTAAGTGCTTCCACTCCAGTGATTTCAAGTGGATGAGACTTGAGTCTTTGTCTATTTATAGTAAACTGTATGTGAGTGAATGCGAATCTGTGGAGTGGTGGAAGCAGGCGCAGGGAGACAGGATACGGTTACTGTGTTTGAATCTCAAACGAGAAATGGCAAGAAAAAACAAACATCCAACACGAAACAATCACGGACAAGAACCAGGGGGGAGCAGAGGGAATAAGTAACGAACATACAGTTAGTGAAATGGGAACCAGGTGTGAAAGGAATGGGACAAACGGAAACTGTGTAATGGATCGGTGGTGGCTAGTATCGGGTGACGTCGACCGTCTACGGCCGCCCGACCCAGGGGAGGGAGCAACTTTGGCCGAAGTCGTGACAGTACCCCCCCCCCCTTTACGCGCGGCTCCTGGGGGGCGACCGTTCACCCGGCTCCCTCGGGACGCGAGAGTGTTGGCCCTCGTCTCCTGCCTGGATGGGAAAGCCCTGCAGCTCGGGGGCGGCCCGGGGGACGAGGTGCGGGGCGTCCCGAGTGGAGGCGATGGAACTAGGATCTAGAATGTCCTCCACCGGTACCCAGCATCTCTCCTCCGGGCCGTACCCCTCCCACTCCAAGAGGTACTGGAGGCCCCTAGCCCGACGTCTTGAGTCCAGGATGGCTCGGACAGCATACGCCGGGGCCCCCTCGATGTCCAGCGGGACCTCCAGAACCTCATGTCCTTGGAGCGGACCAGCCACCACCGGCCTGAGGAGAGACACATGGAACGAGGGGTTAATACGGTAGTCAGGCGGAAGCTGTAGCCTGTAACACACCTCGTTCAGTCTCCTCAGGACTTTGAACGGCCCCACAAACCGCGGGCCCAGTTTCCGGCAAGGCAGGCGGAGGGGCAGGTTTCGGGTTGAGAGCCAGACCCGGTCCCCCGGTGCGTACCCCGGGGCCTCACTGCGGTGGCAGTCAGCGCTCGCCTTATGCCGTCTCACGGCTCGTTGTAGATGCACGTGGGCGGCATTCCAGGTCTCGTCTACAAAGGATTGAAAGACTGCTGGAGCATTCTTCAACCTGTATGGCATGACGAGGTATTCATAGTGCCCTGAGGTGGTACTGAATGCTTCCACTCGTCCCCACTTTGTAAGCGCTCCTGAGATCTAGTTTTGTGAAAATGCGTGCCCCGTGTATTGACTCGATCGCACTGGCTATGAGGGGAAGCGGGTAGCTGTACCCCACAGTGATCTGATTTATCCCTCTGTAGTCAATACACGGGCGCAGTCCTCCCTCCTTCTTTTTCACAAAAAAGAAACTCGAGGTGGCAGGTGAAGTGGAGGGCCGAATGTATCCCTGCCTCAGTGATTCGGAGACATATGTCTCCATAGCCACCGTCTCCATCTGTGACAAAGGATACACATGACTCCTAGGAAGTGCTGCATCTACCAGGAGATTTATCGCACAATCCCCTCGTCGATGAGGTGGTAATTGAGTCGCCTTCCTCTTACAGAAGGCGAGAGACAAATCGGCATATTCTGAGGGAATGCGCACGGTGGGTGCCTGGTCTGAACTTTCCACCGTAGTCGCACACACGGAAAGACCCACACACCTCCCCGAGCACCCTCTGGACCACCCCTCCAGAGCCCTCCGTTGCCACAAAATTTTGGGGTCATGACAGGCCAACCAGGGAATGCCCAACACCATGGGAAATGCAGGAGAAACAATAAGATAAAAATCAATTCTCTCCTCATGGCCCCCCTGCGTCACCATTCTTAGTGGTGCTGTGACCTCCCTAATCAGCCCTGACCCCAAAGGACGACTGTCTAAGGCATGCACAGGGAAGGGGACATTTAGAGACACAATAGGGATCCCTAACTTCTGAGCAAACGCCGGTCTATAAAATTACCAGCTGCGCCTGAATCTACTAGCGCCCTATGCTGGAAATGCGGGGAACACTCCGGAAACACTACAAACAAAAACATGTGTACAACAGAGAGCTCTGGGTGAGTCTGGTGCTGACTCACCTGGGAAGGCCCGACAGTGCTCTGCCTGCCGCCTCGACTCCCGGAAGGACCTGTCCAGCGCCGACCAGCCGTGTGTCCTCGGCGGCCACAGCTGGTGCAGGAAAGGACCCCTCCTCCGGCCTCCCTGAGCGCAGCCCCTCCCAGCTCCATGGGTGTTGGAGCGGGGAGGCTGGAAGATGGGTTTGACGGGCCCTGATCGGGACGTCCTCAGGTGGGACGTCCTCCCGGAGACTACACCGGAAATGGTTGATCAGGGCCCTGTCATTCCAACCTGCGCTCCAGCCAGGGTCCGGAAATCCAAGGAAAAATCCTGGGCTCTCCTCGTCCCCTGCCGCAGATGGAACAGGCGTTCACCCGCCAATCTACCCTCAGGCGGATAGTCAAAGACTGCTCGAAACCGGCGAGTGAACTCCCCGTAGTGGTCCAACACCGCGTCCTCCTCGATCCAGATGGCGTTGGCCCACTGCAGGGCTTTCCCATCCAGGCAGGAGACGAGGGCCGACACTCTCTCGCGTCCCGAGGGAGCCGGGTGAAAGGTCGCCAGGTATAGCTCCAACTGGAGGGACTGGTGGAGGTGTGGGTGGTCCCACCTGTCCCCAACGCTCCATTGTCAACAGCACGCGATCCATCGCAGTCCCCAGACGCTGCAGCATATCCTCGTGCTGCTGCACGCGCTCCTCCACTTGGGCAGGAGCGCTGGGCTCACCTGCTGCTTCCATATTACTGTCCGTGATTCTGTGAGTGAATGCGAATTTGTGGAGTGGTGGAAGCAGGCGCAGGGAGACAGGATATGGTTACTGTGTTTTAATCTCAAACGAGAAATGGCAAGAAAAAACAAACATCCAACACGAAACAATCACGGACAAGAACCAGGGGGGAGCAGAGGGAATAAGTAACGAACATACAATTAGTGAAATGGGAACCAGGTGTGAAAGGAATGGGACAAACGGAAACTGTGTAATGGATCGGTGGTGGCTAGTATTCAGGTGACGTCGTCCATCTACGGCCGCCCGACCCAGGGGAGGGAGCACCTTCGGCCGAAGTGCATTTGGAAAGTATTCAGACCCCTTCCCTTTTAGCCACATATTTTACGTTACAGCCTTATTCTAAAATGTATTACATATTTTCTACCCTCATCAATCTACACACAATACCCCATAATGACAAAGCAAAAACAGGTTTTTAGAAATCTTTGCAAATGTATAAAAAATAAAAAACAGAAATACCTTATTTACATAAGTATTCAGACCCTTTGCTATGAGACTCGAAATTGAGCTCAGGTGCATCCTGTTTCCATTGATCATCCTTGAGATGTTTCTGCAACTTGATTGGAGTCCACCTGTGGTAAATTCCATTGATTGGACATGATTTGGAAAGGCACACACCTGACTATATAAGGCCGCACAGTTGACAATGCATGTCAGAGCAAAAACTAAGCCATGAGGTCGAAGGAATTGTCCGTAGAGCTCAGAGACAGGATTGTGTTGAGGCACAGATCTGGGGAAGGGTACCCAAACATTTCTGCAGCATTGAATATCCCCAAGAACACAGTGGCCTTTCTTAAATCAGAGAAGTTTGGAACCACCAAGACTCTTCCTAGAGCTAGCCACCCGGCCAACCTGAGCAATGGGAGAAGAAGGGCCTTTGTCAGGGAGGCGACCAAGAAGCCAATGGTCACTCTGACAGAGCTCCAGAGTTCCTTTTTGTAGATGCGAGAACCTTCCATAAGGACAACCATCTCTGCAGCACTCCACCAATCAGGCCTTTATGGTAAAGTGGCCAGATGGAAGCCACTCCTCAGTAAAAGGCACATGACAGCCCGCTTGGAGTTTGCCAAAAGGCACCTAAAGGTCTCAAACCATGACAAACAAGATTATCTGGTCTGATGAAAGCAAGATTGAACTCTTTGGCTTGAATGCCAAGCCTCACGTCTGGAGGAAACCTGGCACCATCCCTACAGTGAAGCATGGTGGTGGCAGAATCATTCTGGCAGGGACTGGGAGACTAGTCAGGATCGAGAGAAAGATGAACGGAGCAAAGTACAGAGAGATCCTTGATGAAAACCTGCTCCAGAGCGCTCAGGACCTCAGACTGGGGTGAAGGTTGATCTTCAACAGGACAACGACCTTAAGCACACAGCCAAGACAATGCAGGAGTGGCTTTAGGACAAGTCTCTGAATGTCCTTGAGTGGCCCAGACAGAGCTGGGACTTGAACCCGATCAAACATCTTTGGAGAGACCTGAAAATAGCTGTGCAGCAACGCTCCCTATCCAACCTGACAGCGCTTGAGAGGATCTGCAGAGAAGAATGGGAGAAACTCCCCAAATACAGGTGTGCCAAGCTTCTAGGTTCATATCCAAGAAGACTCAATGCTGTAATCGCTGCCAAAGGTGCTTCAACAAAGTATACTTATGTAAATGTGATAAAAATGTTGCTTTGCCATTATGGTGTATTGTGTGTAGATTGATGAAGGAAAAAACGATTTAATACATTTTTGAATAAGGCTGTAACGTTGTGAATACTTTCCGAATGCATGTTCAGCCTGATAATAATAGCAAAAACAATTGTATTTCTGACAGGGTTTTAACTGGACAAGGTTTGTGCGTGGTGTGTTGTCCAGCGTGGCTGTAGAGCTACAGCTAGAGGAGGAGGTGGTGGTCTACAGTTCCCCCTACCTGGAGAAGATGAACGACGTTCTCTCCAAACACACTGTCAGGTCAGACTTTGCCCACTGAGAGTTGGTAACAATGGTAGGATCATGAGAAGCCCATAGTTCAAATGTGCTTCTATCAATATAGTATCTACTGTGAAATATAATGCAAGTCATGCAGGAGGGTAGATTGTGGTCACATCATCTTGGGCTGCGGTGTATCATGTAGATCCATTGCCTGAGTAATTGAGTGACATTATTGGGTGAATATATCCATGTTTTCCTCCAGAACCATGCAGAACTACCTCACCTGGCAGCTCGTCATGGAGAGAGTCAGCAGCCTGAGTCGCCGCTTCAAAGATACCAGGGCGCCCTATAGAAAGGTGAGACAGATAAATGAGCACACGTAGGAGAACACTTAGAAACAAGCACATTGAAAAGCTAATTCATGTGTAAACGTGTGTCAAATTTGACGGTGTGTATGTGTGTGTGTCAGGCACTGTACGGGACCACCGTGGAGGAGGCACGGTGGAGAGACTGTGTGCGGTACGTCCAGGGCAGCATGGAGAACGCAGTGGGTGCTCTGTATGTGCGAGAGACCTTTGCTGGCGAGAGTAAACGCATGGTGAGTCACTCTTGTTGACAGCATGCAGACAAAACAGGAAAATCCCTCTCCGGCTTCTATAATCACTGTCACTAAAGCAATCTGCACTTTTAACATGAGTTATTACGGGTGTGTATATGTTGATTTATTAACTCTTTGTGTGGACAGGTCAGTGACCTCATCAGTAAGATCCAGGAAGCGTATGTGGAGACACTTGAGGAGCTGAGCTGGATGGATGACCAGTCTAAGGAGAAAGCAAGAGAGAAGGTACAAACAAAGCAGTGCAAACAAACCTACCATGTACATCAGCGTTTTGAATGTGTAAAACAAAAAAACGTACCATCTAACTGTTCTAATGCTCTATGTTACAGGCCATGGCCATAAAGGAGCATATTGGCTATCCTGACCACATTCTGGAAGAGAGCAATCTGAAGCTTGACCAGGAGTATACCCATGTATGTGTGACCTGGTCAAAGGACTATGATACATCCTCCTTTTCAAAGAGAAATGGATGTACAAATTGTTGTCTATATTGTTTCTGATGATCTGATCTGTCTGCAGCTGAACTTCAGTGAGGAGAACTACTTTGAGAACATCCTTGAGAACCTTCAGGCTGAAGCACACAAGACCTTGAAGAAGCTGAGAGAGCCGGTCGACCCGGACGTGTAAGATACATCCATTTAGCCACGTTGGTTCAATGTCATTTAATTGATATGATGTAGAAACAACGTTGATTCAACCAGCGTGTGCCCATTCCCTCTCAAATGGTGAGATCTTTATTCTAATCGTTTTTTTTTTTACTAGGTGGATCATTGGCGCGGCTGTTGTCAATGCTTTCTACTCGCCAAACAGAAACCAGATAGGTAAGATGACAACAGCCAACACAATGGCTGCAACTTTTGTCACACATCCAAAGTTAACTTGAGGAAATCCCTTACTAGAAAATTAACTAGTTCTGTAGACACCATAATTATTTGATACATTCAGAAGCATGTGGAGAATAAAAACAAAACCATGCATCCTGTTTGCAACAAGGCACTAAAGCAATACTGCAAAACATGTACAAATCCAATACAAATCCAATACTGAGTACCACTCTCCATATTTTCCTTGGAGACTGGCTGCACCATGTTATGGGTATGTTTGTAATCGTTAAGGACTGGGGAGTTTATCAGGATAAAAAAAAAATGGAATGGAGCTATGCACAGGCAAAAACCTGGTTCAGTCTGCTTTCCACCAGACACTGACTAGACCCGGAGGAGATTAATTCACCTTTCAGCAGGACAATAACCTAAAAAAACAAGGAAAAATCTACGCTGGAGTTGCTTAACAAGAAGACAGTGAATGTTCCTGAGTGACCGAGTTGCAGTTTTGACTTGAAAATCTACGGCAAGACCTTGAAAATGGCTATCTAGCAATGATCAACAACCAATTTGACAGAGCTTGAAAATGGCGCCGGAGAGGATGGCTGCCGTTTTACGGGCTCCTAACCAATTGTGCTATATTGTGTGTTTTTTTCGCATTGTTTGTAACTTATTTAGTACATAATGTTGATGCTACCGTTTCTTATTGGATATCAGAACAGCGATTACTCACCTCGATCTTGACAAATATTTTTTCTTTAATGAGTCTGACACAAAGGATATAATTTTGCTCCCGGACAAATCCCATTCGCATGAAGAAAATAAGAAGATACAGGGTGTCTTGTGAGAATTTGTTGGCGAGTGTTTTACCCGCCTCTGCCATCCGTTCTATTGGCCAAAGTGCAATCACTGGAGAATAAACTGGATGAGCTCCGTTCAAGACTATCCTACCAACGGGACATTAAAAACTGTAATATCTTATGTTTTATAGAGTCGTGGCTGAACGATGACACAGATAATATACAGTTGGCTGGGTTTTCTGTGCATTGGCAGAACAGAACAGCTATGTCTGGTAAGACGAAGGGTGGGTATGTGTGTCTATTTGTCAATATGTCACGATATGTATAATATTAAGGTCGTCTCGAGGTATTGCTCGACTGAGGTAGTGAACCTCATGATAAGCTGTAGACCACACTATCTACAAAGATAGTTTTAATCTATATTTTTCGTAGCCGTCTATTTACCACCACAAACCGACGCTGGCACTAAGACCGGACTCAAAGAGCTGTATAAGGCCATAAGCAAACAAGAAAATGCTCACCCAGAAGCGACGCTCCTAGTGGCCTGGGACTTTAATGCAGGAAAACTTACATTCATTTTACCTCATTTCTACCAGCATGTCACCACAGAAAAAAAAGTCTATACCACCTTTACTCCACACACAGAGATGCGTACAAAGCTCTCCCTTTCCCTCCTATTGGCAAATCTGACCATAATTCTATCCTCCTGATTCCTGCTTACAAGCAAAAACTAAAGCAGGAAGTACCAGTGACTCGCTCAATACGGAAGTGGTCAGATGACCCGAATGCTAAGCTACAGGACTGTTTTGCTAGCACAGACTGGAATATGTTCCGGGATTCATCCAATGGCATTGAGGAGAATACCACCTCAGTCAAGTGCTTCATCAATAAGTGCATCGACGACGTCGTCCCCACAGTGACTGTACGTACATAACCCAACCAGAAGCCATGGATTACAGGCAACATCCGCACCAAGCAAAAAGGCCAAAGCTGCCGCTTTCAAGGTGCGGGACACTAATCCGGACGCTTATAAGAAATCCTGCTATGCCCTCAGATGAACCATCAAACAGGCAAAGCGTCAATACAGGACTAAGATTGAATCCTACTACACCGGCTCGGACGATAGTCAGTTCTGGCAGGGCTTGCAAACTATTACGTACTACAAAGGGAAACCCAGCCGTGAGCTGCCCAGTAACGCAAGGCTACCAGACGGACTAAATGCCTTTTATTCTCACTTCGAGGCAAGCAACATTGAAGCATGCATGAAAGCACCAGCTGTTCCGGACGACTGTGTGATCACCCTCTCCGTAGCCAATGTGAGCAAGACCTTTAAACAGGTCAACATTCAGACCAATTACCAGGACATGTACACAGAGCATGCGCTGACCAACTGGCAAGTGTCTTCACTGACATTTTCAACCTCTCCCTGACTGAGTCTGTAATACCTACATGTTTCAATGAGACCACCATAGTCCCTGTGCCCAAGAAAGCAAAGGTAGCCTGTCTAAATTACTACCACCCCATAGCACTCACGTCGGTAGCCATGAGTCCTTTGAAAGGCTGGTCATGGCTCACATCAACACCATCGTTCTGGATACCCTAGACCCACTCCAATTCGCTTACCGCCTCAACGGATCCACAGAGGACGCAATCTCAATCGACCTCCCACCTGGACATCATTCCAATTCCGTTTAAAAGGCAAATGCAATTTAGCAGTATTGGTGGGCTGGCTTTAGGACCATGCGGACGCTCAGAGCTGGCGGGAAGGCTATTTGACAGGATAGCTGGCTTTGGGACTAGCTCATCAATGCAGCTGCAGGGAACAGTGACTTTTCTCTCAAAGCAGTGCAGAGGTGGAAGATGGCCATAGTAGAAAGCATGGCTAGATAACTGCTGTTTGACCTACATAAAACTAAACTAGAGTTTTTAATCCAGAGCTGAACTAGGGCATAGCGGCTAATTTATGTATGATGTGTTTGTAGATTGTCAAATCCCCTATCAACTGAGGTGAATGAAGCTACAGAAGCCAATGTAATAATGGCTGGAGTAAATTTAGCTTGTTTTTGCTGTTCTCCATTTTAGAGTTTTTTAATTATGTAGAAATGCAGTAAATGAGCTTCAATTTTATAAATGTTCAAAATCCCCCCCCCCCCCCCCCCCTGTCACTTTGACATACCTTAGGTTTAGCTGAAATGACCCCCCTGCATTCCTCCGGGTCTAGTTAGACTTTTAATGGGAGCTGACAGACAGACCACCCGGTGACTATATGGTTTGGCTCTGATATGAGTGCTGACCTGTATATGTATGAGCCTGCTCTACTGCATGCCCCGGTGCTCTCCCTTAAGAAAAAAAACACCTGATGTCATGTGATTTAAGTTAATGTGATAGATAGATAGATAGATAGATAGATAGATAGATAGATAGATAGATAGATAGATAGATAGATAGATAGATAGATAGATAGATAGATAGATAGATAGATAGATAGATAGATAGATAGATAGATAGATAGATAGATAGATAGATAGATAGATAGATAGATAGATAGATAGATAGATAGATAGATAGATAGATAGATGGTTAACTATACTATACAGGTCGATGGCAGAGAAATACTTCAGTAGCTAAAAATGCGTATGATATGAGCGAGGGTAATAATAGTTTACTTAATAGACAGACTGGGTAAATTAACAGGTAAGTGAAAATTTTGCATGGTTAAATTAGCTGTACAGTTAGGTATACAGTTATATTTACAGATAAGTGAATACTTGCATGTTTACACAAACTGTACAGGTAAATGACAGGAAGAGATACTTTAATAGCTAAAAGTGTGTATGATATCATTTGGGGTAATAATAGTAATTCCCTTAAAATACAGTCCTTAGTGCGCAGGGTTTAATTACAGACAACTGCACTTATTGCACATTCGATATACTAAAAGCAATGAGAAAAGGTGCAACTGGCAGGATACTAATATGCATTCCTGAGTGAATGCCTACGTCCAATAATTACTTACAATATTGCATGTGATATAATATAACAACTGTACATGAGTATGTATATACAGACCTGTATGAATAAATAGGTCCTGAGTGGATGAGTGCTGACATGAAACTACATGTGAATACGTGAGCAAAAGTGAAAACAAATGCATGTGAAATAAATGTGACAACACGGGGAGTCAAAATGTCAATATGTGATACCATGAATAAGATACTATTACAGCTAATTTAAGGTGTAAATGTGTATGATGCTATATCAGTGGCAGTCAATGATGTTTAAGATGAGGGAGGAGTATTATTTTTTTATGAGCATGGCCTTATTTCTATTATAGCATATTGGATGACTGTCATTCATATTCCATTCACCCAGCTCAATGTGACTTTGATAGGTTTAGGCTTCTAAATAACACTAACATTTTCCCTATACCCATCATGAGGTTGCTACAACCTAGCCTATGATTGAACGTTTACAATGTAGGTGCATACAGGCCGAGAGACAAATTTGAGTAATCAAGGTGACAGACAGTGACATATTCAATACCACCTTGCACAATCCTGCCTGCATCAAGTTGATCTAGGGTGTAATCATTAGTCCAAAGGTTGCAAATAAAAGTTTCTATTGGACAAATGTTTATCCCCGTTTTGTACAATTTGCTTCTGTTTTCAACAGAATCGGCGGAATGAATACAACCCTGATCACACACAAACAATGCACATACAAACAGGATGATAATTTTGCTTGTTGTAGAATTCTTTCTCTCATCTATGCACTCTCCTCCTCTCACCTTTTTCCTTCACTAGTGGACTTCAGTGCACAACATATCAGCTGTCTGTGACCAGGTGAAAAAACCTTTCCAAGCCAAACCTTCATATCATAACCGCTAACTGCTACAGTCAGCAAGTAGTTTTTAGCAGTTACACCGGCAGGCCCCGGTGGGAATAAAGTAATAAAAACAAAAGCTTACCTAGACTTGGAAGAGTTCCCGTGTTGGATAGCCATAGCCAGCTAGCTAACATAGCATCCCTCTCTTTTTGAGCCAGGTGTTTGATTAGACTAAACTAGCTAGCTGCATTTGCTAGCTAAGTAAAAGTGAAAGTGAACAAAAAATACAACAAAATATAGCTAGCTCTTTCTGTCTCTCTCTTGCTTCTTCATTTTAATGTCAGTAATGAGCTGCATGGTAAAGAGGTTATTATGCATTTTCCAGTAAGTTAATGGCAACTTGCTGTGAATTTGTCATTTCTTACCTGGAAACTACTAGTTAGTAAGTTATTGTAAAATTCACAAAAAAACATTGCCAGTAATCTACAGGACACTTGCTTCCGCTCCTTGCCAGTAACCTACTGTGCCTTCAAATCAAATCCAGCTCTATTTATACAGCACATTTCAGACATGGAATGCAACGTAATGTGTTTCACAGGAAAATAACTAATAAAAACAATGAAAATAAAAACTGAAATATTTACTACACAACATATATAAGAGGATAAATGACAAAAAGAATAAGAATAAAAACAGAACGACTAAAAAACCATAAGGAAAAGCAAAGCTAAAAAGGTGTGTTTTAAATATGTCCACTGTTTCGGCCCTCTCAGGTTCTCTGACAGGCTATTCCAGAGGCTGGGGGCATATTAACTAAAGGCTGCCTCTCCATGCCTCTTGGTCCTAGGCTTTGGGATAGTTAAAAGGCCAGTGCCAGAGGACCTGAGGAACCTACTGGGTACATAACTTAAAACCATGTTTGACATGTATTGAGGTGCACAATCGTAGATTTAAAAACCAATGGAATAATCTTAAAATGTATTCTAAAACTCACAGGCAGCCAGAGCAGAGACCTTAAAACCAGTATAAAGTGTGCTCTCCGTCTGGTCTTGGTCAGTACCCGTGCTGCAGCATTCTGTATGTTTTGCAGGTGACCAATGGCTTTCTTGGGTCGATCAGACAGGAGTGCATTACAGTTGTCAAGCCTGCGTGTAATAAAAGCATAGAGGAGTCTCTCTGTATCAGCCTGAGAGAGAAATGGCCGCACCTTGGCAATGTTCCTCAGGTGGTAAAAAAAAAAAAGACTTCTGTTAACAACATGCACATCACTTGCTGATTGGCAGCATACTGTAGCAGTGGCAGCCTATCAGAAGATTGCAGGTGTAGCTTAATGGAGGTTTGGCTTTCAGCTAACTATTTTTGGTCTCCCCTGAGTGGGAATGTCATCCCAGTTAATGTGATCTGTTGTATTCTGTTCATAAACACAAGGATGTCAGTTCTGCAGTCTTGTTAAAGGCTGACATAAGTGCATGTACTACAAAAGAGCCATACAATACTTAATTTATAGCCAGTCACCATGTCATTGTAATACTCACTTCCCTACCAGACCATCAGGTCACTGAGTGTGATGTATTAACTACAGTAAGTTACTGTGAATTTTACAATAACCCAAATAGTTGACAGCTGCTATTAAGCTACTGGAAAATACACAGTAACTTCTTCACAGTGCAGCTCTTAATTGTCACAAGCTCTTACAAAAAGGTGCTCAACCTTGATCAACACAACAATAAAACCAATTAAACAGGTACACCATTCCAGATAATAGAGCTTGCAGCGCCAGGGTTGTGGGTTCGGTTTTCACCATGGACCAGTACGAAAAAAGTATTATTGGATAAAAGCGTCTCCTAAATTACTAAAATGTAAAACATTTAAACATTACAACTAATAGTTGGCAGCCTAGCGGTTAAGACAGTTGGGCCAGTAACCGAAAGGTTGCTGATTCAAATCCCTGAGCTGACTAGGTGAAAAATATGTTGATGTACCCTAGAGGAAGGCACTTACAGTGCATTCAGACCCCTTGACTTTTTCCACATTTTGTTACGTTACAGCCTTATTCTAAAATGTATTAAATCGTTTTTTCCCCTCATCAATCTACACACAATACCCCATAATGACAAAACAAAAACAGGTTTTTTGAAGTTTTTGCAAATGTATAAAAAAATAAAAAATGGAAATATGTAATTTACATAAGTATTCAGGCCCTTTACTCAGTACTTTGTTGTAGCACCTTTGGCAGCAATTACAGCCTTGAGTTTTCTCGGGTATGACACTACAAGCTTGGCACACCTGTATTTGGGGAGGTTCTCCCATTCTTCTCTGCAGATCCTCTCAAGCTCTGTCAGGTTGGATGGGGAGCGTTGCTGCACAGCCATTTTCAGGTCTCCCCAGAGATGTTCGATCGGGTTCAAGTCCGGGCTCTGGCCGGGCAATTCAAGGACATTCAGAGACTTGTCCTGAAGCCACTCCTGCATTGTCTTTGCTGTGTGCTTAGGGTCATTGTCCTGTTGGAAGATGAGCCTTCGAGGTCCTGAGCATTCTGGAGCAGGTTTTCATCAAGGATTACTCAGTACATTGCACCGTTCATCTTTGCCTCGATCCTGACTAGTCTCCAAGTCCTTGCTGCCGAATAACATCCCCACAGCATGATACTGCCACCAACATGCTTCACCGTAGGGATGGTGTCAGGTTTCCTCCAGACAAGACGTTTGGCATTCAGGCCAAAATGTTCAATCTTGGTTTCAACAGACCAGAGAATCTTGTTTGTCATGGTATGAGAGTCCTTTAGGAGCCATTTGACAAGCGGGCTGTCATGTGCCTTTCACTGAACAGTGGCTTCTGTCTGGCCACTCTACCATAAAGGCCTGATTAATGGAGTGCTGCAGAGATGGTTGTCCTTCTGGAAGGTTCTCCCATCTCCACAGAGGAACTCTGGAGCTCTGTCAGAGTGACCATCGGGTTCTTGTTCACCTCCCTGACAAAGGCCCTTCTACCCACTACCCACTGCTCAGTTTGGCCGGGCGGGCAGCTCTAGGAAGAGTCTTGGTGGTTCCAAGCTTCTTCCAAGAGGCCACTGTGTTCTTGGGGACTTTCAATGCTGCAGACATTTTTTGATAGCTGTACTTTTAGTTTATGGTTTACCCAGCTTGTTGGCCAATAGCCAATCAGCGTTTCTCAATGAGTTCAAAGCACATGAGCGCATCCAACTGGTATTGTCACGTTCGGGTGTGTAGAAAGACCAAGGCGCAGCGTATCCATAGTTCGACATCTTTATTAATTCGAACTATACAAATATAACAACTGAATATAACAAACACACGTAGCACGAATACGGGACATAACATAACAATGAACCACGCCAACGGAGTGGAACACAGACATATAAGTAAGATCCCTAATTAGAGGTAATGCCTAGCAGCTGCCTCTAATTAGGGATCCCACACACAACACCACACAGACGTAGAAATAATAGATCTGCCAGACTCTGACCATAGAAATATAGAGAAGCAAAGCTTCTCTATGGCCAGAGCCTGACAGTACCCCCCCCAAAGGCGCGGACTCCCGGCCGCAAGAAAACAAACACAAAAACATGAGGGAAGGGTCAGGGAGGAAAAAACATCACACAATCTATCGCAGGTGGCGGTTCCGGCCCCGGCGAAGTAGATATCTTCCTCCCTATTTCTACTGGGCCCGGACTAGGCCCTGGTGTGGCTGGCGACTCAGGCCATTTAAAGGGGCAACCCACTGGTCCTGGAAATGACCATGGTGGGGCAAAAGGCTCAGGCCATGGAGAGGGGCAAATAACCGGGCCAGGACTGGGCACCGGTGTGGCAGGCGACTCCGGCCATGTAAAGGGGCAACCCACCGGTCCTGGAAACAACAATGGTGGGGGAAAAGGTTCAGGCCATGGAGCGGGGCAAATAACCGGGCCAGGACTGAGCACCGGTGTGGCAGGCGACTCCGGCCATGTAAAGGGGCAACCCACCGGTCCTTTAAATAACAATGGTGGGGGAACAAGTTCAGGCCATGGAGCGGGGCAAATAACCGGGCCAGGACTGAGCACCGGTGTGGCAGGCGACTCCGGCCATATAATCGTCACGGGAGGCTCCGGGCTGTCGATCGTCACGGAAGGTTCCGGGCTGTCGATCGTCACGGAAGGTTCCGGGCTGTCGATCGTCACGGAAGGTTCCGGGCTGTCGATCGTCACGGAAGGTTCCGGGCTGTCGATCGTCACGGAAGGTTCCGGGCTGTCGATCGTCACGGAAGGTTCCGGGCTGTCGAGCGTCACGGAAGGTTCCGGGCTGTCGAGCGTCACGGGAGGCTCCGGGCTGTCGAGCGTCACGGGAGGCTCCGGGCTGTCGAGCGTCGCGGGAGGCTCCGGGCTGTCGACCATCGCGGGAGGCTCCGGGCTGTCGACCATCGCGGGAGGCTCCGGGCTGTCGACCATCACGGGAGGCTCCGGGCTGTCGACCATCACAGGAGGCTCCGGGCTGTCGACCATCACAGGAGGCTCCGGGATGATGAGGCGCACCGACGGTCTGGTGCGTGTAGCCGGCACTGGAGGTACCTGGCTGGGCACACGCACTGGAGGTCGAGTGCGGGGAGTCGGCACGGGACGTACCAGACTGGAGAGGTGCACTGGAGGCTTGGTGCGTGGAGCCGGTACTGGAGGAACCTGGCTGGGCACACACACTGGAGGTCGAGTGCGGGGAGTCGGCACGGGACGTACCAGACTGGAGAGGCGCACTGGAGGCCTGGTGCGTGGAGCTGGCACTGGAGGTACCTGGCTGGGCACACGCACTGGAGGTCGAGTGCGGGGAGTCGGCACGGGACGTACCAGACTGGAGAGGCGCACTGGAGGCCTGGTGCGTGGAGCTGGCACTGGAGGTACCTGGCTGGGCACACGCACTGGAGGTCGAGTGCGGGGAGTCGGCACGGGACGTACCGGACTGGGGAGGCGCACTGGAAGCCTGGTGCGTGAAGTCGGCACTGGTGGCACATGACTAATAACACGCACTTCAGGGCGAGTGCGGGGAGCAGGCACAGGACGTACCTGACTGGGAAGGCGCACTGGAAGCCTGGTGCGTGAAGTCGGCACATGTGGCACAGGACTAATAACACGCACCTCAGGGCGAGTGCGAGGAGCAGGCACATGACGTACCGGACTGGAGAGGCTCACTGGAGTGTAGCAGACGGCCGGACCCAGACTGGGCACCGGTGGAGCGGACTGCTCTGGCACTGGAGTGTAGCAGACGGCCTGACCCAGACTGGGCACCGATGGAACGGATTGTTCTGGCACTGGAGTTCTCACACGTGAAACCGGCATAGGACATACTGGAGTGGGGATGTACAATGGAGACTCGGCGCGGGATGTAGACAGTAAACGACCCGGACTGGGGATGCACACCGTGGGCACCTTTAACTCCAGCTCCCTCCACTCGTTCTCACACTCTTCCATATTACGCCTACACAGCTCCATAATGTCACAATATACCCCCTTCAGGTATTCCTCTTCCTCCTTCTCCACCGTATTCCACATGGAGAGTGGTACTGGCTCGTCCTCCTCGTAGCCAGACCAACCCCATAGCCCCCCCCCAAAATTTTCTTGGGGTTGCCTACGGGCTCCGTTACCTCCGTTTACTCGATTACGCCGTTGTCTTCCTTTCTTCCTCTCCGTTGCTCCCGTATAACGCTGCTTGGTCGGGTGGTGGTTCATTCTGTCACGTTCGGGTGTGTAGAAAGACCAAGGCGCAGCGTATCCATAGTTCGACATCTTTATTAATTCGAACTATACAAATATAACAACTGAATATAACAAACACACGTAGCACGAATACGGGACATAACATAACAATGAACCACGCCAACGGAGTGGAACACAGACATATAAGTAAGATCCCTAATTAGAGGTAATGCCTAGCAGCTGCCTCTAATTAGGGATCCCACACACAACACCACACAGACGTAGAAATAATAGATCTGCCAGACTCTGACCATAGAAATATAGAGAAGCAAAGCTTCTCTATGGCCAGAGCCTGACAGGTATTTACGACTTCACAACTGGTAAATTCCCACCTCCCACATGGTTACGAACACAGCATGAATTTTTATATATTGGGTATAAAAATGTACCATTATACTAGATTATCCGCACATGTGCCCTAAAAGGTACCGACCAGTAGCATGTGAGTTCCTATGTGTACCTCTGAAGGTACCTTATGTGTACCTTTTGACCTTTTTGTACACCAGGGAACAACACTGTACCGTAACGCAATTACACCTCCGACACGCCAAAACACCAGCTATGTGGGTGTCGGCTATCGCGTGTTTAATTGTGAGTTTAAATACAATTGTGAGGCATACCAAGTTAATTTGCAGGACTTGACAAAAAGTAGCCTATTTTACTGTGATATTTACTGTGATTGACAGTAAATATATAGCAAAACACTAATACAATATCCCATTACTGTAGAAGTCCACTGTAAAATTACAAACATTTCCCACAAAATTAACAGCAATAACCGACAGTGTACATGTTGAACCACATGATTTAACATGTGAAAACAACATGTTTTTGGAACACTTCAAGTGACATTTCTTATGTGAAAAAGTGTTTTTGGAACACTTCATGTGACATTTTTCACATTACATTTCACATGTGAAAATGTGTTTTTGGAACTCTTCACGTGATATTTGACAACATGTGTTTTAGAATACTTCACAAGTGAATTATTATTATTTTATTTACTTCACATGTGATCAGTTATCAGCTATTTTAGTTATCAGTTAATCTGACTATTCTCTCATCATTGAATACATTTACTTATTTCAGCAATCCCAGGTAAGGACATGATGATTACTGTTTAAATAAACAAACACGATGTAGTCAAATATGTAAGTTAAAAGCACTGTGTGTGTGTCATAACAACAAATGTTTGTTTGCAGGGCATCACCTGTGAAATAATATCATGTGAAAATCCACATCATCACATGTGCATTGTTCCAAAAACACATGATTTCACATATGCAAAATGTGATTTTCCTCATGTGAAATCATGTGGGGGTTTTTTCCATAAGGGCTGGCTCACTTCCACTCTCACCTTATTGAGAATAATGACTGGTGGTAATCCTTTCTGCTATTGATAGAATGGAACTAGTTTCAGGCTCCAGTGCACACTTTGTGGCTAAAAAGATAGGCTTGGGTTGGGGCGCCAGCCAGAATGAATACAACTCAGACAATGCTGCTAACACATGGTAATGTGCAGTGATGATTAGTCCAGATATGAAGAATTTTGTTTTATTCACTTGCTCCTAAGGTTGTACGATGTTGTGGAATTTCTTACACAGGGACACTCAATCGTAAAAATGTATAATTGTTTATTATCAGAGCGCTGGAGAGGTTGCAACAAACTTGATGCACCATAGTGAACGTGTCAGGAGCTCTCACAGGGCAGTCCCGTTAGTCCTCTTTTATAATGCAGACAAGTCATATTTGCATGATTTAGCTAATTCATAATTAATTCATAATTAATTCATAATTAATTCATGATTAATTCATAACTAATTCATAATTAACGTTTGCTTCATTCATGTGACCAACCAATACTGGGTCATGCATGTAACAGACCGATACCTCATGAGGCTTCTTGTATAGAAATACAAGATATCTGGAGTGCTTTTTTTTGCTGAGACCTTGAAACTGAGATATCTTTTGTTCTCAAAACAAGGGGCTGGGCGTACTGAAAAAATTGCAGATACCGATAGTGAGGGTTCGTTCAATCAGTCACTTGCATGAACACAGAATTTGGTAAATAGAAAAGCACCAACATAAAATGTTACATCACATTCCATTCTCATTCTGTACTCCTATTAAAGTAAGGGAAATTAACACAGGAAAAAAAACAGACTTCATTCTGGGTTATACAATCTAATTACTATGGTAATACTATCATCATAATAAAGGTTATACTGCTATTAACTTTTTTTTTTTTTAAATACACACACATGTTAAATAACACAATTTAGACAAACTAAGAAAAAAAACAGACACAAGTTGTAGGCGTCCACTCTGGTTGTGGGGAATTATTCTTAGCAACAGTGGCAATGTATTTGGTGAGATCAGTCATATTAGAAGAGTGATCTGGGACAAAAGTACAACATTCATCGCCAATGATTGCACAAGTGCCCCCTTGACCTGCCCAAAATAGTTAATAGCCTCTCTGTTGCAGAGCCAATTTACGCAATTCTTTTAGCATTTCCAATTTTCTCTACGTGTCTAGAGATCTCCTGAATTCAGTCTAGGGCACACGCATATTGACTTTCACAGGGAAGAGAGAGAGAACACATGTTATAACAGTTTCACACCAACCTTGAGAGGAATGAGATTGGGGCAAGGTTAGCCCAAGCTACAATCTAGTGGCTCTCCTCTCAATTTAGGGGCATAGCTCTGTCTCTAGAAGCCTTGCCTTTCCAAATCATATTCATAACTATTGATCAATTATCCAACCCAAATTTTGAATGACAGTCCTTGGTGCTTCACGTTGGTTCTATCACTTTAATTTAAGACCCTCAACTTAAGCACACACCAATACTGGCAGAATGTACATTTACATTGACATACAGTATATTCATCTTATTTTTTTAGCATCACAGCCCCCATTTATGGTAATGTCAGATTGGTATCGCAATGCATTCTTAGTCTAAATTACTATACATTTCGCAGTGTGCAGACCTCCACAATCAACCTGACACCCCAAATAAACAATTTTAGATAAGCCTAAATCAATTACAGGCATGGTTGACCACCCCTCTCCCTCCCGGCACTCATCCTTCTGGCATTTCTTCATTTTCTTCTTCGGATAGTGTTTCAGTTTGTCCTCCTAATGGCACATGTTCAAAGTGGATGGACCTTGATAATGTCTCTCACCTGAGCCGCCATTGTCCTTTAAAGTCCATTATGTCTTTGTCCATTTTCCTACCAGTACACCAGCTGTATGAGAGAAGTTTGGATGGGATCTCTCTCCATGCTCACTCCACGTGGACTCATGTCGCACTCCTGAGAGAAAAGGCAGTTGATAGCTTCGACTAGATGCTGTGTACAATGTTGCTGGCTCAGACTCAGGTCTCATGGTAGAAGTGGTGAAGGACCATACTGAACTCCATTGCTTCAGCCAGTTGGGGGGGGGGGTTGTTGTTCACACTGTTCTTGGTCAAATTATCCCTTCCATGCATCTAGATACCATCTGTGGTCACCTTCGCCATAACCCTGAGAGAGGACAGACCAGAACAACAGTTAAGTTTAGGGCATTTCTGATTCAGGAAACCCAGACAAATGATTTACTGTATGACAAATTATTACTACTACCAATAGTCTTAATACAGATTTCTAAAACAAATGTCAAAGAGAATAACAACACAAAGTTCAAAGTTAAAAACTCAAATAGGCTTATACTCCCATATCATCTTGGCGATCTCACCGCAGAGTTACAGGTCAGGGAGATAGAGAACTAATCCTTAGGGAGAAATCCTGACCATCCAGCAGACCCAATCTGGTGAGATTTGTCATTAAAGCAAGACAAAAACAAAGAAAACAAAACAACAACAGCAATACAAATACATCACTCAAGGTGGGGAAAACCTCAATCCATTTGGAGTTACCAACATCTTTTACCTTTTACTGGCAAGCATGTGAAGAAAATCTATTTGCATATTTACCAAAGGCCCGGGGGACCAGTAATTCCCCCTTTGGACACATGACTCACATTGTGATTCATGCGTCCAAAAAAACAACACTGCCTGTTAAAATCAAAATCAAACGAATTCGAATAACAAATAAAATTAGAATTACAATTCTTGATAACTCCGTAAGGAAATAATGGTATCCTATAAGGTCATGGTAAAATAGACTAGACACACGCTCTCTCTGTCCTCCTCGTGGTCCGAATCACACATAGGACTATTGATAAATTATCAACTTCTTCTTGATTATTAGTGTTTACATAGCCCATTTAAATCTCACCCAATGTCTCCAGTCTTTCTAGTGAGGTTGATCAGGCTTCACCAGGAAGTCATAACAGAGGTCAGAGGTCAGTCAGCCCTATTAAATGAGTGTTTGTTTCCCTGTACCTCAGACATTATTTAAAGATATTTCAAACATTTCAAACATTTTGTGTATCAGGTTTACATTGGGTTTTTCAGTACATTTCTTATGAAGAGAATTTACATGTGTGCAACCAAAACTCTGACAATAGAAACTTCCGAAAATGTCATTTGTGTACAGCAAACCCATTAAAACCAAAATAAAATGACCCCACACAATAAATCAAACAGAGTATTTTGTTATATATTTTTTTTGCAAGTCAGTTAAGAACAAATTCTTATTTACAATGATGGCCTACCTACAGGGACAGGCATAGTAGTACGGCACCCCTGGAGAAAGGACACATCGACAGGTTTTTACCTTGTTGGCTGAGGGATTTGATCCTTTCAGTTACTGGCCCAACGCTCTGACCACTAGGCTACCTGCCACCCCATATTAACCACTACCAAATATTCATTAACAGGTGGGTTGTGTGTGGGTGCTGGCGTGTGTGTGGCAAAAATTGTAGGGTAGAAACAAGTAAAATGGCCAGGCCATACTTAATTTGGGAGCTCCCTTAACAGCTGGATCCGGCTACCTTTAATTGAGAGATACTGAATCATTGATAAACATAAAAACCTGATAGCGGACATTCCATCAGTCGTATACAGTTATACTTCAGACACATCAGATACAGTGTCCCGTCAAGCTGAATAGGCACCTTCTAAAGTAAACAATCCCAGAGCCCCTCTCTTGTAATCATTGTAATTTTGACCTGTTGCATTGACATACAATTCTGTACAAACTGTCACTGGGACATAAACTAAGTCAAAATATGAAATCTGTTGTTTAACAAATCTGCTAGGACCTTCAAAAAGTTGGTGCTGGCTTGTCAGCTCAATATTCGGTACTAAAACATCTAATTGTATTTACTTCATTCTGGACACAGTTCCACGTAATGGAAACAGATGATTGTTTTAGATGACTTATCTTCTTACTTAAATCACTGGTGCTACCCAAACTATAGAATTGAGAAATAAATTGTCAAAAAATGTGTCTTATTCAATTATTCATACCTCTGTCCCAAATTTCCCCACTGTGTCCCTTACAGCCTGTTTGAGTTCAGTTGGTACTGGCTGCTATCTATTGTTCCACATGAAGCTTATCTCTAACCCAAACAACAGCTTTTCCCCCCTATTGCAAGGTTTAAAACAAAACAAACATGACAACTTTCTCCATATTGGAAGGCATTGTTTTATTTTAGTCTAACCTAACAATGTTACTCTATATATTTATTGTTGGATATTCACTTTCTGCTTCACACTTATTAAAGGTCTTATTTGAAAGATTAACATGTAATGCTTTGGAGGGATTCATATTTATTAACTGAGCTGGCACTGTCTATCAGTCCCCTGTAGATGGCATGGTGCTCTGTCCATAATAAGGTGAATACAGAAAATCATTAGGTCTTTTTAATAGGGTATGGGGTTTATTTCAAAATGTATTATCGGGTGGAGGAAATCTCATAAGTCATGTTACCCTCAGAGGCATGTTATCCACGTTACTAATGAGACGTGTAATCATGTTATCCTCTAATGAGTCATGTTATCCTCATGTAATCTAAAGTCATGTTACCCTCAGAGGCATGTTATCCACGTTACTAATGAGACGTGTAATCATGTTATCCTCTAATGAGACATGTTATCATGTTAGGGTATTGTTACTGTTATGGTACCAACGATCATAGACGCTCTTTGTTCATTTGGCCTGATCTGTTCCTTGTCTGTTTCTCTCTGTCCTTTTTCCTAGTATTCCCTGCCGGTATCCTGCAGCCTCCTTTCTTCAGTAAGCAGCAGCTCCAGGCCCTGAACTTTGGTGGAATAGGAATGGTTATTGGACATGAGATAACCCACGGGTTTGATGACAATGGTGAGGCAGTCCTTATATTTACAGTCACTGTTTATGTCTGTGTCCAATGTGTTGCACAATCATGTTAAGTATAGAGTATTAATTAATGGGAAAATGTAAATGAGTTTGCATCACCAATTAATTCCACATTTTATCTTTCTAAACAGGTCGGAATTTTGACAAGGATGGTAACATGCTTAACTGGTGGAGTAATTATTCTGCTGAGCACTTTAAGGACCAGTCACAGTGCATGGTGCAACAATATGGCAACTTCAACTGGAAGCTTGCAGGCGGACAAAATGTGAGTTTCCCAATGTGGCAATTTTAAATATATTTGGCTATAATGACCACTTTATAAAGGATTGAGTGTTTACCATTTAGCTGTGAGTCTGTTAGGTCACACCAGAGACGCAAGTGACTGAGTGCTTTGCGATAACGATGGCTGGTCAACACAACACTCTTGACTGTTGGGTTGAGAGTCCCGACACAAAGAATACAAATATATTTTATAGCAAAGATAAACCCCCTTAGTCTACATGACAAACAACAGATGTGTGAAGACTTCGTATGAAATATACTAATAATACACAGCAGGCAGTATCTGCTGTAAAGACTGTTCTCATTGTGTAGAAACCAAGGTCTGGACCCCAGCACAAGGTTCTTCTCATAATTATCTATACCCGAGCCATCTCTCCCTGGTACCTTCCAGCACACAACTCATGCTATGGAATGCAGTCTTTTAGGTTTTATCACCAAAGACATTGTAAATCCACTGTCAGCATTAAGCTCCCAAAGGCCCACTCTCATTTCACACAGACACAACAGAGCTCTAAGAACCCCCTATACTGTTGCATGAAATGTAATGCAATAACAATATTATAACATAATCTTGTAGTTTCTGCTCTCACACGTCATACAGTACCCGGGAGTAGGACTTTAATGACTGTCTCTGTGTGACCCCAGGTCAGTGGAATTAGTACTTTGGGGGAGAACATCGCAGACAACGGAGGAGTTCGGCAAGCTTACAAGGTGTGGCACCAAATCATGGCATCCTGACAAAACGCATTCAACCCCCCATAAAACACCATGAACCACTTCATAACAAAAAATTATAATCTCTGACTAAATGTTAAATACTATCGAATTATATTTTATATTTTTGTATGTTTTTGTGTGTGTTTGTGGTCAGGCCTACATGAAGTGGGTGGAGAGAGAAGGAGAAGAGCTTCTTTTACCTGGTCTGGACATGGACCACAAACAACTTTTCTTTCTTAACTTTGCCCAAGTGAGTAAGCTCCACTTTAATAAATGAAGTAGTCTAAAACAGGGTTCCCCTAGCACTACACACAGCTGATTACGATAGTCAAAGCTTGATGATGAGTTGGGTTATTTTAATCAGCTGTGTAGTGCTAGGGAAAATACCAAAACGTGCACCCGGGGGTAGACTACTGTTTCTAAACCTTTATTGCACCAGGGACCTAAAAGCTTTGTGAGCGTCCTTCCTCCACTGCTGTCCACTGAGAAACACTGGTCTAGAGCCCACTGAGAACAAAAACCCAAAGAGATACTTTCCTAAATACTTGGTTTTCAAGAAATAAACAATTGGACCAAGAGGTTTAAAACTACACCAGGTCATTACATCAAGCGATCTACCTAGGCGTACAGAAGACCACTGCTGTGCCAAGGAAAACAAGGCCAGAGATAAAGCCAGATTTTTACAGTCATTATCCAAAACCAGGTCAAAAGCCAATGTCTGCATAATAGCCAAACATTCAGTTGGGCTGTCGAATGGAAAAAAAATACTTCTCTCTGTCATATCAATTTCATCGTACTTTTATGGTTTACATTTACTGTATATTCAGGCCAAAAAAATCAGTACTGGTAAAAATACGAACACATGTAGTTGAGAAAAGTGCTATGTGCTTTTACTTTATCAAACTTGATTTATTTAATTAGTGATACATCTTTGTCCTCCAGGTATGGTGTGGTGCCTATCGACCTGAATATGCCAGCCAGTGCATCAAGACTGACTCCCACAGTCCCCTGGAATACAGGTAACGACCAACAGTAGAAATGTAGCATTTAGCTATTCCAAAATTCAGTATTTCCTGTCAATCTGTTAACACTCTTTACCGATATTCTCTCATAGGGTACTTGGCTCCCTGCAGAATTTTGGAGCATTCTCAGAGGCATTCCAGTGCAAACCAGGTACTCCCATGAACCCTGAGACGAAATGTCGCGTGTGGTAGCCAGTTTCGGCTTTTCTCTACTCTTGCTATTTATTTCTTGACTAGGGGCAGCTGAACAAAAGGACAAGCTTAACAACCACCTTGTGTTATACTGACGCCAAAGAGGCATCCTGCCTTGGAGTATGTCTGATTGATTTACATGGCAGAAGATAACACAGACATTTACACAAGTGTTATGGACTGGATAACTGACCAAACTACAACCTAGTATTACCACTTGAAGAAGACGTAAACTATGACACTTGCAAAGAGTATGTACTTATATGGTTACTCAACCTAAAGATGTTGTCTGTGGGTGAACAGTTTTGCTTGTTCTTGTTTACAAGTGGTTTTGCTGTATACATGCATAGATCTGAAGCTCCTATGGACCAATGTGGGTGGTCAGTGGATACATGCATAGTCAGGCAAATGTAGGACATTCCTAAGACCTTGTAGAATACGTTTGAGCCAAGCTGGCTTTAAATGCTTTAACTAACTTTTAAAAGAATTTCCTATATAACTCTTTGTTCTTTTTTCCAAGTAATTCAGATTACTTGGCAAACCCACAGCGCTTTTTAAGCCCACATATTTAGTGGCTTTCATCTATGTGCACCAAGTACCTTTTGGCACTGAGTTGCCTTGTACGATCCTGTCTGATATGGAAGATTTGTTTTTTTAAGACATTTTGCCATGCGGCAAGAGGCAAAAGTGAATAATAAGTCTGAGATTGCAGTGTGACTATGAAATGAATAAAAGCTCTGTTGGAAAATTAAGAGCAGCGGTGAACTAGAGCTGGACATAATTAGTCTCACTCACAGGCCAATGCTTGGCTATGTCCCTCTTTGAAATGAAACAATTTACCTGAAGACATCAGACTGTTATAACTTTGCAGCTTTAACCTTATATGAACATTTTGAAAATCTAAAAAAGGATGTCTTACATTTTTTTAGCTATAACATATATAAATGTGAGATCTACAAAGATATATGCTTGGAAATAAGCTTAAATACTTGTTAGACTAGCACTGTTTTGTTTGAGATAAAGTTTTATTGATGATAATCTGCCAGAGTGATAAGCATCTTATTTATGATACTCAATACGCGATCACAACTGAAACTGAAAGTGATTTGACTTACTGTCTGTGTTGTGTTACAGTATGTTTCAGACTCAAACATTTGATCAACAGTGCTCCTTATATCAGGCTTTGTCCAAACAGCACCAGTCAGCATTTGGGAGTAGGATATGATCAGAAAGAAACATTTAGAGGAATACTTTTCAAAAAGGTGCAAAGACAAGTCTTAAGTGTATACAATGTTTTTTGTTATCTGCATAAAATAAAAAACAGAACAGAAAACTGTTCCCAGCATCCCGTAATACAGTCATGGCTTTGGACTAGCTGGGTTATCACCTACCTATACCCCTGGCATCGCCAGCAGAAAGTAACAAAGGGGGCGATACTTATAATGAGGAATGTGCAGCCATGCCTCAACTACACATGGGGCTCCACCCCCCACATGCTCTCCTGAGAAAACATCTAAAAGCTAGAACTTGATTATGGTATTGCAACCTTTGGGGCGTAACCCTATACAGCCGTTGGCATAACCACACACAGAGGTCACACAGAGGTGGAATGTACTGTAGGTATGAATAGAGAAGCAGGTTGAAGTCCAGGGGAAGGGGTACATCTTAATCTCTGCCATTGATTAGTGGCCCAGAGGAAGACTGTGTGCTGGTGCGTGTATGGGGACTGTGGGGACGGTTGGGAGCCTGGTAACTAACCGCTATAGCGGGCCTCTTCGACAGACTGACAGACAGACACTCTGGGGAAATGGCTTCTCATTAGAGAGTTGCCGGTCAAGGCCAGGACTTATTTTCTACCTTGATTAACAAGTAATGACAGCAGAACTAAATGGCAGAACCGGAGAGAGCAACTGAGAACCTGACAAAATGATCAAACAGATCGCCATGGTGGTGGAACAAAGAGGGGTTTGAAGCACTGCTGGGGAAAGCAAACACATAGACATTGCTAAAAGCTCAAGACAGCCATTGAGAAAATTCAGGATGCCTTTGTCAATTGAACATGACTGTTATGTCTCATCAGCGACTGATTTATTGAATGTTCATGATATACACATCTTGCCTTTGAAGCTTTTTTTTTTTTTTTTACATTCATTCATTCACTCCTGCCTGTTTACTTCTTTGAATGGCTTGGATGTTGCAACAGTGCAGTGCAGGGGATTCCGATAGCTTTGTTACTGGTGACGGTTTCACTTGGGATGTGAGTGGTGAAGTAGCTTGTTGTAAATCAAAGTGACTATCCATAGTTGACAAGGAATTAAAATAACCAACAGCGACAATATTAAATCTAAAAGCTAGATGAGCTACTTGGGATGCATCTCAAACAGCACCCTATTGCCTATAAAGTGCACCACTTTGTGATGTACCCTTGTATTTGTTATTTGGTTGTCCTATCAATTGATTGTTTACCTGAGACGTTTCAAGTCTTTTTTTTTTCAATGTTTTATTGCGATTATTATATAGAGCTAAAAACGTCCTTCTCAAACTAGTGAGTCATTTTCCAACTTTTGATTATGTTAAATGTTTGTGTACATCACGATGTTCTGAATTTGTGCCGTTTTGTGATCAAATGCATTTCGCATTGCATTAGTAATATGCAATTTATTATGTCACTGTATATCTCGGTGTAAAAACAAATGCTATACTTATTTGAGATTAAGTAAATTGATTAAATTCACTTCTATCTAAGCATAACAAGTGTTTGGTCTGAGATTATTGTGGAATGCAAGTTGGATATTTTAACACTGTTTATATTACCTTACATAAGGTATACCATTTTTTGCCTTGATGCACCCAAGTCAATCTAAATGGTTTTATTTCTTCCAGATGGGGTACAAATATTTGATTCATGAGAAGTTGATAGCTTGTTTGTGTGAGGTTCAGTTCTCCATGTCAAAAATAATATGGTTATTGTAAAGTCTTCTAACCAACAGCTGGCAGCTCTGCCTAAATCAGATGACGGAACTCCAGGTTTGTATTTCACGAGTGTGGAAAGTGTTCACAGAGCTCTGCTAAACACTCAACAATATCAGGGTGCAGTCATTGTATTCTGAATCTTACTTACAATCCCGTAAGCCACTAAACAGCTAGTTTAATTGTAATAGGGCACAACATCTACATACAGTTGAAGTCGGAAGTTTACATACACCTTAGCTAAATACATTTCAACTCAGTTTTTCATAATTCCTGACGTTTAATCCTAGTAAAAATTCCCTGTCTTAGGCTAGGAGGATCACCACTTTATTTTAAGAATGTGAAATGTCAGAAAAATAGTAGAGAGAATTATTTATTTAAAATGTTCTATAGGATTGTGGTCAGGGCTTTGTGATGGCCACTCCAATACCTTGACTGTTGTCCTTAAGCCATTTTGCCACAGCTTTGGAAGTATGCTTGGGGTCCTTGTCCATTTGGATGACCCATTTGCGACCAATCTTTAACTTTCTGACTGATGTCTTATGGCCAAACAGTTCTATTTTTGTTTCATCAGACCAGAGGACATTTCTCCAAAAGGTACGATCTTTGTCCCCATGTGCAGTTGCAAACCGTAGTCTGACTTTTTTATGGCAGTTTTGGAGCAGTGACTTCTTCCCTGATGAGCGGCCTTTCAGGTTATGTCGATATAGGACTTGTTTTACTGTGGATATAGATACTTTTGTACCTGTTTCCTCCAGCATCTTCACAAGGTCCTTTGCTGTTGTTTTGGGATTGATTTTCACTTTTCGCAACAAAGTACGTTAGTCTCTAGGAGACAGAACGCATTTCCTTCCTGAGTGGTATGACAGCTGCGTGGTCCCATGGTATTAATACTTGCATACTATTGTTTGAACAGATGACCGTGGTACCTTCAGGCGTTTCGAAATTTCTCCCAAGGATGAACCAGACTTGTGGAGGTCTACAATTTGTTTTCTGAGGTCTTGGATGATTTTCCCATGATGTCTAGCAAAGAGGCACTGAGTTTGAAGGTAGGCCTTGAAATACATCCACAGGTACACCGCCAATGTACTTAAATGATGCCAATTAGCCATCTATTAGCTTCTAAAGCAAAGACATCATTTTCTGGAATTTTCCAAGCTGTTTATTGGCACAGTCAACTTAGTGTATGTAAACTTCTGACCCACTGGAATTGTGATATAGTGAATTATAAGTGAAATAATCTGTCTGTAAACAATTGTTGGAATAATTACTTGTGTCATGCACAAAGTAGATGTCCTAACCGACTCACCAAAACTATAGTTTGTTAACATAAAATCTGTGGAGTGCTTGAAAAATAGTATGTAAACTTTCGACTTAAACTGTACATACAAAAAGTATTTCAAACTCAGTTCATTGTAGAAAGTCACACAAAAGACCATTGAGATATTACTAGTCAATAAGATCTTCAATGTTCAAAATGTTATGCAAAGTATCTGATTAAGGAAACAAATATCAGGATAGTTTATAGGAAAGCACCAGCATCAGCACGCATACAGTGAGTGTTTAAGTTAGCTGCTGGAGTGACGGAACTGGAGTGACTAGCCACTCACCAGTAAACAAGCAACTTTATACTATTTAATAACATTATCCACAATCATTTATAAATACGGATTTACAAGCTGGAAAACATCTAGAAATCTACTATAAATCAGGAATCAAAACTGATTTGGTTGTACATTGACTCAGATTTAAAAGATTATAATCATCCTCCTTCACAGTCCAGATTGTCCCCTCTTGATTGGTGGTCTGGGGCAGCTCTCCTCCCCAAAGTGCACTTGATGTCCAGGGCGTGTTCGGGCTTCATCTGGTACAAACATCATTGTTGCACTGGAGGAGAGGCAGTTAGATACCTAGGTTATACTATTATATGGATAAACATTCAACAGGGTATTTTACACAGTGCTCTGATAAAGGTCGACTGACCGAAAGCTCAGACACAATTAAATACATTTGCATCTGACTTGCACCTTCACTAATCAGCTCTGGGTGTGCGGTATATTCTTCCTATTATTACATATAGTGACAGCTTGAAAATGGGTACTCTCTCATAGATATACTCATTCAAAGCCAACGCAATAGTTCAAAAACAACTCATGGGGATGAGGATAATTGAAATACATCAGGGGTAGGAAATCCTGTTGCTGGAGTGGGCAGTTACTGCAAGGGTTTTGTTCCTTTTACCTGTACAGTTAATGTAACCATGCAATACTCACTTACCTGTAAATTGAACTGTATATTTACCTGTACAGTTAATTTTTTTTTATTTTTTATTTTATTTCACCTTTATTTAACCAGGTAGGTCAGTTGAGAACAAGTTCTCATTTGCAACTGCGACCTGGCCAAGACAAAGCAAAGCAGTGCGACAAAAACAACACAGAGTTACACAGTAAACAAACATAGTTTGTTTACTGTCCTACCTCCTAACCTCCTAAGGTTAGGAGGTAGGACAATAAATAGACCATAGTGGTGAAATAAATTACAGATTATCATCAATTAACACAGGAATGAAGGATGTGCAAATTATGATGTGCAATTAGGCCATGCAGCACACCTCACAGAAGATGGCCTGTAGTGTAGAATTTAGGGACCACCTCGCAATGTCCTATGCACCAAGCCCTTTCCAGGGGGTAAGGGGCACAGACCCAGAGATGCAGGAACCTGAAGTAATTCCCCAGGGAGAACTGGAGCATTTCCTGCTCTGATTCAGACACAGATAGGAGCCTGTGAGTGACACTGTGTTTACAGCCAGACAGGCGGCGTGATCGGCACAATTGAAAATCTATATACAGAGTGCAAAATGTAGTGCAAAATGCAGTAAGGTTAGGAGGTAGGACAATAAATAGACCATAGTGGTGAAATAAATTACAGATTATCATCAATTAACACAGGAATGAAGGATGTGCAAATTATGATGTGCAAATAGATATACTGGAGTGCAAGATTTAACAAAAATAAATATGGGGATGAGGTAGTAGTGTGGGCTATTTACAGAAGGGCTATATACAGGTGCAGTGATCGATAAGCAGCTTTGACAACTGATGCTTAAAGTTATTGAGGGAGATAGGAACCTCTAGCTTCAATGATTTTTGCAATTCGTTCCAGTCATTGGCAGCAGCGACCTGGAAGGAATGGCGGCCAAAGGAGGTGTTGGCTTTGGGGGTGACCAGTGAGATATACCTGCTGGAGCGCATGCTACTGGTGGGTGTTGCTATAGTGACCAGTGAGCTGAGATAGGTCGGGGATTTACCTGATAAAGACTTATAGATGACCTGGAGCCAGTGGGTTTGGCGACGAATATATAATGGAAGGCCAGCCAACGAGAGCATACAGGTCGCAGTGATGGGTAGTGTATGGGGCTTTGGTGACAAAACGGATGGCACTGTGATAGACTACATCCAATTTGCTAAGTAGAGTGTTGGAGGCTAGTTTGTAAATGACATCGCCGAAATCAAGGATCGGTAGGATAGTCAGTTTTACAAGGGCATGTTTGGCAGCATGAGTGAAGGAGGCTTTGACCACCACCAATTTAACCATGCAAAGTATTCACTTACCTGTTCATTTAACCAGTCTGTAAACTATTATTACCCTCACTCATATCATACGCACTTTTAGCTATTGAAGTATTTCTCTGCCATCGACCTGTATAGTATAGTTAACCATGCACCATCCACCAATGTATAGTGTATATATTCAGCCAACCACCCATACTATGCAATGTCTTTTTATAGCTTTTTTGCACTCCAGACTTCTTGTATTTCTATACCTTTTCATGCTGCCACTATGTATCATGTATCGTGTATCTGTCTTTTGTGTATTTTCGTTGTGGCATTTTGCACCTGCCCTGTGTTTTTGTTGTAGCTGCTTGACAAAGAAATTTCCCCTCGGGGATCAATAAAGCATCTGTCTGTCTGTCTGTCTGTCTGTCTGTCTATCTATCTATCGATCAACTAGGCACCACCCAACTGAGCTAATTGATCAGTTCAGTGCTTGCCTAAATTCAACACACCTGGTTTTCCCAGTTGGTTAAATCAAAAACATGAAGTGCCTACGGCTCTCCAAGAGTGGGGTTGCCTACCCCTGCTATAAATGTACTCAGACAGGTAAGTAAACTGTGAGTGACATAATTAAGCAATAAAGCCTGAGGAGGTGTGGTATATGGCCAATATACCACGGCTACGGGCTGTTCTTATACACGACGCAACGCGTGCCAGGCCAGTGCGTTGCATTGTGCCTGGATACAGCCCTTAGCCGTGGTATTTTGGCCATATACCACAAACCCCTGAGGTGCCTTATTACTATTATAAACTGGTTACCAACGTAATTGGTCATACCCGTGGTACACGGTCTGATATGCCACGGCTGTCAGCCAAATCAGCATTCTGGGCTCGAACCACCCAGTTTATAATATGAGTAAGCACACTGCTCCAAGATAACAGTAGTAGGATATCCCGCCACAGGGATTTCTCTGATATTCTGCTCGCTACAGTAGCTGTTGTTGTAGTAGGACATTTATAACTCTCACATTCATCAGCATGTGAAAGCCAGCTCTCTAGAACATCCCATCAGTTCTAAATACAGTTGAGAGGAAATGGTCAAATCAGTTTGGAGATGTTATTGCAGCCCACACAGCAGACAGTCAGTGTGCCTGCAGGTGCAAATCCAGGGGAAGACGCATCATGTTTTTCCATAGCTAGAACGTAGTACTGCTATACACCATACGTTTTGGACTTTGGCATAGCTACTGTTTTGTTTCACAGACAGTATTTTTAATTTCCTCTTTCTTTGTGCCCTTTGAGTTGTATGGGGGTTGCATTGATGAGGACGTACTGGTCCTTGGGCTTGATGATTAATTTATGCTGTAGAATAAGTCTCTGTAGTTTGATTTAAAAAAAGTTGATCCTTGTTTCTGAATGCCACTCGCTGGTAACTCAGGAATGGAGAGCTTTTAGCCCATTCTGGAGAAGGGATGAAATATAAATCCAGTTTTACCTGTCAAATGAAATGCTACAATGGCTGGATTTACAGCCAACTAGGGCAGCTAAGGGTTGGCTCGAACATTTCTCATTTTAATGCGTCTTTGAGAACAGGACTTGGCCTTCAGCCACAGCAACGGTCTCCTGCCACAGACGTACAACTGACGCTAGGTCTCCTAAAAGGTTCAATGACATTAACTTAATTCAATCTTCCAATAAGAGAAACACATAGTTTCTTTGCCATGCAGCACACCTCACAGAAGATGGCCTGTAGTGTAGAATTTAGGGACCACCTCGCAATGTCCTATGCACCAAGCCCTTTCCAGGGGGTAAGGGGCACAGACCCAGAGATGCAGGAACCTGACGTAATTCCCCAGGGAGAACTGGAGCATTTCCTGCTCTGATTCAGACACAGATAGGAGCCTGTGAGTGACACTGTGTTTACTGCCAGACAGGCGGTGTGATCGGCACAATTGGCCCAGCGTCGTCCGGGTTAGGGGAGGCCGGGGTAGTCCGTCATTGTAAATAAGAACTTGTTCTTAACTGACTTGCCTAGTTAAATAAAGGTTAAATAAAACATTACAAAAATTAAATCAAATGCTCATGATAGCCATCTTATCATGGGTATCTATGAAATGCATCGCCTTCCAGGCTTACAGACCGTGGCTCTGCAGTGTCGACGTTGGAGCCTAAAGGCTTATTTTACCCTTATAAGAAAACATAAAGGTTGCTGTGTTCTCGAGCTGCTGAGAGGACATCTGCTTGTCCTTAGAAGTCACGGGGAAACATCCATGCTGCGCTGGCTCTGGGCCTGGCACTGTGAAGTGTTAGCAGCACATCGGCCTGCCGGGGGCAGCCTGTGGTTGTGTCCCACATGCTGAGCCTCTTAGGCCTGCAGACATCACTAACAATCACCGGGTCACCAGCCACTCAGTCGCCTGGAAGTATGACTGTTTATTTCTTGAGGCATGTGCTTCCAAAAACACTATTGTGTTGTTGAACAAGAAACAATGGGTGAAGAACGGCCTCAGCGACAATTATTTGAATAACTCAATGGATGTTTTGTGCAAAGGTAGGTAGGTACGTAGATAGGTAGAAAGGTAGATAAATAAAGTGTCTTATTAGGAATTATATAATCTGACTTCTATATGTGGCCGACTACGGAAATTGTATTTCTGGGCCAGGGGTCAGTTAATCTGTAGTACCGAAGCAAAACTGTAAGGGCAGTCGAAACCGTGCTTCTAGACCGGAACCCTGGCCCCTTGGCGCTGACCAACGCGAGGTAGACGGCCTGTTCCCGATCTTACACCTCTGCGCTGCACCTTCAGCATTCAAATTCTAAAATGGGTTACGGGAGATTAGGCTTTATTAGTTCAGTGACAACCTATATCATTTGCTAAGTTAATGTTATCTATGCGCTGTTGTGTTTTACTGGCATAAAAAAGTAAGCTACCGGAGACAACTCTCATCTGGCTATAGCCTACCTGCTCAACGGGGATTACGATAGATTTTATTCTGATTGTTCAGGTTCACCATCAGCAAATAGTTTTGGTAGTTTTGCTTTAAACAATCCGTGTGCGAAGTCTGGGACCGAAAAGCTCCTGAATAGCTTCCATCCCCAAGCCATAAGACTGCTGAACAGTTAATAAAATGGCTACCAGTGGAGGCTCCTCGGGAGGAAGGAGAGGACCATCCTCAGTGAATTTCATAAAATAGTGAAACATTTAAAAAAAAGTTATCCTTTTTAGGATAATGAAGGTCTACAGTAGCCTCAGCACCATGGTGTAGCCGGAGGACAGCTAGCTTCTGTCCTTCTCTGGGTACATTGACTTACAAAACCTAGGAGGCTCATGGTTCTCACCCCCTTTCACCTAGTGAATGCAGCTACCTGCTATAGTTTAGCCTACTCAAACACCCGGTTAAACAGAGAGGGATGCTACAGTATGTTAGCTAGCTGGTTACGGATATCCAATGCTGGAACACGTCCAAGTCAAGGTAAGCTTTTGGCTTTATTCATTTATTGCCACCGGTGTCCGCCGTGTGTAACTGCTAAACTGCTTGCTGACTGTACACTGTACTGCATGACTGTAGCGGGTTTACTAATCTGTCAGTAGCTATGTTGACTATGACGTGACAACAATGTAGGCTGTGTGTATCGGTTAGCGGACATATACAACGAGCAAAGGGATCATGTTGTTTTTATTTGGCTGCTATGAAGTGAACTGTGTTTGCGTGTGATCTGGGGTATATTTATTCCGCCAATCCTGTTGAAAAACGTTTCTTAAACGGAAGATAATGGGATGAAATGGGGATAAACTTACCTTTGTCCAATAGAAACTCTAATTTGCAACTGTTGTACTAATGCTTATACACTATCAGATGCAGGCAAGTATATTAAAATCTGTCACTGTCTGTCACCATCATCACTCAATTCTATCAACTTGTGCGTTGTAAACTTTCATTCATAGGCTAGGTTGTAGCAACCTCATGACGGGTACAGGGAAATGTTTTGTAACATGTAGTATCCTAAATCTATCAACGTTACATTGAGCTGGGGGAATGGAATATGAATGACTGTCATCCAATATGCTGTAATAGAAATAAGGACATGCTCATTAAAAGAAAATTGTCCTACTTCATCTTAAAACTGCACCAACGTTTTGGCTACCTTGACCCCCCCTTTTTATATGCACCGACTCTCTTGCACCGGCTCTACGCACACTCACTGGACTCTACCCACACACTTCATACGGTCACACACACACACACGCTGCTGCTACTCTGTTTATTATCTATCCTGTTTGCCTAGTCACTTTTACCCTTACCTACATGTACATATTACCTCGATTAGTTAATCGATGGCGATGAACCACCACCCACTAATTAACGATGGCGATGAACCACCACCCACTTATTAACGATGGCGATGAACCACCACCCACTTATTAACGATGGCGATGAACCACCACCCACTAATTAACGATGGCGATGAACCACCACCCACTAATTAACGATGGTGATGAACCACCACCCACTAATTAACGATGGTGATGAACCACCACCCACTAATTAACGATGGTGATGAACCACCACCCACTAATTAACGATGGTGATGAACCACCACCCACTAATTAACGATGGTGATGAACCACCACCCACTAATTAACGATGGTGATGAACCCCCCCCCAGTACAGTATATTAGTTATGCATCTTATGTATCATACACGTACGGCATACAGATACAGAGCCTTTGAGCTGAAAATCTGTCAGACAGTGCGAGAGCTGCTGCTACAGAAACTCAAACAGAAAATGTGCAGTATATTCAATGGAAGGCAGGCTTCATCATCATGGCAAACACCACTCTGCAATGAACCAGAGGCAGTGTGCATTTTGTATACTTAATTGATTGAAACCTGAACGTTTTACTACATATTATGAGACACCTTGCTTCAAAAGTAGCCTAGCCAAAATCAGAGCATATCCGTGGAGGCAATTATTTTATATCAACTTTCTTTCATTGTTCAGTAGCCAAAGGCACAATCCTAGTCATATTAGCAACCCATGCTAGTTGTTGCATATTAGATCTCCCCTCGTCCTACATTTCTAATGGATATTTTCATCTCTGTCACATAAAACCGCTCGCATGTCCGTTGCGCTTTTGACAATGTTTTTTCCCCCACTAATTGCATTGTGGAACGAACATTTACGCATAGCCTACTGCGCTTATAAACATGAATAAATAATAGTTTATCTACATTTTTTAAGCTAAACGTTCTGATCTGTTGCATCAGACTCAATACTTTTAAACTTTTTTTTTTTTATGTAGCCTAGGCCTACTGGTTGTGTGAATTTGGGATCTATTGTCCCACAACTGTCACAGAAAAGGCTATTTCTTTCTCTACAAGCTGACCAATAGAATAGTCAAACTTTTCTACTATGAGGGATAGCAGATGGACATAGGCTAGTGATTTTGCTGTTCATTACTTGTCTTGTTGGCTGAGGAAAAGTAAATGTGGACAGTTATTCTAACATCTTCAAAGTGCGCATCAGAATTCGGTAAGAAGGACCGCACGTCGTTGCATCCTCGAATTGCATGTTCTGTTTATATGAATTACCGTAATCTAAATGTGATTTATGTCATTCTGAGCACCGTGGGTGGATGTCCTAATCAGGTTACGCAACCAATGCATATGGGTCCGGTACATTTCTCAAAATGTCAGATAAATTAAAATGCTGCTGTTCAAATGTCTGGTGCCACATTTTCCTGATGGAAACCCTGACACACACACACACTCTTCAGCTCAGACAGATCCAGCTCAGAGAGGCCCAACTCATGACCAGCAGAAGATTTTAATTTAGAATGTAAAATGTATTTGTTGATGCAACAAATGTTAGTGTATCGAATCGTATCGAACCAAATCGCATAAATTCATTCTCTAATCAAACCTAATCGCACCGAATCGTTTCAAACTAAAACGTATCATTCCTGTATCATATAGGAGCCCATGTGTCTAGATACGTATCAAATCATCTTGAACAGGAAAGATGCACACCCCTAGTGATTATTCAAAGGGCTGTATGCTAATTGATAGTAAAGAACATGAACTAACTGCTATTTGTCTGACCTCAAGGTGGCCAGACTGGGCACTCATCAGTAAACAGACAACTTTATAGCTCCAATTTATGTTTATCTGAATGGTGGTTTAAGATAACACATGATTTAGACAGATTATAACACATGAATTAGTAAGAAAGGGTAAAATCGAGATTCTGAATATTTTCTAGAATATAAAAAAATTGTAAACCCTGCCAGGCTGACCTCTCCCTACAACAAATGATTAACAGCTAAACCTATCCACGGGAACATTCTCGGGAGATGACACAGCAGCTATGGTATTCTCAGTCTATCTGTTCACTTCCTGATTCCACAGGAGCACTATGAGCCATCATCTGGGTTCTCATGGGAGCCTTTTCAAAACCTCATACTGTAGGGATATTCCTTCTGGCATTTTGCACCTGCCCTATGTTTTGTTGTAGCTGCTAGACAAAGAAATGCCCCCCTCGTGGATCAATAAAGTACCTATCTATCTATCTATCTATCTATCTATCTATCTATCTATCTATCTATCTATCTATCTATCTATCTATCTATCTATCTATCTATCTATCTATCTATCTATCTATATGCTGAAAAAACTATTACACTAGCCAGAAAGACCATTGTCAGGGCTCAAACAGGTTTTGAATAGTAAGATTCATGATACAGGCCTATCTAAAATTGAAGATGAGATCTGGATCATGGAGTGCAGGCAGAATGTGTGTGGCATTTTCAATAAGGAGTATTCTCTGATACACGTGTGGCTACGTCTGTACACAGCACCAGTGGAAAATACCCATAAGGAATGTGTCTGCAGCTTGGAAAAACTCAGCTCTTTATCTCAGAGTGACAGGATAAGATCTAAATGGTCCACTCTGTGCCCTTTCACAACAGCAGTAATCACTAAATCAAGATAATACAAATTATTCCAGAACATTGTCTCTCTCAAGCATGTTCTTGCCTTGCCGTTCATTGGTCGGTTGCCAACTTACCTGTGGTCTCTCCCCTGCCTGCACATTAGCTGAGATGTCGAGAGCCTTGGAAATGTCCTCCAATGATACATAGTCTCCGGGTGAATCCTGGACAAAGTGCAGCAGGACTTTTTCTCCACCTGTATAGTACACAAACACATCATGGACAGGTCTGAGATGCATGCCAACAACCTAAAATACCAGTCCAGTGTCAACTGACATGTTACCACATTGCCCTCTGGTGGAGAGTCTATAGTACAGTCACAGATAGAACAAGGAGCCGGATGTTTCAGCAGATGTATAAATCTGAAGCATGTGGTTGGAATTTCCACTCACCACCAAATATGGTTATGAGAGGAAGCCCAGTAGCAGGCAGTGGGAGAAGATGGAGCGAGACTGGGCCGATATTCTGCTAATTTTCTCATCTATGAAACATTTGATCTCAATACAATTTTCTCTTCCCCAAAAAATATGAAGTTACAAACAGAGGACTACGTTTTGTAGACTTGCACACGCACACTTCATAAGGTAGGCGTTCACTGATGGAAATATGCAAATACATGCTAGAACGAACCAATATGATCTCGCTAGCTCGTGCTTGGTTTTGCCCACCCACAAAGTGTTCTGCCCACTATGCTTCATTTGCTCCCACTGGAAACGACAGGCTGTAGTGTATCTTGGGTTAGTTCTAAAACTCTTTGGTACAGTACTCAAAAAGTGGCCAAAGCATTTCAGACATTTATGAAAAAATCCACTGACGATCTTAACTCATGACACTTATATTCACACATTGCTTTCTTTAATGTATTTAGCTAATATTTGAAAAACGTATCTTTCCAGCAATCAATTATTATTATTATTATTATTATTAACAGCTGTGAGATGTCTTCCCATACAGGTCAACATCAGAGCTGTATGGTGTATTTCTGAGCTACAGTCATGTGAAAAAGTAAGTACAGCCCCTGGAAAGTTTATTTTTTTACATATTTGGACAGATGGATATGTAATCTTCACTTCAACACTATTGACAGATAAAGGTTACCCAATTTAACAAATCACACACTCAAAAATTTTAATAAACAAAAAAGCCTTTTCCTTATGGGGAAAGAGTTAGTACACCCCTACCTTAACCATCACATAAAATGTCTAAAATTAGAATTAGGTACCAAAACAAGTACAAATGATTAGAAAACATTAGAGAGAAACTAAAGATAATAATATTGGTCTGGTCTTAACCAGATGGGTGTGGTAAAACATCATTCAAAGATCAAAAGACCTACCCGAGGCCCTCAGAAGAAAGATTATTGATGCCCATGAGTCTGGGAGGGGTTACAAATCAATTTCCAAGCAATTGAAGAACATCACTCCATTTCCAAGCAATTTGAAGTACATTGTTCTACTGTCCAACGAAAATTCCAGACCACTGGCAAACTACCTAGGACAGGTCGTCCCACCAAAGTCAGCCCAAGAGCTGACCGAAAGATGCTCATAGAAGTCTCTAAGAACCCCAGGGTAACATCAAGGGATCTACAGGCCTCTCTTGCCACAATCAATGTCGAATTGCATGGGTACACTGTCAGAAAGAGACTGCACAAACTTGGCCTACATGGGAGGTCAGGAAGGAAGAAGCCTCTGCTCTCAAAAAAGAATATCAAGACACAACTGACTTTACCCAGGTGTTGTTTGGCAAAAGTCAGTTGTGTCTTGATATTCTTATGTATTGAAGTGAAGATTACATATCCATCTGTCCAAATATGTATAAAAAAAAATATATATAAAAAATAACTTTCCAGGTGGTGTACTTACTTTTTCACATGAAAATATGGTTCAGTCTGGCGATTGTCTGGAATGAACTTCAACCTTTTCTCCCCATGCGTTTTTGTTGGGACCTACCTTTGGCCACGATGAGCATGCCTCCACTCTGTAGGAGGTCCCCAGTGAAGTTCCCCTGGATCCCTTGAGCTTTGGCCTGGAGGACAGAGCAGACGACAAACCATGTAAAACACCTTCCAATTCCACTCAGACAGACAGAAGAGGCCATATACATGCAGTATCAACTGAGTATAACCCCCCTTCCCTTGTCAACCATGGATAGAGCAATGTTATTGGACAAAGTCAAAATCAAAAACATTACCTTTGTCGTAACCTCTCGTATTTTCTTCCCCAATGCTGCAGGAACCACACTCAAAGCCGTGTACCTGTTCACAAACGTGAGAGTACAAATGTAAGTTCTATACAAGAGCTACACCTAGGTAAGAAAATAGTACACAGACAACCTAGCTTACCTTTTGAAACCCAGATCCTTGTAGCATTGCTTGTTCTCGTCAATGTAAATGTCTGCCACAGAAAACAACAGGATGATTATGATACGATCCACAAATTCTCAAAAAACTCTTACTATGGCAGGGCAGGGCATTTAAGGCCAGCTGTGGAATCCATCAGGAGGCAAGTGTGTTGCTTTCTAAGTAAATGGCCATAACTATGTAACTATGGTTCCTTAGGACACGCCCTCTCTCACTGAGTGTTACAAAAGGAAGCTACTCTACGCATGTTGTGTAAGGCTGAGAAAGATTCTAAATGACAACTGTCATTAAAAAGTAAATTATATTCAAAGAGAGAGATATTTTTGTATACTATATTTGCTTAAATAAAATGTTTTTTTTTATCAATTGTGTTTAAATACATTTGTGGTTGCTTGAGAAGTCAAAAAGGTTGAGTTGTAGACATCATTGGTGTATTGACACTTACAGACAACTTTAATTGTGATTTTGGACAACTGACCAAACTAGAATCTGTTTTTTTGCAAAGCAGCAATGGGTTTTCTAACCTCCTTTGAAGAATCCCCCCTCCTTAAACTCCTTCAGGCCTGTCTCCTCAGGTCCGATTCCCACCAGGGCGATCCCGTTGGCTGTCAGGTCTGGCTCCAGTTTACTGATCTCTGCTGCTGTCCAGCGGCACACCTGGCAGCCAAACCTGCGCAGGAAGAACAGGACCACAGGCTTGTCGCGCCATAAAGACTGGAGCTCCACACTCTGCAACAAATGACAGAGAAAATGGACATGTTATGAAACATTGAGGGAGGGAGGTTACTTCCTTGAATAGTTTTCTCTCATAGGAGTGTTTAAGTTGAATGAAGTACTGTACATTAGTGGCATAAAAACGATGACTGAGTAAATACATGTAAAATAGTCAGTCAGAACAAAGTAACACTTTCATATTATGAAACACTGGGAGGAGGGAGGCAGGATAGAAATGTGTGGGAAAGATGAAACGGTGAGGGAGGGAGGAGGTAGATAGGTTAGTGGTTGAAATTTGGTATTTTATTAGGATCCCCATTAGCTGTTGCAAAAGCAGCAGCTACTCTTCCTGGGGTCCAACACAAAACATGAAACATGACATAATACAGAACATTAATAGACAAGAACAACTCAAGGGCAGAACTACATGCATTTTATGGAAGATCAAGAGTTGTGCTCCCTCTACTGAGCTGTATTCCCTTACAAATCATAATTATGACCTATACTTAGGGGATGTCATTTACAACCTGCTGCGATAATAAGACGGCTGAAGAGGTAATGGTAAGGTTGTGATTTCAGCAGGGGAGGCATTATGCCAATCATTAAAGTGCTGCCTGTAGCTCGCAAAGTATCTAGTTAACTGGCTAAAGAAAACCATTCACAACCTTTCCAGACCTGGCACAACCTGATAAAGAGAAAACACATCTGTCCGACCCAGTAGAAACCTGGGTCTGTATCTACATAGTAACGTTATCTAGTCCAAGTCAGCTAGCTAGCTAGCGCTAGCTAGGATCCTAAACTAACCCACCATTATCTCACACACACATTGACGTTTCAACATATACGTACCTCTCCAGAAACACTCTTCAACAAGTTCGTTCCAACTGACTTTAGTTCAATCTTTGCCATTTCCACAGAATGTACTGAATTGACTGGAGACTCTAGCTACGTTCATTAAAACGACTTTCTCAACAGACTATTAGACACTAAAGTTGCACAACGACGAGGTTGTACAACGACCACGCCTATTTCCATATGGATATCCAATCACAATCGAGCTCAACACCCTGGTCCGATGAACGAGGGTCAGGTTTGGTGGGCAGGTTTGATAACATAAAGTATACATTTTTATTTTTTATTTCACCTTTATGAGCAGATACAAAGTAGCCTATATTAAAATGTCCAGTATTTTTGAGTAAAGTGAATAGCTGGGATGATATCTAGCTATATATTCAAGGATAATGTAATTTCACGCAGTTTGTGCATGCTTTTCAAGCGCAAAACATACAGACACATTTTCAAATGTTATTAGTCCTTTTATGTACTGGACACTCATGGTATGCACCAGCCTGATCTCATAGACTAGACGTAACATAGTCCATTTAAATCAGGGACATTCAAATTAGTATGATATGTTGTGTTTGGTATGGTTACATAAAACAGAAGGTTACTTAAGGCAGAAAGTAAGGTGGGTGAGCTTATAATGTGAAAGTCTAGCAACCCAAAGGTTTGAATCTCATCACAGACAGCTTTAGGTACTTGCTACTTTGTAACTACTTAACATGTTAGCTAACCTTAAGCCTTTCACCTAAACCACTACTAGCCTAGCTAGTAGAGGCGCCACTACAGACACCCTGGTTCGAATCCAGACTGTATCACAACCGGCCGTGATTGGTTGTCCCATAGGGCTGCCACAATTGGCCCAGCATCGTCCGGGTTTGGCCGGTGTAGGCCGTCATTGTAAATAAGAATTTGTTCTTAACTGACTTGCCTAGTTAAATAAAGGTTAAATACAATTTAAAAATAATGAATTAATTAAATGTTAGCCATCTAGCTAAGGTTAGCGTTAGCAACAACAATAAATAATAAAAGATAAGAACACGAACATAAAGTAAATGGCCTAGTAGAATATAATACATGAATAATACATATGTTAGCATAACAAAGAAATGTCCCCCTCGGGGATCAATAAAGTATCTATCTATCTATCTATCTATCTATCTATCTATCTATCTATCTATCTATCTATCTATCTATCTATCTATCTATCTATCTATCTATCTATCTATCTATCTATCTATCTAATACAATATAATACAGGATGGCACCATTTTTTGTCCAATATTTACACGTATTTTGGGGAAGGTGGGATTGGACAATTTAAAAGTGTTAAGCAATCATAATAGTCCTGCACAGTGGACAGGTCATAACATTCCAATAGTTTTTTCTCCGTTTATTTTAACAATATATTTGCCTCAATTTACTTCCAAAAAAAATGAAATGCTAATTGGCAACAGAGAAGACCTCAGCAAGACTACTAATTATTATTATCAGCAAACACTGTCAGCTACCGTTCACCAGCGCGATCAGAGACCTGTGCCCAATTCATGATGAATCCATGTGCTGTATTGAAATGAATTGAATAAAGTGTTGAACTTCTTCCTTCCGTCTCCTTTCTCTGTCTTAGCTAGCTACTGACTAGACTTTAGCTAGCTAGTTAGCAGAGTAGTAGATGAAAAGATAATTGTTTGTACAGTATGTTGACTTTGGTGTCTATTTCAGACCTCATGGAATTTTTCAAGGATGAGCATAAGAGATTTAAAAGAGGAAAATGTCTGGCCATGTGGAGAAGTGCAGCTATAGTGAGGGATAAAGTTTATTCCGTGTTGGTGAGTGAAGTAAGTAGCTTTGACTCATAAGACAGGAGCCTATCTCCTGTTTCTGTAGCTTGCTGTACAAGTACACCCCCTGAATATGAAGCTAGTCTATCGCAGAGCCTTAACCCCCTATCTATCTCCTTAATGCTAAGTGCTAAGCAGAGACACATCTGGTCGCATTTTTACTGTCTTTGGTATGACTCAGCCAGGGATTGAACTCACAACCTTCCAATGTCAGGGCCTCACTCTAATCACAAGGCCACTGAGATGTGTATAAAAGTTAAATATTCAAAGACACAGTATTTATTTATTTATTTGGAATGGTACATGCATTCACACAGTCTTGATTTATAGGATCCTTCACAATATATGATTGATATGTCAAGTGATAAAATCCAAAATTATCAATTAAAAACTGCACTTGTCCTCAAAATGAAAATGTCAGTTTATTCAATATTCTACAGGTGCAATGTCATAAATCAAATCAAACTTTATTTACAGTATATAGCACATTTCTTACAACAAATGCATTCCAAGGTGTTCAAAGTCATGCATTGACAGGCATGTGGCACTTTACATCCTTGTTATGTGCCACTTGCCCAGTCTAATCCTCCGTGAAGACCATCCTTACTGGCACCAAGGTCAGCACCTGCTTCTTTGCTGCGTGGACAACCAAAGCCTCCACCGCCATCACCCTCCAGCGTGACGACCTCTGACAGACTCATATTGCAAATATTTTCAGGGAAGCCAATGGTCCAAAATTATTCCAAATATTTCATACACAGACACACTAGCCTCCCAGAATAGGTTATATTACATTCAAGTAATGTAGTTAACTATACCATGGGCTTCAGTGGGAATATCTTGCTGAAGGCCCCAGTCATCCCTGCCTGTAGCTGACATGGTTGAAAAACAAGTGAACAGTTAATGAAGATGATACACAAACAATAGGCTCTTAGAATATGTTAAATTACATTGAGGTTTTGCTCAAAGCAGCCAACTAAAGTAATGTAGTTAACATAAGTTCAGTAACAAAGGCTGGTCTGAGTGCATCTCCTCACAGTTTCATTCAGTAATACAACACAATTCACATTGCATTTTATCATGGGCACAGTAGGAATTGATATCTGTGATGCTTAAATGATGCCTTACCCCCAGAGTGAGAGAGAAAGCGAGAGAGAGTACATCACTTCCAGCAGATCTCCTTGCTGAGGGTGACGTTGATCATGCACTGCTTCTTGTAGGATCAGCCTGATGTTCGGCATGTCACACTTCATGTCTAAAACATGGGGAAAAGGGTAAATAAAGTTACATTTTCGATGCATCTACAAATTCAATGTTTTACACAATATTGCATCATATTTGATGAGTTACTGACCTGTCAGTCCACAGGCTCGATGTGCTGTAGTCTGGACGTTCGCGCTCGGGTCACACAGGCACAGGATCTCAATGCACTGGATGGTCTGAGGGATGCACTCCTGTTGGACTGGAAAACAAAGACACCTCTGGTCAGTGGTACTGTAGGTCTTTTTCAATGCTGTATCACCATCTTTATCTTTACAGAAAACACATTGTTTATCATAAAACAAACCCACCTTGGACAATGTGAGAAGGGGTCCTTCATTGTTTGTTCTTGTTTCCCCATCAACAGTCTGGATCTTCCTCTTCTGCCATAGTGGATGAGCTGCCTGTAGCCTCTGGCTTATAGAGTTCGGAAAACGATAAAATGCATGTGTGCTTATAGGAGTAGTGGTTACAGTCCGGTACATAGCACAGAACCATCCTTGCTTCTGATCAACGGAGAGACCTAAGGTCAACTAGTTAGCTACAAAGGCCAGAGTAATTCAAACAAATTATAGTAATTAAAAAATGCTACGGTAGCTAGCTAGCTAGGTCATTTGAAAAATGCTAAACAGGAATACACGAGAAATACAACGTTTAAATTAATTACACAAGAAACAAAGAAGCTATAAGATCTACTTGCTAGGTTACTTTCTACTTGTTGATGAGAGTTTGCATGAAGAAATGTGGTTGTTTTTTCAACCCTGTGGTTGTTTTTCCACATCAAAGCTTGGGACAGGATGTCTAGTTCTGTATGATAGCCACATTAACGGCTAATTAGCATTTGGGGGTAATTACAGGCAAATATATTGATAAAAGTTATTTTGTCCGAGAGAGATTTGCACGGTTATCAAAACCTCACGCCAGGGTAAGCCTACACGAAGCACAGACTTTAAATGAAGTAGTTCTAAAATCCTCTACGGAAAAATGAATGATGGAAAAAACGATTGGAACCATTTCTGCGTTTTACCGCTAGGTTTTATGGGTTTTATGACTCATACTGTGGTACTCAATAAGAGTCTGGTAGCAGCACTTGTGATGTGTGTGTGTGTGTGTGTTTGTGTAGTGTATGTCTGTGTGGGTGGGTGGCCGCATGAGTTGAGTGCATGTGTGCTAAGTTGCGGAGAATCAGAGCAGGTTGTCAGTCCAGTTCAAATGTTCAGGAGTCTGATGGCTTTCAGATAGTAACTGTCTCTGAGCCTGTTGTTATCAGACCTCATGCTTCGATAGTGGCTGGGGTTTACAAGTTGCATAAGTTAACAAAGGTGTGGCAAGTATTATGTTATGAAATGTTGGTGAGATCAAAGATTAACAGAAGACACAGTATTGGTATCAGCTTTCATGCGGCCTATTATGGTTTTTGGGAAGAAAACTACTAGGCTACTGTACTTCTACCAGAGAGCATTTCTATGAAACTTTATTGTGCTAATATTTAGGTAAAACTGTCTGGACAGCACAAAAAACAAATGCTTGTTTGTCTTGGTAGTCTAAGCCCAGGCTAATTTGTATGGTGAATGGTCGACTACTTTCAACTATTGGCCAGTATTGTTGGCAATAGTTTTAAAGGGCCAATGCAGCCGTTTTTATCTCAATATCAAATCATTTCTGGGTAACAATTAAGTACCTTACTGCGCTTGTTTTCAATTGAAGTAATACAAAAAAAAAATGCAATAACTTCTTAGCAAAGAGCAATTTCTCAAGCAAAAATATTGTTAGGACTGTCTGGGAGTGGTCTGAGTGGGAAGGGGAAAACTGTAAACTAGATGTTATTGTCAGAGAGGTTTGGAACTCTCTTTCTTATTGGTCTATTCACCAAGAAGGCCAAAGCTCCATCCCACAAAAACAGGCAGGCTTCTCAAGCAACTGGACATTAGCATCATCATTTTCACAATTTCACAGTATTATTCAAATAAAATTTTATTTGTCACATGCGCCAAATGCAACAGGTGTAGACCTCACCGCAATGCAAATGCAAATAGTGTGTGTGGCAATTTGATTAATTGTTCAGCAGTCTTTCGGCTTGGGTGTAGAAGCTGTTAAGGAGACTTTTGGACCTAGACTTGGCGCACCGGTACCTCTCGCCGTGCGTCAGCAGAGAGAACAGTCTATGACTTGGGTGACTGGAGTCCTTGACAATTTTTGGGGCCTTCCTCTGACGCCGTCTAGTACATAGGTCCTGTATGTCAGGAAGCTTGGCCCAAGTGACTACCCTCTGTAGCGCCTTACGGTCGGATGCTGAGCAGTTGCCATACCAGGCGGTGAAGCAACCGGTCAGGATGCTCTCGATGGTGCATCTGTACAACCTTTTGAGGATCTGGGGACCCATGCCAAATCTTTTCAGTTTCCTGAGGAGAAAAAGGTGTTGTCGTTCCCTCTTCATGACTGTCTTGGTGTATTTGGACCATGATAGTTTGTTGGTGATGTGGACAAGGAACTTGAAACTCTCGACCCGCTCCACTACAGCCCCGTCGATGTGAATATAGGTGTGTTCGGCCCTCCTTTTCCTGTAGTCCACGATCATCTCCTTTGTCTTCCTCACGTTGGGGGAGAGGTTGTTGTCCTGGCACTTCACTGCCAGGTCTCTGACCTCCTCCCTATAGGCTGTCTCATCGTTGTCAGTGATCAGGCCTACCACCGTTGTGTCGTCAGCAAACCAAATGATGGTGTTGGAGTCGTGCTTGGCCATGCAGTCGTGGGTGAACAGGGAGTACAGGAGAGGACTAATCACGCACCCCTGAGGGGTCCCCGTGTTGGGGATCAGTGTGGCAGATGTGTTTTTGCCTAGCCTAACCACCTGGAGGTGGCCCGTCAGGAAGTCCAGGATCCAGTTGCAGAGGGAGGTGTTTAGTCCCAGGCTCCTTAGTTTAGTGATGAGCTTTTTGGGTACTATGGTGTTGAAGGCTGAGCTGTTGTCAATGAACAGCATTCTCACATAGGTGTTCCTTTTGTCCAGGTGGGACAGGGCAGTGTGGAGTGCGATTGACATTGCGTCATCTGTGGATCTGTTGGGGCGGTATGCTAATTGGAATTGGGTCTAGGGTTTCCGGGATGATGGTGTTGATGTGAGCCATGACCAGCCTTTCAAAGCTCTGCATGGCTACCGACGTAAGTGCAACAGGGAGGTAGTCATTTAGGCAGGTTACCTTCGCTTTCTTGGGCACAGGGACTATGGTGGTCTGCTTGAAACATGTAGGTATTACAGACTCAGTCAGGGAGAGGTTGAAAATGTCAGTGAAGATACTTGCCAGTTGTTCCGTGCATGCTCTGAGTACACGTCCTGATAATCGGTCTTGTGAATGTTGACCTGTTTAAGCTCTTGCTCACATCGTCTACGGAGTGCGTGATCACACAGTCGTCCGGAACAGCTGGTGCTCTAATGCATGCTTCAGTGTTGCTTGCCTCGAAGTGAGCCTAAAAGGCATTTAGCCCGTCTGGGAGGCTCAAACACTGGCAGGCTTGCCGATCGGTTTCCCTTTGTAGTCCATAATAGTTTGCAAGCCCTGCCACATCCAACGAGAGTCAAAGCCGGTGTAGTAGGATTTAATCTTAGTCCTGTATTGACGCTTTGCCTGTTTGATGAAAACATTCTTCCAACCTCATAGTGTGGAAATATATATAAAACACAGGAAAATCATGTTTTTTGAGTGCACTGGGCCTTTAAATATGGATGATGCTAACTTCATATGTATTGGTGGATTGGTGCTATAACGGATGCATATTTTTGAATCGGACAGAAACGGCTTGAGAGAGACAACACAGGGGACGTTGCGAGTTGATTGGATTTTTAGAGTGAATCATTTGAAGTTGTAGCAAGGTGGAGGGCTGTTAACGGAGGAGTGATGTTGTTTGTATGACAAGTTTAGGGAGGTGGTCGTCATGGCGGATAGTTAAGATGGAAGTTATAACTCAATGAATAAGAATGGTATTTCAGAGAATGAAAAATGTATGATGGTTAAGAAAACGCAAAAAAAATAGTAAGGAGGACGACGGGTTCCATAGTGGTGGGGGAAATATGAGTAGTGATAACAGACCAGTAAAACGTAGGACAACAAGAGAGGATGAAATGGAAGAATACAAAGTTATGGCGGTGTATTCGGAAACCTTTAGGGAAATATTTTCATCCAATACAATTGACAAAAGTAATTCAGAAGGAAATTGGGATAATTAAGTCGCTAAACCGGTTGGTTCTGGAAAATGTGGTTAATAGTAAAATGCAACAAGAGAAAATTCAGAAAATGGAGTCACTTAATGGAGGTAGTGTCAAGTGCCATATACCAGGTGCTAAGGCCAAAGTGAGGGGGTTTAATTGCTGGTATTGACTTGGCGGTAACTAGAGAGGAAATTAAAGAGTTGTTGAAAGGAGGGAAAGTTTTTGAAACAAAAAGACTGAGTAGTAAAATGAATGGAGTTAGAGTTGAAACTACGACGGTTCTTATACATTTCAAAGAAATGTTACCAAAAAGAGTACAATTGGGATAAAATACGTTTTCAGGTTAGAGAATATGTGGCGCCGCCACTGCGGTGTTTCAAGTGTCAAAGAATTTGACTTACTGCAAATGTTTGTAGAAGTCAGTTGAGATGTGCAAGATGTGGGGGAGGGGCATGAGTATGGAACGTGCACCTGAAGGTAAAGTTAAATGTTGTAATTGCAATGGTGAACATAGAGCAGCATATGGTGGATGTGAAGTACAATAGAAGGCAATGGAAGCACAGAGGTATGAGGTAGGAAATGATGTATCATATGCTGAGGCAGTTAAGAAGGTAAATGTCAAGAATATTGCACAACAAACCACAATAGTAACTTGACGGCAAATAGTGGAACGTTCAAATAGTAAAGTGGAGCATTAAAATATAGTTAAGACGCCGTGTGTACATGAAGGTTTGATTACTGATAAAACAAAGGTGGTAAATCGTATTGAATTCATAGTCTTTATTTGTAAGGCGATAAATTGCTGCTCAGTGCATTAAAGCAGGACGAGCAAGATCGCAGAGGTAGTTAAGGAAGTAGTTAAGGAGGTAGTTAAGGAGGTAGTTAAGGCGGCTCAGGAAATTCTCGGGGTTCACAGAAGTCACAATAGACATAGTACATCAGTTCTTGAATAATATTTCAACTAATGAACAAGATATTGTAACGACCTGATATGGGTTTCTAAACCCCAGAGCAGACGAGGGCTCTGGGGTTTCACCAGGGAGGGTTACAGGAAGGCCCCAGAGACAGACAAAACCCCCGGGTCGTTTTAAGGATTTTGTGAAACCCTAGGGGCTAGGGTTTAGAAAAGGGGGGGGCTATGTAACGACCTGATATGGGGCTCTATTTGTTTGGGGTTATGTGTAGCAGTTGTGTGTGTGTTATAGTTATTCTTCCGTTCTGTGGGTAATCTTGCGGGGGTTTAAGGGGATAAATAGGGGCTAGAGTCTTTTCAGTGTTCTCTTTGTTCTTGTCGTGCACCTGAGCGCAGAGCTGTCAATCCTGTGTACCGTAACTATCCATGTTTTAGTGGCGTGGGCTGTGGCCATAACAACAGCCTAGTTTAGGTGATTAAACCTGTGTTCGCCCTAACGTTCATGTTTCTGACTCACCTTATTGGTCCCAGCTCGGGACATTACAATATCAAGTAGGATAATGGTGTTCATTATAGTTCAATGGAATGCTCTGAGTTTAATAGCTAACGGGCAGGAGTTTAAGGAGTATATTCATGATTTAAATGTGTTGCCAGATATAATATGAATACAAGAAACGTGGTTAAAACCACATTTGGATTTCATTATCCCGGGATACGTATCATTAAGGAGTGATAGAAATGTAGGATCTTGAGGGGTGTGTGCGACTTTCATTAAAGACGGAAATGCTCATTGAATCATTTTGGAGAATAATGAAGATGAATGTGTGATAGTGGAAGTTTATAGGAAGAGGGGGACAATCAGGATATTTTATCATTATAATCTGTGTAGAATCACAGTTGGTATGCTAGAAAAGGTTGTGGGATTATGGGCAGGTGGTAAAGAGATTTGGTGTGTCGTTTTCAATGCACACAACAGTTTGTGGAGAAGTAATGTCACAGATGTAAATGGATCAGTTGTTGAATAATTTATAGAGGGGAGAGGATTGGTGTGTGTAAATAATGGACGAGGGACAATAATTGATATACGTTGTCAGGCTCTGGCCATAGAGAAGCTTTGCTTCTCTATATTTCTATGGTCAGAGTCTGGCAGATCTATTATTTCTACGTCTGTGTGGTGTTGTGTGTGGGATCCCTAATTAGAGACAGCTGCTATGCATTACCTCTAATTAGGGATCCTACTTATATGTCTGTGTTCCACTCCCTTGGCGTGGTTCATTGTTATATGTTGTCCCGTGTTCGTGCTACGTGTGTTTCATCTTTATATTGTATTTGTTATTTTGTATGGTTCGCATCAAGTATAGTTTATTAGTTCAATAAACGATGTCGAACTATCGCTACGCTGTGCCTTGGTCTCTCTACACACCCGAACGTGACAGAATGAACCACCACCCGACCAAGCAGCGTTATACTGGAGCAAAGGAGAAGAAAGGAAGACAGCGGCGTTATCGAGGTAAAGGAGCCCGTAGTCAACCCCAGGAAAATTTCGGGGGGGGGGGCTATGGGGATGGTCTGGCAACGAGGAGGACGCGCCAGTACCACTCTCCATGTGGGATACACTGTGCCCAAATTATAAATGGTGGGCGCAAAGTGTAGAAGAGGAGGAGTATTTGGAGAGACATTTTTGGAGACGTTTTGGAGGAGATGTGGGAGATAGCGGAAGAGGTGGAACGGGAAATGTCGGAATGGAATAATCCGTGTCCAGTCGCCTACTCCACTCCCGTGAAAGAGCAGTCCGCTTTACCGGTGCCCAGTCGGGGTCCGGCCGTCTGCTACACTCCAGTGCCAGAGCAGTCCGCTCCACCGGTGCCCAGTCTGGGTTCGGCTGTCTGCTACACTCCAGTGCGCCTCTCCAGTCCGATACGTCCTGTGCCTGCTCCCCGCACTCGTCCTGAGGTGCGTGTCATCAGTCCGGTGCCATCAGTGCCGACTCCACGCACCAGGCCTCCAGTGCGCGTCTCCAGTCAGGTACGTCCTGTGCCTGCTCCCCGCACTAGCCCTGAGGTGCGTGTCATCAGTCCGGTGCCACCAGTGCCGACTCCACGCACCAGGCTTCAAGTGCGCGTCTCCAGTCAGGTACGTCCTGTGCCTGCTCCCCGCACTAGCCCTGAGGTGCGTGTCATCAGTCCGGTGCCACCAGTGCCGACTCCACGCACCAGGCTTCAAGTGCGCGTCTCCAGTCAGGTACGTCCTGTGCCTGCTCCCCGCACTAGCCCTGAGGTGCGTGTCATCAGTCCGGTGCCATCAGTGCCGACTCCACGCACCAGGCTTCCAGTGCGCGTCTCCAGTCAGGTACGTCCTGTGCCTGCTCCCCGCACTAGCCCTGAGGTGCGTGTTATTAGTTCGGTGCCACCAGTGCCGACTCCACGCACCAGGCTTCAAGTGTGCGTCTCCAGTCCGGTACGTCCCGTGCCGACTCCCCACACTCGACCTCCAGTGCGTGTGCCCAGCCAGGTTCCTCCAGTGCCGGCTCCACGCACCAGGCCTCCAGTGCGCCTCTCCAGTCCGGTACGTCCCGTGCCGACTCCCCGCACCCGACCTCCAGTGCGTGTGCCCAGCCAGGTGCCTCCAATGCCGGCTCCACGCATCAGACCGTCGGTGCGCCTCGACAGCCCGGAGCCTCCCGTGACGCTCGACAGCCCGGAGCCTCCCGTGACGCTCGACAGCCCGGAGCTTCCCGTGATGGTCGAAAGCCCGGAGCCTCCCGTGATGGTCGACAGCCCGGAGCCTCCCGTGATGGTCGACAGCCTGGAGCCTCCCGTGATGGTCGACAGCCCGGAGCCTCCCGTGATGGTCGACAGCCCGGAGCCTCCCGTGATGGTCGACAGCCCGGAGCCTCCCGTGATGATCGACAGCCCGGAGACTCCCGTGATGGTCGACAGCCCGGAGACTCCCGTGGTGGTCCACAGGCCGGAGTCGCCTGCCACACCGGTGCCCAGTTCTGGCCCGGTTATTTGCCCCGCTCCATGGCCTGAGTCTTTTGCCCCACCATGGTCATTTCCAGGACCGGTGGGTTGCCCCTTTAAATGGCCTGAGTCGCCAGCCACACCGGGGCCCAGTCCAGGCCCAGTAGAAATGGGGAGGAAGCTATCCACTTCGCCGGGGCCGGAACCGCCACCTGCGATGGTTGTGATGTTTTTTTTTTTTTCTCCCTGACCCTTCCCTCATGTTTTTGTGTTTGTTTTCTTGCGGCCGGGGGTCCGCGCCTTTGAGGGGGGGTACTGTCAGGCTCTGGCCACAGAGAAGCTTTGCTTCTCTATATTTCTATGGTCAGTCTGGCAGATCTATTATTTCTACGTCTGTGTGGTGTTGTGTGTGGGATCCCTAATTAGAGGCAGCTGCTATGCATTACCTCTAATTAGGGATCCTACTTATATGTCTGTGTTCCACTCCCTTGGCGTGGTTCATTGTTATATGTTGTCCCGTGTTCGTGCTACGTGTGTTTCATCTTTATATTGTATTTGTTATTTTGTATGGTTCGCATCAAGTATAGTTTATTAGTTCAATAAACGATGTCGAACTATCGCTACGCTGCGCCTTGGTCTCTCTACACACCCGAACGTGACATACGTAGATTTACCATGTCTTGTCTGGATCTTACAATAGTATCAGATGATATGGCTAGTGTCTGTGAGTGGGATGTGAAGGAGTCTACTTTGGGTAGTGATCATTTTCCAGTAGTTTGTAATATAGAGATTTACATTCATCTCCTACATTAAGAAATGGTGTTTTGATAAGGCTGATTGGGAAATGTTTTATACTGAATGTGAAATAGAGGTTAATAAAGTATCTTTGGACGGATCTGTAGAAGAATGTGTTCATGAATTGAGTTTGTCTATATTGAAAGCTGCAACAATGGCCGTTCCTATAAGATGGGGAAGAGGTGGTCAGCGAAGGATCGTTCCATGGTGGAATGAAGAAGGTGGCAAGGCCATACAGGGTCGTGAGGAGGCTTATAATATATTAAACAATAACATAACAGTTAATAATATGATAGAAAGTGAGGAAAGTTATTAAAATGGCAAAGAGAGAGGCATGGCTTGACTTCTGTTCATCTATAGGAAGAGACACTCAGCTAGGGGATGTGTGGGAAATGTTACAAAGGATGATGGGAAAAGGTAAAACCGTAAACATACCAGTATTAAAAAAGGGAGATGTTATGGCTAGTAACTAGTAAAGAAAAAGCAACCGTGTTGGGAAATGTCTTTGCAGCAATACATAAAGCAGATCATTTTAAATGTCTTTGCAGCAATACATAAAGCAGATCATTTTAAATGTCTTTGCAGCAATACATAAAGCAGATCGTTTTAAATGTCTTTGCAGCAATACATAAAGCAGATCATTTTAAATGTCTTTGCAGCAATACATAAAGCAGATCATTTTAAATGTCTTTGCAGCAATACATAAAGCAGATCATTTTAAATGTCTTTGCAGCAATACATAAAGCTGATCATTTAAGTGATGAAAGCAAAAGACGTATGGAGGAATAAATGAGAATTCATGATGATGTGTTCAGGAAAAGGGGAGATTCAGAGGAAGTGTTAGATATAGAATTTTATATGTTTGAATTGAATAGTGCTATGGAGGAATGTGGTACAACGGCTCCGGGTGAGGATCGTTTGTGCTGTATTATGTTTAAACATATGTCAGGTGGCGTATTAGAGAAGATACTTAGGTTATTTAATAAAATATGCAAAGTAGGAATATTACCAGGTGGATGGAAGCACGCGGTGGTACTGCCTTTTGTAAAGCCTGGTAAGGATCCATCAAGTCCGGATTGTTATAGGCCTATTGCACTTATCTCTAATTTGTGCAAGTTAATGGAAAAGCTTATTATAAATAGATTAGTGTATTATTTGGAGCAGAGGAGTTTGTTGAGCCCATGGCAGAGTGGTTTTAGGAAAGGTAGAACAACTGTAGATGCATTAGTTAAAGTGAGTAATGAGATTGAAAAGGCACTTGCAACAAAATAAGTGCTGTCTGTAGTGTATTTTGACATTGAGAAAGCATACGACACCATGTGGGGGGAAGGTCTGTTAATAAAATTGAATAAATTAGGGATCGGTGGCAAGACGTACAATTGGATAATGGATTTTTTGTTTGACCGAACTTTTCAGGTTAGAGTCGGGTCTGAGATGTCCAGGAAATATGAGATAGTAAATGGTACACCACAAGGCAGTGTCATCAGTCCTATTTTATTTTAAATTATGATAGATTATATTTATGGAAGTATAGGACCTGGGATAAGCACAGCTTTATACGCAGATGATGGAGCCATATGAAAAAGAGGTGGAAATATTCTGTTTGTAATTGGATGCAAGAGGCTGTAACAGTGGTTGAGGATTGGTCGTTAACATGGGGATTTAAACTCTCAATTACAAAATCATGCCATATGTTGTTTAATAGGAAAAGGGTTAAGGAAGACATTATTATTAAATTATATGGACAAAGATTAGATAAGGTAACCAAGTTTAAATATCTAGGTTTGTGGTTAGATGAGAAACTTACATGGAGAACAGATATATCAAGTATAGAAACAAAGTGTAAAAAGTTCTTAAACCTAATGAGAACAATAGTAGGTAGGGACTGGGGTACAGAAAGGCAATCATTACTGGATATTTAAAGATCATTAATTAGATCTACATTTGATTATGGGTGTTTTGTGAATGGATCTGCTGCTAAAACAACACTGTCAAAATTAGATTGAATACAGTCAAGGGCACTTAGAATATGTACAGGAGCATTTAAAACAACACCGGTGGAGGCATTACAAATAGATACGGGGGAAATACCATTGTCACTTAGAAGACATAAACTAGGGCTTGCATATTGGGTTACACTAAAGGGCAGTGGGACTGATCACCCTGGTCAGGGTGTATTAAAAGAATGCTGGGAATATAGCAGGTGTAAACGCAAGGGATATGGAGCAGGAATAGAGAGCAAAGTGTTTGCATATGAACTAACAGATCTCGAGATTGGACCGAGTGTTGTATGGAGTACGATTTCAACATAGTTATTTAATCAACCATACGTGGATTTAACATTGCTAGAAAAAAATAAAGATTGGTGTGAAGACAATGTGGGCGAAAGAGTAGATCAATACATTAAAAACCCATTCTACTCATATGTAGATGTAAACACAGACGGGTCAAAGGATCCAAACACTGGACAAACAGGAGCAGCAATTGTTATTCCGGAATTCAAAACTCAAATGTGTAAAAAAAAAAGAAAACAGTATATTCAACAGAAATGATTGATATCATATTGGCATCGCAGTGGGTAGAAGAGATTAAACCATGTAGAGTAATTATATGTTCAGATTCAGCAGCTGTGTTAAGTAGTTTAACATCCGGAAAGTCAGGAAGGGAAGATTTGTGGGTAGAGTTAATGACAATGGTGATGGGAATACAAAGAAGCCAGGGTGTTAGTCCAGTTTTGTTGGGATCCAGCACATGTGGGTGTACAGGGAAATGAAAAGGCAGATTTTATAGCAAAAGAAGGACTGAGGAGAAATAGAGTAGATGTGGAGGTGAAGTTAAAACATTGATTAGGAAAGAAGGCCTAGATATTTGGCAAAGGATGTGGGAAGTAAGTAGTAAGGGTAGATTTTACTATAGTATTAGGAAGAATATAAAACAAGTTGTGAATCACGGGTGTGCTGGGAATAGAAGAGATTAAGTGGTACTGGGAAGATTAAGATTTGGACATACAGGACTGAATTCAACATTTAAATTAATAGCAAAACATGAAAATGGCATGTGTGGTGCATGTTTGGTAGGGGAGACAGTGGAACATGTGTTGTTATACTGTCAGTTATATGATACACAGAGATAAAGATTGTTTGAAGGAGTAAGGAGAATGGGACGGAGATGGAGGTTAGATGGTATTTTGGGAAGGGGAGGTGGAAGCAGTGAGGTAGATAGGGAAATTATATATTTTAGTAGGGAGACTGGTCTGACAATAGAATATAAGTGTAAATTGCCATGGATGACCACACTCCTAAACAGTAGGTGGCGGTATATGCAAATGATTTGCGATCCGCCAAGAAGCCCCAAAGAAGAAGAAGAACAAGAAGAGGCTGCAGGTCTACCAAGTACCAAGCGCAGTGAACAGGAGGGGTGATGTGACGTCACGGGTGAGGGACAGGGGAAGGGAGAGAAAGAGGGAAGAGAGGGGGAAGGAAAAGGGACGGAGGATAAAGAAGAGAGATGACTGCATCTAAGGGAAAAAAAAACATGATTTCTCTCATCCAACGTAAATATTATAAAACATAAATATGATTGACTTGTTTACCAACAGAGAATGCTGAAATAAATGACAGAGAGACCCCAAAAAGGTAATTTATTTAATGTCTCGATTTGCACGCCCTGTCCTGTTTAAGACCATGTCTTAATTCGATTGTATAATCTTCACCTTGACTCGAGAACAAAAATGTTTTAAAGTCAAGGAGCATAACGTCGATGACAATTGGAAGAAATTGAATGACAAACCAGACCTATCAAGCCCTAGTCACATGCTTGGCTGTGTTTTTAGTGTTTAAAGACGTGTGTTTCACAAATAAATAATGTGTAGCCTAGCATGTTAAAACGTTTGATATTTGAGGCGATTTGTGCCAAAGGCTTTTTATAGCGCCTACGCATCCGATTAGCTTGTTACATGGGCAAAATACACCCTATGAAAAACGCAAACGGAAACAGCCACCGTGAGAGAAGATGCCGCATACCACACTGCTGTACTCGAGCACATGGGTTTTGCGGACATCCCCATCAACAAGCGCATTTGTTGCAGTGCGTCTTGCCCACGAGGAGCATAGTGGCATCACAGGCTGGCAGTGTCCTTTTCGCCAGTTACCTTGGTGTCCACGTATTCCTCTCCTGTTTTACAGTACTAGCCATATGAGCAAATTTTACCCTGAGTGTCCTCTAAAAGTAGCTTGCCATAGCTATTATGATTAAATACTTTATGGATGTAATGACTGCAATTATGTTAATGATATGCCTCCTTACTGTACAATCTTCCCCCTCATAACATTTTATATTTCTCTTTAAACTGCATTTTGACCAATGAATGAGCATCTCCTAGTGTGTGCAGAGTAAACTGGGCCCAGCAGAGTGATGTCATCTCCAGGAATGGGAACCCCCAGTGACCCCCTGTTGGCCAGCCCAGGAGGGAGGTCATCAGATAGGTCATTGGGTGCAACTAATGATGGCCTCTGGAGGAGCTCCATGCCCAAGACCGCCAGCTTCCCATCGTCTACGACACGCCTCCTGAGTCACCGTGCCAACAACTTCCAGAGACACCCGAAGAGGCAGAAGCTGATCAGACCATCCCCACCCCCGCCGCCCAACACCCCCTGCCCCCTAGATCAGCTGGACCTCAGTGAGCTGCCCCCTCGCCGCACCTTCCCTGAGCTGCTCTTCAACGGATGTGTCCTGTTTGGCATTGAGTTCAGCTACGCCATGGAGACGGCCTATGTCACCCCTGTCCTGCTACAGATGGGTCTGCCAGATGAGTTCTACAGCCTGGTGTGGTTCATCAGCCCTATATTGGGTAATGAGGTGGCAGGGAGAGATGAAGTAGATACAGAAAGTCCTGTTTGATTGGAAAAAGAAAATGCATACCTATGCTTTGAATAGTATAGTTAGATTATATTCCCATCAGCATTGCCCATTGAGTGCCCCTAAATCCATCTCTTTTCTCCTCATTGTTTTAAGGATTTCTGGTCCAGCCTCTCCTAGGAGCTTGGAGTGACCGTTGTAGATCCCGCTTTGGCCGCCGGAGACCGTTTATTTTAGCCTTGGCTATTGGTAAGGAATATTCTGTCTTGCAAGGCTCTCCCTCCTCTGGTGAAGCTGTGTTCCTGTTTTTAACTAATATTGTAGTCCTGAAGTGGAGTTCTCTGTTTTATCTTTGTAGGAGCTCTGCTTGGTTTGACACTGGTGCTGAATGGGCGGGACATTGGCGCTGCGGTGGCAGACACAGCAACCAATCACAAGTGGGGCATCATACTGACTATTTGTGGAGTGGTTCTGATGGACTTCAGTGCAGACTCAGCAGATAATCCCAGCCACGCCTACATGATGGACGTGTGCCTGCCAGAGGACCAGGACCGTGGCCTCAATATTCACGCACTGCTGGCAGGTTAGAGAGCCTTGTATACACTAACTAATGGTCAGTCAGGGAAACGCTATACACATGCATACCCTATAGGCTAAAACACTCACCACTGGTAGGTGAGACAGTAAAATATACATATAAAACACATCTGACAATGTAGAGTTAAACATAACATATACAAGTAGGTCTAAGATGCGATAGCATAATCAATGTCATTGATATGATGACCAGCTCTATAATGATTATGTCCCACTCTCTCTATACAGGTCTGGGTGGTGGATTTGGGTACATCGTGGGTGGAATTAACTGGGACCACACTGAGTTTGGGAGGTCAATGGGAGGTCAACTTCGAGTCATATACATGTTCACCAGTGTCACTTTGGTCATTGCCACATGCATGACCCTCAACAGCATCCCTGAGCGGCCCCTGCCAAAGACACAGCCTCAGAAGAACTCTAAAAACTCTCTAAAGAGCCCCATCCTGCCTCTGCCCCCCTCTCCCCCAGTCCCTCCGGGGGCAAGCCTGGGACTGGAGGAGGAAGAGGCAGAGGATTGGCTTTATAGCTACCAGTTCTCTGAAACCCGTTCCTCTAACCCTAACCCCATGGCACACTCCTGTAGTGCCAATGCACGCCTCTGTGCCGGCCTCACAAGCCCCATCTCCCCCCTCAGCCCCCTTACTCCTAAATATGGCAGCTTTATCAGTCGGGATAACTCTCTCACTGGCATCAATGAGTTTGCCTCATCCCTGGGAACCTCCTATATAGACAGTGTGCTCATCGACTGCTACACCGGACAGCCATCGCCACAGCCCCCTGACCAGGACACTGCAGCCCGACCACTGCCTCCAGGGGACCCCCTACCTCCCCAGGGATCTCAGCCTGGAACTGGGTCACAGTCTGGAGCACTAACCGTGGCTGGGACAGTGGCCCTGGCTGGGACAGGATCCCAGGCCGGAGTAGGGACTCAGGCCGGGGAGGCTCAGATGGAGGCAGGGTCCCATCGAGGTTCATCCGCTGGTATCCTGAAGCGCCCTCAGACCCTTGCGCTAGTGGAGGAGTCAATGGTGACCCAGAGTGGAGGGCTGGAAAATGGCAGCAGAAGAACGGTGACCTTCAGTCAGCAGGTCAGCCTGCAGTTTTAATTCCTCTGGTTAGTTTGTTATCAAATCATCATGTTGAGAATTCATATATCTGATTCTTGTTCTTCCTGTAATAAAGGTGGCAAACATTCTGCTGAATGGGGTGCGTTATGAGAGTGACCTGAGTGAAAATGTGGAGACAGCAGATTCACAGATGTCAATGAGGCTACTGTGTATCGCCATCTACAGGATGCCTCCGTCACTGCGCAGCCTATGCACTAACCATTTTTTGGGTGAGAGTCATCACTCGTGCATGTGTTTCATTGTCTGTATGCCTACTAAGGTTAAGATCACCTGTGATGATGTCAACGCACCAGTCTGTACTCCAGTGGAAGCTGTGTAAGTGTGTCTATGTAAATTGGGCTATCTGCCACCCTGTCTTGATCCTATAGGTTGGCTGTCCTTTGAGGGCATGCTGCTGTTCTACACTGACTTCATGGGGGAGGTAGTGTTTGAGGGAGACCCCAAAGCACCCCACGACTCTGAGGCCTACCAACGCTACAACGCTGGGGTCAGCATGGGCTGCTGGGGCATGTGCATCTATGCATTCAGTGCTGCCTTTTACTCAGGTGAGTCCTACATACACAAACACACATACACATCATAACACTCACAAACACACACATTTTAAGTACTTTATTTGAATCCACAAATCACATTACATTCGAGGAGGATTCAACCATTTTAAAGGTCTTTGTATGCATAGACACTTAAAGATACAGAAAGCACCTTGTTCTCCAAACAGCTACGTTGCTTTATAACCGCTGAAACAGAACCGTACCTAGCCAGTTGCTTTGCTTCAGTCTTAGGCAGGCCTACAATATGGAGGCCACGTACTGTGAACCTATATACGTTGCCGAGACTGCCAAATATCTGTGATACTAACTTGCATTTGTATCCAAGGCTGTCCAAGTGTGATACGAGGGGCTGGTATTTGAGGAGCTTGTCAGCAAAGGCCTTCTCCATGTAACAGTCAAATGACTAGCCCACTTCCAAAATGAGCGTCTCCCCCCACAACAACAATAGCATCAAAATTGTTAAAATGTTTGAAAAAACGATTCTAATAAAATAAAAAGTTGGACAATTGATGAAGATGCTCCAAACCTTTTGACATTTTAAAATCCATCAAATATAGACTGTTTTATAGCACATTCAACATTTTACTGGCATGGACAAGATTTTGGTGGGAATTCTGGTATTCAATTTGTCAATTGTCACTTTTTTTTTCTTAGAATACACTCATAAATACATGATCTAATGGTATCAGTTATTTATTTAAATATTCTGTGTTAGAATAGAGATCGTTATATGTGCCTCATTTGCATAAATACAAGGGGTGTGTTTGCATATAATAAACAATTAACATAAAGGGGTGTAACAGGGTTGCAACCACCAAAAGCATGCTCGGTCTAGGCCTACCTGCGCTGACTAGATGGCCTCATTCATTATTGTTGTCAAGTTCTATTGCATAATTCAACAAGGGTTTCAATAGCAGGATACCCTTGGATAAAAAAAATGAAACAGGCTAGGCTCTAGATTACACCTATCTATCTATACATATATTTACATTGTTTGTGAGATCAGGCATAATATCACTGACTTGCCTAGTTAAATAAAGGTAAAAAAAAAATATTTATAATAATAAATACAAAAATCACTAATCATTTTCGGAAACTGCTTTCATTTCAGCGCATCTAATTTGTAAACATTTCAACTGTATTAAATTATTCCTTTTTTAAAAATTACACAAAAAGTGAACACCCATCAAAATCAGTGGCGATTTTAGCATGTAAATCTTGGTGGGGAAAACTCAAACAATTTTTTTTAGATGCATGCCAGCAAAGCCACTACACAACACAACACTAAACAATACATTAATCACACTATAACGGTGACAAACAGTGCCCACAAACTGTTAGGGCCTTTCTTTTCAGTACCATGGAGCGAATCCTTACCACTGCTACACCTGGTTATCAGTGGAGCCTTGTCTGTTAGCGGAACAGTTAATTCAGCCTCAATCACAGCCTTTTTAAAAAAACATAGCTGATCTGGCTGACTTGCTTAAACAAATATGGTTTCTACTGACAATTGAGATGTACAAACTAAACCTAAGGGGATGACAAGCGGATTAGAGGCAATCCGTAATTTAGATTAAGACATTAATGAGCGAGCGATGACGGACGTAGTCAATATAACTATTGGTTCAGCACTTTTGAAATGTACAGCGAACATGGGCCGTTCTTACAGTATTCTCCCTGTACACCAAGTCAGAACCGTAGGATAAATGAAGGGGGCATATAAGCAGACAATGAAAGCTCTTACAATATTCAATGATTATGTTTCTCTAAAACAGGCTATAGGCTACATGGGCACCACTAAGTCAGAACAGTAGGCTAAGTTATGAGGGGGAAAGGAACCAAATTATTAGGCACATGGGTTACTAACAGCTTATTACACAACAAACACTTACTATTACTCTCTTAGCTACAGTATAGATATCTCCCTGGCATATTACATCATTTATGCAGCAGCATACAATACATTTTTGGACTCACCTTGTTGTGCTGTGCTCACTTGAACAGGAAGGTGGCGCGGCGGTCCTTCTTGTGGGCAAATTTTGTCATCAAACTTTGTCATCAAAGTCTGGCATTCTCTGGATTTATGGTGCTTTCAAGACAACAACAAAAAAACAAAGTCGAATCATGACGTTAGTGATCCTCAGGTCGGAGCTTTAGAAAGAGGCCAGAGTTCCGGACTTGGAAGTTGGATGACCGTTCAAAACGTATTCCCAGTTGTCTTGAACTCACTGAAGTCTGAGATTCCCCAGTTCTGAGTTGTTTTGAATGCGTCAGAAGTCATGCTGGATTGAAAGCATGGCCAATGTATTTGACCTTTTATGGCCCATGGTGTGTTGCGAGTGAACGTTTATCCTTTTAAGCTTGGAAAAGATACCCTTAAACCCAGACTTGGACCATACACCCTCTCCACTGAATAGCAGGCTAGTGACTGCTTTGCAAAGCTTGAGGAGTGTTGTCCTCGATGCAGGATGTTCCATCATGGGTGACAAAAGCCTCCACGACAACACAGGAGTCTGCCACAACTGCATCAGAGGTAGTCACTGGTTCAGTTTGTGGGTGCACAGGTCGTTGAGGTCTGACCAGCCTTACCAGACTCCGAAGCCCGCCTCACGAGTGTCCAATTTTCCCAGGAAGCTGTTCTCAGTGTCCGTGGCCAGTGGGACCTTCCTCCTCTGTAAGTCCAGAAGGAGGGAGGCTCTGGCTAACTTCCGCGTCATCACTGTTGAGCATGCTCAACAGATGATTCAGTCTGGTAGCATTGTAAATCCACTCGACATTCCACACACACATCCAGACACTCACAAAAACACAAAACTAGAACACACAAACAACATCCTTCATTTAGATTCTTTATCAGATACAGTTGTTTTACAGGTTTTTTTTTCCCCTTCTGTTTTCTTCCTCTCCTTTTGTTTCTTTTCATAGCCATACTGGAGAAGCTGGAGGAGCGTTTCTCCCTCCGCTCTCTCTATTTCTTCGCCTACCTGGCGTTTGGCCTTGGCACGGGCCTTGCTACGCTCTCCACCAACCTCTATGTGGTGCTGTCTCTCTGTGTCACCTACGGGGTGCTCTTCTCCTCTCTATGCACACTGCCTTACTCTCTGCTGTGTGAATACTATCAGAGCCCGCAGGTTAGTGAATATGAATGGGAATACACTGAATACAACACCGAAATATTAACATATTATAACATGTTCAGAATGTTGTTTTTGTGACAGTATTTTATACAGTATTGGTCAAGTGTTTTGATATAACACGGTGCTCTGTCTTTATAGATGTATTTGTAAAAGTGTGTTTGTTGTAAAAGTGTTCGCAGTATCACTCATACATGTGCCGTCTCTCTCCGTGTGTGTGTGTGTGTGTGTGTGTGTGTGTGTGTGTGTGTGCGTGTGCGCGTGTGTAGTTCTGTGGCTCATCAGAGGAAGGGACCAGGAGAGGGATGGGGGTGGACATCTCTCTGCTCAGCTGCCAGTACTTCCTAGCTCAGATCATAGTCTCTGTGGCGATGGGACCTCTGACCTCGCTGGTGGGTGGGGCCCAGGGAGTGATGTACTTTTCCAGCGTGATGTCATTCGTGGGCTGTCTGTACTCCTCCCTCTGCGTGGTGTACCACCTGCCCCCCCCTGAGGGTGAGCCTTCCGAAAGCGAGACCCAGCCACTACTGGTTCACATTTAGACCCCATCCCTTTCTCTCACACTGCACTACACACACTGCAGCCTTCTGTCACAACGCACACTGCATATAGCCTACACACTCTGTCTCACTCTGCAAAGCACATACAATATTGTACTCTCTCACACTACTCAGCATAGCTCCTCTTAGAGCTTAGACCGACAGACAGCCATTGGCCACCGTTCTGTGGTGTCAGTGTGTTATAGAGTGTCCATTTTTTTCTCCCATCATTTCCACTAAAAAGCGCCACTTTTATGTTGATTGTGTGTGTGTGTGTGTGTGCGTGTGCCTAAATATTTACGCCCCTACAGAACCTATTCCCCAGGAATTCCGTCAGGAATTCCGTCAGGAATTAATTAAAACTATGTTTGAAGGGGGTTAATTGTTTTGGCCTTGCCTAATATATGCATGCACTGTAGCCTCAATGCCTTGCATCTTCTGTTTTGGTCTTATGTCCGAGGGAATGTCTACCTGTCTTGTTTCTCTGAGTTACACACGATCATCCCACTGTAAGCAGGTTTAGGGACTGTCTGAATGTGTCACCAATGACCTTTGCTTGAAGCCCTGAATTCATGTAAGCACAGTAGCATATATACTGTACATTTACACACACACACACACACACACACACACACACATGCAAGCCATAGTACCACCCTCACTCAATGTACAGGTTGTACTATGTGAACAATAGATAGCCAAACTGCATCTGATGAGGTTTTACGTCTTTCTCACTAGGCACTCAGATTATTATGGTCATTATTTATAAGCATTTCGACTTGACACTCACTAATGCGTTTACAAACATACACACAGAGATGGACCCTTTACTAAGCCATGGACGTCACTCTGACCTGTCACCTTGCTCCTGGCGTGACTGTTGTAATGACAGTGATTCTTGTCATTACCAGGAAGAGGAGAAGTTGAAACTGGGGTGTGATTCGGCATTCCATCGGAAACCGAACAAAAAAGAAGAACAACAAATCTGTTGTTTTGGTGGCAAGAGAGAATTCAGGAAGATGCGTGTGAACTATGCTAAAGATGGAGCTGAACATCTTTGAGAGGGAAGAGTTTGGGGTTAATATTTGCCAACAGCAAGTACTTATTTTCACCGCTAAGGTGCATGCTTTAGTTAGGGTTTAGGCTTGTTTCACCACACGACCCAAACTGGCTCACTGGAGTGACCCTCTCACGTTTGGGCTAGTTATCCAGTCTCCTCACACACTGCATTTATTCACTCAATTCATTAATTTCATTCTAAACAACTGAAATAACATTTCATCTTCCATGTTCATCAATCAGCCAATTAAGACATTGGTGAAATCATCATTACTTTTCAATTGAGAAAATCTATGACAGGCTAAAATAACTTGTTTGTCATTGCTTGCCTTGACACCCGAGACTGTTTCCAGGCATTTTTGAATTAATTGTAACAATAACTCATGCCTGCGTTCAGCTTCATTTGTGAGTTTCACTAAACACCCCACTATCATGAGTCATCCAGAGCTGGTGATGCCTCAGCGGAATGTTTATCAGGGTCTCGCTCTAAAGCCTCCATAACAGACTGGACACGTGCCGTGATGATGTCATGTTTCTGACTGGTTTCTTTTGAGGAAACAGGAACTGTATGGATCATCATGCTGTTGCAACTTGCTTCAATTCAACAAAATAACATTTCTAGTATTTTACAATAAACTGTTTTCTGATGTTCTTCATCCTTCATTCCATTATTAACTGTATTACTGTAACAGCTACTTTACTTCAGGTTCTAGTTCAATTAAAATGATAATTTTTACTTTTTGGGCTACTGTCCTTTTTAAAAAATTAAACTCACTATCATAGAACTTCACACATCTTAGAGGTCTCCCCTCTATGAAGATAATTATGCATATCATAAGAGTCCTTTAGGATCTGTTTATTTTTTTTAATATTGGTATTAGTTTTACAACTATTATGTATTTCACATTTAGATATATGTAACCATTCTTCATAACTTGTCATTTATCCATCCACATAACCATGTCATAAAGGTTCTATCAAAGACTAGTGATTTTCAACAATCAACCTTACCCCGAGTTGACCCACAATACCCGTTTACACCACTAGATGGGTCTGTAAACTGCAACGCGTCACGACTTCAATGGATTGATGTTTCTAGACAGTAGTTCTATGTAGAAAAGAAAAAGCCTAAATCCTGAAATGACAAGAGTCCTCATTTTGGGAATTACACGTGTTCCTCAAACTGAATCGTTCATATGCAGTTTTATGCTAAATTAAGTCAAATGACATCAGGTACTTTACATGGCTAGGACTTAACAATGTAGAAAGGGATGCATTCAGTTAACACTAGTGTTCGTCACAGTTGTAATTTGGTTATAACACTGTTCAGCATCTTAATGGGCAATTCCATCACTTTAACCTCATTTTCATTATCTCCAGCACAATACCAGGGACTACGTGTGTTAAACAGCGCGTTTCTGTTTTGTAGAAAAAAAAGTTACTAAATTCAACCCAATGACATTAAAACAGTAGTTATTAAAAACACTGGAGATTCACAGTGGCGTGAGGGGGCAAGAAAATATCCTCCCTATGGCTAGAAACTTTGCAGGATTTGACATTTTTTACTTTGAATTTACCCTGTAATGTCACAGAGAAGCAGTTTTTTTTGGGGGGGAACTTTCTCCTTTATCTACAGATCATAGAAATGCACCGTTTTCAGATATGTAGACACTTATGGTGGTGGAATTGCCTTTTAAAGAACTGAGGTGAAACATCCAGTACGTTTAACTTCAGTGTGTGCAAACACAAAACATGGTTAAAAAGACAAGAATGATTTATTTAATCATCAAGAACCAGAATATACAAAGCAGTGGCCGAAGCAACCAAACAGCAATCTTGAAATATAACTGCACCAGAAGAGAAAGAACACCAGGGTGGGAATGTTGTTCTGATAAAGACAGTTGTAGACAATTTGAGACACCCAGACAAAACATGACTGAAAATTAAACAAAAAACAAACATATTGGGTACAAACTTCTGTAAAATGCATACAAAACATGTGACCAAAGCCTTAAGATTTAAGAGGGGGTAATTAACATTGTAGAAGCCAGACCCCTAAACAGACCCTCTTACCACGGAGGTGTTCTTTTATTTGTGCCATTGTTGTGTTAACAGATCAGCCAGGCAAAGGATTAACTACTAGCAGCAGCACTAAACAAAAAGTATTTAAAAAGCCTGAACTAATAATGCTAACAGTAGCCCATTAGCCCCTGCTTAAAACTTATCTTTGGTCTTTTAGTGAGTCTGAGGTCACCTTGAACATGTGGAGACGGGTGCAGCTGCCTCTGAGTCAACTGGTCAGCAGTAACAAAGTAGAAAATGTGCTTAACTCATACAGATACAAACTAACATACTGATAAAACAGCACAGATCCTATATGCACAATTTTTTTTTTTTTTTGTAAGAATCCAATAAATAACATCTTATAAAAAAAAGGGAGGAGGCCACTGTGTTTAAGGACTCCAGTGCAATGTAATATCTTGGGGGGGCTTTACAAAATCTGTAAAACATACATAAAGCACAAGCTCTACAAGGTGAAGATGACCACAGCATGTAGACAGAGCTGCGGAGGAGTACGGACTGAGCGTTCTAGGCCTCCACTTCAGCTTCCTTCGAGTCATCATTTTCAGTTTTCTGCTTTTTTGTTTCCACTTGTTCCTGAGAGCAAAAATAAACATTTTTAAGTGAGGAGAGAACTTACGTGTCCAGATATAAAACACGGCTCGACTTTTACTGTGAGACTATTGTATATGGACCGTTTTAAAAAACCGGACAAAAAAAATAAAAAATAATAAACTGTACCTCCTCCTCAGCTGGGCGCTTCACAGGGTGATCAACCTCCTCATCAGCTTCTTCTGCATGCTCAGCTTCATCCTCTCCCTCGCCTGCAATCAAATTCATACACAAAGCAAAAACATGGTCTTAAAGCACCTCACACGTATCAAATAACCGTGAAACATGTAATTTCTTCATCCAGCTGTTAGTCCAAAGAGGGGCATGAATTTACCATCCTCTTCAACCTCTGGCGTTACTTCAGAGTGAACTGCACCATTTGTCTCCTCTGCACCATTTGTCTTCTCTGCACCATTTGTCTTCTCTGCACCATTTGTGTGCTGGAAAGAAAGAACCAAAGAATTTGAAAAACGTTAATATTTCACATAAATGTGGGTAATTTGAACTCATTAGTATTCTGAAAAAGTTAACCCAAGAGTTACAGCCAACAAGCTTCGGATTAAAACAGGGCACATGTTGCAGTTTGTACTAAATTCCCCTGAGTAAGGAAAGGGAATGCAGTGAGGGCCAACACATCTCTTAAGGAAGATCACAAACTAAACAAAAGGGTAGTGAGTGGGAGTGGGGCGGAGTCTGGAGACACCTGCACCATGATGGCGCCAAGACAATAGGCCACGAGGCTTCAGGGGAAATAATTAACTTCGGCATCAACTCACTTTTTCATTGCCAGGTGCGTCCCCACTGCCGTTCTCCTTCTTCTCCACCACTTCATCGACAACCTCTTTCTTCTCCTGAAAATATGTTGTTATCCTTGATTAACTCACTGACACAATTCAAGCATGTCCACCACGATGTGCCCATATACTCGTCGCCAAAGTAACGTGGCCATCTTTAATTCAGATTGTTACAATTCTAGTAACCTTTCGACATATCCCGTGTATGTACCAGCGGCGCGTGCCCGGCCACTGCTAAAGTGCACACAATGGAAGGCGTCGGGAACTTGCATCGCCGTTCACTACAAGATAAGCGCGCACACTCCTCTCGCGCTGCGAATCAGACTTGATCACTTCCCGCCACGGCTCAACCGTGTAGGTCGAGCGCATTCGATTTGAGGTGCTTTTTCGCTGACGTTTAACAAGTAATACGTCTAACTGGGGAAGTTTGTCACGCGTCGCTAATAGTTGAAGTTAATGTCACGTGCACCAGTACAGGGAAATTCCAATACCTAATCAATATTAATGTAACGTTAGTATTAGTAATGGAGCTAGCAAATTTATCGAACTAGTTAAATATCTAAACAAAATATTTGAGAAACACATTTTTCAGCCATTGACAGTGACTAACATTGACGTTAGTTAATGCTAGCTACTTCGTTATTATTACACGGGTAACTACTGTAGCTAGCTATTACAACTAAAGTTAGCTAGTTGGTGTTCACACAGGCTCAGCTGAAGAGTAACGTTTAGTTAGCTCGTCGAATGAATCAAACTCACCTTTGCTGAAATCTCGGTGGTTGTGGTCGTCTCTACTGCGGTATCAGCCATTGTTGGTTTAATTTAAGGGTATATATTTCCGAAATAAAATACTTTGATGTTTTTGGCAGTGATATAAACCTGTTTCAATGAGACGCTGAGGAGAGAGTGATGAACACAAGCTACATCTGTTATGCGCAACTGTAGTCCATTAGTTAGAACGGAGATGTCGATCTAAAACCTGATTGGACAACCTAAAGTAACTAACATGTTTACGCGGTTCTTATTGGACAGATTGTTGTCAATCTTCCGAATTTGAGCCCGATTATCAAGCTCCTCCCATCTGTCTTTCTCCTAATTGGTTGAACATTTAAAGCCGCTACTCCGATGTAAAGCATGAATAAAGTGTTTATGTGATACATTCAAATTAAATCCTTTAATGTTATCTTAGTGATATAAAGTGTTATTCTCTCTCATTAATTACATTTGACATTTGAATGGTGTTTTAATGTAAGCAATAGCCTCAATAGCTTGAAGTCCCTTTGTGTGACTGCAAGCATTGCCTACGTTAAAAAACAACTACTTTTTTGTCATTAATACTATTGCCAATTGCTGTTGTTTTTTTGTCTTAATTTTGACGTATTTGTATTTAAAGCAAGTTGTCTCTGACTTCGTCCATCTAGAAGCACGTGTAAAGCCCTGGTAGAGCTGCTTATCCCTTTGTCTTCAGTGCCTAAGTATCAAATTACAGCACAAAGATGATATGATGTGAAACCATTTACTAACTAAACCACACCTCTTGGCTCGGTTAGACTTCTCTATTTTAAACATGAAGGTCAGGAACAAAGTGCCTTGTGTGAAAAAATGAGAAGGAGGCCTTAGTATTTGAATACAATATCTAGCCTACATAAGCCTATTACAAGTACACAGCCAGTAAGCCACCTACACTTATTCACTGTGTCTGTTTATTTATTTATATAGTTATATATATATATATATATTTTTTTTTTTAAACTTTATTTAACTAGGCAAGTCAGTTAAGAACAAATTCTTATTTACAATGACGGCCTACACCGGCCAAACTTGGACAACGCTGGGCTAATTGTGCACCGCCCTATGGGACTCCCAATCATGGCCGGTTGTGATACAGTCTGGATTCGAACCAGGTGTCTGTAGTGATGAATCTAGCACTGAGATGCAGCGTCTTAGGCCACTTGAGAGCAGTGACTGTGTCTGTGTAATATGAAATATCTGCACTGGAAAGAACAAATGGTGATCCATGTGAATATAAACTATTGCAATTCTTGGGCCAGAGTAATGATTGGGAAACAAGCAAGTATCTACATTTCTAATAGATGGAAATCATGGGATTAACTAGGCCTATGTGTTATTTTCTGAGTTGTTTAGAAACATATTTCATAAAACTTCAGATTCTGTGTCCCACCGATACTTTATCAGTGTTCAGTATCAGTGTTTAAACATAAGGCAATGCATCATCATAATGCCTAGTCATGGACTACATGCTGAGGGCAAGTCAGAGATCAGTGGTCTGTTTGGGGCCACATATTCAATGGCAGGAAAGTCCATGTGCCAAACAATAGCTTGGGTCGTAGGGTCAGCAATTAACGTGTGGCTGTCTGATTTGAATCTGACAGACAATGATGGCGGGAAGGAGAATGGGGTGTGAGGGGAGGAGAGTAGTGTTGCTGACCCTAAAGTTGATTCTTTGATGCTTTTATAAATATAATTAGACATAATTGGGTGTGGCATTGGTCTAAGGTCGGGATAGGGTCAGGGCAGGAGCATCACATGTTGTATTTTGTTCATCTGCTGTCTGCCAGTGTCTCTGCACGCACACTCAAACGCACACATGCATGCACACACACGCTTACAAACACATGCAGGCACCCCACAAACCACACACACACACCACGCCAAGCCACTTTGGAGTCTTTTGTTTATGGTCACTGTTTCATTTAGCATGTTGTGTGGGGGCTATTATGTTGCAAATGGAGCTACACTCAGCATCTGTTCCAGTATAATGTCTACTCACTCACTGTGGAATATTACCCAGACCCAGACCCAGACCCAGACCAAGACCCAGGCATACAATCAATGCTCAAATACAATAACTCCAGTTTTGCCTCTGATATGATACATGTTATTCATTAGTATAACGGTATTAAGAATCGTTTTCATTATGAAATTAGACTTTGTCATTTGTCCCCCTCTAAGAGGGTGGGGTAAGCACCTGCTACAGAGTATTAGAAAGCGGTACTCCATTTCACAGATCACACCTGATTCCTCTCTCCAGGGTCATTTAAAGTGAGCCCTTCTGTTCCGTTTCTCACCCATCTCACAGTTTAAACCTCAGTGAGGGGTACACATGGCGCATCACGTGCACAGTGCCATCCCACTGAACGCGCTTGACTGAGCTCAAGGTGATTAAAGGCCACAAAAAATGGGGATCACCTGAACATCGTGTTGTAACAGCTTGTGTCGCAGTTCGGTAGGGAAAACTGGGTATTTTCATTTGTTTCTCTCCGGATGCACACTAGAGATGTTAGAAATGGGCAAGTTGGATAACAAAGCCCTCTTGGTGGTACTAGATGGAGGGCATTTTTGTTACATAAGCTTTTGACTCCGCCTGTCCAACATTTATTAATGTATATGAATATCCCTCTTCGGTATTAGGCTGAAACAACCTTCAAAGGGATAGAACAGTGACAAGAGAGAGAATTGATGAGATGATTTGCATTTTTGCTGACATTACTCATCTTTCATATCCATAGCTTAGATATTTCTACTCTCAGGGTATACACTATTGAGACTAATGCATGTGCACTCTTTATATATGAAGAAGATCAAACTAGTGTTAAATGAAGACCCAGACTTTATTTTGAGGGCACCCTTAAGAGTAATACCCTGGCTGGCTGGTTTGGTTATATTATGTTGTTCACCAGCATACGAAAGCTTTATTTGATGAAGCCTTAGAGTGCTCATTCAGTCATTAATCCCACATTTAACTAAAATGTAATTATGACTGGTGGCAAACAGCTATAATTATATGGAGAGATCAAAGGGCTGTGTCAGTGCCATAGTTTATCAGTGCCATAGTTTGTCAGTGCCATCGTTTGTTATCTAGATTATCTGACAGTGGTATATAGATTTTATTTTGTGTTATTGACTGTACGTTTGTTTATTTCCCATGTGTAACTCTGTGTTGTTTTTTGTCACACTGCTTTGCTTTGTCTTGGCCAGGTCGCAGTTGTAAATGAGAACTTGTTCTCAACTGGCCTACCTGGTTAAATAAAGGTGAAATACATTTTTTTTAAAATCTCAGTCCATGGGAGTTTGTGTCTGGGGATTTTTTCATGGGGAAAAGGACAACTGGTAAATACTTACACTAATAGTTTAATCAAATACTTCCCAATATTTCCCAATCATTAATGCACTAAATCAATAGAAGACAGCAAAGGAAATTCATTCAATGAAGGCTGACATAGTGTATATAGGCCTACAGTTACAGTAGTCCTTTCATTTTGGAAATTAAGACCATGTGGAGACCGCAGAGCACTGAAACAGACGTCTGCAATCTAATGATCCCAGTCTGTGTTGTCCAGATCCAGAAGAGAAGCAGTCTAACTGCCTAAAAAAAGCAGTCAGTCCAAGCATTACTCATTCTCTGTGACTGGAAAATGGGAGCAATCAGAGAGGGGAGTGTGTTTGTTAGATCATTTCCTGTAAAAAAAAAAAAATTCTCTCTCTTTCGTATTCCTACCACCTCAACTTGTTTCCATGGATACTGGACCTCTTCCAGAAATGTCCTCCTGCTGGTTCCTGTGGTAGGTTGTTTGATACAGGTAGAGGTTCACTTAGAAAGAGTGAGTTCAAGCAAAAACTGTTGTATGACCGATCATCTTTACGGTTTGCAAGAGAAGGTCTCAAAGTCCTGGGCAGTATTCCATTTTACATTCTGACACGGTGAGAGTATTTTTCACAGTTGCTACAGCTAAGATGGAACATTATTTTGACTTATGAATGGATGCGGTGCAACAGAGTCTCTATAACTGTCTGGACCAGGCAGAGAGAATATAGTCTTTGTGCTCAAGAAGTTGATCTTTAGTTTAAGAATGACAGGCAAAAGTGAGCCATTTGGCCATCAGGCATCCCCTCCACCACCACCATCACAAACCAAGAACTTTCAACGTCGAGTTTTCTGCTCATGATTGCCCCCAAAACATCAGAATAAACACAAGAAAGAGTTACTCACAGTCAATCACACCTGAAAAACAGGGAGACAAAAGAGCTGATCCATGGAATGTCAGTGCTTCAGGGGAGCGCAGAGCAGGGGGCATCAAAGAGCTGAGGTCAGGATAATTAGGGGCAAAGGTCCCCATAATTGGAAGAATTGGCGGAGGCTAACTGGGCTCCATTCTTCTGAACAGTGGTGTCTTGCACACTCTGAATGGCTTTCTAGGGGTCCCAGGCAGATCCAATATAGAATCAGGACAACACATAAGTTGACTTCTAAACATAGTGACAGAGTGTACAGAACCTCTGAAGAGATCTTAGACAGGGAGCTCAGTCTTTGCTATCAGTGTCAACAGTGGTATTGGTCACGCACACTTTCATAAATACACGCAACAATGAAAACACCTATGATTGCTATTGTACCTTCACCACTGTAATTTGTCTTGCATGATGTATTCTCTGTATCCTTACAGCCTGTGAACATACAAAGCCCCATGGCTGGCTACCTCCTGGAATGTGGCCCCTTGGCCCCAACCTGGAGGTGTCCTTCTCATTTTAAGGTGACAGGAACATTGAAGCATGTAATCATCGATTTAATCTCTCGTTTTGTCAAATTAGCATTAAAGGAGAGAGGACTGGAAAGACAAGGATAGGTACTGTGTGGAAAAGTTTCCAAAATGGATGCCACCTTTTATTTCTGCTCTTACAGAAGAGACTGAAAGGGGACAGAGTGTAAAGGAGAGAGGCAAAAGTATTGGATGGATGAGCAAGTGGAGAAAAAACATTATACTTCAACCCGATAGGCCTACCTGCTGAGAACTATTTTTTTTTAAAAAAATGATTGTACTCTATTCTTGGTGTTATTTCCTGCTTTCCCAAGTGCAAACATCTTGGGCAGGTAGAAAGAGTAGCCTATAGATAAGGTGAGTTTTATAGAGAGATTGTAGGGAAAAAAAAAAAAAGGTTAATGACAGCCAACCCCAATGGCAGAGTCGAAGTAAGGAGAACAGGGAATGACTCCATGTGCCCTGTGTTTGTACAACACCACCTCATTCCATCTCAAGCCCCACCCACACTCCTGCCTTGCCAGGAAAGTGGAAATTTCCAGTAATTTAGTTTACCCAACTCCCTCTAGGTTTCCCGCCTTCATTCTACCTGTTCCTTACTGCGACCTATTGGTCTGTGTAATGCCTGCCCAGAGCCATCTCCCCCTTACCTTCCTTTTCCTCTGAACCTACATTCATAGTTCAGCCTTGAGAGTTTTTTCATTATGTAACAAAACATGAAACCATGGATGATTTTTTTGCTTTCAAACTTATTATTTTATTTTTCTCTAACGGGACTCTAACCCGGAAGCGGGACTCTAACCCGGAAGCTTATAAGAAATCCCGCTATGCCCTCCGACGAACCATCAAACAGGCAAAGTGTCAATACAGGACTAAGATCGAATCATACTACACTGGCTCTGACGCTCGTCGGATGTGGCAGGGCTTGCAAACCATTACAGACTACAAAGGGAAGCACAGCCGAGAGCTGCCCAGTGACACGAGCCTACCAGACGAGTTAAACTACTTCTATGCTCGCTTCGAGGCAAGCAACACTGAGGCATGCATGAGAGCACCAGCTGTTCCGGATGACTGTGTGATCAAGCTCTCCGTAGCCGATGTGAGTAAGAGCTTTAAACAGGTCAACATTCACAAGGCCGCTGGGCCAGACGGATTACCACGATGCGTACTCCGAGCATGCGCTGACCAACTGGCAAGTGTCTTCACTGACATTTTCAACCTGTCCCTGATTGAGTCTGTAATACCAACATGTTTCAAGCAGACAACCATAGTCCCTGTGCCCAAGAACACTAAGGTAACCTGCCTAAATGAATACAAACCCGTAGAACTCACGTCTGTAGCCACGAAGTGCTTTGAAAGGCTGGTCATGGCTCACAATTATCCCAGAAACCATAGACCCACTCCGATTTGCATACCGCTCAAACAGATCCACAGATGATGCAATCTCTATTGCACTCCACACAGCCCTTTCCCACCTGGACAAAAGGAACACCTATGTGAGAATGCTATTAATTGACTACAGCTCAGCGTTCAACACCAAGGATCCTGGGACTGAACACCTCTCTCTGCAACTGGATTCTGGACTTCCTGAGGGGCCACCCCCAAGTGGCAAGGGTAGGTCACAACACATCTGCCACGCTGATTCTCAACACTGGGACCCCTCAGGGTTGCATGCTCAGTCCCCTCTTGTACTCCCTGTTCACCCACGACTGCACGGCCAGGCACGACTCCAACACCATCATTTAAGTTTGCAGATGACACAACAGTGGTAGGCCTGATCACCAACAACGACGAGAGGGAGGAGATTAGAGACCTGACCATGTGGTGCCATGATGACAACCTCTCCCTCAACGTAATCAAGACAAAGGAGATGATTGTGGACTACAGGAGGAGGACCGAGCACGCATTGTCATCGACAGGGCTGCAGTGGAGCAGGTTGAGAGCGTCAATTGCCTTGGTGTCCCCATCACCAACAAACTAGAACGGTCCAAACACACCAAGACAGTCGTGAAGAGGGCAAGACAAAGCCTATACTCCCTCAGTAGACTGAAAAGATTGGTATAGGTCCTCAGATCCTCAAAAGGTTCTACAGCTGCAACATCAAGAGCATCCTAACTGGTTGCATCACTGCCTGGTATGGCAACTGACCGTAAGGCACTACAGAGGGTAGTGCGCACGGCCCAGTACATCACTGGGGCCAAGCTTCCTGCCATCCAGAAACTCTATACCAGGTGGTGTCAGAGGAAGGCCCTAAAAATTGTCAAAGACTCCAGCCACCCCAGTCATAGACTGTTCTCCCTGCTACCGCATGGAAAGCGGTACCGGAGAGCCAAGTCTAAGTCCAAAAGGCTTCTCAACAGCTTTTACCTTCAAGCCATAAGACTGCTAATCAAATGGCTACATGGACTATTGCTACCCTTCTTCTTCATACTGCTGCTAATCTCTGTTAATCATCTATGCATAGTCACTTTAACTATACCTGCATGTACATATTACCTAAATTAGCCCGACAAACTGGTGCCCCTGTACATTGACTCTGTACCGGTACCACCTGTGTATATATATTTTTTTACTGTCACTTTACTGTTTTTTATTTCTTTACCTCTCTTGTTTACATAATAGTTATTTTCTACTTAAACTGCACTGTTGGTTAGGGCTTTTAAGTGACCATTTCACTGTAAGGTCTACACCTGTTGTATTCGGCACACGTGACAAATAAACTTTGATTTGATTTGACCATCATTTGCCTCATGCAGCGCGACACGTCTCCTTCGCATAGTTGATCAGGCTGTTGATTGTTGCCTGTGGAATGTTGTCCCACTCCCCTTCAATGGCTGTGCGAAGTTGCTGGATATTGGAGGGAACTGGAACACGCTGTTGTACATGCCGATCCAGAGCATCCCAAACATGCTCAAAGGGTGACATGTCTGGAGAGTATGCAGGCCATGGAAGAATTGGGACATTTTCTGTGTACAGGCAACCCACACTGCGCACACCTGGCAACCATCATTGTGCACACCTGCTCTCATCATTAAGCACACCTGGACTTCATCTCCACCCAGATTACTTTTCCTTCTTATAGCCCTCACCAATCTTAGTCATCAGGCTGTACTGGTTCTGTTTTCATGTCAGACGCTTCTCTTGATTTGTAACGCTTTATGTTCCTTATTATTAAACTCACCATCTGCTTCCTGACTCCCTGCATCTTCGTTACAGCGACATGGGGCTATGCATTATCGTGCTGAAACATGAGGTGATGGTGGCAGATTAATGGCATGACAATGTATCTCTGTGCGTTCATATGGCCATTGATAAAATGCAATTGTGTTTGTTGTCCGTAGCTTATGCCTGCCCATACCATAACTCCACCGTCACCATGGGGCCCTCTGTTCACAACGTTGACATCAGCAAACCGCTCGCCCACACGACGCCATACACGTGGTCTGGTTGGAGGCGACTTATGGTAGTGAAATGAACATGAAATTCTCTGACAACCGCTCTAGTGGACATTCCTGCAGTCAGAATGCCAATTGCACGCTCCCTTAAAACTTGAGACATCTGTGGCATTGTGTTGTGACTAAACTGCACATTTTAGTGGCCTTTTATTATCCCAAGGTGCACCTGTGATCATGCTGTTTAATCAGCTCCTTAATATGTCACACCTGTCAGGTGAATGGATTATCTTGGCAAAGGAGAAATGTTCACTAACATGGATGTAAACAAATTTGTGCACAACATTTAAGAGAAATAAGCCTTTTGTGCATGTGGACAATTTTATTTCATGAAACATTGGACCAACACTTTATATGTTGAGTTTGTGTCTTTTTTCAGTGTAGATTGAGCACCAATGAGACTGTGTCTAGATTGAAATGTATCAATTAGACTAGCTTTCGATGTAATAGGTAAATTATTGTTGGTTATACAGATATGATCTTCCTTTTAGTCACAACCACAGCAGTTTAATTGTGGGGTGGCTACTGGCTAGAACTTTATCAGTGGTTTTATAAGGCTACTTCCTCATCACCAAGGTAGCGAGAGACTGACATTCTGTATATTCTCAAACATTGGTGAAGCAGTAGTTAAGGAGACATTAAAGATAAGCAAACATTGATTGAGAAATGATGACGTACCAATTGGCGGCAAAGAGGCAGCGAAACCGAGGGAGGAGTATCCGTGTGTTAATGTTAGGACACACTGACCTCGGCCCCATTATGAAGCACCAACAAAGAACCATCTGCACAGCCACCAGTGAGCAGAGACGAGGAGGGATACTCGGGGGGGAAAGGGTGGAGGAGGGACTGATGGGATCCTAGAGACTAAGGAAGGACAGAGAATGAACCAGGGCCGGCCAAGAGATATTTGTATTTATTATGGATCCCCATTAGCTGCTCTTCCTGGGGTATTGCAAAATTTAAGGCAGTTACATTACCGTTCAAAAGTTTGGGGTCACTTAGAAATGTCCTTGTTTTTGAAAGAAAAACACATTTTTTGTCCATTAAAATAACATCAAATTGATCAGAAATACAGTGTAGACATTGTTATGACTATTGTAGCTGGAAACGGCAGATTTTTTTAAATGGAATATCAACATAGGCGTACAGAGGCCCATTAATAGCAACCACGTTGTGTTAGCTATTCCAAGTTTATCATTTTAAAAGGCTAATTGTTCATTAGAAAACCCTTTTGCAATTATGTTAGCACTGCTGAAAACTATTGTACTGATTAAATAAGCAATACATCTGGCTTTCTTTAGACTAGTTGAGTATCTGGAGCATCAGCATTTGTGAGTTTGATTACTGGCTCAAAATGGCCAGAAAAAGAACTTTCTTCTGAAACTCATCAGTCTATTCTTGTTCTGAGAAATTAAGGCTATTTCATGCGAGAAATTGCCAAGAAACTGAAGATCTCGTACAACGCTGTGTACTACTCCCTTCACAGAACAGCGCAAACTCGTTCTAACCAGAATAGAAAGAGGAGTGGGAGGCCCCGGTGCACAACTGAGAAAGTGGACAAGTACATTAGTGTCTAGTTTGAGAAACAGATGCTTCAAGTCCTCACTGACAGTTTCATTAAATAGTACCCGCAAAACACCAGTCTCAACGTCAACAGTGAAGGGGCGACTCCAGGATGTTGGCCTTCTAGGCAGAGTTGCAAAGAAAAAGCCATATCTCAGACTGGCCAATAAAAAGAAAAGATTAAGATGGGCAAAAGAACACAGACACTGGACAGAGGAAGATTGGGAAGAAAAGTGTTCTGCCTAGAAGACCAGTCTCTTCACTGTTGAAGTTGAGACTAGTGTTTTGCGGGTACAATTTAATGAAGCTGATGCTCCAGATACTCAACTAATCTAAAGGCCAGTTGTAATGCTTCTTTAATCAGCACAACAGTTTTCAGCAGTGCTAACATAGTTGCAAAAGGGTTTTCTAATGATCAATTAGCCTTTTAAAATGATAAACTTGGATTAGCTAACACAATGTGCCATTGGAACACAGGAGTGATGGTTGCTGTTAATGGGCCTCTGTACGCCTACGTAGATATTCCATTAAGAATCTGTAATTTCCAGCTACAATAGTTATTTACAACATTAACAATGTCTACACTGTATTTCTGATCAATTTGATGTTATTTTAATGGACAAAAAATGTGCTTTTCTTTAAAAAACAAGGACCTTTCTAAGTGACCCCAAACTTTTGAACGGTAGTGTATATACATAAAAAACATGACATTACATTTCACAGCAGATTTCACAACACATTTAGTGTGTGCTCTACTCTACTACCACATGTCTACAACACAAAATCCATGTGTAGATGTGTGTATAGTGCGTATGTTATCATGTGTGTGTATGCGTGTGTCTGTGCCTGTGTGTGTGTCTCTCTTCACAGTCCCCGCTGTTCCATAAGGTGTATTTTTATCGTTTTTTTTTTAAATCTGATTTTACTGCTCACATGAATTACTTGATGTGGAATAGAGTACTCTGCGCCTCCCATAGTCAGGTATGGACTTGGGTACTGTGAAGAGACGTCTGGTGGTGTCTTGTGGGGTATGCATGGGTGTCTGAGCTGTGTGCTAGTAGTTAACAGACAGCTTGGTGCTTTCAACATGTCAATACTTCTCACAGATACAAGTAGTGATGAAGTCAATCTCTCCTCTACTTTGAGCCAGGAGAGATTGACATGCATATTATTAATGTTAGCTCTCTGTATAAATTTAAGGGCCAGCCGTACTGCCCTGTTCTGGGCCAATTGTAATTTTCCTAAGTCCCTCTTTGTGGCACCTGACCACACGACTGAACAGTAGTTCAGGTGTGACAAAACTAGAGCCTGTGGGACCTGCCTTGTTAATAGCATTGTTAAGAAGGCAGAGCAGCGATTTATTATTGACAGACTTCTCCCCATCTTAGCTACTGTTGCACCAGTATGTTTTGACCAATCAAGGGTTACGCCAAGCAGTTGTCTCAATTTCCACATTACTCATTACAAGATTTAGTTGAGGTTTAGGGTTTAGTGAATGATTTGTCCCAAATACAATGCTTTTAGTTTTTGAAATATTTAGGACAAACTTATTTAAGTGGAATGAAAGGACCCCTCATACAAAGCAGTGCATAGTCTCCAGTGCACATTGTGAAATAAACAAGTTGGGGCTCAGGGGAATTCAGTGGTGTAAAGTACTTAAGTAAAAATACTTTAAAGTACTACTTTAGTCGTTTTTCTTTTGGTATCTGTACTTTACTTAAATATTTATATATTTGACAAACTTTTATTTTACTTCACTACATTCCTGAAGAAAATAATGTCCTTTTCCTCCATAAATTTCCCTGACACACAAAAGTACTCATTACATTTTGAATGCTTAGCAGGACAGGAAAATTGTCAAATTCACACACTTACAGTATCAAGTGAACACTCACTAAACACAAATGCTTTGTTTGTAAATTATGTCTGAGTGTTGGAGTGTTCCTCTGGCTATCCGTACAAAAAAAAGAAAACAAGGACATGGTGCCGTCTGGTTTGCTTAATATAAGGAATTTGAAATTATTTATACTTTTGATACTTAAGTATATTTTAGTAATTAAATGTAGTTTTGATACTTAAGTGTATTTAAAACCAAATACTTTTAGACTTTTACCCAAGTAGTATTTTACTGGGTGACTTTCACTTTTCATTTTCTATTAAGGTATCTTTACTTTTACTCAAGTATGACAGTTGGGTACTTTTTCCACCACTGGGGGATTTACATGGCTCCTCAGACACACAAACTGGAGCCCCCTTAGCAGCCTGTGAAATGGAGGGCAGCTGTAATTATACATGAGCAAACTTCCTGTAAATGGCAGAATGACACCAAGTCAACTGAAACTCAGAAGGCTGATCAAGACTAATGTTTAACCTAGCCCAGGGCCTGATCCGTTTCCAGCAGACTCAGTCATCTGAAGGTTTTTAAGTCCACACCAGAACACAAGAGTATTTAATGAATGCATGTCCTCTCATAGAAGGGAAAACCACGATGAAAGAGAGCATAATAACATTGCTTGCTTTTTTAACTTAGAACATACTACTGAAAAGACTATCATAACTTTAATGCAAGTGTACTCACAATAGTTGCACTACTGATAATGATATAGCGTTGTATAATCATATTAACGGACATCTGTGTCAATCACACAGTCAATAACAAAAGATCAACAGGTAAAGGAGCTTAACATCTGTTACCCAGTAGCCTGTCTTTCAGATAAAGGAGCTATATAGCTTAGCATCTGTTACCAGGTAGCCTGTCTTTCAGGTAAAGGAGCTATATTGCTTTGCATCTGTTACCAGGTAGCCTGTCTTTCAGGTAAAGGAGCTATATAGCTTAGCATCTGTTACCAGGTAGCCTGTCTTTCAGGTACAGGAGCTATATTGCTTTGCATATGTTACCCGGTAGCTGGTCTTTCAGGTAAAGGAGCTATATAGCTTAGCATCTGTTACCCGGTAGCCTGTCTTTCAGGTAAAGGAGCTATATAGCTTAGCATCTGTTACCCGGTAGCCTGTCATTCTTGCCCAGCTGTAAACTGCTAGTGCTGCTGCTTAGTGGTGGACTACCTTTATGTGCTTCTAGTCTATAAGGATAGGGGTAGGCACATAATTCACAAAAAAATACAAAGCCTGGAAAACCGAACCTTTAGAGTAATAATAAAACTTAAAACAGAACATTAATAAAATGGCATCTGAAGACACAGTCACACAGTACTTGTGGTAAGAGGTTCAATCAACGATTTAAAAAATAACAGCGCAACCTGATTGGTTGGAGACTCTTGGTCGACTGGTAGCCTAGCAACACATTGGCGGGTGAATTGAAGCGGAAGGGGGGGCTCTGGGCTTCTCAGTAATATTCTGGCGCAGCAGGCAGACTAGGGAAGTACCTGCCATAATTCCCAAATACACTATTTGAAACGAAAAGAGCGCGTAAATGGGATAGGTGCGGCAGGTAGCCTAGTGGTTAGGGCCAGTAACTGAAAGGTTGCTGGATCAAATCCTGAGCTGAGAAGATAAACATCTGTCGTTGTGCCCCTGAACAAGGCAGTTAACCCACTATTCCCCAGTAGGCTGTCATTGTAAATAAGAATTTGTTCTTAACTGACTTGCCTAGTTAAATAAATAAAATACCAGTGGAGAGCCCAGAGTTGCAAATATATTATATTTCTGGTTGTTGTGAAGGGAGGATATTTATCTGAGCAATAAATTCCATTGCACTCTCTTGTACTTAGAAGTTGATAACATGCTATATAAACAGTGAATTCTACCAGGTAAGCGGAAAATATGTTAAGAATTAAGTGCAGTTTTGACTAGACTTACAGTGGCGAGAGCCAGAAGAGAGAGAAGGCAAAAAGACAGAAAAAAAAAAGAGTCCAGGACATGGACTGTAACTGAGGATAAGGGAATAGAGGAGGTGAGATAGAAAGGGCACAAATGAACAGGATACAGGCCAGTTAGGAAAGCAGAGATAAGAGAGCGATAGAGCGAGTGTTTGTGTAGATGTAGGTCTGTCATGTGTGGGTGTAAAGTTTCTCTCAGCAAGTTTCCACTAGCTGCTCTTACGCCTTGTCTGAGACTAATAGCAATATTTGATGTGAAGCAAAATAACTACAAAAAGTATGAAGGATAAGAAGAGGAGCTAAAGCCAGAGTAGACCACAAAAAGGGTAGTGGGGCAGAAGGTGGAGAAGTGAATGGAAAGAGCATGAGGGTAATAAGAGAAGGAAAACAGAGAGGGGGGGGGGGGGGTAGGAAAGTGAGGGACACAGTGAAAATAGAAGAGTGAGAGTAGGTAGGGCTTAGAGTAGGAGGTGGGCCTTAGGACTGGGCTGGGGCCTGGCTGGTGCAGGCGGTCTCCAAGGACGATGTGAAGCCTTTGTCAGGAGGAGGAAATGAGGTTCTGTTGTGATTAAAGGAAAGGTTTCTATGGCAATGCAGCGAGCCGTGCGCACAGAGAATTTATTTGGGCGTGGAGGGGGGCTCAGTAAGAGTCGAATTTCAAAGCAAACATCCTCCTCCATATCATCTCTCTTGCCCTGCCTCTTTTTCAGTTTCTTTTTTATCTTTGATTATCTGTTTTCATAGCCACACAGTGGAGTTTCGGAGTGGATTAGTCACAGTCTCCCTTCTTTACAAACTGCTGTCAAATCTCTCTGTATAGTGACAAGATACAGTCAGGTCCAAAATGATTGGCACACTTGATAAAGATTAGCAAAAAAGACTATAACATATTACAAATACTGAGCCATATTGTATGCTATTTTTTTCAGAAAATTATATTATTTTATACTAATGTGTGTTTGGGGTTATTGGCACACATTAGTATAATTTGTGCTTGGGGTTATTTTCTTGCTGGGAGATCCACTTTCCGCCAAATTTCTGCCTCATTTTAGAGGCAACCAGGTTTGTGGCTACCAACATATTTTACAGTAAGTCTATGGCTCTTTTCTATATATGCATAAAAACCCACCACTGGGGTATGTGGCCAAAGAGCTCTATTTCCATCTGACCAATAGCACCGGTTCTAATCCAAGTGCCATGACATTTAGCAAACGCCAGGCTTAAATTTGTTGAATGACATGAAAATAGAGCTCTTTGGCCACGCCCACCAGTGGTCGGTTTTGCTTTGAAAGAAATATGCATATATGCAGAAAATAATCCCATACCTGCTTGTAAAATATGGTGGTGGATCTTTGATATTATGGGGCTGTTTTGCATCCACTGTTCCTGAGGGCCTTTAAGGTCAATGGCGTCATGAACTTTACCCAGTGCTTGAACATTTTAGCCCACAACCTGGTTGCCTCTGCCGGGAGGCTAAAACGTGGACGCAAGTGGATCTTCCAGCAAGAAATGTGTAATTGATCACAAAATCAACATTATGCAACTGCTATCTCAGTCTTCGGAATTGAACCCCCATTGAAAACCTCTGGTGTGACTTGATAGGGCAAGGATCTGGAAAGATTCTGCATGGAGGAATAGAATGACAAAAACAAATATGCATTAGCGTTTAGAATTTCATCTTTGGACTACAATCACATTTTATATATAGTTCCTTATCTGCTTGTATAAACCCTATTCATGATAAAACTTTTAGGTATGAAAATGAAATGAAAATTCTCCTGATACCAGTAACTGACACGCAGGAAACAGACTGGAAGGATAGAGGTAGGAACCACCTGACACACATTCATTCAAAATCATTCAAGCTCTCTTCACATATTGAAGCCTTCTATTGAAGCCTTTAAACCATGCAGATTGTTCTTTGTGGATACCCATTTATACAGTGAACCTACAATGATTGTAAAGGCAATGATCTGCTGCCACCTTGTGTTCAGTTGGAGCACTGTAGTATCAGAGAGCAGTACGGCAGGGAGGTATACAACAGACAACAGACTTGAATAGGCAAAGCCAGATGGCCTGTGACACATCAAAAGACCAGCTGGCTGTCAGACTGAGAGAATTCTCCTAACCTAATTAGTTCAAGCTAAACACACACTTTATTTTAACAGACCATGATGATGCAGCATCATCATATCATAAAGAATGAGTTATAGAAGTACAAGTAATACTATCATACATTTGGTCATTTGACTATGGTTGAAATTCAGGTGATAATACTATATGACAAAAGCAGCTTTTCTTCTAGGCCGAGTTCCTTCACCTGGTGGGTAGCTAATATTAGATTAGATTAATAAATAGATCGATAGATAGATAGATATATAGATACTTTATTGATCCCTGAGGGGGACATTTCTTTGTCAAGCAGCTACAACAAAACATAGGGCAGGTGCAAAATGCCACAACGAAAATACACAAAAGACAGATACACGGTACATGATACATAGAGCGGCAGTATGAAAAAGTATAGAAATACAAGATATCTGGAGAGCAAAAATCTATAAAAAGACATTGCATAGTATGGGTGGTTGGCTGAATATGTACACTATACATTGGTGGATGGTTAACTATACTATACAGGTCGATGGCAGAGAAATACTTCAATAGCTAAAAATGCATATGATATGAGCGAGGGTAATAATAGTTTACTTAATGGACAGACTGGTTAAATGAACAGGTAAGTGAATATTTTGCATGGTTAAATTAGCTGTACAGGTAAATATACAGTTATATTTACAGGTAAGTGAATACTCGCATGGTTACATAAACTGTACAGGTAAATGACAGGAAGAGATACTTTAATAGCTAAATGTGTGTATGATATAATTTGGGGTAATAATAGTAATTCCCTTAAAATACAGTCTTTAGTGCGCAGGGTTGAATTAGACAACTGCACGTACTGCACATTCAATATACTAAAAGCAATGAGAAAAGGTGCAACTGACAGGATACTAATATGCATTCCTGAGTGAATGACTACGTAAGTTAAGTCCAAGAATTACTTGCAATATTGCATGTGATATGATATAACAACTGTACATGAGTATGTATATACAGACCTGAATTAATAAATAAGTCCTGAGTGAATGAGTGATTACGGACCAGAGTTACTCACGGACGGGTGCATAATTGTTAAACTAGGTCCTAGCACCCCAACAGTTCCAGGTCTATGTTGCCGAAGGCACGGCACCGCGGTGAGGCATTATATAGTCTAATAGCCGCCGGCAGGAAGGACCTCCTGTAGCGCTCTCTGGCACACCGTGGTGGGATCAGTCTGTGACTGAAGGTGCTCCTCTGCGTCATAACCATGGCATGTAGAGGGTGGGTGACGTTGTCCATGATGGCCAGCAGTTTGGCCAGGATCCATCTCTCCGCCTCCTCCTCTAGAGTGTCAAGGCTCATCCCCAGGACAGAGCTAGCCTTCCTGATCAGCTTATTTACCCGAGAAGCATCACCGGCTTTTATGTTGGCTCCCCAGCACACCACTGCAAAAAAGATGGCACTGGCCACCACAGACTGGTAGAAGGTATGCAGTAGTTTACTGCACACGTTGAAGGACCTGAGCCTCCTCAGAAAGTAGAGTCGGCTCTGGCCCTTTTTGTACAGGGCCCCGGTGTTACCAGCCCATTCCAGCCTATTGTCCATATGGACTCCCAGGAACTTGTATGACCCAACCATTTCCACATCCATCCCCTGTATAGGGACTGCAGTCAGTTGTGCCTTGGTTCTCCTGAAGTCCACCACCATCTCCTTTGTTTTGCTGATGTTGAGCTGAAGGTGGTTCTGCTCACACCACAACACAAAGTCACTGATTGTGCTCCTGTACTCATCCTCCTGGCTGTGTCTGCTGCTCCTCTCAGGCCACTAGGGAGCGCCAGCGGCTGTTGGACGGAACACTTTGATCTCCATTGACAGTCTTAGTAGTCCGGTGATCAAGGTAAAGAGAATGGAAAAACAAAGATGTGCTGGCGTAGTTCTCCCTGGGAGAGAGGCCGCACTTCCTCATGGTCATCCCAGAGGAGCACAATCACATACACACCAGGTAACACGCACGCACGCACACACACACACACACACCAGGTAACACGCACGCACACGGTAAATGTAGAAACACACAAGCTAAAATCAAAACACAAAAGTACCAACCCAGTGACTGGAGGTTGTATGATGATTTTCCGTCTGGTTCTAACCCAGTAGACCTCCTTATTTAGATCCTGTGAGAAGAAACACAGAAGGGGTTACATTGCACAGTCTGTGACGTGTGTGTACAAACAGACTGATAGTAGACTGGTCCCGATCTGTTTGTGCTGTCTTGCCAACTTCTATGGTCATTGGCTTGAGTTGGCAAGACAGCACAACCAGGCTAGACTGATACAGGCCTATTGGATTGATTGTGGATGTGCATGTTAGTTACCCTGGAGCTGAGGAAGACCTGCATGGTGAGCAGCTGGTTGATCCTCTGCTCCACCAGACCCAGTTAGGTCAAGATGTTGTTTTCCCAGATGCCTGAGGACGAGCCCAGCATTTCCTCTACCACTGAGCGATTACAGTCCATCTTATGGAACACACCGTTCACTCCGACCTCATCACAAACACAACAATTATCCGTGAGGTCCCTCAGTTAAGCAGTGAATTTCAAACAGATTCAACCACAAAGACCAGGTGGTAGAAGGGTAAAAAGAAGAAAAAAATAGACATCGAATATTGCTTTGAGCATGGTGAAGTTATTAATTACACTTTGGATGGTGTATCAATACAACAAGTCAAAACAAAGATATAGATGTCCAAAGATATAGATATAGTTGCCGGAGAGGAAGGAAACCACTCAGGGATTTCGCCATGACTAACACAGTTACAGAGTTTAATGGCTGTGGTAGGAGAAAACTGAGGATGGATCAAAAACATTGTAGTTACTCCACAATGCTAACCTAATTGACCGAGTGGAAAGGAAGCCTGTACAGAATAACAAATATTCCAAAACATTCATCCTGTTTGAAAAAAGTAAATAAAGTAATACTACAAAAAAAAATTCAAAGCAATTCACTTTTTGTCCTGAATACAAAGTGTTATGTTTGGGGCAAATACAATACAATACAATACATTACCAAGTACCACTCTCCATATTTTCAAGCATAGCACAAAAGGTTTGGCCCACATCTGTCCTGATTCCGGAATGCCAGACCTAAAGCTGTCCTGGCAGCCGGATCCGGCCCGAATCCAAAATGAATGACGGTACAGACTAGGCCAGAGTCATTCTGCCCAGATCTGGCAGCCTGAACTGAGGCAAAGCTGCCATTTTAGGACCAGAATCGGCCCAAATCCACTCGATTCTACCCCCACCACAACAAAATAATATATTTCTATTAAATGTAGGTAGCAATTTTATGTAGGTACTAATATTGCAGCTATCAACTGAACTATGAACAAAGAAAATACATATTTTTTCATTTAAAAACTTTTATTTAAATAGATAAAATTGACTTTGTGTAGGTGTCATCCCTCAACAGGCACTACGTATGTACAGCAGCATGGGTGTATCCAAATACATTTCACTAGAAAACAGCTTAAACAAATGGCACACACACACACACGTCTGTATAAGGTCCCACAGTTGACAGTGTATGTCAGAGCAAAAACCAAGCCACGAGGTCGACAGAATTGTCCATCGAGGCACAGATCTGGGGAAGGGTACTAAAAATATTTTGCCGCATTGAAGGCCTCCATCAGTCGCAAATGGAAGATGTTTGGAACCACCAAGAGCTGGACGGCCGGACAAACTGAGCATTTGGGGGAGAATAGCCTTGGTCAGGGAGGTGACCAAGAACCTGATGGTCACTCTGACAAAGCTCCAGAGTTCCTCTGTGGAGATGGGAGAACCTTCCAGAAGGACAACCATCCCTGCAGCACTCCATTAAATCAGGCCTTTATGGTAGAGTGGCCAGATGGAAGCCACTCCTCAGTAAAAGGCACATGATAGCCCGCTTGGAGTTTGCCACCTAAAGACTCTTAGACCATGAGAAACAAGATTATCTGGTTTGATGAAACCAAGATTGAATTCATTGGCCTGAATGCCAAGCGTCACGCCTGGAATAAACCAGGCACCATCCCTATGGTGAATTATGGTAGTGGCATCATCATGCTGTGGGGATGTTTTTCAGTGGCAGGGACTGGGAGACTAGTCAGGATCGAGGCAAAGATGAACGGAGCAAAGTACAGAGAGATCCTTGATGAAAACCTGCTCCAGATCGCTCATTATGTCAGACTGGGGTGAAGGTTAACCTTCCAAGAGGACAACGACCCTAAGCACACTGCCAAGACAATGCAGGAGTGGCTTGGGGACAAGTCTTTGAATTGCCCAGCCAGAGCCCGGACTTGAACCCGATCTAACAGCTCTGAAGAGACCTGAAAATAGCTGTGCAGCAACGCTCCCCATCCAACCTGACAGAGCTTGAGAGGATCTGCAGAGAAGAATGGGAGAAACTCCACAAATACAGGTGTACCCAAGAAGACTCAAGGCTGTAATCGCTACTTCAACAAAGTACTGAGTAAAGGGTCTGAATACTTTTGATTTTTAATAAATTAGCAAAAATGTCAAACTGTTTTTGCTTTGTCATTATGGTATTGCGTGTAATCAATTTTAGAATAAGGCTGTAATGTAACAAAATGTGGAAAAAGTCAAGGGGTCTGAATACTTTCTGAAAGGCACTGTATGTCTTACTATACTTGGACTTTTTGGGGACCAACGATTTCCATTCAAAATCCTTAACTTGCTCCTTAATTTTAACCCTAACTCCTAAGCCTAAAATAGCCTTTTTACAAGTGTGGATGGCAAAATGGCCTCACTTCTCTGAATTTTTGTTGGTTTACCAGGACTTCTGGTACTCACAAGTATAGTAAAACCTACACACGCACGTTTGCTGAGTGTGCATATGGACTCCTACCATGGTTGTGCTGTATTGTGTGTTGCATGGAGCTCAGTGCTGGCAGAATCACTTGAGAGCTGCCATGGCTGGCTGGCAGATCAGGACCAGGACAGTCAGAGCAACATTCCAACATCCATGGACATTACACCTATACAGTTTGGACTGAACTCAATGTGAGAGAACTCAATGTGAAGACTTGCTTCAGTACCTGCAGATTCTTTGTGACCAAAACGTTCACAAAACACAATAGATATTTTGCAAAAGGTATATTATCAATACGATAAGCATTAAAAATAACAAAACTACCAATGCGGTTTCAGTGCAATTTCAGAATATACATATTTTTTCAGCAGGGCAAGTCACATCATTATAAATACAGCAATGTGTTTGTTAATAAATACATACTTTCAAATAAATAAAAGCACGCTACTGAAATTAATCATATTCAAGTTAGATTTATTATTATTTAATTAGTCACTGTTGTGATGGTCTTTGATTATCTCCCAACTATTGTCCTATGCCATAGGTAGCTCTCAGGTGATACTTAGTCAAACTTCAAAACAAAAACAAAAATCAGCCTCCACAAACGTAACACTCAAATGCAAGTGAAATGGAAAATAAACAGTCTGTGGGATTTAGATAATTGGCAAATCATTTTGTTAATCATATCACAAGATGTGATACACTTAGCCAGAGCTTAGAACATAACTTAAAAAGGTCCAATGCAGCTGCTTTTATCTCAATATGAACTAATTTCTGGGTAATAATCAAGTATCTTACTGTGATAGTTTTGAATTAAAATGGTCAACAATTTTTTTTTATAGCTTCTTAGCAATTTCTCAAGCAACAATTTTGCTAGGACTGTCAGAGCGGTCTGAGAGGGGAGGGGAAACTGAAAAGTAGTTGTTATTGGCAGAGAGGTTTGGAACTCTTTCTTATTGGACCATTAACCAATTGATCACCTGGTAATGTCACCAGGCACGCCAAAACTCCATCCCAACAAAACAGGCAAAAATGTCAGGCAGTCTTTTCACTAAATGGGCATTATCATCATGTTGACAATTTCACTGTATTATACAACCTCATAGTGTAGAAATATATATTTTAAAAACAGGAAAAATCACATTTGACTGCACTGGGCCTTTAAATAAATAATTGCTACAAAAGACAGGAATCTTAAATAGATGACTGCCATTTCAGGTATTTGGTGTGTATGTCTATCTTTCATACTGTCAGTTAGGACCCCAAAACAAATGTTCCATGTACAGTTGAAGTCGGATGTTTACATACACCTTAGCCAAATACATTTAAACTCTGTTTTTCACAATTCCTGACATTTAATCGTAGTAAAAATTCCCTGTTTTAGGTCAGTTAGGATCACCACTTTATTTTAAGAATGTAAAATAGTAGAGTGATTTATTTATTTTATTTCTTTCATCACATTCCCAGTGGGTCAGAATTTTACATACACTCAATTAGTATTTGGTAGCATTGCCTTTAAATTGTTTAACTTGGGTCAAACGTTTCAGGTAGACTTCCACAAGCTTCCCACAATACGTTGGGTGAATTTTGGCCCATTCCTCCCGACAGAACTTGTGTAACTGAGTCAGGTTGGTGGGACTCCTTGCACGCACATGCCTTTTCAGTTCTGCCCACAATTTTTCTATAGGATTGATGCCCCCTCCAATACCTTGACTTCGTTGTCCTTGAGCCATTTTGCCACAACTTTGGAAGTATGCTTGGGGTCATTGTCCATTTAGAAGACCCATTTGTGACCAAGCTTTAACTTCCTGACTGATGTCTTGAGATGTTGCTTCAATATATCCACATAATTTTCCTTCCTCATGATGCCATCTATTTTGTGAAGTGCACCAGTCTCTCCTGCAGCAAAGCACCCCCCACAACATGATGCTGCCACCCCTGTGCTTCACGGTTGGGATGGTGTTCTTCGGCTTGCAAGCCTCCCCCTTTTTCCTCCAAACATAACAATGGTCATTATGGCCAAACTATTTTTGTTTCATCAGACCAGAGGACATTTCTCCAAAAAGTACAATCTTTGACCCCATGTGCAGTTGCAAACCGTAGTCTGGCTTTTTTTTTAATGGTGGCTTCTGGTGTTTATACCTGCGTACTATTGTTTGTACAGATGAACGTGGTACCTTCAGGCGTTTGGAAATTGCTCCCAAGGATGAACCAGACTTGTGGAGGTCTACAATTTGTTTTCTGAGGTATTAGCTGATTTCTTATGTCAATTAGCCTATCAGAAGCTTCTAAAGCAATGACATTTTCTGGAATTTTCCAAGCTGTTTAAAAGCACAGTCAACTTAGTGTATGTAAACTTCTGACCCACTGGAATTGTGATATAGTGAATTATAAGTGTAAACAATTGTTGGAAGAATTACTTATGTCATGCACAAAGTAGATGTCCTAAAGAACTTGCCAAAACTATAGTTTGTTAACATGAAATCTGTGAAGTGGTTGAAAAATGAGTTTTAATGACTTCAACCTAAGTGTATGTAAACTTCCGACTTAAACATATCCTTTTAACACAGGCATAGCTGGTCTGCTTGAACTGGGAGGTATATTAATGCTAATTTAAGATGTCACTCATTGTGACAGTACTTGCTGGGCACTGATGCATCAAAACAAAGCTAGCTAAAACATTTTAGTTCCAGTGAGAGGGTGAGCGTGACCTCCTATAATGACAGTCAACCCATAGTTCTCCACAGAACACCAATCAGATCCAAGGCCATTAGAACACAAGTCTAGGTTGGCTGAAGCAAAAGCTTCAGCAGCAATAGAAAGTTCTGATCCATACACTCAAATATACAGTATACTCATATATAGTTGCTAATTTAGTGCTTCCGACAAGCACACAACCATTTATACTGTTCATTCATACTGGGTTAGGACATCAACTTTCTCACCGTTTTTGCTGCAATATTGTTACTATGTCAACAATGTAGTGAGAGAACAAACTCTTTCAAGATCATGTATTTTCTGTCCAGCTCCTTTGCCAGGTCCACAATTAGGCCCAATCTATTCCCCTAGAGTATCCTCAGTCCCAGAGGAGCCCTAGAACTAAACTAGTACCTATACTGCATGTTCTAGTACCATCTGTTGATCACACGGGCCCTCCTCATGAAAGAGTGACAAGATAAACTGACAAATACTCAATGTAAACAATGTCAGATTCTCAAACCTAAACACAACATCATTGTGATTGCTTGTTCAAGGACCAACACAGGACTGACAAAAATCTAAAATACAGCATACAACGTTCAATTCAGTGTCCAATGGCCATAGGCAACCCAAAGGGTAGAAAACATACACGTGAAATGTTAAGACCATCCATCCATCCATCCATCCGGCCGTCCGTCTGTCTGTCTGTGAATCGGAAAGATTAGTTTGTTTGAGTGGGGGGGTTCAGTTGTGAGTTTGAGGAGAGGGCAGTTCAGACAGTCCAGGTCTACCATTGGTTTCACCCAAAGAGAGAGAGAAAGGGGGAGAGAGAGAGATCGGACCGTGAGAGGGTTGTGTGCTTCTAACGGACAGATGTTGGGAAGGGTAATATGGTCAGAGGGTAAGCCCCCTCTCCTTTTTCTCTCACTGTTTCTTCTCTGTCTGTTCCTGGGGGCTCTGGTAGGTCACAGGGTAACGTCTTGCTCCTCCATCTCTCACGCCTCCCTCTCTACCTGATGCACTCCTCCTCTGACGGGCTTTCTGATTCCTCGTTCTCGCTGTCCTCTAGCTCGGGAAGGTCTCCCCACAGCAACAAGTTTAAACCTGCAACAAAAGACGCAGTCAACACCAAGTTTGTGTGTGGCAGACTGTGTGGTGGAGCAGTTTAATTAAGTCTTAAGTCCTTGCCAACTAGCTAAGTCAATCAAAAATGGGCTAAAGCAGAAACAGACTGACATCCAGGCATTGTACAACGACCCCAAAATAATATATTCAACCTCTGCATTTTTTCTACTGGTGCTTACTGATGTGATAGTAGAGATAAGAAGAGTACACACAATGTTGGTGTTGCAGAGGGTATTGCATCTTGTCACAAACTATGCATTTAGGGGATATTCTTCTTTACATTTAGTTTTGCTAACTCTTTGGGGTTAGGACATTCCCCCCAATGATGGCGCCGGAGGAGATGGCTGCTGTTCTACGGGCGCCTAACCAAGTGTGTTTTTTTGCGTTATTTGTAACTTATTTTGTACATAAATGTTTCTGCCACCGTTTCTTACGACTGAAAAGAGCTTCGGGATATCAGGACAGCGATTACTCACCTCGGACTGGACAAAGAGTTTTTCTTCAACGAGTCGGATGGGAAGACCGCACTTAGACCGCAATCAATGAGCTGTATACGGCCATAAGCAAACAGGAAAACGTTCATCCAGAGGCGGCGCTCCTAGTGGCCGGGGACTTTAATGCCTGGAAACTCAAATCCGTTCTACCTAATTTCTATCAGCATGTTAAATGTGCAACCAGAGGAAAAAAAAAAACTCTAGACCACCTTTACTCCACACACAGAGACGCGTACAAAGCTCTCCCTCGCCCTCCATTTGGCAAATCTGACCATAATTCTATCCTCCTGATTCCTGCTCACAAACAGAAATTTAAGCAGGCAGCACCAGTGACTCGGTCAATGAAGCAGATGCTAAGCTACAGGACTGTGTTGTTAGCACAGACTGGAATATGTTCCGGGATTCTTCTGATGGCATTGAGGAGTACACCACATCAGTCACTGGCTTCATCAATAAGTGCATTGATGACGTCGTCCCCACAGTGACCGTACGTACATACCTCAACCAGAAACCATGGATTACAGGCAACATCCGCACTGACCAAAAGGTTAGATAGAACTGCCGCTTTCAAGGAGCGGGACTCTAATCCGGAAATTTATAAGAAATCCCGCTATGCCCTCTGACGAACCATCAAACAGGCAAAGCGTTAATACAGGACCAAGATTTAATCGTACTACACCGGCTCAACGCTCGTCGGATGGCAGGGCTTGCAAACTATTACAGACTACAAAGGGAAGCACAGCCGCGAGCTGCCCAGTGACGCAAGTAACACTGAAACATGCATATGAGAGCATCAGCTGTTCCGGACGACTGTGATCACACTCTCCGTAGCCGATGTGAGTAAGAGCTTTAAACAGGTCAACATTCAAGGCCAAAGGGCCAGACAGATTACCAGGATATGTACTCAAAGCATGTGCTGACCAACTGGAAAGTGTCTTCACTGACATTTTTTCAACCTGTCCCTGACTGAGTCTGTAATAATATTTCAAGCAGACCACCATAGTCCCTGTGCCCAAGAACACTAAGGTAACCTGCCTAAATGACTACCGACCCATAGCACTCACATCTGTAGCCATGAAGTGCTTTGAAAGGATGGTCATGGCTCACATCAACACCATTATCCCAGAAACCCTAGACCCACTCCAATTTGCATACCGCCACAAAAGATCCACAGATGATGCAATCTCTATTTCACTCAACACTTCCCTTTCCCACCTGGCCAAAAGGAACACCTATGTGAGAATTATATTAATTGAATACAGCTCAGCCTTCAACACCATAGTGCCCTCAAAGCTCATTACTAAACTAAGGACCCTGGGATTAAACACCTCCCTTTGCAACTGGATCCTGGACTTCCTGACTGGCGACCACCAGGTGGTAAGGGTAGGTAACAACACATCCTATGTATTATTTTTTCACCTAACACTATATAGTGTACATATTCAGTCATTCACTCATACTTTGCAATGCGTTTCTATAGCTTTTTGCACTCCAGACTTTGTGTATTTTATACTTTTTCATACTGCCGCACTATGTGTCATGTATCGTGTATCTGTCTTTTGTGTATTTCGTTCTGGCATTTTGCACCTGCCCTGTGTTTTTCGTAGCTGCTTGACAAAGTAATTTCCCCACGTGGATCAATAAAGTACCTGTCTGTCTGTCTGTCTGTCTAAGAGGTCAGTGTGCTGGGAGACAGTGAGTGAAGAAGTTCTAACCTGTAGCATCCAGTCTGTTGAGTGTGGACACAGCCTCACTGTTAAACATCCAGAAATGGCCATTGTTACAGGACAGCAAGCAGGGCTTACACGGAGCTACCACATGATACCCCACAACATTACCACTGAAGAGGGGGAGAGAGGAGAGGCAGAGAGAGGGAGTGGGAAATAGATATAGAGAAAGAGAGAGAGATATGGAGGGAGGGAGGATGAGAGAGAAACAAAAAACGTGTCAGCTTTTTATATGGAGCACCTGTGAAAGTGCTAATTATCAGTAGGCAGTAGGTGTCTATTATCTACCCTATGAGTTTCTGTGAACAACAACAAAGCACCGGAGATACAAAAGGGGCCTGACACTGTACCCACCAAACTGCTGGCTGAACAACTTTCCTACTGAAGCATTTTGCATCCATTTACATTGGTATTTTTCAAGATAAATGTGAATAAACAACCCCCCCCCCACACACTGTTACGCTGCTATTTTGTAAACATAAAGCAAATAGGCTTACATGGTGATGCAAACAGGTTAGAGTAATGTGAGTAGGCAAATCTGTGATTACTGTAACATTAAATACATACCATTTCAGGCAGGCAATATCTCTCAGTTTGCATTTGCAGCTTTCTGTAGAGTAGCAGCTGGCCACAAAGTCAACTGTTCTAGAAGAGGGGTGTTATGGGGATTGTTAAAAAGAACAAAGGGGTGCCATCTCGTTCTAGCCATAGAGTGTGATAATGGATAATAACATATGTTGATGCATAAAGTATTTCCTATATCTCACAGTACCGTAAACATTCAACATATGAACAAATACTACTGACTGATGAGAGACCCCCCAAAGAAAACACACAGTCAGTGATCATGTCATGACAACATAGTGGCTATATTGTTTACCTGTTGGGCGGTATGTCCGTAGAAAACAGCTCAATTTCTGTGTCTGCAAGAAGTACTGCCTTCATTCCTCTTGTGCAAAGTAGACTCTCACAGTATATACAATGCACTTGAGTGACACATTTGTTTTTGAAGTTGGAGGTAGACATGCTCTTTAAATACTGTTCTGCTAGCCCCAGAATCACAGTGTCCAGAGGAAATGTGTCAGAACAGATTGATCTATGTAGCAATGGAAGCGAACGTTACCAATAAAAATGTATAGCTACCTAAGTTAGCTAGCTAAACACTATTGTTACTGGATAACTTAGTAGGTAGCTAGTAACAACTAGCTGGACGTCGTTAGCAGCAAGTGAGTTATAAAAGATAAGCTTAACGTTTCCACGTCTATATTGGGAGGTTTCAATAAATTGCTAACTAGATACCTACCGATTCCTGTTGATAGTGAGTAATGGTTGACAACAAGCCAGATAGATACGTCAACTACTTGTCATCAAAGAGCCGCAACAAGATAGCTATCCTTAGCTACGGTCGTTAACGTAACGAGTGTGACCACAATAACACAGCATCCGATGTTCAAAATAGCTAATGGTCTGTTGCCATTTTCAATTTATCTTCGAAGTGCTCTTCTCAAAGGAAACAATTTCCGTATTCTTTGTTCAGTTAAGTCGCTGCATTCACAGATTCAGTCAAATGTAGTGGTAGCCAGCTAGCTTCACTGTTGTGTTGATTGTTTACAACTTCCTGTTAGCTACCGATACTTCCTGAAACAGTTTTTAAACGGCTTTATGTCGAATTTCGATTGGCTCTCGAGGACAAAAATTACTATTCCATTGGGTAACACTCGTATATCACGCCTACCTAGGTAATATTTACAGTCGATTTGAAGGATTTTATGCCATTCATAATCAATTCAGCCAATCGAAAGATGGAAAATCTCATATGTTCAATGAAGAGGCGGGGTTGTGTTAGGAGAACTTGTGAAAAATGCACCAAACAAATCTTCCCGAGGGACTTAAATAAAATAGTATTGGTAAAATCAATGTGGTGTATGTATAAGCATTGCTTTTAGCAACTTGCCTTGTAAAGCGTGGGCGATGCAGTATGTCTTTATAGTACACAAACAGTTATAAAAGTATAAGTAACTTTTGCAGCTCATAACTTAGATGTATGTCAACGTTTGGAGAAAGACAATATGTATCTTGCTAGTTAGCTAACGGTATCTCGGAGACTTGGCCTTCTTATTATACCTCAGAGGACTTGACTAGCTAGCTCCTTAGCCTAACTCTGGTCCCGATATTTCCTATGGCAAGAAATTGTGATATGCCACGTTCTTATAGGCTGGTTTAACCAGTCTGATCGCTACGTCCACCGTTCTTTTTCACTTCACTTATCGACTAGTGAAAATAAAATAATAGTGAATGCAGCGACCAGGCTGGTTCCACCAGGCTATCATTCTTACGCCACGTATAAAAGCCTTTATTGTTTCACATTGTTGTAATGTATGTATTCAAATTCCCTGCTATGTCATTTATACAGCCAAATGCCGCTTGCAACAATATTGTAACTTGCGAGACCAATGCGTGATCTGACCAAAGATAGAACAAGGAGCTAATTATAAATATATTTGATCTGTCTGTAAAAAATAGACATTATAGATTTTGAACTCATGGTACAATTCTAGTCTATATTGCAGCCTACTACTCTGCAAGATCCAATGTATATATAAAGTCATTAATATAATCTGTAGGGCTATACTTTGACAGCTATAACTCATTGATTGGTTGGCATTGTGATATGCCCATGTTTTGCATGGTTAGTCGAGCTAATTTGATGTTGAGATGTGTCTGTTACTTGAACTCTGTGAAGCGTTTATTTGGGCTGCAATCTGATGTGCAGTTAACTCTAATGAACGTATCCTCTGCAGCAGAGGTAACTCTGGGTCTTCCTTTCAGGTGACGGTCCTCATGAAAGCCAGTTTCCTCATAGCGCTTGATGGTTTTTGCGACTACACTCGAAGAAAAATTCAACGTTCTTGACATTTTCCGGGCTGACTAATCTTAATGTTTTAAAGTAATGATGGACTGTTGTTTTTCTTTGCTTATTTGAGCTGTTCTTGCCATAATATGGACTTGGCCTTTATCAAATAGTGCTATCTTCTGTATACCACCCCTACCTCGTCACAACACAACTGAAACATATTAAGAAGGACAGAAATGCCACAAAAACAGCTTTTAGCACACCTGTTAATTGGAATGCATTCCAGGTGACTATCTCATGAAGCTGGTTGAGAGAATGCCAAGAGTGTGCAAAATTATCATTAAGGCAAAGGGTGGCTACTTTGAAGAATCTCAAATCTAAAATATATTTTGATTTGTTTAACACTTTTTTGTTTACTACATGATTCCATATGTGTTATTTCATAGTTTTGAATTTACAAGCTCTTATAAAAGGTACCCCAGTTTGTTTTTAAGTGCTATTACCTTTTTTTGAGTATTTAATTTTCACAACACACCAGAGTTGAAAACTGTGAAGTAAATTATACTGTCAATGTCATGTGCACATTGGACCACATTGAACTGAAATATATTTGGACCTTTATGATTTCTTGGTTCTTCCATATATTTATATTCACGGCCCCACCCTAAAACAATCTGATTCATTTATATCAGGTAATTAGTCAATTACAATTCAAGAATGATGTGTAAGAGGCCCACCATTTTATCCATACGTACACAGTATTAAATGCTGGGCTAGTGTGTTAATGAATATATATGGCCAAGCACTCTGCCGTTTATGTATCAACCAAATGAATGCGATACATGCATAGTGTGTGTGCGTTTCCCCATGCCTGCGCATTGGCTTCCCATTCTCAGCTCATCCATGTACCCCACTCTGACTCTAGGAGGAAGAGCAGAGAGCCACGGAGCCAGGCCATCCTCCGACCGTCGTGGTTACAACCAACCACTCACTGAAGGACTAAACTTTTTTGGAGTCTCCTCATCCGGCCGTGCTGGCTGACTGGTTATTGTTGGTTTAGGGGAATGCATCTCTCCTCTGTTTGCTCTATAAACTGTTTTGGGAACGCATTGAAGAAGGGATCCACACGAATGGGAATACGGCAGCGCCAAACTCTTGCAATGCGGCCAGAGTGAAGGGGACAGAAGACAATACAATTCCACGGGCTGTGGGGCTTCTCGCTACACTATTTCAGTGGGGTCTGCTTGCAGACGAACTGTTAGTTACATTTTTTTCCTCTGATTGCTCTTATAACCCATTATTGCGACGAATAGTGTTTTTGATTAGAAGAACCAACAATGACGTCTACGGCCAAATTCAGAAAGGACAAGGAGATCGTAGCCGAATATGAGACTCAAGTTAAAGGTAATACTTTTCTACCAAGTTGTATATTGTTATAAATGCTGTTCCTTGCGCTCATGTAGGCTATCCAGTCCATAACGGCTTGTCGCATTTATTTTCCGCTTCGTGGATACGTCAACGTGGATCACTTATTCCTGTCTAAGCCTACCCCAATATCCAAACTAATAGCCTATTCATTGTACAAAGGATAATACGGCGTGGGTCCTATTTGATGTGTTTAGTAGGCAGATTATTCTTGTTTAATTGTCATCATAGTCTAATGTGGTGTCAAATCAAAGCGTACTTTAAATCTTGATAACCATATTTTATCGAGGGTAGCCTTCCAAATCATCAGGCCCACAGTAAATAAAAATACATCTGATAGCCTTATGTTTGAGTTATGCGGTATTGGTGCATTCATATACCGCATTGATACAACGGTATGAAATGTGTTTTTGCTCTCCAGGGTGATGTTATGTATGTAGCTTACACGCAGAGTTCAGATTCCACATGCCTGTGAAACAACGCAGGGCGTTTTCTCTCTCTGCAGGTCTTCCTGCCTTCTGGTGTGGTGCTGTTCTAAATTATTTCCCAATGTCTGCGGTGTTGCGCGCATGAGACACAGACATCGGGCATTCAGAACATCGTTAGGAATAGGACACAATTATGAATTAAATGGCCCGTCGCCTCACGTGCGAGTGTCTGTCCGAGGTTCACCGATGTCGCCTGAACCAAGGACATAGGAGCACGGGAGGGTTTTGGCGAGTTTTTTTTCCACGGGGAAGTGGGGAGAGGATGAGAGGGGTGGTGTTTAGCGTGTTAACTGTTTACTCGCTGATGGTTTATCGATGTTTGTTGTCAGGGGGATCATGGTATTTTCATGGTTAGGGAGTCAGTCATGCTAGATTTATATCTGATCTGTGGAAATGTAGCGGTAATAAGGCTTGGAGAGGACAGGAGAGAGAAAAGGACAGGATATTATCCTCCTAATGAACAGCACTGCAGCCACAGAAGATGAAGTGATAAGACCCCTTACCTCTCCTCTCCTCACTGTTATGGGTCAGAGAAGGAGACAGGGAGGGAGACAGACAGACACCACTTCATCATAAAGTAGCCAGGTTAGCTGTATCCTAACAGTATGAAATTGCTCCCCCCTCTCCTGACGGTACCTTTTTAATTCACAACCCCTGCTACAACTATTACCCACGTCCATCCATATAGGAGAAATGACTGGACAGGCTTCCAACAGTGGACAGGCGGGAAGAACAGGAGAGAGAAGGAGAATAAACATGTGATTAAGTTTGCACAGTGTGTTTGACTGTGACAGACCAGTAAGACTAGCCTAAAGGCCGTCAGGTGGCGATATTGAGTCTTGTCATTTTACCGTCCAAATGCATTGTATGCAGCCGGCAATACATTCGTATCCCCGTAGACCGGGTTGTACCTAAAACATTCTCCATTCAAGGCGGCAAAGGCTTCGATTTCCTTTTTAACTTTATTTCATGTCGATAAGGCGGGAAATGTGTGTATTTTCCTTTTTACACCACAATGCTAGAGTGGCTAAATGCTAATCCCAGATGATGTGTATCGTGTTCAGCCAATCAGGTTACAATTCAATTTCATTTTCAATTTAAGGGCTTTATTGGCATGGGAAACACATGTTAACGTTGCCAAAACAAGTGAAGTAGATACTAAACAATAAAAATGTACAGTAAACACTACACTCAGAAGTTCCAAAATAATAAATACATTTCAAATGTCATATTATGTATACTGTACAGTGTTGTAACAACGTGCAAATAGTTAAAGTACAAATGGGAAAATAAATAAACATAAATATGGGTTGTATTTACAATGGTGTTTGTTCTTCGCTGGTTGCTCTTTTCTTGTGGCAACAGGTCACACATCTTGCTGCTGTGATGGCACACTGTGGCATTTCACCCAGTAGATATGGGAGTTTATCAAAATTGTGTTTGTTTTCAAATTCTTTGTGGATCACTGTAATCTGAGGGAAATATGTGTCTCTAATATGGTCATATATTTGTCAGGAGGTTAGGAAGTGCAGCTCAGTTTCCACCTCATTTTGTGGGCAGTGTGCACATAGCCTGTCTTTTCTTGAGAGCCAGGTCTGCCTACGGCGGCCTTTCTCAATAGCAAGGCTATGCTCACTGAGTCTGTACATAGTCAAAGCTTTCCTTAAGTTTGGGTCAGTCACAGTGGTCAGGTATTCTGCCACTAGTTTGCTCAGTTTTTTTGTTAATTCTTTCCAATGTGACAAGTAATTCTCTTTTTTTTTTCTCATGATTTGGTTGGGTCTAATTGTGTTGCTGTCTTGGGGCTCTGTGGGGTCTGTTTGTGTTTGTGAACAGAGCCCCAGGACCAGCTTGCTTAGGGGACTCTTCTCCAGGTTCATCTCTCTGTAGGTGATGGCTTTGTTATGGAAGGTTCGGGAATCGCTTCCTTTTAGGTGGTTGTAGAATTTAACGGCTCTTTTCTTGATTTTGATAATTAGCGGTTATCGGCCTAATTCTGCTCTACGTACACTATTTGGTGTTTTTCATTGTACACAGAGGATATTTTTACAGAATTTTGCATGCAGAGTCTCAATTTGGGGTTTGTCCCATTTTGTGAATTATTGGTTGATGAGCGGACCCCAGACCTCACAACCATAAAGGGCAATGGGTTCTATAAATGATTCAAGTATTTTTAGCCAGATCCTAATTTGTATGTCAAATTTTATATTCCTATTGATGGCATAGCTTTGTGGAAGTTACCTGTGGCGTTGATGTTTAGGCCGAGGTAGGTATAGTTTTTTGTGTGCTCTAGAGCAACGGTGTCTAGATGGAATTTGTATTTGTGGTCCTGGCAACTGGACATTTTTTGGAACACCGTTATTTTTGTCTTACTGAGATTTACTGACAGGGCCCAGGTCTGACAGAATCTGTGCAGAAGAGATCTAGGTGCTGCTGTAGGCCCTCCTTGATTGGTGACAGAAGCACCAGATCGTCAGCAAACAGTAGACATTTGACTTCAGATTCTAGTAGGGTGAGGCTGGGTGCTGCAGACTGTTATAGTGCCCTTGCCAATTAGTTGATACATATGTTGAAGAGGGTGGGGCTTAAGCTGCATCCCTGTCTCACCCCACGCCCCTATGGCAAGAAATGTGTGTGTTTTTTGCCAATTTTAACCGCACACTTGTTGTTTGTGTACATGGATTTTATAATGTCGTATGTTTTTCCCCCAACACCACTTTCCATCAATTTGTATAGCAGACCCACATGCCAAATTGAGTCAAATGCTTTTTTGAAATCAACAAAGCATGAGAAGACTTTGCCTTTGTTTTGGTTTGTTTGTTTGTCAATTAGGATGTGCAGGGTGAATACGTGGTCTGTCGTACAGTAATTTGGTAAAAAGCCAATTTGACATTTGCTCAGTACATTGTTTTCACTGAGGAAATGAACTAGTCTGCTGTTAATGATAATGCAGAGGATTTTCCCTAGGTTGCTTTTGACGCATATCCCACGGTAGTTATTGGGGTCAAATTTGTCTCCACCTTGTAGATTGGGGTGATCAGTCCTTGGTTCCAAATATTTGGGAAGATGCCTGAGCTAATGATGATGTTAAAGAGTTTAAGTATATCTAATTGGAATTTGTGGTCTATATATTTGATCATTTCATTGAGGATACCATCCACACCACGGGCCTTTTTGGGTTGGAGGGTTTGTATTTTTTTTCCTGTAGTTCATTCAATGTAATTGGAGAATCCAGTGGGTTCTGGTAGTCTTTAATAGTTGATTCTCGGATTTGCATTTGATCATGTATATTTATTCGCTCTTTGTTCTTTGTTATAGAGCCAAATATATTGGAGAAGGGGTTTACCCAGACATCTCAGTTTTGGATAGATAGCTCTTTGTTGTTGTTTGCTTAGTGTTTTCCAATTTTCCCAGAAGTGGTTAGAGTCTATGGATTCTTCAATTACATTGAGCTGGTTTCTGACGTGCTGTTCCTTCTTTTTCCGTAGTGTATTTCTGTATTGTTTTAATGATTTACCGTAGTGAAGGCGTAGGCTCAGGTTTTCTGGGTCTCTATGTTTTTGGTTGGATAGGTTTCTCAATTAATTTCTTAGGTTTTTACATTCTTCATCAAACCATTTGTCACTGTTGTTAATTATCTTCAGTTTTCGGTTTACATTTTTTTTATTTGATAGGGAAGCTGAGAGGTCAAGTATACTGTTTAGGTTTTCTACTGCCAAGTTTTCACCTTCACTAATACAGTGAAACGTTTTGTCCATGAAATAATTAAAAATAATGCTTTGTTTCCATTAAGTATCATCAAGTGCTCTCCCTGCTTGTTAGAGAATTTTGAATTTCCGTGGCGCCGTGGTCAAAGGGTCGCGCTCTGGCTCTGAGCCTCATGAGTTCAAGCCCAGTGCTGGTGAGCGCCGACAAAGGCATATATCGACGTCCTTAGGACCTTTTCAAACATCTAAAATCGATTTCTCTTTCTTGTGACCAGCCTGTGTGGACAGATTGACACCCTGGCATCAGTGGTGTGCTAAGGCTTTGAGACTCTGAGGCTCCAGCAGGCTGGGTTAGCTGTGTGTCTGTCCCCTGTAGGGTCCTACTGTTCCCCTACCCCACCTGTCATCGCTGTCTTTAAAACAGCGTACAGGGTAACATGTATGTGTTTACCAGTTTGTAAAGAGTTTCTATTGTGTTTACAAGCGTAAAAAGTCTACTGAATAAACCACCTCTTTCTTTCTTTCTTTCTTTTCCCATATCTTTCCCCTCTCTCTCTTAATTCTGCTCGTATCTCTCTCTCTCTCTCTCTCTCTCTCTCTCTCTCTCTCTCTCTCTCTCTCTCTCTCTCTCTCTCTCTCTCTCTCTCTCTCTCTCTCTCTCTCTCTCTCGCTCTCTCCCCTCTCTCTCTCTCTCTCTCTCTCTCTCTCGCTCTCTCTCTCTCTCTCTCTTTGAATAGCTGTGGTGTCTCAGCCCCAATAAGACATTAATCTGCACCATGCAAGGAAAGCACATGTCTCTTCCAAGGAAAATGAATAGAAATCTACAGGCCTGATAGCATTACTGTGCCAGGCCAGCTACATACATTCACACGTGCAAGCACACACAAACACACACACACATACACACACACACACACACACACACACACACACACACACACACACACACACACACACACACACACACACACACACACACACACACACACACACACACACACACACACACACACACACACACACACACACACACACACACACACACACACACACACACACAATTTATTCTGTCAGGTTCTTGCAAGGGGGAGGTGGTGGGATGTGGAGGTGTTGTCTGTCTGTCTTTTACCTGAATCCCCCTCTCCTCTCCTCTCCTCTCCTCTCCTCTCCTCTCCTCTCCTCTCCTCTCCTCTCCTCTCCTCTCCTCTCCTCTCCTCTCCTCTCCTCTCCTCTCCTCTCCTCTCCTCTCCTCTCCTCTCCTCTCCACCTCTTCCTCTTCGGAAAATAAACGTATGCAGCTCCTCAACTCCTCAGCCCTGTATTCCAGAACCAGAAGCTCAGCAGAATAGCACGCCCCATTTCACAGCTCTGGAATTCCACAGGCAGACTTTTCCCTGTTATTTCCAGTCCAATCCCAGCTGGTGTGTGAGAGAGGAATGTCCCTCCTACAGAGATGCAAGGATGAAAATGTTCAGAGGAAATGGAATCGTGATCACAATTACACAAAACGCAGTTAGAACGTAATAACACATTAAATTCTCCCTGTTATATTGGTCCACCAAAAAAGCACAAGAATCCATTTTAGTCCTGATAGAAATATTGATTGGAATGAGCTCTGAGCTGTCCTGATTCTGTAGGGAACCATTCTGGGGATGACAAATCTTCTCGTTCTCTCCCCCCAAAGATACTTGGTAGAGAGCTGCTATGGGTTTACCCACTCACACTTACACACACCACACACTCTAACAGTAATAATCCCCATTGAGGAATGAAGCTGCCCTGTGATATTAAAATTGTCTGCGTGCTTAAGCTACTTCTAACTCTCTTGGAGACGTATGATATCAATGGCGTGTGTCTGATGTGAATGGCTGATTGTGCTTCCACACAATGGAGGAAAATGGAGGAGTTCTACTTGCGCGTGTGTGTGTGTTCACAGGCTGAGTTAATGTATATTTGATCAGACGAAGCAGTGGGGAAAGAGTGGGCCTGCTGAATACTGAGTGTGTCATGTCTGTAGTAGCTATTGAATGGGTCACTAAACCAGCAGACAGAGAGAGAGAGAGAGAGAGATAGAAAGTCAAATGGAAAGATGGAGAGAGCAGAGGCCATCTAATGCTATAACTGTGTTTGTTCAGTATCCACATGAGAAAATGTGCATTGGACAAGTTCAGGTAGAACTGTCAACGTACCTCCTCCATTTCCTGACAATGTAAACCACCCCGGTTTTGTGCTGGTCTTACAGCATGTGAGAATGTGCAGTGCCTCTCTCAATCAGTATCCAGGGCAAACAAAACCCAGACGACCATTTCCTATTCAAACCAATAGAATTCAAACCTATTGAAACACTGCAATTCTGTTCTAATCAGTCATCATCATACATGATTACTCGCCTGTGTGTGTACTAGTGCGTGTGTGTGTGTGTGTGTGTGTCTGTTTACGCCATTAGAGGCTCTGGGAAGCGGTCGTTAAGTTCCCCTAATCTCCCATTGTCCACTATAGTACGATCTCCTAACGACCCATAGTCAATTACTGCTTGACTGTGTGAGTGTAACGACCCACACTCAATTAGAGGTGGACTGCGCGGCTCAATCAGATGACTGTTTGCTCCGTCTGTGTGTGAGAGAGCAAGGAAGTTTGTGAGTGTGTGAAGGAGAGAGGGGTAGTCTGTGTGCGAGGGAGGGAGAGAGATGGAGAGAGAGCGGTAGTCTGTGTGCAAGGGAGGGAGAGAGATGGAGAGAGAGCGGTAGTTTGTGTGTGAGGGAGGGAGAGAGATGGACAGAGAGCGGTAGTCTGTGTGTGAGGGAAGGAGAGAGATGGAGAGAGAGTGGTAGTTGGTAGTCTGTGTGTGAGGGAGGGAGAGAGATGGATAGTGCGCGGTAGTCTGTGTGCGAGGGAGCGAGAGAGATGGAGAGAGAGCGGTAGTCTGTGTGTGAGGAAGGGAGAGAGATGGAGAGAGCGCTGTAGTCTGTGTGTGAGGAAGGGAGAGAGATGGAGAGAGAGCGGTAGTCTGTGTGTGAGGGAGGGAGAGAGATGGAGAGAGAGCGGTAGTCTGTGTGTGAGGGAGGGAGAGAGATGGAGAGAGAGCGGTAGTCTGTGTGTGAGGGAAGGAGAGAGATGGAGAGAGAGCGGTAGTCTGTGTGTGAGGGAGGGAGAGAGATGGAGAGAGAGCGGTAGTCTGTGTGTGAGGGAGGGAGAGAGATGGAGAGAGAGCGGTAGTCTGTGTGTGAGGGAAGGAGAGAGATGGAGAGAAAGCGGTAGTCTGTGTGTGAGGGAGGAAGAGAGATGGAGAGAGAGCGGTAGTCTGTGTGTGAGGGAGGGAGAGAGATGGAGAGAGAGAGTTGTTTGTCCTAACAGATGATGGAGGATGCATCAAACCTGTTGAGGTGTGCGCTTGTGTGTGTGTGTGTGTGTCTCCACGTGCGTGTGTGTTTGTGCACGCTTTTGTGTCTACGTGCGTGTGTGCGTGTGGAGGCAGCTGTACGTGTCTGTTCTCTGTGTTGACAGATGGTAGAGGATGAAGAGACGTCCAGGTGAGCAGGAGAGGATGGAGGAGGCGAGATTCAAATGTGAAGGACAGATGGAAAGAGGAGGGAGGGGAGTGGGAGATAAAATAGTGTATTTTTCTCCTTCACTAGCAGAGAAACTGTTTGTTCCTTGGGTCTCTCCATCTGACAGGTGTGTGTGTGTGTGTTTCAGCACTTTATATGCTGTAGATATAGAAATGGTAGATAACAAATTGAATAGAATTACAGGAAATTTGCTTTCAAACTTCAACATTTTCTCCCAGCCTCATGGCAAAAAGACCGTTTAGATGGAATATCATCAATCCACTTTGTTAGACTTGTGGAAATATATTGTGCAATATTGTGGTATGTAGAAGAACAGGTAGGTTATATCATGTTACTGAGTAGACTGTCTGTGGTGGCTATGGTGGGACCTGTATGGTTATGGAGAGAGAGAGAGAGAGAGCCCTCATGGCGCCAGGTGGGAGAGGTTAAAGTTCAGGTTTTGGAAGAATGACGATCATTGGTGCCAGATGTTCTATCTATCCTGAATGCAAACACAGGCTGCTGCCCCTTAAACCACACTCATTACTGAGGCATGCTGGGATTGTGTAATGGCTCCCTTGCCACACAGTCAGGTGTTCCTGCTTTGACGTGTGTGTGTGTGTGTGTGTGTACTGTGTAACTGCTATGTGTTTTGCATGGCGTCAACTGAAGCATTCGTCAACAGGGCAACTGTACTGTCTGTGTCTGAAAAGGACTGTTTTGTCCCCAGCCATAAGCCACCTTTAAGATGTTTTCTGATAACTTTATTTGTCAACTGCACACAAGGCCCAACCAAAATTTGACTCATTATTTTGTCTACAACATATTTTGATTATGTAATTGTAAAATAAGGACCTTGTAGCAGTCACTAGGGAATGAAATCAGCAGAAGGCAAGGCAGGTTGACGTGCTTAGAGTGTAGATTTATTTGCTGGTCTTGGTGATCCAATGGTGAAAAAGCGCCATATACAAAATATACAAGTAGGTGTACCGAATATACACTGGCAATAGCCCAAAAGAAATAGCTTCTGTATCAGGCCTTAACCTGTTCTATTCAAGACTGTACAGCCTGGTTCCCCTTGGGAAACCAAATGGAATCTGTCTAACAGGAACTCTTACAGGTAGGCCTACATAATGTAAGCACTTGGCCCCCAGAACCATACAATTACCCAATTGGCAATTACAACCAATAAACGGGTTCTACAATGTAAAAGGCAATGTCCACACCCATTGTTACATTGGTACATTTGTCTTAATCAGACTTAATGATAATTCATGATATTTCAACACCATGCGTACATGGAACAGTCATTTTTGCTTAGTCACCATTCTGACTCCAAAACGTAGAGCACAGTCCACGTAGCCTACTTCTATACGCGCTCCCATTACGCACAACCAGTATGACAGAGACATAGGACACAGACACACGGATACATTGAATTAAATAAATAAATCTTCCACCTCATGAGTCTTGTGAACATTCATGTGCACAACAAATATTGCGCCCACTCAGAGGGTAAGAAATGGTTGGATAGATGAAAATGTATCATTGGCCTATCAAGCATGAAACAGAAATGTTTAGCATGTAAATCTTGGTGGGGCAAACTCCCCTTTTTTTTTATGCATGCCATCAAAGCCACTACACAGCGCAACACCACTAAACAATACATTAATTGCACTATACCAGTGACAAACGGTGTCCACAAACGGTTAGGGCCTACATAAAGCTGTCCCAACAGCAGAGCTTTCTTTCTGTACCATGGAGTAAATCCTCACCACCGCTACACCTGGCTATCAGCAGAGCCTTGTCTGGCAGCAAATCAGTTCATTCAACCTCATTTACTGCCTTTTTAAAAAACATAACTGATATGGTTGACTTGCTTAAATAAATGTGGTTTCTACTGACAATTGAGATGTACAAACTATGGCAAAAGGTGACGACGAGTGAATAAGAGGCAATCCGTAATTTCGATTAAGACATTAATGAGCGAGCTAGGACGGACATAGTCAATATAACTATTTGTTCAGCACTTCTGAAATGTACAGCGACAGAATTCAGAACATGGGCCGTTCTTACAGTATTCTTCCTGTACACCAAGTCAGAACTGTAGGATAAATAAAGGGGGCATATAAGCAGACAATGGAAGCGCTTACAATATTCAGTGATTACATTTCTCTAAAACAGGCTATAGGCTATATGTGCACCACCAAGTTAGAACAGTAGGCTAAGTTAAGCATTCTCTGGATTCATGGTGCTTTCAAGAAAACTGGGAACTCTGAAAAAAACAAGGTTGAATCATGATGTCCATGATCTTCAGGTCGCCGCTCTAGAAAGAATTCCCGACTTGGAATTCTGAGTTGGATGACCGTTCAAAACGTATTTTCCCAGTCGGAGCTCGTTTTTTTCAGAGTTTCCAGTTGTCTTGAACTCACTGAGATTTCCCAGTTCTGAGTTTCCAGTTGTTTTGAACGTGACAGAAGTCATGGGCCTATGCATGTAAATGTGTGAAAGCAACAGCAAACATTTCAACAGGAGGAAAAAAGCACTCTCCACTGGCGGGAGTTTGGAGAGCGCAAACGAAGAGCCGTGCCTATGGTGCGTCTTCGCCACAGTAATTATTCATTTTAAACAAATTCCAAATGCAAGCTCCATAAGTAAATTATCAATTTCAAGCAGTTGTTCTATACCAAAATACCAGTAGGCCTATGCTAGTCATTGTTGCTAGTCATTGTTGCTAGTCATTGTTGCTAGTCATTGTTGCTAGTCATTGTTGCTAGTCATTGTTGCCCCATTGCTGGTGAGCTTGCAAAGTAAACAGTTAATATTCTTGATCACCAAATAATTTTTGGAGCTGCATATTTATTTATTATGGCAATCCTCTCTTCCTATAATTCGACGTTTGCGCTGCACCCGATCCTATAGCTGTACAGCAAATCAGCAATCAGCTCACCACAACCTGTGTTGATTGACAGTTTGCTGATCCATTCAGAGTGCCGAGTGTACGTTTCACCAACCAATCTGTTGCAGGCTCTTTTGCAAGGGAGATGCTGCGGCTACTGTCTCTGGCTGTGTGGAGAGTAATCCACGTAGACTTAGTGCCACAAAATGAGTGGCAAAACATTACAAAACCTAGCCAGATAATTTCAAGTCATCAGTTTCAAGTCAAAGTCGAGTCCTGAGTCTTGAGGCTTCAAGTCCAAGTCATTTTATTTTCTATGAAGTCGAGTCTCAAGTCATCAAATTTGTGACTTGAGTCAGACTCGAGTCTCAAGTCATCAAATTTGTGACTTGAGTCAGACTCGAGTCCAAGTCATGTGACTCGAGTCCACAACTCTGCAGCAAGCCTCCGGTTGCCAGCTCACTTCCCGACAGATTTTCTCCATTGGACCCGGGATTCGAACTGATAACTCACCGGTTGCTGGCTCACCTCTCTAAGTTCTAGGATACCATTCTCCTCTGTATGTTATTTCAGCCCCTCATATGTCGTCTTTAGGCATAGTTGGAGGTCTGAGTGGAGAGAGGCTTGGGTAGAGTAGAGCTGTGTGTGTGTATGTGTGTGTGTGTGTCATGGAAGGTTTCTGTTTCTCTCTGTGCTCCTGGTGCCACGCTCTGCCTAGTGACAATACACACACACACACTCACACACACTCACAGCAACCGGTGAGAGTGTGTAAGAATGTGAAACATGAGCTTTGGTCTCAGACCCCTCTCTTTCTCTCTTTCTTTTTCTTTCTCTCTGTCTTTCTCTCTGGCTATGTGTGAGCTGAACAATGAGAGCATTGTCAGGAGCACCAGTCCAAAACACTCCTTCTCTGCTATGTCTCTCTCTCCCCCTCTTTCTTTCTCTCTCCCCTCTCTCTCTCACTCTCCCTCTCTCGCTCTCTACCTCTCTCTCTCTCTCTCTCTCTCTCTCTTTCTCTCTCTTTCTCTCCTCTCTTTAGTAATGTTTGTAATTTCTGATGAAATCTGACACATTAGTTTTAGACACGCCCTCTGAGGCTGCTTGGCCCAATAATCACAATAATCACTACTGTGTGTGTGTCCCAGAGAGATGGGATGTTGGTGCTGGTGAGAACAGTCGATAACAGTAGGAACACTGAGCTTTATATAAAGCCCAGGTTTAAACAAAGACACCCCAAACACACACACACACACACACACACACACACACACGCACACACACACACCTACACACACAGACAACCAATATCCTGTATTTATTTTTTGTTTTATGGAGGAGAGAAGAAAGGCCAGCTGCTGTAAATAAACTGGGCTGAGTGAGACAATAAAAACACACAGACAAGGAGGTTTCTCCTTTATGTAGATTTTGTAGCGTGTGTGTGTGTGTGTGTGTGCGCATGCATGCGTGCGTGCATGAGTACCTGGTATGAATGTGACCATGGGGAGATCGCCCAACATGCTTCCTGGGAGATCCTTTAGATGGAGCGAGGGCGGGAGCTGCCACATGCCCACTAGTATACATCACAGTGCATTCTGGGATAGGACTAGGAGGTCCTAGGCTAGCGTTTCCCAAACTCGATCCTTGGGACCCCAAGTGGTGCACGTTTAGTTTTTTAGTTCAATATTTTAATCAGCTGTGTAGTGCTAAGGCAAAAACCAAAATGTGCACCCCTTGGGGTCCCGAGGACTGAGTTTGGTAAACCCTGTCCTAGGTGGTGCAGAATGGCTTCAAACCTCAAGGACCAGTGATGTGACATGCCAAGTCAGTATCACCAAGCAACTAGAGGAGGAGAGGATTGCTTCACACTGCGAAAATAAGGTGCACTCCTTTTGTAGTGTAGTGATACAGCGGGTGAAATAAGTATTGAACACGTCACTATTTTTCTCGGTAAATATATTTCCAAAGGTGCTATTGACATGAAAGTTTCACCAGATGTTGGTAACAACCCAAGTAATCCATACATACAAAGAAACCAAAACAAATAAGTTCAGAAATTAAGTTATGTGTAATAATGTGAAATGACACAGGGAAAAAGTATTGAACACATGAAGAAAGGGAGGATCAAAAAGGCATGGAAAGCCAAGACAACAGCTGAAAACTATCAGTAATTAAAAAGCAATCCAGCCCCCTGTCAGTGCAAATTAATATCATCTGGTTCAGTCCCAACTGATGGCCTACAGAAAGGTCTCATTGCCAAGGTGTCACACAAGACACATCTCATGAGTAGGTAAAAGCAAAGAGCTGTCTCAAGACATTCACAACCTAATTGTTGCAAAACATAATGATGGCATTGGTTATAGGCGCATTTCTAAACTTCTGAATGTTCCAGTGAGCACTGTTGTGGCCATAATACGGAAGTGGAAAGACAATCATTTCACCATAAATTTGCCTCGACCAGGTGCTCCTCGTAAATTTGCCCATTCATCCTTCCTTCAATTATGTGAAGTTTGCCAGTACCATTTGCTGAAAAGCACCATGATGTTCCCACCTCCAAACTTCACTGTTGGAATGGTGTTTTTATGGTGATGTGCAGTGCCATTTCTCCTCCAAACATGGTGTGTATTATGACATCCAAACAGTTCAATTTTGCTCTCATCTGACCACACTATATTCTCCCAGTATTTCACTGGCTTTTCCAAATGTTGTGCAGCAAACTTTAAACAAGCTTCAACATGCTTTTTTTTCAGCAATGGAGTCTTGCGTGGTGAGCGTGCATACAGGCCATGGCGGTGGAGTGCATTACTTAATGTTTTCTTTGAGACAACAGTACCTGCTAATTGCAGGTCTTTTTGAAGCTCTCCACAAGTGGTCCTTGGCTCTTGGACAACTCTTCTGATTATTCTTTTCACTCCTCTGTCAGAAATCTTGCGAGGAGCACCTGGTAGAGGCAAATTTATGGTGAAATGATTGTTTTTCCACTTCCGTAGTATGGCCCCAACAGTGCTCACTGGAACATTCAGAAGCTTAGAAATGCGCCTATAACCAATGCCATCATTATGTTTTAGGTTGTGAATGTCTTGAGACAGCTCTTTGCTTTAACCATCATGAGATGTGTCTTGTGTGACACCTTGGCAATGAGACCTTTTTGTAGGCCATCAGTTGGGACTGAACCAGATTATATTAATTTGCACTGACAGGGGGCTGGATTGCTTTTTAATTACTGATAGTTTTCATCTGTTGTCTTGGCTTTCCATGCCTTTTTTAACCTCCCTTTCTTCATGTGTTCAATACTTTTCCCCTGTGTCATTTCACATTATTACACATAACTTAATTTCTGAACTTATTTGTTTTGGTTTCTTTGTATGTATGGATTACTTGGGTTGTTACCAACATCTGGTGAAAATTTCATGTCAATAGCACCTTTGGAAATATATTTACCGAGAAAAATGGTGACGTGTTCAATACTTATTTCACCCGCTGTATGTATTATGTATGATATATGCATATTATATACAGTGCATTCGGAAGGTATTCAGAACTCTTTACTTTTTCTACATTTTGTTACGTTACAGCCTTATTCTAGCCTTATGTCCCCCCCCCCCCCTCCATCAATCTACACACAATACCCCATAATGACAAAGCAAAAACAGGTTTTAGGAAATCTTTGCAAATGCATAAAAAAAAAAAAAAATGAAATATCACAAGTATTCAGACCCTTTACTTGGTTCTTTGTTGAAGCACCTTTGGCAGCGATTACAGCCTTGGGTATGACGCTACTTGGCACACATGTATTTGGGGAGTTTCTCCCATTCTTCTCTGCAGATCCTCTCAAGCTCTGTCAGGTTGGATGGGGAGTGTCGGTGCACAGCTATTTTCTCCAGAGATGTTCGATAGGGTTCAAGTCCGGGCTCTCGCTGGGCCACTCAAGGACATTCAGAAGCCACTCTTCCATCTGGCCACTCTACCATAAAGGCCTGATTGGTGGAGTGCTGCAGAGATCGTTGTCCTTCTGGAAGGTTCTCTCATCTCCACAGAAGAACTCTGTAGCTCTGTCAGAGTGACAATCTGGTTCTTGGTCACCTCCCTGACCAAGGCCCTTCTCTCCCGATTGCGGCCAGCTCTAGAAAGAGTCTTGGTGGTTCCAAACTTCTTCCATTTAAGAATGATGGAGGCCACTGTGTTCTTGGGGACCTTCAATGCAGCAGAATTTTGTTGATACCCTTCCCCAGATCCGTGCCTCGACACAATCCTGTCTCGGAGATCTACGGACAATTCCTTCGACCTCATAGGTTGGTTTTAGCTCTGACATGCACTGTCAACTGTGAGACCTTATATAGACATGTGTGTGCCTTTCCAAATCATGTCCAATCAATTGAATTTACCACAGGTGGACTCCAATCAAGTTATAGAAACATCTCAAGGATGAACAATGGAAATGCACCTGAGCTCAATTTCGAGTCTCATAGCAAAGGGTCTGAATACTTATTTAATTTTTTATATATTTACAAAAGATTTCAAAAAAACAGTTTTTGCTTTGTCATTATGGGGTATTGTGTGTAGATTGTTGAGGAAAATGTTTTATTTAATCAATTTTAGAATAAAGCTGTAACGTAACAAAATGTTGAGGGGTCTTAATACTTTCCGAATGCACTGTATACCTCTTGTGATTCATAATATTATGACTATACAAGCAAGCGTTAGGCAATGAGTTGCATTAGGCAATGAGTTGACATTGGTTAGCAAGAATTGGTCTGAGAATTGTCTATATCAAAGGCAAATATTTAATTAACATTGTAAAATTGATGGATTTGCATACACTATACAAAATTATGTGGACACCCTTTCAAATGAGTGGATTTGGCTATTTCAGCCACACCCGTTGCTGACAGGTGTATAAAATCGAGCACACAGCCATGCAATCTCCATAAACAAACATTGGCAGTAGAATGGCCTTACTGAGCTCAGTGACATTTAACGTGGCACCGTCATAGGATGTCAAGTCAATTTGTCAAATTTCGGCCCTGCTAGAGCTGCCCCGGTCAACTGTAAGTGCTGTTATTGTGAAGTGGAAACATCTAGGAGCAACAACGGCTCAGCCGTGAAGTAGAGTGATGAACCACGCTTCACCATTTGGCAGTCTGATGGACGAATCTGGATTTGGCGGTTGCCTGGATATTGTAATGTTGCCAACTGTAAAGTTGGTGGAGGATGAATAATGGCCTGGGGCTGTTTGTCATGGTTCGGGCTAGGCCCCTTAGTTCCAGTGAAGGAAAATCTTAACGCTACAGCATACAATGACATTCTAGGCGATTCTGTGCTTCCAACTTTGTGGCAACAGTTTGGGGAAGGCCCTTTCCTGTTTCAGCATGACAATGCCCCAGTGCACAAAGCGAGATCCATACAGAAATGGTTTGTCGAGATTGGTGTGGAAGAATTTGACTGGCCTGCACAGAGCCCTGACTTCACACCATCGATCACCTTTGCGATGAATTGGAACGCCAGGCCTATTCGCCCAACATTGGTGTCCGACCTCACTAATGGTCTTGTGGCTGAATGGAAGCAAGTCCCCGCAGCAATGTTCCAACATCTCCTGGAAAGCCTTCCCAAAAGAGAGGAGGCTGATATGGCAGCAAAGGGGGGGACCAACCCATATTAATGCCCATAATTTTGGAATGAGATGTTCGACAAGCATACTTTTGGTCATGTAGTGTACAAGGCATAAAGCTTAAGTTACAAGGCAATACTGACATTAACAAAGCATTATTCTAAGCATGATCAGAGAGAGAAAGAGAGAGACAAAGAAACCATGGCATGTGCCATGGCCCAAAGATCATGGGAGAGAGAAATAAATATATATTTTTAGGCAAGTCAGTTAAGGACAAATTCTTATTTACAATGACGGCCTACCTACATGGTCAGCCATAGTAGTACGGCGCCCCTGTAGCAAATTAGGGTTAAGTGATTTGCTCAAGGGCACATCGACAGGTTTTAACCTTGACCTTTCGGTTACTGGCCCAATACTCTAACCGCTAGGCTACCTAAAGTGTAGGTATCTCACCGCAGCAAGTCAGGAACATAAGAGAAAGAGACAATGAATCTAAGACCCTTTATAACATCTGAGTTGTTTGGATTCAAAATAGGAGTTGTTGACCAATAGTATTACTGTAAAGTTAACCTCCAATAAGATATCAGACCTACAGACCTGTAAAGACAACAGAGGTGAGATAATGGGGGTTGGAGAGATAATGAGGCATTCCTAAGACAACACAAAGGAAGCCTTCCATGCAGTTGATAAGAAGAGTCACTTCGGAGGCTGGGCCGCCTTACACTTTTTCGAGGGCCTTCTCCTTCTTCTTCTTCTCTCTCTCTCTCTCTCTCTCTCTCTCTCTCTCTCTCCTCTCTCTCTCTCTCTCTCTCTCTCTCCTCTCTCTCTCTCTCTCTCTCTCTCTCTCTCTCTCTCTCTCTCTCTCTCTCTCTCTCTCTCTCTCTCTTTCTCTCTGTCTCTCTCTCTCTTTCTCTCTCTCTCCCCCCTTTCTCTCTCTCTCTCTCTCTCCTCTCTCTCTCTCTCTCTCTCTCTCTCTCTCTCTCTCTCTCTCTCTCTCTCTCTCTCTCTCAGTTTTCCCCCTCCATCAATTGTATTGTGCAGGCAGGCAGACTGGTTGCCAGGGTAACTGAATTGCCCCCATTTTTCGGGGGTTTGTGAAGAAGCTAAAACAAATTATGTAGATTTGTCTCCCCTACAGGGGGCTGGGTAATCAGGTTTGGGCTCCTGCATTACACATACACACACATACACACACACATACACACACACATATACACACACATACACACACACATACACACACACACACACACACACACACACACACACACACACACACACACACACACACACACACACACACACACACACACACACACACACACACACACACACACACACACACACACACACATACACACACACACACACACTGCTCATTTCCATTTGGAACGATGGGAGGCCACAGCAGCCTCGGGCTGCATTTATCCCAAGCTCTCGTCTTACTTTCTT